>JAOANR010000004.1:54655759-55366966 GCA_030278955.1 Hygrophila difformis
TATGACGAGCTTTTGCACTGGCAAGTAAGAATTATGTTGCATGTATGTTTCAATATGGTGAACATATTGTAATGCCGCTAATTTTATATAGGTTTGGACTCAACTTTGGATACATTTTTTTTGTATGGTGAATGATGTAATCAAAATGTGCATTGCACGTCAGATTTATTTATTCATGTTAAAGATATGTTAATGTATATATCCCAATTTTTAGTTTTTAAAAGATATTTAATTTTTCAATTTATATGGAATTCCTACAATTTTTATTTTTTTTAAAAAAAAATTGAATTTCAAATTTAAATGGAATTTGCAGTGTGTATATGGAATTTATATTATTAAAGATAGATTAATGTATATATAGGCCAGGTTTTTCACAAAAATATGTCACTTCTCTTAAAAGCAACATACAATTATATAGTTGTGAATATATCCATCAATAAAGTAAAGAGATAATAACTAAAATAGGCCACGAGAAGGAGGTCCCTCCACTTTGGGGCTACGATATTTTGATTTAAGCAAGTGGGCCATTAAAGAATTTTGGCCTAAATTTAGGCAATTTGGCCGAATTCGGGCTGCGATGGCTTAAAAGTGAAATTTTTAACTTTTATAATCTACTCCCTCTGTCTCATTATTTCTGTCTCAAAACTTTTGTACACGTCGTCCAATACATTTGTTTAACATTTAATATCTTAAAATATACATATGTAAAAACTATGTACTATATATATTCTAAAACTACATGATTAGACAAATCTAACAATACCGAATTTGACTATATTTTTTCTATCTAATTACAATAACATTAGGTCAAAGTTGATCAATAAACAATGTTAAAAACTCAAAATGAGACAGTTTGAGTGCGATGGAATGAATATTTTTTAAGAAATACTCCCTCCGTATAATAAGTGTAACACTAGGAAATGACACAAGATTTAATGTAAGTATATAAATTTTATTTAGTTGAAGTAATAAAATTTTGGGCGTGGCATGGAGCTGGGCAAAATGAAAGTGTTGAGAAGTGATACAGAAGGAGGTTCTGTCAAGTACCGGGAAGTGGTAAGTTGAGTCACGGCTGCTGCTATAATATTAAAGAAAGGCTTAGTTTTAGATATGGCAGGGTTCGAATGATGCTGTGATGCTGAGGTTCTGATTTTAGTTATGGTTCTGGTTTTTTTAACTCTCAGTTTTCTGGTGTATGAAATTTAACATTGTTAGTTGTCGGTCGTGAGGCCATTATTTCTTGTGGGTGTCGGATCTGTTAGGGCATTGTTTAGATTGGTGGTCCGTGATGTATTAAGAAAGATGGTTGTAAGTCTTGGTGATTTTTCTTTGCTATAGGAATGAAATCTCTTTCATCTCAAAAAAAAAGTTACATTTGGCTTTATTCCTTTTGAATTTTATTTAAATGAATATAAAAAATTAATAATTTAAGTACAATTAGTAAAAATTATTAACCTTAAAAATATTTTAAATATGTTAGTGTAATATTTATTTCCAAACTCCCAAAAAGGGAAAGTGTAACATTTAAACAACGGATGATGTAATTCATTAATCTATATTTTAACATATTTGCAATTGACGAAAAACAAATACGAAGTATAAATTTAGCTTTGTTAGAAAATTGTGATTGTGAATGATTAAAGTAAGTTCATATTGAAAGGCTAATTGCTGCAAGATCTATAAGTTTGAAAATTTTCTCTGGAATGCCGGTTCTGAATGAAGTTTTAACGTCTGAAACAAATAATCTATTGATACTAGAAGAGTCATATTATAATTATAAAGAAATGGAAACGGATCGTGCTAAGTTATTACATTTGTTGATTGATGATGAGAAGAATTTATAATAAAATAATATCTGTAGTTGATAATGATGGGTATTGATTCATTTTCTTTACGTGGTGGACAAGGGCGGAGCCATGTTCGACATTTTTTTTTTCGGGGGGGGGGGGGGGGGTGGGGGGCGCATATTTAAATAGTCAGGATTGACAATGGGTTATCATATAATTAATCTAGACTCAATTGAAAAATTCAGTCAAATGATTTAGATATATGGAAGCAAGCAGATCCCAAACATCGTCATGAAATAAAATGAATATAGACAGTTTATCAACACAAAAGTATACAAAATTGGAGCATACATATGTGAAAATTATAAATATTCATCACATAAGAAAATAACGAAAAACACCATTCATACATCCTAAATTTTGACTACAAACTTATCATCACCAACACTCTATACTATCCTAATTTATCAACTGAAAATACTAATCAAATGTGTAAATTCAAATTTGATATGTTATTTTTAACTAAATATAGATTTTACTATTAATAAATTTACAAATACCAAAAATAATAAACTATAATAAGTTACGTAGCTAAATTCAACATAAATGTGGCCCAAAAATTTGTTTTAGTGAACATTGCTACGTAAAATAAATTTACATTCATAAACATGGCTCCGCCACTGGTGATGGAACTGACAAGACATTTATCTAGAAAATATTATATTTAGCCCTTCATGATAGATGTAATATTGTGCTGCCTTTAGCATCCAATGGAATAAAACCATTACTCAAGAGGTAGGACTACACATTCTGGATTTGATATTCCACTAGATTGTGACGAGAATTTTACCTGCAAAAAACTTAAATCAGAAAATTATTTTACCTCTCTAGAAAATTATTTAACCTCTTTTCTCATTAAAACAAAGCTCAATATTTTGGATGGAAATTCTTGATTAGTAGAATGATTATAAGCCCGTCTGAATTTACCAAATTCTCCATTCGATTTCAGAGGAAAAATTTCACTCGCAGTTTGTATTACTATCTTCAAAAACCAGTTTTTACCCATGTCAGTGATATGTTGCAATATCTCGTGTCACTGTGAAGAGGGGACTCGAAGTATTAATATGTAATTAAAATGGATTAACTTAAAATACTATAAGAAATGTTATTTATAATGAAAATTATATATGGCAAAAATTTACACAATGAATACTTCAGGTACGTGATGATAATTGGTAAAACTGGTATTAATCTTGAAGATGTACAATTAGATTTGACATTTCCAGATGATAATTTTATAAACTCTACCAGAGATTCTATAGCGGCAATTGTTGAGAGTACTTATACAAATATAAACTGCACCACTTCAAGTCCAAACATTTTTACTATATATTAACCCCATCCAATGAAATTGTTGCTACAATATATAATTACATCATGGAACGTATGTCTGCAAATGAAAATGTATATATATATATATATAACAGTTTTAACAATATTTGTCAAAAGGATGAAAGCATAGATAATGCCAATGAATTATTTTCACTGGAATATCTAAACACGATCAATTGTTCTGGATTACCGAATAATGAAATATAGTTGAATAAGGGTTGCATAGTCATGCTTCTTAGAAATATATATACAACAAATAAATTATGCAATGGAAGTAGGTTGATAGTAACCAAGATGCGGAACTAGATAATTGAGGTTAAACTAATTTTCGAGAAACCATGAAAGTAGAAAATTCTGATTGGTGATTATAAGCCTATTTGATTTGACCAAATTTTTTATTCGATTTGAGATGAGAAAATTCTCACTCACAGTTTGTTTTGCCATGATTATAAACAAAAGTAAATACCAATCTTTAAAGAATGTCGGATTTTATCTTCCAAAACTTGTTTTTTGCCATGAACAGTTATGTTGCAATATTTCGTGTCACTAGCAAAATGTAGCTAAAAGTATTAATATGCAATTAAGAATGATTAACTCAAGATACCACAAGAAAGGTTGTTTATAATAAAATTTATATATGACAGAAAATTTACAAAATGGATAGTACATGTAGGTGATGGTAAAGTGGGTATTGATTTTGAAGATGTACAATTAGATGTGACATTTTCGGACGATTTCTTATAAACTCCACGGGTGATCCTATAGCGGTAAAGTACATATACAAATACATATTGCACCACTTCAAATTCAGACATTTTTAAAGATAGTGTTATACTAGCCCCTATCAATGAGATTTTCACCAATGAAATTTTCAGCAAATTGTTAGGAAAATTTTCATATTATGTTTCATACTTATTTTTAAATTTTATTTTATCCTAATTTAAGTTTCAAATCAAATAAAAATATTATTTTAATAATTATTTTTTTGATATGTTAGGTTAGTACCGAACAAGCCACAGAAGCTAAAGATACAGTATAATATGATTTCTTTGTTAGTTTTAAAAATAATTAAATTATATTATTATATATATATATCCTCTTTTGAATATACAAAAGAATCATTACACATTTTTCATTACTCAAAATACAATTTATTATTACTATATAATATAAGTGTATATATTATATAAAATATATAATTATGTCCGTCGAGTTTCGACGGGTTATTCACTAGTTAATTAATTAATGTAAAGTAATATATACACAGGGCCGTCTCAGATTTGGCACAAACTATTTCAATAGTATATTGGTGGCGGCCTATGGGCAAAGATGAATTATACAGTACTCCCTCCGTTCATTTTTAGTTGTATTTTTAGAGATTAAAAAGTGTTCCAAAATAGTTGTCATTTTTAGATAGTTATAGGTAGTTATTCTATATTTTTACTATAATGCCATTCACTTTATATAAATGCTATTTGTTGACATTTATTAAGAATGAGTGTAGTTGAAGGGTAAAAATATAAATTTATGAGTTAATTAATGAAAACCTTGGTTATTGAAATTGAGCTGAAAGAGACAACTAAAGAGGAACGGAGGGAGTAGTATTTATTAGTGAAAAGGTTGGTGGTGAATTGAATTGAATTGAATGTAGGGATGACAATGGGTCGGGTCTGGGTCGGTTCCGCCAAGACCCAAGACCCGACCCAGGTCTCGGGTTCGGTTCGGTTCCGGGCCTGACCCGGACCCATTGCCATCCTTAGGGATGGCAACGGGTCGGTTCTGGGTCCATTTTTGTAAGACCCAAGACCCGACCCAAACTCGGGTCTTTCTCGGTTCTCGATTCTGACCCGGACCCATTGTCATCCCTAATTGAATGCCATTATTCCTGATCTTGTGTGGTTTCTGAACTTAATTATTTGATGCCTTGAAATTAAGATGTCGAAAGGACCATTAATTTAAGGATTAGACAAGTTGAAATACGATTATAAAAAAGGCTATTGGATTCCTTGATTTCCCTCGTTAGTCAAATTATTTTTATTATTACTATATATAAAACCTGATGATTATATTCGAAATACATACACTAACAGACATTATAAAGATAAATGAATTGCATAATACTACAATAGAGAAAATTAAAATTATCCCAATTTGGTTTGTGGTGCCACTGCCACCAACTACTACCCATATGTTTATGGTGATCACTTAAGAAAAAACAATAAGAATATCAATTTTCAACCATGGCAACTTCAGCATTGTTCAATGTTTATTAGCGGATATAGTTGACCCCAATGCAAATCCTAATATGGAAAATTTTAAAATGAAAGCAAAGAAAAGGAAAATCGTAAGCATTAATAATTATATTCAGCCAAATTTTAAGTGCAAATAATCAATTGATTTTACTATACTGACTTGAGGTGTCTGAAAGGTGAATCTTCAGAGTATATAGGGATGTTTGAGAGTTAGCGGATAGCGGATTCGGAGAGAGAATTGTGAAACTATGTGCTATTCGAATATTCTATCCGCTAGCGGATCTACTCGCTCCCAAGCATCCCCTATACAAAATCATAACCATAATATTAAAAAAAAGTTGTAAACGTCGTGGATAAAAACTAAACTTTAATTTTAGTATTGCCTTTTAGAAAAAAATAAGTTGTTTCTTAAATAAGTGTTTGTATGAGTTGAAGAAAAAGTTGTTTGACATGTGAATTATGTTATGTAAAACACTAAATAAAAAATAATATATAAAAATTATTTAAAAATGTAAAATTAGTAAGCATTGTTGTAGTTTAGACCCTTTTAAGTTTTTTTTTTTTTTTTTTTTCGGCAATATTCAAGGGGTTTTGAATCTGCTGAGTGAGTGAGGCCCCTAAATGTTCTACTACTAATAAATTTTAAAACTTTTTGGGCCTATAGCATTCAATTCATATCTTATGAGCCCGATTCATATATTATTGGACTTCCATGTACAAGAGCTTTTCCCACCAGAAATCCTAGAAATATATGCCCACGCCGTATGGTTTTTCTATTTGCTCTAAGTTGGCCAAAACAGTCGATTCTTCTGAACCATTAAAGGGGTTTGAATAATAATATAATTACAGATACTAAGTAACCAAATGGATGATAAAATCCAATAAATTATAAATGCTGACAGAATCCATCATTTCTTTTTAAGAGTTTTCAATTGGTGAGTCATTTCATATTCTAAACCATCTGCAGTGGCCAGTGAAGCAAATACATTATACATCATTACGGTTACTCAATAGTACCATTATTTAGGGATTATTGCGGTAATGAATGAGAATTTTATACGAAAATAAGCATTCCATTGGAATACTAGAATATACTGTATACTATATATTCAATGTACTATTCGGAATTGAAATTGAATTATGCATGCATATTTGTAGCCTTGGTTGGAAAATTGGCATATACATTTATTCACCACTGACCAGTGACTAATACACATACATACACGAATCCCATTAATTTACACAACTATACTATATCCATCCAGCTTATAAAACCCAGAGTCCCACACCCAATCTACTACTAATTCACAATAATTAATCAAGGGATATAATTAAGGAAAACCAAACTACACAGGAAATGGCGAAACCTGCATTGAGCATGAAGCTGTTGGTCGACACCCAAACCAAAACTGTCCTCTTCGCTGAAGCTACCAAAGACTGTGTGGACTTCCTTCTCCACATCCTCTCCCTGCCCGTGGCCACAGTCATAACTCTGCTAAAGAAGCAAGGAATGGTGGGTTCATTGGGCAAACTCTATGATAGCATGGAAAATCTGAATGATTGCTACCTCCAGTCAACTCATACCAAGCAAGCCATTCTGAATCCTGTGGTGCCAAATCGCTCTGGTTCTTCTTTTCCTCTGTTGCTCTGTAATGAACGTGCGTCTAATGAAACTGGAATGAAGTTCTACACTTGTACGAACTATCATAACAACGTTACCGATGACTCACGGGCAATTTGTCCAGGCTGCAATGGGCAAATGAGAACAATTATGAAATACATAGCTCCTCCTCCTCCGGTGCAGCAGGGGGGTAATAATAATGAAGGGGGATATGTGAAGGGGGTGGTGACGTATATGGTGATGGATGATTTGGAGGTGAAGCCAATGTCCACCATCTCCGGCATCACTTTACTCAACACATTTAAAGTGAAGGACGTGGGGTTGTTGCAGGAAAGGGTTGTTACCCTGGGAATGATTGAGGTATTTTTACACCAACACACACACACGCACAACACATTGGTTTTATACTTTTAGGGTTTTTGTTATGACGAATTTTTTTTCATGAATGAGAAACCTTTGTGCTAAATGCTAATATATGTTGAAGTTTCTGGACAGGCTGCGAGATTGTTGAAGGCTTCTTTGCAGTCAAAGCAAGTTCTTACTGATGTTTTTATCAAAGGTGTCTGATTTGAAGAAATTGAGCCGATGGAAAGAAACTTCAATATGAACTCTCAAAAAGTGATATGTATGCACCTTAATTTGTTCATGTTTTCAGATTTTCAATCGTTGAATTTATGCTTTTGTTTGTTTGACTTATGATCTTCAAGGATGAATGTTTTGAAAATAATTAGCCATGGATGTCACAAAGGAGGGGTGGTGTGCTCACGTCCCTACCGTAATATTCAAATAGGAGTTTCATTTCATCATGTTTTACATTATCTGATTTGTGCCAACCTTACAAATGGTTTCATCAACAGCAATTTCAAGCCCGTTAAATAATATGGAGTCATGCATATCATGTTATAACAATATTTATATTTAAACACATAGTATTCAATAATTGTTTAATTTGATTTGATTAAACATTCCTTTAAGTATTTGTTATCGATCAACTCGATCACCACTTAATTGGAAAACATTCGTACAGTATGTTTTTAGTAAACAGGTTAAATTTAAACCCAGCAAAATTAATTTCACTCATACTACTGTTGGTTTTGTTCCAGATGCTGTTTCATCATTTCATCTCCCTGTCATATTCGGATAAATGAAACTATCCGTAACACCAACAGATTACAGTTCCATTCCGATAAAGAATATTTACTGCAGCGTCGTCATTGCCTCAACAGAATTAATAATCACAACTAGTAATTTTTATGTTGAAGACGGAGAATTTGCAGTAAAACTTTAAGACATAATACTACTAATAGCTAGGAATAGCCAGTGAACATCATTTTAATTTGAGTTCATATCGGTTGGGCTATGTTGCACGTTAATTCGGTCAACGTAACTATTGCTTGGTCTAATAAAAGGTCTTATAATCAAGGCTCTCATACATAATGCCACTAATAGATTCTCTTGCCAACTACGTCCACACATTAAATATATATTGTAACATAATTTTATTCAATATGATATAATGATCAATTAAGAAATAAAAAATTAAAATTGTGTGATTCCGACATCCGATGGAGTCATGATCGAGTTCTTGATCTGAACTTGCGTCGGCCTTCTTACCCTAGAGAATCGAAAGACATCCGTAAGAAGTTGCTCGACTGCAAAGATTAATTGAAGCCTTGAGCAGCTTCATTGCCTACCACACCAAAAATATTTGTGTTATGATGCCACAAAACATACAAGTCATGCCATCAAAACGGCAACATCATTATAAGTAATGTACTAGCAAAGACTGTGGCAGTGGCGCAGTGGCAGTGGCAGTGGCAGTGGCGCCGAATATGTAGCCAACGACGAGAAGGAAGACCAAAGACCAAATTGGAATTTGAATAGGCATAGGCATGCTTCTTCATAGCCTTGATTCCTGTGTACAGGGCGAAAAAAACTAACACAGCTGCCGTAAATCAATTAATTGCTGCTGCTGGTTTACTGCACTTTTTAGTCCTCAACCACTATATATATATATATATATATATATATATATATATATATATCCATCCAGATTATGTACTCCCATACACTCACTAATTCACAAAAAAAGAAAAAGATAAAGTAAAACAAGCAAGAAATGGCGAAACCTTCATTGAGCATGAAGCTATTGGTCGACACCCAAACCAAAACTGTCCTCTTTGCTGAAGCTAGCAAAGACTGTGTGGATTTCCTCCTCTACATCCTGTCCTTGCCCGTGGCCACAGTCATAGCTCTGCTGAAGAAGCAAGGAATGGTGGGTTCATTGGGGAAACTCTATGACAGCATTCGAAATCTGAATGATTCCTACCTCCAGTCAACTCATGCCAAGCGCGCCATTCTGAATCCTGTGGTGCCAAATCGTGCTGCCTCTTCTTTTCCTCTGCTGCCGAGTAATCAAGGCACATCTAATGCGCAGAAGAAGTTCTACCGCTGTGGATACACCCCGCCGGCACGTCCCTGTTATTATGACGACGACAACACCCGGGCCAAATCTTCCGGTATTCATGACTACATTACTGATGACCCATGGACACTTTGTCCAGAATGCAAACAGGAAATGAAAATACGTATGACGTACGTAGCTCCTCCTCCGGAGCAGCAGGAGTGGAGTACTGAAGACGGATATGTGCAGGGAGTGGTGACATATATGGTGATGGATGATTTGGAGGTGAAGCCCATGTCCACCATCTCCAGCATCACTTTACTCAACACATTTAAAATAAAGGACGTGGGGTTGCTGGAGGAAAAGGTTGTTAGTGTGGGAATGGTTGAGGTATTTTACACTTACACTCCTTACATAAAATAATGGTTTTATATATACTTGTTCAGAGTTTTAGTTACGACAAAATTGTTTTCATGAATGAAGACAATGAGATCGAAGCCTGTGTGGTTAGTGCCTTAATTATATGTTGAATGTTTGTTGACAGGCTGAGAAATTGTTGAAGGCTTCTTTGCAGTCAGATCATGTCCTTACATGGGAAAAATAGCCCATTTCATCCTTTATGTTTGACTTTTTTCCAAATCCATCCTTTTTGTTATTTTAGCCCATTTACATCCTGTATGTTTCTTAATCAAATCCCAATTCATCCTATCCCCTTTTAACTAATTTAAGTTGCCACGTGGAAGGTAATTAGGAGAAAGGGTTCCACTGTATACACCAAATGGACTTCAAGCAGACGAAATGGAGTGGGTACACCCGAAACCCATTGCGAGAGAAAGAGAAAGAAAACACGTCCTGCCCTATTTCCTTCTTCTCCACCGCCTCGTGTTCAAAGGAAGAACCTGGGTTTGCCACTTCTTCTCCGTCTACACTCTCCTCCTTATTGGAACCTCCTCAAATCTCTCATCTCCTGGTACCAAAATCGAGTCCTCCTCCCGTTCCCTCTCCTACGTAGGCCCTGTCGCCATGCTCTTCGTCGCCGTCCCCATGTTGAAGGCAAGAAATTGATGGTTCAATTACTGGGTTTGTCGTTAGGGTTTTAATATAAAAGGGGGGAGGGAATATTATTGCGGCGGTTTGCGCTGTTCTCGGTTACTTCGCACTCTACGGGAGACGGAGTCACGATCCAATTCCATTTCCCCTTCCCTGTTTGACTAGATGCGAATAGGATCAAAAAAGATTCGATCTTTATCAATTGATTGAAGATTGATCCATCAATTTCATGTTTTTCTTTTGTTGTGTGAAAATTTTCTAGATTAGTAATTTAACAATCCAATCCCACTTTAGTTATCATTTTTTTTGGCCAGTTACTTACTTGATCTGATTTCATACTCATATTTTTTTTAGCTAACACAGTGTACATGGAAAAGGAAAAAAAAAAAAAAAAAAAAAAAAAGAAGAAAGGGGTATATATATGTTGTATACATAATTTGATTGAGGCAAAATAGCAACTTGTGTTTACTGTAAATGTGTTTGCAGTTTTCTGATTTAAGTTTTCCTCTTACAAGATGGTGTATGAGGCGGTGGAGAATAAGGAAATAGGGCCGGAGGAATTGTGTTTATTGTACATGTGTTTGGATCGAGTTTTCTGATATAGTGTATGAGGCAGTGGAGAAGAAGGAAATACTGCAGGGGAGAGGAAAGACGTATTTTTTCTTACCTGGCAATGGATTTCGGGTCAACCCAGTCCAATTCGTCCTGCTGGAACTTCACTTGGTGTAAACCGTGGAACTCTTTCTTTTAATTGCCTTCCAGGTGGCAACTTAGGTTAATTAAAAGGAGTTAGGACCAATTGGGATTTAATTAAGAAACATGAAGGATGTAAATGGGCCAAAATAACAAAAAGGATGGATTTGGAAAAAAATCAAACATAAAGGATGAATTTGGTCATTTTTCCCTGATGTTTTTATCAAGGGTAACAATGCAAGTTGAAGAAATTGATGAACCCATGGAATGGAAGCTTCACCATAACATGCAGTCAAAAGCTGATCATATGTACTATCATAGTCTAGAGTACTTCATGCAACCTTATTTTATGTTTTAAGATTTGTCTGTTGAATTTCATCTGCTTTTGTTTGACTTATGATCATCTTCAAGTATCAAAATAGCAGTAATGGGTTTGAATTACTATGGTTTCAGAATTAAGAGTATATATGAGGTCGTCATAGGGAATGTGCTAATGACCTAAACCTTTTTGTTGATTCAAGCAAAGATTAATCCAAGGATCCCTGAATTAAACTGCCTTCCCAAATAAGTGAGCCAAAAGCTCTCCATCCCAACTCGAACAGATTGACATTTTCTCCAACATTCCCCCAATTCCCTGAATTAAGGAATGTGGTGGTAACTAATTTGGTTTTCTTTGTTAATCAAATCTCTGCCTTGGACGAAACATAAACAGCATCAACAACAGAAATTTCAATCCACTTCACACGTTAAGATTCAAAATTGTCGCCTAGCTATGCTAGAAATTTATCCTCCATCCTCCAAGCACAAATTAATGTGATTTCATGAAACAAGTAAATCGAATCACCCAACTTACATGCTTCACAATGTCGTCGATTACTCAAGGATAACATTTAGCGACCACAATGCCATGTTGCGACCTTGGTGTGAGTCTGTGAATAGTATTTTATTTGGTCATTGTATGGATGTGATGACGACAAATTAATTACTATATAGCATATTTACAACCACATCATCATTGAACCCTAAACCTATTTATGTGTGTTGGAATTTTGAATTGGGGAGAAGAGGGTTTAGATGTTATTATTCTAAATCTCGTTCTGCATTTTTTCGCTAACATTACACGGCTATTTATAGCCGGAAGGATTACAAATGTAAAGATATAAAATACACCATTGTTGACAAATTACAGATACATAATCCGAAAGCTAATTACAATCAAACTTTGCGGCTACTTTGACGACGGCTGTGGCAGCTCTTTTTGACAACGGCGTGAGCATGCGTTGTCGGGGACGGCGGCTGGAGCATGCGTAGTTAGGTGAGTTTATTATTCAACATTTCCCCCCCTTAAACTCATCCTCTTGAAATCTTGGATTCCCAGCTTCTTTCGCAAATACTGGAAGGTTTCAACTTTCAACGCTTTTGTAAAAATGTCTGCAACTTGCTCACTTGAGCTGACATACTTCAGCTCCACTTCTTTTGATTTTACATGTTCCCGTATGAAGTGAAAACGGGTGTCGATGTGTTTTGAGCGTTCATGATGCACTGGATTTTTTGCAAGGGCAATGGCAGATTTGTTATCGACATGAATCTTGATTGCATTTTCTTGTTGTATTTTCAAATCTCCAAGCAATTTCTTCAGCCAAATTGCATGACAGACGCATGCAGCAGCAGCAATATATTCTGCTTCACAAGTCGATAACGCGACAATAGGTTGCTTCTTTGATGACCAAGTGAATGCATTTCTACCGAGGTAGAACACGAACCCTGATGTGTTTTTTCGATCTTCTTTACTTCCAGCCCAATCACTATCACTGAATCCAACCAATTCAGTGCTTTGATTTGTAGAGTATAGCATGCCATAATTGATTGTCCCTTGGATGTACTTCAAAATTCTTTTTGCAGCTTTCAAGTGCGAAGTTTTTGGTGTTTCCATGTACCTGCTAACAAGACCAACTCCAAACAAGATATCAGGTCGTGTGCAGGTTAAGTACCTCAAGCATCCCACAAGACTTTTGTAATAGGTTGGATTTACTGGGTTTCCTTCTCCTTCTTTAGATAATCTGGTGCCAACTTCCAGCGGTATATCGACATTGCAACAATCTTCCATTGAGAATTTCTTCAGGATCTCCTTTGCATATTTTTCTTGTGAGATAAAAATTCCTTCTTCATCTTGCTTGACTTCAATGCCTAGGAAGTATTGCATCAACCCCAGATCGGACATTTCAAACTCCTTTTCCATTGATTTCTTGAACTCCTGGATCAAGGCCTTATCATTACCTGTAAAGATAATGTCATCAACATATAGACATACCAATAAAAATTCTCCAGACAGGTTTCTTTTTGCATATAGGGAGTGCTCATATGGGCACTTTACAAATTCATTTTCGATAAAGTATTTATCGATTCTTGAATTCCAAGCTCTTGGTGACTGCTTCAATCCATAGAGCGATTTCTTCAACCTGTACACCTTGTCTTCTTGGCCTTCAATTATGAATCCAGGTGGTTGCTCAACATAGACAACCTCTTCAAGATTTCCATTCAGAAATGCGGATTTAACATCCATTTGATGTATCTTCCACTTCTTTTGAGCTGCTAGTGAAATGAGCAGCCTCACTGTTTCAAGTCGGGCAACTGGGGCAAAGACTTCTTCATAATCAATTCCATATCTTTGATTGTACCCTTTTGCAACAAGACGGGCTTTGTGCCTTTCAATTTCTCCTTTTGCATTTCTTTTCGTCTTTAACACCCATTTGACTCCGATTGCTCGATGTTTGTCAGGAAGTGATGTGAGCTCCCATGTATTATTCTTTTCAATGGCTTGAATTTCTTCCTCCATAGCTTTTTGCCACTTGACTTCTTTAGAGGCTTCTTGAAATGTCAATGGGTCAAGACCTGCAAATAGACATAAATTATTGAATTCATCATCAATTTGCTCACTGGAGTCATATATGTCCTGGACCCTTCTTGTTCTTCTCACAAGAGGACTATCATCAGAGGATTGACTTTCAACTTCAACATGATCAGGTACCATGTCCTCCATTTTTTGTTCTTTTTGATTTTCCTGTTCATCATCAAAAGGAACATGCTTGGTCTGCTCATCTTCATTCCATCTCCAACTTTGATCCTCGTTAAAGATAACATCTCTTGACATCACCACTTTGCGGGTTACAGGATTGTACAGTTTGTACCCGCTGAAATTTTCACCATAGCCAAGAAAAATGCATTTTTGGCTTTTATCTTCGAGCTTTGTACGCTTTTCTTCTGGCACTTTTGCAAAACAAATGCTTCCAAAAATTCTCAGATGATCAACTTTTGGCTTTTTCCCACTCCAGGCTTCTTCGGGAGTTATGTCTCCAATTCTCTTTGTCAGGGACCTGTTCAACAGATAGACAGAACAATTTACAGCATCACCCCAAAATTCTTTGGGAATATTTTTCTCTTTCAGCATACATCGAACCATATTCAAAATTGTTCGGTTCTTTCTTTCTGAAAGACCATTTTGTTGTGGTGTATATGGCATTGTGAGTTGGTGTGATATCCCATGCTCTATGCAAAAATGATCAAATTCTCTAGATGTGTATTCTCCACCACGATCTGTCCGTAGGCACTTTAATTGGCACCCACTTTGTTTCTCAATAAGGTTTTTAAATTCCTTGAATTTAGAGAAAACTTCACTTTTTTCTTTCATCATATAGATCCATGTTTTTCCATTGTAGTCATCTGTGAAGGTAAGAAAATACCTGTTTCCACCAATAGAAACTGGAGTAATTGGTCCACAAACATCAGAATATACTAGCTCAAGTCGCGATCTAGCTCTTCTCGCGCCATACTTCTTGAAGGTGTGTCGATGTTGTTTTCCCATGACACAAACCTCACAAACATTGTTGGAGGATTCAATCTGCGGCATTCCTGTCACAATATTCTTTTTCTGCAACAATTTCAATGCATCAAAGTTATGATGCCCATACCGGAGGTGCCATAACTTGCCGCTTTCAACAGTGGTTGCCTTCAAGCATTTTGAGTCATTTATAGTGAGCTTCAGGGGAAACATTCTGTTCGTCGTCATCTTGACATGTGTGATCAACCTGTTATTCTTATCTCGCAAACTAAGAGCCAAATTTTTCATTCGGATTTCATATCCCTTTTCCAACAATTGGCCAACACTCAGCAGATTACTTTTAATTTCAGGTACATAATAAACATCAGAAATGCATAGATGTTTTCCATTATGTAACTCAAAGGTAATATCTCATTTACCTTCAATTGGCCTTTTTGACAGGTCACCGAATGTGATATTGCCCATTCGTCTTTCATCAAGTTTGGAAAAGAATTCCTTTCTTCCGCACATATGGTTTGATGCACCTGTATCCATGTACCATGTGACCGTATGAGGTGGCTCTAGTTCTTTGCAAGACATTAGTACTAATGGACCATCCTTCTCTTCTTTGTCAATGAGATTCGCCTTCTCATCTTTATTATTGTCTGCATTGTACCAACACTCATTAGCAAAATGACCAAATTTCTTACATACTCGGCATTGAACTTCTGATTTGTCAAATCTTCCAAAGTTTCTGCCATGTCCGCGACCACGGGCTCGGAATTGTCCTCGACCTCGATAGGTATTCTGGCCACGTTCATTTCCTCCATTATTTTCGCCATTATTGCTTCGATTCTGATCATAGCGATTATTGACTCGGCCATCTCTTCCTCTTTGTGCCTGAAAACGTCCACGTTGTGGACTTCTTCTGACTACATTATTTTTTTTAAACGACAGTTTCGTTTGCAGTGCTTGCTCCAAGGATTGTTCGTCTCCCTTTTTGAAGAGTCGATGCTCATGGGCTCCCATTAATTCTTCAATTGTCATTGCCTCGAGATTTTTTGATTCTTCGATGGCAACAACGATAAAGTTGAATTTTGGGTCTAGGGACCTCAAGATTTTCTCCACAACACGAACATCATGGATCTCTTCGCCATTTTGTCTCATTTGGTGAACAACGGAAATTACTCGGGAGAAGTAATCTGAGACGGCCTCTGATCTGCTTTGTTGTAGAGTTTCAAATTGGGCTCTCAAATATTGAAGCCGGATTTTCTTTACTTTATCTACTCCATCGTGGGCTTTCTTTAAAATTTCCCAAGCGTCCTTCGATGTTTTTGCGGTAGAAATCAACTCAAATGTGGCTTCATCTACGCCTTGGTATATTGTGAACAAGGCTTTTTTCTCCTTTTTCTTTATCTCCTTCAATTGATCGTCGTCTTCAATTGTTGATGTTAACTCTGCAAAATCTGCTTCCACCATATCCCAGACATCAAGAGATCCGAGCAAGGCTTTCATTTGGATACTCCACATTCTGTAATTTTCTTTTGTTAATTTGGGCACCTGTGATTGAAGAGTGCTTGATGAGGCCATTGGATCTGAATATTTTTAATCAGAATCCAGATTTCAAACAAATGTGGTAAAATATTTCGGATCGACGCTCCTGTATAAGTTTCAACCACGAACTGCTTCAATTACTCTGCTATGTTGCCTTTGACTTTTTCCACCCGTTTCTTTAATAATATAGGCGATAGTAGTTGGATACTTTATGTCCCAACTACACTTCTGTCTTTAATGTAGAGAACCAGGACATATTTTCACTATTTCTTCATCAATGCAAGAATTGGAATAAATATCCAATTAAATTCTCTTCTCTTCAATCACTGGAGTACACAGCATAGAAGAGAGATGAGTGATGGCAACCTGGAGCAGATTGAGTGCGTGGGTACAGGAGATGGTGGTCGACTGCGTCGGCGTTTCGGTGGCACGGTGGGACAGCAGCGGAAGATCGGCACAAGGCTGGAGGCGGTGCTCGGTGGATGGAGGAGCAAGCTGCAGCTGGTCGCAGCTGGAGGAGAAAGGCGGCGGCTGTGGAGCTGGAGGCGGCACTTGATGGTGGCTGCTGCGCGGCGGCGGCTTGGACAGACCGGAGAAGAAGAATGATGACCAGTGGAGGCTGGAGCACTTCGGTTGGAGGAACAGCGCTGTGGCTGTGTTGGAGCTGGAAGCAGGAGATGAGTTTTTACTCAAAAATCTTTTAGTTTTGATTTGAGTGTTTATACTCAAATTATTTTTGCTCTGAGTTTGATCGCTCAGACTCTGATACCAATTCTGTTGGAATTTTGAATTGGGGAGAAGAGAGTTTAGATGTTATTATTCTAAATCTCGTTCTTCATTTTTTCGCTAACATTACACGGCTATTTATAGCCGGAAGGATTACAAATGTAAAGATATAAAATACACCATTGTTGACAAATTACAGATACATAATCCGAAAGCTAATTACAATCAAACTTTGCGGCTACTTTGACGACGGCTGTGGCAGCTCTTTTTGACAACGGCGTGAGCATGCGTTGTCGGGGACGGCGGCTGGAGCATGCGTAGTTAGGTGAGTTTATTATTCAACAATGTGCAGAGTGATTTTATTTTTAACATGCAAATATTATCAAAGTCATTCAAGATTTATCCATTTCAATGCATCATATCCGATAGATGTCCTCAGAATTCACTATTTATATTAGAACTAATACGTATAAACAAAGAAACAAACAGAATTCAAGGCTTCGATTCATTGGGTTAGGAATCCAAAATTGTTTGTTCCACATCACTGCTTCATCTTTAAAGAACTTGAAAGCTAATTAAAAGTGCAACGAAATTATACCAAAGCATACGCCATCAAATCTGAAAATATGAAAACACAAAATCTCAATCGATTATTCATAGGATTCATGGACTAGATAGCTTCAGCCTTGTTTCCCTTTAAGAAGACATCCGAAAGGACTTGATCCGACAGCAAAGAGGCCTTGAGCAAGCTCATCGCCTGTACCATTCAAACATAAAAATGGATACTACAACATTATATATTGTAATCGACAGTAAATTTCTTCTGTCTCATCTGTATAAAACCTACAACGACTGTTGTGACGACTGTAAAACTCCGCATCATCATCATCATTCGCCCGCAACTGGGGCTTATCAACAATATTATTAATGGGCTCCTCCTGCTTCTTCTTGATGCTATCAATAATGCTGTTTAAATTTTGTCTGCTTTGGTAGAGCTTGTCCAAGGATGATCCCACCATTCCGCCTTCAGCACAGCGACGACGGTGGCGATGGGTAAAGTCAGGATGTTGAAGATGAAATCCACGCAATCTTTGGACGCCTCGGCAAATAGGACCCTCTTGGCTTCCCCGTCGATCAACAGCCTCATGCTCACCACCGTCTCTTCTTTCGCCATTTTTCTTTTCTTCATTCGCGCGCGCACGTTAACGTTATTGCTAATGAATATTGAATTTGCTTCCAATCCGACCTCACTCTGTGTGTGTGGGTATTCTTCAAAATTTCAAAAAGATATTTATTCTTGTGAGCATTACTGCTTGCTTGCTAATTCTAAAAACTAATTAAATTACAAGAAAGTATGAAAGGCAAACAATTTCTCCATCCACAAGGCCAGAACATAATAAAAATGTAAATCTAAACGGTTTCGAATTCAGAAAAAGGCATAAGTATTAGAAGAAAGATGACGAATATATTGGTATGGTTATTCTTTTGATTTCGTTTTTGATTGGATTATATTTTTTTTTATTTGATTTGATTATATTTTGATTTAGTTGTTAGATTTACGAGATTCCGTTTAGATATTATAATTATACTGTGTATTTAGGGCATCGGCTTTTATTGAAAAAAATCCCACCGTTATTATTCTCTAAAATTTCAAAAATATACCTGATTATTAATTTTAAGAAGCTATACCGTTGCATGCTGATTCTAAAAACTAACGGAATCCCCAATTAAAAAATTTAAACCGTGTCGAAGTTATAAAAAAAAAAAGGCATAACATGAATATTTGGGAAAATTCCATGAAATAAGATCCGCTTCGGTCCCCCGTTTTCTTGAAAAAATATTTGGAAAAATTCAATTTTGGTCTCATAAAATTTTCTTTGATCAACTTTTGGTTCCAAATTTATGAAATTTTTACTTTTAGTCCCATTAGATAATTATTTTTTCCCACTTTTAGTCCATCGGTATATTTTTCAAGAAAAACATTCATGCGGCAATATACAATTTTTAAAAAGTTATCTATTTGCAAACTACCCACAATCCAATTAAAAATTCATAACTCATTTAACTAAACTAAAAGTTATTCATTTGTACCAAATAAAATTATTTATAAATTAATGGATATTTATAAAATATAATAATTAAAATATTATAATAAATATTTAATATATAATTCCACATATCTAAATAAAAAATAAAACATTTTAATTACTAATTATTACATAATTTTTTTAAATTTTCTTTTATGAATATTGAATATTTTATTTCATGTGTATCGCATAAATTATATTTAAATATTTTTTATCTATCTATATAATAAATCGTGAATACTTTTTGGCTTGTGCAGACTGTATTGTCCTTATTCAATATAACTAAATCTTTTTAATCTTTAGGGTTTTATCAGTAATTATACCACCATTTTTTAATCAATGGCTACAATTAATCCACGTTAGCGCTGATTAATCATACATGGTACACGTCAGCGCTGATTAATTATACTTGTCATATCATCAACTTTTAATACTATATTTAGATCATAAAAAATCTTCAAAAAAATCTTTCTATATATTTTCAAAAGATAAATTTTAAACAAATTATAATATTTTGATGGTTAATAAATATTTTTTTTGGGTGAGAGATGGTTAATAAATATTTAATTATACATGTATATTATAAACTTTTTAATTGAATATATATATTCAATATTATATCAGTTGTATTAAAATTTGAGCCTAAAGTATTTTTTGCTATGCACAACTTATACAGACTAGAGAAGACTAAAGTATTAATAAGTATTCATCTAAATTAATATAATAAAATAAAAATTTAATTAATTCTAACCATACTTTAGTTAATTTATCAAAATATATACTCCCTTGCTCTTCCAAAAAAAATATATATATATATATATACTCTCTATGTCCCTTTTGAGATGTCACATTTTTTTTGGGCACGGTATATATCTCAAACACTAATTTTTATAATAAATTCTGCTACTTTTGTGGATTTGTATATATCTCAAACACTAATTTTTTTGAATTTACGGTGTTTTGTCGGTGTATGTTCTAATTTTTTGTTGTTCTGCTACTTTTGCTTGGTTATTATAATTTATTACTCCTATTAACTAGATATAGTTTTATTATTTCCTTTTTTCATTATCGATTTTGATCATCTTGCATAAGACGTTGTACTCGAGTTTCTATTGCTGGCCTTACTCTTAAAAACTACATGTTCGGTTTCGAATGCTTGCTGTGCTCAGGTGTGATTAACTTTAATCCATTTCTATCAATTTGGCGTTGTTCGATTTTTGCTTGGTAATTAGTATTTATTAATAATTGGATATAACTTTCATTTTCCCTTTTTTCTCCACTCTCGATTTTAATCATCTAGAAGAACACTTTTTGATTGACTTTGGATGATCTTGCTTGGATTTTGATTTATGGTTGTCAAGAGAGGATTTTATTTATAGTTGATATGTTCTCCATCTCTATTTGCTGTCAATTTATTGTTAGTTTTTTGTTTGTATTTGCAGCTAAGGGGAAGGTAATTTAAAGCTGGAAATCGATATGATGATCTGTGGTGTGTATCACATCTCTTTGTTATAAATTGATTTGAATAAAAAAGAAAGAAATCTCGAATAAAGGAAAAATTGTGTTGATTTATCCATAATCCCTATTAATGAACAATTGTGTTTTACCAATGAATAAACCTCACCTTATTATAGTAAAGACCTATTCTGAATGTTGTATGTGTAGTTGTTCAATTATCAATACCACTGTTGTTACATAAAAAATGAAGTATTTTCCTGAAGGTAACTGAAACCTAATTCTAATTTAGGGCTAAATGGTTTTATAAAGAAATGAGTGGTGCCCTATCATGTTCCATACCATGTAGCAGGTAAATTCAAGCTAAGTGACATATTTGCTGCCTTTAAAGTGCAGGAAGAGATGCAAGGAAACGGGTTCCCACCTGATATGATTATGTACAATGCCTTTGTTGATGGTATTTCTAAATTGAGCAATTTAGAGTAAGCTTATGATCCACTGCAGAAAATGATTCGGGATAAATTGTGCCTGATCATGTTTCCTATGCAGACATTATCCATGATTGCTAGGAATTTGGGTACCTTATAAAAGCCAGAGATGTGTTTCAGAATATCTCCTAATAAGTACACATACAACATTTTAATGAATATGTAGTGTCACCAGGAGGTTTTCGAGTTGTACAAGGAATTGTTCCATCTGTGAATTCAACTTGATTCCTTCACATATAGTACATTGTTTAAACATTTGAGAAAAGACTACCCACCATTGACAGCTGAAGTATTCGATTTTATAATTTTAGAATATGGAAAGCCCAGCTGAATTAGATAGTTGACATACTATTAGCTTGATAAATAATAAATGTTTTCTATTTTAACAATGAAATTCTAAACTTGATTGTTAAACTCTAAACTCTATTCCCCCTCAAATTTTAACTTTTGAACTCTAAACTCTAAACCATTATTCAAAACGATCACAATTTTAAACTATCATTATGAATTCCAAATTTTAAACTCTAAATTCTACGTATTTATTTTGTTTATCCAATTAAAAAATTATTAGTTTTATTCATAATAAGAAAGAAAGCAACATGCCCGTGCGCAACGCGTGGGTAAAAAAACTAGTGTTATTTAAAAACTATTAATTAAAATATTATATTTAATAAATTTCAAAAGCACTCCTATAGTCTCTCCTACTTTCCGATGAAGAAGGTTTCCCGTGTTCCAGCCAGGGGTGGAAATAGGCTAGGTCAGGCTAGGCTTAGGCTTGTACGGCCTAGGCCTACGTCGATTTTTTAAGACCCGAGCCTGGCCTATTACCTTTGATAGGCCTATCTTATAGACCTAAGCCTGGTCTACTTATTTAAATAGGTCATCTTTTAAGCCTTTTAAAAACCTGATTGAGTCTATTTCAAAATTAAGTTAAAACCTTTTTTTATATATATGTTCGGATGTAATTGTAAGGTTAGAAGACACAATTTGTACATTTGAGCAAGTTTTCATCTATAACTATTTATATACGGGGAAAAGACTTATATTTTGAAAATCTATATAAGATCAAATTAATAATTAATTTCTATATAAAATAATAGTAACAATACAACATATTCTCATATAATAAACATAAACACTATAATAACAATGATAAATAGGCCGGCTTGTTAGGCTTAATAGGCTTTTTATAAAGCCTGGTTTTGGCCTATTTAGCTAAATACTCCATCCGTTTCTTTTTAAGTGTAATGTTTTTCCTTTTTTTGGGTATTTCATAATAAATGTTACATTACCATATATAATTTTTTTTAAAGGTGTAAGACATCCACTAAACCACTTTTGTTCCTTACTTTAAATCCAGTGTCATTTCCTTATGTTACACTTATTTTGAAACGGAGGGAGTATGAACTAAATAGGCTTTCAAAATAACCTAAGTCTGGCCTATTTATAAGAAAGTCTGGCCTGGCCTGACCTTCGGTATATTAGGCATTAGGCCTCTGTCGGATAATCTGATCTATTCCCACCCCTAGTTCCAATTACCAATTTTTTTAATAAGTATACTTCTTTCTTTACAAAAACAAAAGCCTAAAGGCTAAAGCCATTGGGAAGTTAAAAATAAATAAGTAAATAACATCATTATTCAAGGGGTCTTGAATTTGAAGAGGAGTGAGGCCCCTACATGGCTACATTGGGGTATCAATTTTGGATACAACTTGAAAGAACAAATCAACCAATACGAAAAATTTCAGGTTTGGATTTAGTGATTTTGGATTTTTCCTAAATTAGGTCGATCCGAACCCGAAATGAAAAAAAAAAAAAAAACAGGTTAAGTCGGGTTGGATTTCATGTGTACCTGAAAAACCTGAAATATGTTTTCAGATCACCGAAACCCAAAAACCTAAAAACCCAATCTAAATATTTAACCTAGTTCATTATATGAGGTTAATCCTTTGCTTTTTTATTTATTTATTTTTAAAATGAGTGAACATGCAGTTGGTACCTTAATAGCTATTTAAATTTGGGATACTTCATGAACTCAAGATCGATCAAATGCAACAAAGCTCTCGTTGAAATTTTGCAGCACCAGCAATTCAAATATTAAAAGTCTATGTTTCAATAGTGTTGCACTAGTAATTTTTTTTTTTTTTTTTTTTTTTTTGTCTAGCCAAGGCCGGATAAGCACAAGTAATTTTGTGTATGGTTGTGTCGGAAATGAGAATGTTAGAATAGATTAAAGGTAATTTTTTTTAATTTACTAATAGTATCTAGTATAAATTTTTATATTTCAAGTGTTTTGGATTTTAGATTTTGGGTTCATTTCAGGTTTGGTTGAGTCATTTTCGGTTTTTTCCAAATCAAATCGATCTGAAACCCAACATGAAAATTTTTAGGTCGTGTTTGGGTTTGGTATTTCAGGTTCATTTCGGGTTTCGAGTCGTGTTCGAATTTACATATTTTATGTTATACCCTTGCTCAACTCTACACAAACACGACACGATACCTAAAATTGACACCCCTACTCTAAATCCTATTATAGCATTCAATTCATATGTTATGAGCCCAATTTATATATATTTGGACTTCCATGGCCTAGAAATATATGTCGACGCCGTATGGTTCTCTATTCAAGGTTTTAAATATTGATATCGATGCATATATTGGGTATTTAAATTTACGAAAATTTCGAAGATAATTGAAATTCCGGAGAAAATATCGGAGAATTTGCAATTTTTTGATAAAATCATATCGAGTTTCTGAGATGATGAAAATATATATTCCAAATTTCCTCTTTTCTGTTGCTATATAAATTAGTAATATACTAACAATACTTATTCAATGATATACTATGCTAATAATATTGTGGATATCATGCACCATATTGATTGACAAAATTTTGACTTAAAGTCGATGAAAACGAGTTAATTTGATGACATAATCAATATGTGTCAAAACATAAATTTTATTTTTTTTTAAATAGATATTTCTAAAATTTAGGAAGAAAGGTATTTTTAAAAAAATTAAAAATTTCGGGAAATTTCGGTCAAATTTATCGAGTTTCGGACGAAATTTCAACGGAAATTTGCAAAAAAATATTGTAGGTGAAATTTCGCTTCGAGAAGTTCCGAAACTCGAAATTTCGATTGAAATTGGGTTTTCAAGAGATATTTAAAACAAGGTCTCTATTTACCCTAAATTGGCCAACACAGTCGATTCATTATGCTATACGCAAGGTTTTAAATATCGGTATCGGTGTTTATATCGGACATTTAAATTTATGAAAATTTGAAGATATTTAAAATTTCGGAGGAAATTACAGAGATATTTGCAATTTTTTGAGAAAACCATATCGAGTTCTAAGATGATAAAAATGAAGATATTCCAAATTTCATCATCTATGTTGCTCTGCTAACAGTACTCATTCAATGATATACTATACTTATAATATTGTTGATATCATGCACTACGTTGAATGATAAGATTTTGACTTAAAATTGATGAAAATGCGTTAATTGGATGACATAAGCAATATGCGTCAACACATTAATTTTAATTTTTTTAAAAAGATATTTTAAATTTAGAAAAAAATAGTTTTTTTAAAAAATTAAAAATTTCGATCAAATTTCGGGAAATATCGAGTTTTGGATGAAATTTCGATGGAAAGTTTACAAAAAAAATATTTTAGGTAAAATTTTGCTTCGAGAGGTTCCGAAACCCGAAATTTCGACCCGAGGATATTTAAAACAATGGCTATACGGGGATGGGGACTTATTCCAGTGGTCAAGTCTCCGACTCCCATTGAGGTTCGATTCTCCATTCGGCCCCTATCGTGCCTCTTTATTCATTTGTAGTTTGTGTGTCATAGGCTCACACTACTTATTTCCCTATAAGAATGACTACTTTATATTTTAAGTAAACTAAATCAATACTTATAAACAATATTAAAATATTAATTACTCTCCACATCTTATTAAAGGTAATTACTTTTTAGTTTCTGCATAAAGTCCAATGCAATCTTATTAAAAGTAACGTCTTCTTACATTCTGCACAAAGTCAAATGCACATGTTTAACCGTCAATATCTCAAAATGAGTATAAGTAAAAGTTATATAAACTATACGATTAGACGATTCTAACGATACCACACTTGATTATTTTTCTCTTCTTACATCATTACGATAATGTTGAGTCAAAATTTAAGCAATATATAGTGTCAAATGTAATAAAAAGCATTGAGGGATTAACCAAGTTTAGTCACACCATTTTAACTACTAAACATAACTACCTAAATTTCCGTGCTCAAAAGAAAGTAGTTATAATTAACGGGACAGGGGGAGTACTATTTAGTTACCGTTTGGATTGGCTTCTGTACATGTGCTTTTGATTTTTGCTTCTGTCAAAAGCACTTCTGGTAGAGAAGAGGTGTTTGTTTGGGCGTTTGAAAAAAAAAAGAAAAGCACATCGAAAAGCTAAAAAGTGCTTCTGGGAAAAGCAGTTCAGGAGGTGTTTCTCCAAAAAAGAAGCCAAAATCACCTGTGTGCAAAGTTTTAAATGTCCATACTACTTAACACTATAAATTACATTATAAATATATTTTATTCTCATATAAAAAGAATGTCATTTTTTGTAATTACTATGTTCTAAAAACATTTTTCATATTTACTCATCCAAACATATATTTTTTTTAAAAAGAAAATTGCTTTTCAAAAATTACATCAAAATACAAAAATTGCATACTTTTGCTTTTAACTTCGGCTTTTATTTCTAGTTTTGGCGTTGTTTTTTTTAAAAGCCCATCCCAAACATGTCTTTATTTGTAACGCCCCGAAAATTTAAAACCATTTTCGTGACGTCATCGCCGTATTAACTATTCTAAACTGTTGATCACTCAGCTTAGATAGTCAATACGAAGCGAGGTATAAATACAAACCTGTATCACACTCAAATAAATGCCAACAAAGCAGTATATAACCCCAGGAACAATACATGGCATATCCGGGCGACAAGCCCTGAAATAACATAATGACATGGTCGCACATCCAATACCAGGAATGACCAATAAGTAAATCATATGTGACAACTACTCACATTTAAGGAATAACATATATTTTCATCAAAGGTCAGGCAAGAGCATATAATATTTATTCTAAACAATAAATATAATGGATGCAGCCTAGCTAGTTCGCTCAACCCGTACCCCAACATCGTGTTCTGCGCCATCCGTAGGAAGATCTATAAAACAAAAACAGATAACCGCAACAAGGTGTCAGTACATCGTACTGGCAAGGAATAGATATAGCTGGAAACGAGGCACACTAATGATAACACTATACTATATAAATAATAATAACAATAATAATAACAATAATAATAACAATAATGATAACAATAATTAAGGACATAAAATAAATACAGAAAGTAAACATCACACCGTCCCATACCGGTGCTTCAACCACTGCAGATAAAATGAATGATGGATGATGAGATGATATGTTATGACCTAAGATGTCTATCTACCCTAAATGCAGCACATAAGCATGTCTAGCGCGCACCTAGGTACCATGGTCGGTATTCCCTCCCATATAAGGGTCCACTCCCCTTAATGGTCGAGAGACATACCCACAGTGCCCCCGCCGCGGACACTAACAGCTGAGATCGTGGCTTACGGCAAGCGGGTCAGGCTAAGGGTCATGAGCCCTTTCTAGCCAAATACAGACTAGGATATAAATCCTTTTCAGTCTCAATGCCCCGGGAAAGATACCATTATGCCCAATCGGATACCGATTCGTAAGCATAGGGTATCCTACCCGCGTAGCATTATTCAATGCCCCGGGAAAGATACTACTATGCCCAATCGGATACCGACTTGTAAGCATAGCGTATCTTACCCGCGTAGCATTATTTGATTCACCAACATATCATCACAGATATTCAGATATCATCACAGATATCACATATCATCACAGATATTCACATATCATCACAGATATTCACATATCATCACAGATATTCAGATATCATCACAGATATCAAGATTCATCACAGATTTCCACATATCATCACAGATATTCAGATATCATCACAGATATCAAGATTCAATTCAATCACATGTCCATACGTAAATCAACGCATCAGGACAAAATAAACAACTCATCTCGAGTTATGTATAATCAGGGGTATGCCAAGTCCCACTTATCGGCATCAACAACTCATCGCGAGTTAAGTATCAAGGGTGTGCCAAGCCCCACATATCGGCACCAACACATATTCAGATTCAATTCCACACATGTCAATACGTAAATTACGCGTCATGACAAAATAAACAACTCATCGCGAGTTAAGTGTAATCAGGGGTGTGCCAAGTCCCACGTATCGGCACTCAACTCATAACATCAAAATAGGAGCAACGCAAGATTCCATCCTAAACTAAGGCATGGTAGATCTTCTCTAATTGCAACTAAGTTCCAGGTTATGAGCATAATACTTAGTGAGATATTCGCAAGCAGTTCTAGCCTAATTCTAAGGCATCCTCATTATACGCAGGGAATCCGTACACACGAGAGTTCCCAATACTAAGGCAACATAGACTATACTAGTCTATTCCTAACCCCGATCTAATTTGCTATTCTAAACCTTGCCTTTATTATAAATCTTCAAGCTCCCTTTGTACAACTTCAACTTTCACGTGGCTTCAATACAAGTCCACACTCGTTCCCTGTACAATAATATCATCATAAGAATTAAAATAATTTAACAATACCAATTTCATCATCTCCTCTTATCTCCAACACCAACAACCACCTCCAATCCCCTTTTTATAATCCCTCCAAATCAACCACCCAACACTTCCAATTCTATGTTTATCAACATAGAATTGACTAATATTGAATAACCCAACAACATCAATAATATAAAGAATAATTCAATCCAACATGCCACACTATATACTACAAGTTTCAAGCATTCAATTAATCTCACATTAAAATTAGCAAGACATCCCAATTAATTCAATTAGTACCAATAAGCTCTAAAATTTAATAAATACTCCAACTTAGATAATCAAGAATTACTAGCACAATTCCTTCTCCAATTACAAAACTCATCAACATCTGTAGTATCAAGTTCCCAAGCATTCAAGTATCACAACATTAAAATACTAACAAGGTATCCCAATTTATTTAACATAACCAAATATCCAATTTAATTAAAACCAACACCATACTTGAAATATTAACACCAACAATCCTCAATTTAATATCACAACATGTCTATTCAAAAGAACCTCTTTCAAAAATTCATTTAACCCATAAGTCACATTATAACCAAACAAAGTTAACATGTTCAATATTCCTCATTATCAAGTAATTAAAACAATTCTATTTAATACTCAACAATTAGCCAAAGATATTTCATTTCAAGTCTAAACTTCCAAATTATATATGTAACTGACCTGCTTGTAAAATACCCCCATGGATCTCAAAGAAGAATTGAATACATATCCATGCTAAAGCAACTACCACAATACAGAGCAATTGACATTAGAGTGTAATTTAAATTATTTGATCACAGGTGAGCTAGCTGCTCAAATAAATATCTACGCACTAGCACGTATAAATGAGAAAGCTTCGAGATAGATGATGCTTCAGTAATCTAATAAATTTCCCATGCCAATCATCTCTAATTAATTATTAATCCCCAAGTCATGTGTGCACCAACATAATTCTACTTAAATGTCACAGTAATGCACTGATACTCAAAGAGATTAGATTAAATAATAAATAAAATATCTTGCCATATTGTCATCATTAGAGGAATTCTACAAAGTGATCACTGGCCACCATTTTAATATCATTCCCATTCCAACTCGTCATCAACTTGTGTTAAGCAGCTAACTAGGAATCATCCATGCCAAGTGGGTTAAGAAAATACTAACACTCATGGACAATTCAAACTTGGACTTTTTCAAAAGAGTGGCCTACTGAACAATTAATTCCCAAGGTTAAACCCACATTCGAACATTAATTCAATTAATAACCCCTATACATTTAATCAACAATTAAATTAACCAACCAACGTAAGTACCCAAGAATTAACCTATAAATCAAGAGTTATAGTCTCCATTTTCAAGAGTCACCAAATCAATTCAATAAATGAGCATAGAAGCCAACAAATCCATTTTTACATAAAAATCTCCAAACTACATAATTGATAGAAAATCACAGTCAAACAATGATCTACTAATTATTCACATAAAAACACTTAATCAAGAAATCATCGAACACCACCACCTTGCCACACTCGCCGGAGGGTAGCGGCGTCGCCGCCGGCAGCGCGCGACAGCGCGCTGCACTGTCAGCCACAGCGGGCAGCAGCCCGCTGCTGCTCCCTCTCCGGCGCCGCGCCACCGCGGCGCCACCACACCATGGCCACACCATCGGCTTCACCTCCCCACGCCGGCGTCTCCTTCGCCCCTCCGGTGACTCGCCGGACATTTCCCCCCAAGAAATGGAGCCCGGTGTTTTCCCCAAAATCCCCCAAACTCTAGAAATCGAAATTGAAGGGAAAAGAGAAAGAGAAATTCATAACTTAAGGGGAAGAGCTTCGATTCCAGTCACCATCTCCAACCCACATCTCTCCCTTCTTCCTCCATCGTGTTCTTCACTCTTGTGCCCTAGCTTTTGTCTCTCTCTATAAAGTGACGGGAATGAGGGTGGATTATGTCCTCATTCTTTCCAAATATGAGACTTAATAGGTGTGGGTTTGCATCCGAGTTGGGTTTATGGGCAGTGGGCTTGGGCTTCTATTTCATTCTCTTAATCCATTTACCCATTACCAATTTCTTGAATGTATTGGGCTCTTGAATTAATTTCATTGGGCTACTTAAATAATATATCAAGCACCAATTTGATTAATTAAGCCAACTTAGTTAATTAATCATGATTAAATTAATTTAACCATGAATTAATTATTCGGGATGTTACAATCCCTCTCCCTTAGGATCATTCGTCCTCGAATGACACAAGGGTATGGACCAATATCTTATCTCCACTGAATGGTGGGTGGAATCCAACTCTGAACACTTTCTACACGCTCCATTCGGTTACTTAGAAACTCTCATCTTGGGATAAACCTGCATCACAAACAGAACGAACAATCTCCAACATCAAGAAGAAGGTGAGATCGAATTACCAAGAATATGGTAAATTCTGAATTATGTCGGGAGTCAAAATCTTCCGATACAAGTGGAAAGTATGCAAACAACTAAAATCGTTGTTTGCGGAGATAAGAATACTGATACGGGAGTCATTGTATAATGGAGAAAATATAATTAAATAAGTGAACCAATAATGAGATGACTCGGATTAGCAAAGAAATCATACTGACTGACGGAGATCTCGATTTATGAAAGGGATAATAAATCGGTAGAAAATAGAAGGTACTAACAAGAATGCCCGGTAAGAAACTACTCTACTTCGGGTAGAAATGAATAGTAGCATGAACCAAGAATGGCGAATAATAACGAGGAAGAAAGAGCGGACTCCAAAGGATATACAAGAAGTTCTAGAAGACGTAAGGATGTCGATGGCAAAGTTATCATATAATTTTGGAGAACGATAGAGAAGTTTGAAGAATTTAGATACATGCATTTACACATATCAGTGTAGCTGAAATGAAACTCGAACTATTTAAAATATTGGAACGGTGGAAAGAATATCAATGCTGACAGAGTATCAATGAGAACCATTCAGATGGCCTCAAGAGTGATTTGGCAGTGCATGCCACAACCAAAAGAGTTTAACTCGGAGAGAAGAGTTGGTACTGAAACGTACACAGTAGGATTTTCGAAAGAAGCAACGAAAATAGTAGAGATATTCACTTTCTCATAATTAAGAAAATGAAATGAAAGGATTAAAAATAAAGCATATCCAATAAATAAATATATGTATATATATCAGCATTACGAGCATTACACCTTCCGTTATTAACTCGCTTCAACGCCTCTAATTAATCTCTGCGGTATACTCAATTCGATGTCTCGAATTGAATGTCATCGTAGTTCCGTCATTTGCTACAACAGGATGAGTTACCAGCAGTACATCTTTAAGATTTAAAGATGTCTGATATATTATTCTCCTGATGTTCTAATCATCTGCCGACAATGGATCATCATTACATATCCGCATGGCATGGATTTACGTGTCCCATTGCTCAATACCTGCAATTACCTTAAAGACAGATTCCATACATTATCACAATATAATAAGCTAACAGAATTACCAAACAAGCAGTAGTAATAATAGAAATAATTACTCAGCAACTTCTAAACAAGTTGCTAACAGAATTTAAAGAATAGATCTCTTAGGATATCCTTGTTATTCGTCCATAGTTATCTCGCCAACCATGGCTCGAATCCACAAGGTGCGCAATATATAAACAGGATACCACAGCATAAGAATAAATCTAACTAGCATATGACAATGCAAACTTATCCTATATGCAATCCCCGCACACCTCACCACATGCTTTTATCAAGTTTTAAGCACATAATAGAGCAAACCCGCTCTGATACCAACTGTAACGCCCCGAAAATTTAAAACCATTTTCGTGACGTCATCGCCGTATTAACTATTCTAAACTGTTGATCACTCAGCTTAGATAGTCAATACGAAGCGAGGTATAAATACAAACCTGTATCACACTCAAATAAATGCCAACAAAGCAGTATATAACCCCAGGAACAATACATGGCATATCCGGGCGACAAGCCCTGAAATAACATAATGACATGGTCGCACATCCAATACCAGGAATGACCAATAAGTAAATCATATGTGACAACTACTCACATTTAAGGAATAACATATATTTTCATCAAAGGTCAGGCAAGAGCATATAATATTTATTCTAAACAATAAATATAATGGATGCAGCCTAGCTAGTTCGCTCAACCCGTACCCCAACATCGTGTTCTGCGCCATCCGTAGGAAGATCTATAAAACAAAAACAGATAACCGCAACAAGGTGTCAGTACATCGTACTGGCAAGGAATAGATATAGCTGGAAACGAGGCACACTAATGATAACACTATACTATATAAATAATAATAACAATAATAATAACAATAATAATAACAATAATGATAACAATAATTAAGGACATAAAATAAATACAGAAAGTAAACATCACACCGTCCCATACCGGTGCTTCAACCACTGCAGATAAAATGAATGATGGATGATGAGATGATATGTTATGACCTAAGATGTCTATCTACCCTAAATGCAGCACATAAGCATGTCTAGCGCGCACCTAGGTACCATGGTCGGTATTCCCTCCCATATAAGGGTCCACTCCCCTTAATGGTCGAGAGACATACCCACAGTGCCCCCGCCGCGGACACTAACAGCTGAGATCGTGGCTTACGGCAAGCGGGTCAGGCTAAGGGTCATGAGCCCTTTCTAGCCAAATACAGACTAGGATATAAATCCTTTTCAGTCTCAATGCCCCGGGAAAGATACCATTATGCCCAATCGGATACCGATTCGTAAGCATAGGGTATCCTACCCGCGTAGCATTATTCAATGCCCCGGGAAAGATACTACTATGCCCAATCGGATACCGACTTGTAAGCATAGCGTATCTTACCCGCGTAGCATTATTTGATTCACCAACATATCATCACAGATATTCAGATATCATCACAGATATCACATATCATCACAGATATTCACATATCATCACAGATATTCACATATCATCACAGATATTCAGATATCATCACAGATATCAAGATTCATCACAGATTTCCACATATCATCACAGATATTCAGATATCATCACAGATATCAAGATTCAATTCAATCACATGTCCATACGTAAATCAACGCATCAGGACAAAATAAACAACTCATCTCGAGTTATGTATAATCAGGGGTATGCCAAGTCCCACGTATCGGCATCAACAACTCATCGCGAGTTAAGTATCAAGGGTGTGCCAAGCCCCACATATCGGCACCAACACATATTCAGATTCAATTCCACACATGTCAATACGTAAATTACGCGTCATGACAAAATAAACAACTCATCGCGAGTTAAGTGTAATCAGGGGTGTGCCAAGTCCCACGTATCGGCACTCAACTCATAACATCAAAATAGGAGCAACGCAAGATTCCATCCTAAACTAAGGCATGGTAGATCTTCTCTAATTGCAACTAAGTTCCAGGTTATGAGCATAATACTTAGTGAGATATTCGCAAGCAGTTCTAGCCTAATTCTAAGGCATCCTCATTATACGCAGGGAATCCGTACACACGAGAGTTCCCAATACTAAGGCAACATAGACTATACTAGTCTATTCCTAACCCCGATCTAATTTGCTATTCTAAACCTTGCCTTTATTATAAATCTTCAAGCTCCCTTTGTACAACTTCAACTTTCACGTGGCTTCAATACAAGTCCACACTCGTTCCCTGTACAATAATATCATCATAAGAATTAAAATAATTTAACAATACCAATTTCATCATCTCCTCTTATCTCCAACACCAACAACCACCTCCAATCCCCTTTTTATAATCCCTCCAAATCAACCACCCAACACTTCCAATTCTATGTTTATCAACATAGAATTGACTAATATTGAATAACCCAACAACATCAATAATATAAAGAATAATTCAATCCAACATGCCACACTATATACTACAAGTTTCAAGCATTCAATTAATCTCACATTAAAATTAGCAAGACATCCCAATTAATTCAATTAGTACCAATAAGCTCTAAAATTTAATAAATACTCCAACTTAGATAATCAAGAATTACTAGCACAATTCCTTCTCCAATTACAAAACTCATCAACATCTGTAGTATCAAGTTCCCAAGCATTCAAGTATCACAACATTAAAATACTAACAAGGTATCCCAATTTATTTAACATAACCAAATATCCAATTTAATTAAAACCAACACCATACTTGAAATATTAACACCAACAATCCTCAATTTAATATCACAACATGTCTATTCAAAAGAACCTCTTTCAAAAATTCATTTAACCCATAAGTCACATTATAACCAAACAAAGTTAACATGTTCAATATTCCTCATTATCAAGTAATTAAAACAATTCTATTTAATACTCAACAATTAGCCAAAGATATTTCATTTCAAGTCTAAACTTCCAAATTATATATGAACTGACCTGCTTGTAAAATACCCCCATGGATCTCAAAGAAGAATTGAATACATATCCATGCTAAAGCAACTACCACAATACAGAGCAATTGACATTAGAGTGTAATTTAAATTATTTGATCACAGGTGAGCTAGCTGCTCAAATAAATATCTACGCACTAGCACGTATAAATGAGAAAGCTTCGAGATAGATGATGCTTCAGTAATCTAATAAATTTCCCATGCCAATCATCTCTAATTAATTATTAATCCCCAAGTCATGTGTGCACCAACATAATTCTACTTAAATGTCACAGTAATGCACTGATACTCAAAGAGATTAGATTAAATAATAAATAAAATATCTTGCCATATTGTCATCATTAGAGGAATTCTACAAAGTGATCACTGGCCACCATTTTAATATCATTCCCATTCCAACTCGTCATCAACTTGTGTTAAGCAGCTAACTAGGAATCATCCATGCCAAGTGGGTTAAGAAAATACTAACACTCATGGACAATTCAAACTTGGACTTTTTCAAAAGAGTGGCCTACTGAACAATTAATTCCCAAGGTTAAACCCACATTCGAACATTAATTCAATTAATAACCCCTATACATTTAATCAACAATTAAATTAACCAACCAACGTAAGTACCCAAGAATTAACCTATAAATCAAGAGTTATAGTCTCCATTTTCAAGAGTCACCAAATCAATTCAATAAATGAGCATAGAAGCCAACAAATCCATTTTTACATAAAAATCTCCAAACTACATAATTGATAGAAAATCACAGTCAAACAATGATCTACTAATTATTCACATAAAAACACTTAATCAAGAAATCATCGAACACCACCACCTTGCCACACTCGCCGGAGGGTAGCGGCGTCGCCGCCGGCAGCGCGCGACAGCGCGCTGCACTGTCAGCCACAGCGGGCAGCAGCCCGCTGCTGCTCCCTCTCCGGCGCCGCGCCACCGCGGCGCCACCACACCATGGCCACACCATCGGCTTCACCTCCCCACGCCGGCGTCTCCTTCGCCCCTCCGGTGACTCGCCGGACATTTCCCCCCAAGAAATGGAGCCCGGTGTTTTCCCCAAAATCCCCCAAACTCTAGAAATCGAAATTGAAGGGAAAAGAGAAAGAGAAATTCATACCTTAAGGGGAAGAGCTTCGATTCCAGTCACCATCTCCAACCCACATCTCTCCCTTCTTCCTCCATCGTGTTCTTCACTCTTGTGCCCTAGCTTTTGTCTCTCTCTATAAAGTGACGGGAATGAGGGTGGATTATGTCCTCATTCTTTCCAAATATGAGACTTAATAGGTGTGGGTTTGCATCCGAGTTGGGTTTATGGGCAGTGGGCTTGGGCTTCTATTTCATTCTCTTAATCCATTTACCCATTACCAATTTCTTGAATGTATTGGGCTCTTGAATTAATTTCATTGGGCTACTTAAATAATATATCAAGCACCAATTTGATTAATTAAGCCAACTTAGTTAATTAATCATGATTAAATTAATTTAACCATGAATTAATTATTCGGGATGTTACAATCCCTCTCCCTTAGGATCATTCGTCCTCGAATGACACAAGGGTATGGACCAATATCTTATCTCCACTGAATGGTGGGTGGAATCCAACTCTGAACACTTTCTACACGCTCCATTCGGTTACTTAGAAACTCTCATCTTGGGATAAACCTGCATCACAAACAGAACGAACAATCTCCAACATCAAGAAGAAGGTGAGATCGAATTACCAAGAATATGGTAAATTCTGAATTATGTCGGGAGTCAAAATCTTCCGATACAAGTGGAAAGTATGCAAACAACTAAAATCGTTGTTTGCGGAGATAAGAATACTGATACGGGAGTCATTGTATAATGGAGAAAATATAATTAAATAAGTGAACCAATAATGAGATGACTCGGATTAGCAAAGAAATCATACTGACTGACGGAGATCTCGATTTATGAAAGGGATAATAAATCGGTAGAAAATAGAAGGTACTAACAAGAATGCCCGGTAAGAAACTACTCTACTTCGGGTAGAAATGAATAGTAGCATGAACCAAGAATGGCGAATAATAACGAGGAAGAAAGAGCGGACTCCAAAGGATATACAAGAAGTTCTAGAAGACGTAAGGATGTCGATGGCAAAGTTATCATATAATTTTGGAGAACGATAGAGAAGTTTGAAGAATTTAGATACATGCATTTACACATATCAGTGTAGCTGAAATGAAACTCGAACTATTTAAAATATTGGAACGGTGGAAAGAATATCAATGCTGACAGAGTATCAATGAGAACCATTCAGATGGCCTCAAGAGTGATTTGGCAGTGCATGCCACAACCAAAAGAGTTTAACTCGGAGAGAAGAGTTGGTACTGAAACGTACACAGTAGGATTTTCGAAAGAAGCAACGAAAATAGTAGAGATATTCACTTTCTCATAATTAAGAAAATGAAATGAAAGGATTAAAAATAAAGCATATCCAATAAATAAATATATGTATATGGTGATGGATGATTTGGAAGTGAAGCCCATGTCCACCATCTCCGGCATCACCTTACTCAACACATTTAAAGTGAAGGACGTGGGGTTGCTGGAGGAAAAGGTTGTTAGTGTGGGAATGGTTGAGGTATTTTACTCTTACACTTGACATAAAACACTGGTTTTATACTTGTTGAAAGCTTTAGCTATGACAAATTGTTATCATGAATGACAATGGATGAGGTTAGTGGCTTAATTATATGTTGAATGTGTTGTTGACAGGCTGAGAAATTGTTGAAGGCTTCTTTGCAGTCAAAGCACGTCCTTACTGATGTTTTTATCAAGGGTAACGTACAGGGTTGATGCAAGTTGAAGAAATTAAACAAACCAATGGAAGCTTCATCACCATGACCAGTCAAAATAGCAGTAATGGGTTTGGATTGTGTTTTCATCTATAGGTCTTCAAGTTTGGCTTCTGTTTGGCTCGGGTGTAGCCAAGGACCTTTTTCTCCTCAAGGGAGGCTACCGGAAAAGGATCAAACCGATTACGGGTTCGGATTAATAATAATGCGCCCACAATTGACTGAATCTTCCTTGAATTGATCAAAAATAACAAGATACAACGGAGAACCTGCCTGTTGTTAAGAAACAACGGCGGAATTCACCAAAAACAGGGAACCAAACTACCAGCTGCTAAGGAGCAACGGTGGATTTGGAAATGGTAACCGCTACAAACTAGGCTAGATTCTAAGGAAAGCTGTAAAGGAAAGCTGTAAAGAAAGCAGTAAAGATAACAAGGAATTAAAATTGATAAAAGTAATTTGGGGGTTGGATTGTTCTCTCTGATTTTGAGTGTGTCGACCCCTATTTATAGCCGGAGCTGGAATAACCGCTCTCCGGCTAACTCCTCTGAGCCGAATTCTTTCTCTCTTCAATTCGGTTGTTTTGGTTTCGGCTGTTTCCTCCTATTTCGGCCGAAATCTTCATCAACCTCGATTCCCTCCCTTCGGTTTACTATATACTTTCGGCCTTACTAATCTTGAGCCCATCTTCTTTTGGGACTTCCTCTTTCTTCCGGCCCATGTCTTATGGCCCAATAGCTCTTTCGCGGCCCATTATTCCATATGGCCCCAACAGATGCCCTCCTTACTTGGGCGAATTGCTTTCATGCGAAAGAGCCCAAGTAATCTCCCTTTCTTCTTCCTTTTGGCGGTTATTTTCTTCTTCTCGAGGATACTCTCCATCACTCCCCTATTTACGTAGCCTACCACGTATTTGGAGTGAACTGCCTTTTCAACTTCTCCTCTATCTCTCTCTCTTTCCACTTTCTCCGATGGAAAATCCCTCTGCACCTGTTACTGCTCTTTCTGCTGATCTTCTCAGAATTGAGAACTCTTTTGCTTCTCATTCCGCAGTTCGCCTCTTGCCTGAGGGCTTCTATTCCTTAGGTCCGTTGGGCATTCCTGAAGATATCGATGAATGTACTGCTCGGATCTTTGATAATCGTTCCGTTCTTCTATATGAGCCTTGTTTCTCTTCCAAGCTTTTCCCTTCATCTTTCGCTAATTGGTCTTCGCCCTCTCCTGATTATGTGGCGTGGTATCATCACCTCGAACCCCACTGTCGTGACTCTTGGAATAAGTCATCTGTCTACCGTATGATTTCCCTTAGTACCGTGCCACTTCCCACAGATCTTCGCCCTATTCAAGCCCTTCTTTGCTTTTGGAATCCTTCTGTGAACTGTTTTTGTTTCCCTTGGGGGATGATGACTCCCACCATTCAGGATGTGAAACTTCTCCTTGGCCTCTCTGTTCGTGGGGATAACCTCGCCATTATGTCGTTGCCCAAGGAGAAAAATACTGGCTTTTCCTCTGGCGATTCCTTTGCTAATTGGATCGTTTCCCATCAGAGTGATCCTATTTCGCCTGCTCCACACCCTTCAGAGCCTCTTGCTTTCATGATGTATTTCCTTACGAAATTCTTCTGGTGTGTTCCTTCTAAGGGTGTTCTCCTCGAAACACACTCTTTTGCTTCGGCACTTCTTAATCATGTGACCCTGCCCTCAGCCGATTTCTTCCTCGCTCATCTGTATGCGGGTATTTCGGCTACTGTGTCGGGTTGGGAAAAAGGTTCGTCTGATAAAGCCCGTGGCCCGTTATGGTTCCTTCACTTGTGGTTGGTTTGGCACTTTCGCGACATTTCCCAATTTCCTCCCCATGATATTCGTCCTAATCATTTTATCGCTCCTGATCTTCTTAGAGCATCCATTCCTCCTTTGTCGATCCCTCATTGGATCAACTATTTCCTGGGTCGTACTGTCGAACAATCCTTTTCCCATTATCATTACCGGAAAGCTGACTTTGCTTGGGTCAGGGATATTGTTACTTCCCCCTTCGGGACTCCTCTTCCTTTAGCTTTTGCTCAAATATGGAACAGGTGTATATTACCCCGCCCGATCTTCAATGGTTCCACATTTGTATCTGCCAAGTCTGCTATTCCTTTCGAGGTTTATAATCCCCATCTGGTTAGCCGTCAATTCGGCTTTGGTCAAGACTTATTGGAGGCCCTCAGAGCCGGTAGACGCCTTTCTGCTTCTACCAGTCGTCAGCAATGCTCCCTCTATCATAAACGTTTGATCTCCTTCAAGGTTTGGAAGTTTGCCGTTCGTCCAGGGTCCGTTACCTCTCGCTTTCAGTCTTGGTGGAACGGTGTTGCTGGTGTCTTTTTTAGTGCCAACCTTGATTCGGTTCTGCGGAGGGGTGGTTTCTCTCCTATTCTGGCATTCTCCTCTGTCCCTTCATCATCTCCGGGTTCCACTCCTCAGCGCATTCTCGGTTCGTCTTCCGCTTCTCGCCCAGGTATGTTTCTTTTTCTTTCCCTTTCCTCTTTGATCGTTGCTTGCTCCTTTTCCTCTGTGTCTTACTTATCCGATTTCTTCAGATGTTCCTCGCTCCTCTACTTCAGAACCTGGTCGAAAAAGGCCTGCTTCGCCTTCGGCCTCTCTTATCGACTTTCTCCCTCCTACTCAGACCAAAAGGCGTTCGTCTCATTCACCGCTTGGCAGAATCCCTGCCTCCCTTTTTGCGGTTCGTTACACTACTCTTTTCCTTTTCCAGGCTCCTATCGTTCGACTAATTCCTTTTTCTTATTCTTGTCAGGTTCCACCTGTTTTGCCACAACCCGATGTTCCTCCACTTCCAACTGTGGTATCGGCCCCTCCGGTAGCCGAATTTCGCACATCGGCCAGTACCAGTAATTTGGCCGTTCACGCTAGTTCTTCTGCTGTTAACCCTCGGGGTTTGATTGCAAGCTCTACTTCGGCCGACCCTTCTGTCCCTCTTTCGGTCGATCATCCTCAGTCTGCTACGGATCCTGCTACACCTTCGTTTTCAGTTGTTCCGAAACCGTCTGGCCTCCCACCTAGTGGTATGACTGCTGATGAAACCTCTGCCGATCAGATCCCTTTATCGCCATTTCCTGATCGGCATGTTTTGGACGATTTCTTTTCTCCTGCTTCTCTGGTTTCTCGTCCATCGGATCTTTCTACTCACCTTGGCGATTGTTTGGCCAGGTTATGTAATCTAATCGGCCGGCAATCTGACGTGGAATTCGTCAACCCTAAACCGATCCTCATTCTCTTGTCTCATCTTGAGCAACAATTTCATGACGAGATGGTATCTCTGAATCTGAATGGTACTCTTCAGATGATTACGAAGTCTGTCCTCTCAATGGATCAGGAACTCATGGCTCACTTAAAAATGCGACATAAGCTTGCCGCCGAACGTGAGGCTGCAGCCTCTTCACGAGCCATCTTTGACAATTATTCTGCAGAGTATCAGGCTCAAATGAGTAAGCTGTCCGAAGTGGAATCTCAGGAACTCAAACAGTCCGAGGATCTTTCTTTGATTCGGGCTGAGATAGCCAAGCTCCAGCGACAAGAGAAGGATTTGGAATTAACTTTGGCTCACACTAAGCGAAAATCGGCCGATCTGAAACAATCGATCAAAACCCTTCGTCAATCGGCCGAAGCTCCTAGGGCCAAAATCTTAGACTCTCAGGAGGATGCTTCTTATTTGGCCATGCGGATCAGTTTCAACGATTTCATTATTGGTACCTTCCAAGAAAAATGGGCCGAAACCCAGTCTTTAGTTGGTCAACTGGATTCGGCCATCAAGAGCCTTGGTGGGCAAAGTGTTGTTCAAGTCCTTTCTCCACATGTCTTATTTCCTTTGGACCCTTCCGAAATAGAGTCCTCCCCTTCGGGCGATAACCCACCTTTGCCAATCATTCCTTCAGGTACCCTGCTTCCTTCCATTTCCTGTTGTGGTTTTTTCTTCTTTTATGCTCTCTTACTTATTATTCCCCCTTTTCTTCTTCTCTTCTAGGGAAAACCGGTGCTTCCTGTGGTGCTGGTTCATCTACCGTTCACCTCCCACCTGGCGAAGTTGCTGGCCCTTCTTCCTCAGCAAGTCCGAATCTGATGACGTCTTCGGTTAATCCTACTTCCGCTACTTCGCGAGGCTTGGATGATGCTATTCCTTTTGATGATCAGGAAGACCACTAATTTGTTTTTGTATATCAGTTCTGTGTTTTGACTTGTCTTTTGTCAAGTGTAAATTTCGGTCACTTTTTTTTTCCTTTGACAGCTGTAATCGGCCTTTTTAGACTATGTTGGCCGATACATTGTACTTGGATTCGTATCTTTTGTATCTTTTGTAATGCGATTCGTATCCCGTTACTTCCATTGTTTTCGGTCTCCTTTATTGCTGATTTCTGAATATTAGCAGCTTTTTCCGGGAATCAGCTGTAACGTTTTCCCATAAATAACATTTACTATTGACCGTTTCTTCCGCCAAGCACTTATCTCTTCCTATAAATACCCGGTATTGTTGACACTTATCTATCACTTCCCTTTTTTTTCCTTTTTTCTATAACAATATGGATCTCCCTTCTCCCTTGTTCAACTTCCTGTCTCCCGTTCCTCCATGGCCTTTGGCAAGTATTCTTGTGCAAGGATTTCCAGACGTGGTACGAAAACCTTTTGCTTATGCAACACGAGTTCAACTAATGCCCTTTTCACCATGTTCGTATGGGCGAGGATCTTTATCTATTATTCCAAATGCAGGTCTCGACGGTTATGCTGGTGCGCCCCTTTTCGACTTTGCGGTTGCATATCCTGTCGGACCTTTTCTAATGGGGGGCCCACTTCTTTTTGTGGTTTCCCCATTCTCTTTTCCCTCCTACCACCATTGGTGACTTCCTTGCTGCACTTCTCATCTTCTCGTCTGAGATGGTGCGGAGGCTGTACCTGAGGCTTGGTGGTTGGGTCAATCGGCGACGCTGCTGTTCTGAAATCAGTGGTCTCGCCTTCGCCGATATCTCTAGGCGGCACTTGTACAAGGCTGGGAATCCTCCCACTTCCTTTCGTTAGGACCTTTCCCTTGTATATGCCTGCTTAGTATAGGACGTTTCCCTTGTATATTGTAATTTCGGGCTATCAACGCCGTTTTCGGCCGAAGTAGCACCCTCTTTGTACTTATTCGTTCATGCAATAAAATCTTTACTTTTTCGCATCGCTTAATGTTTAATCCCATACTGATGGATAATATTTCTTCATGTATCTTGCATTAACTGGATTTGACATCTGCTCACCATTTTCGTCCACCAAAACGTACGCTCCATTCGGTAATCTTGTATGAACAATAAATGGTCCCTCCCAATTGGGACTCCACTTACCTAATCGGCCATCCTTCTGCTTAGGTGGCCATATAACTTTCCAAACTAAGTCTCCAACTTCAAACCGCTTAAGACGAATTCGCTTATTGTACCAATCGGCCACAATATCTTTATTTTTCTGCAAATTCTCAAAGGCCTGCACCCGATTGGCATTTATCTCCAATAACTCATCTTTCATCGCACAATCATACTGTTCGGCCGACATTGAATCCGCCTGGCTTGTTCTCAAAGTCGGCACTGTTATTTCGGCTGGCAGTACTGTATCCATTCCATAAGTCAGCCGAAACGGTGTGAACCCTGTAGCTGAAGTTTTAGCATTTCGATAAGCCCACAATGCTTCAGATAACTTCTCGTGCCATTTTCTTGGCTGATCTTCGATCATTTTCTTTATAATTCCTATTAGCTGTTTGTTTGTGGCCTCTGCTTGTCCATTTCCTTGCGGGTAATATGGTGACGAATGCACAATTTTTATCCCGTATTCGTCTGCAAAGGCCTTGACTTTTTCTCCCACAAATACAGTTCCTCTATCTGTTAGAATCGTCTGTGGGATCCCGAATCTATAAATCAACTGTCTCTTAATAAACTCAATCACCTCCTCTTGTGAAATGCTGACATACGCCTGAGCTTCGGCCCATTTTGTGAAGTAATCTGTTGCCACTAGCACGAACTCATGTCTTTTCGACGAAGAGGGATGAACTTTTCCTATGATGTCCATGGCCCATCCTCTGAATGGCCATGGTTTGATCATTATATGTAATTCTTCGGTCGGTAACTTCTGAATCGGCCCATGTTTTAGACATTCGGTGCATCCTCTTGCATATTTTTCACAATCAGGACCCATACTCGGCCAATAATATCCCAGCCGAATAATACTCCACTTCATCGATTTTCCTGCCCGATGCACACCGCATATTCCTTCATGAACCTCTCCCATTACCCTTCTAGCGTCCTCTTCTCCGACGCATCTGAGCAATATTCCGTCAATAGCACGCTTGAATAATAATCCTCCTATTATGACGTAGTCCATCGCTTTCCGTTTTTCGGCTGGATTAGCCTCCGAAGGATCTTCTAATGTCTGTGCTATCTTTTTTATCCATTCGGCCTTCTTTGTTTCGGCCAAACGCACTTCTACATTTCCTGCTATCGGCATCAACCGATATTTAGCTGCATGTTGAGCCAATTCATTGGCTACTTCATTCTTTTCTCTCGGGATATATTCAATGTACACTTCATCAAATTCTTCTAACAAAGTAACCGCTTCTTCATACAATCTAATCAACTGAGAACTCTTAACCGAAAAATCGCCTAGCAATTGCTGAACAACTACTTGCGAGTCTCCTTTGACAATGATTGCTCTGACTCCTTCCTCTATCAACCGTTGTAATCCCGAAATTAACGCCTTATATTCAGCTTGGTTATTCGTATATGACTCTGGCAGCTGCACGAAATATTTGTATATCTTGCCCTCCGGTGTTTGTAGGGTAAACCCTGCTCCAACTCCTGAAGCGGCTTTAGAACCATCAAATGTCATTACCCATGGTTGCAAGTATACAATCCCTATCTCACCAACTTCTTTCGGCCGATCCTGATGATCGATGTCATCGGTTATCGGATGTATCACATGATCAGCCAGAAAATCGGCTACAATCTGTCCTTTCATAGCCCTCAAAGGTTGATATCTCAAATCGTACGCATTTAACTTCATGGCCCATTTGGCCATTCTTCGGCTACTGACCGGATCATTCATCATAATCTTAACTATGTCAACCGAAGCTACCACTATCACTTGCCTTGGCTGAATATAATATTCTAATTTCTGGCATGCATGATAAAGACTTAAACATAGTTTATGAATCGGCGAGTACCTTACTTCGGCGTCCCTTAGGATTCGGCTAAGATAGTAAATCGCCCGATCCCTTCCTTCATCGTCTTCTTGCGCCAGTGATGCTCCAATAGATTCTTCGGCCGCTGCTATATACAACTTCAATGGCCGTCCTAAAATTGGAGGAACCAACACAGGTGGATTCATCAAATCCTGCTTCAATTGTTCGAAGGCTTTTTGTTGGTCGACTCCCCATTTGAACTCCTCTTCCTTCTTCAACCTCAATAAATCGGTTAGTGGTTTCGACTTTCCAGCCGCATTTGCTAAGAATCGTCTCAGAAAACCGATCTTTCCAAGAAACTTCTGTAGACTCTTCTTATCATGTGGAGGTTTGGCTTCTTGGATAGCCCTGGTTTTGTTCGCATCAACTTCTATTCCTTTGTTATGTACCAAGAACCCGAGAAAATTTCCTGCCTGTACTCCGAAAGCACACTTGGCTGGATTCATCTTGACTCCATGCAGCCTCATCCTCGTGAACACCTTCCGCAAATCGTTCAAGTGGCTTTCGATATCTTTGGATCGGACCATGACGTCATCAATATAGACTTCAACACAATCCCCTATGAGGTCATGGAAAACATAGTTCATGGCTCTCTGGTATGTAGCTCCTGCATTCTTCAGTCCGAACGGCATCACCACCCATTCATATATCCCTATGGCACCAGGGCACCGAAATGCAGTCTTGTGAACGTCTTCTTCGGCCATAAAAATTTGGTTTTATCCTGAATATCCATCCATAAAAGATAGCATCCCCTGTTTTGCGGCCGAATCAATCAACAAGTCAACAATAGGCATCATATACTCATCCTTTGGAGTGGCTATATTAAGATTCCTGAAATCGATACAAACTCTCAATTTTCCATTCTTCTTTATTACAGGAACGATATTTGATAACCATTCTACATATTTAGCTGGCCTAACAAACCCGGCCGCTAACAATTTCTCTATTTCTTCTTTTATTTTTGGGACTAATTCGGGCGCTGCCCTCCTGGCCGGCTGTTTATGCGGCCTGAACCCTTCTTTAATAGGCAGTCTGTGCTCTACAATCGACCGCTCCAATCCTGGCATCTCTGTATAGTCCCATGCGAAACAATCCTTGAATTCGACTAGAACCTCCTTGAATCGGCTTGTCATCTGCTGATCAAGATTCGCACTCAACGGGATCTCCCTCGGGTGTTCGTCTGTACCAACATTGACCATTTTCAAGGGGTCTTGAGCTTTGAAATCCGGCGTTCGCTTTGGAATTGCGTCTATTAAATCGCTCCATCCTGCTTTGTCGTCTGACACTCCGAGTTCGGCCGATTCGAACTCGGTCGCTTGATTTGGTTGTGCCTTCATCATTTACTTTCTTCTTCGACTGGCCGTTCATCGGCCTGGTATCTGATTTCAAACCCCAAATCTGTCCAATCACACTCGATCACCTGCGGGTACCTACCACTGCTAGGAATGGTTGTATCGGTTCTTCATATAACACCGCATCAATTCGTCCGGCTGAGCTGACTGGAAATGGAGGTTGATCCCCATCTACCTCTTCTACTGTGCCATCCTTCTTCCAGAACCATACTTTCTGGTGAAGCGTTGATGGCAAACATCGGGATGTATGAATCCAGCATCGGCCTAATAGGGCCGCATACGGGACTTCTGCATCTACCACGAAGAACATGGTCGGAATTGATATTGTTCCGACCGTTACATCCACCAATATACATCCTTCAGGCGCAGTTTGAGCCCCCACAAAACTCATTACCTTCATTCTCGTAGGGAGTAAATCTTCCTTCGAACGGCCTATCTTCGTTAGCGTGGATAGCGGCATGATATTAACTGTGGCTCCACCGTCAATAAACATTCTTCTAAGTGGTCTCCCATTGACCCAACCTTTAACGTATAAAGGCCTCACATGCTGGGACATTTGCGCAGTTGGAGGCAAAATCGTACCTGGTTGCGCTTCTGGAACAAATGCTTTATATCCTTCCTCAAACGATTTCTCTATTTCGGCTTCCGGCCGAAATACCTCAAGTTTATCGAAACAAAAATCCACTATGGGTTCTTCATCACCATAGTATTCTCCATCCTTCTGACAAAAAACCACAGCTGGTTCGGAATCCGACCAGTACTCCTCTTTCTCTTCGGTGGTTACCGTCACCATATTCGCGCTAGATCCGAAGTCGAACTTAAACTGCCCAACAGGGGGTGTATCACTATTCGGAATGATAGTTGTCTTCGGTTTCCACTCCCTGGTTCGGACTGGTCTAGGCTTCCATTCTTCTTTCGATTTCGGCTGCTCACTTTCAATTTTCGGCTGTATTACTTTTGGCCGAAATTCAGATTTATTCTTTAGCCGATCCTGTCCTTCTTTCGGCTTCCTCTCTTCTTTGGATTCGGATTTCAAACGAGCCGAAAATACCTTATTGAGTACTCGTCCTCCCGAGAACGAACAGTCATCAGGGAAGTCCTCTTCCATATGCATCATATCATACTCCTCCTGCTCAGAAACAGCAGCTGCTTTAAGCCGTTGCATTCTTCGTTTGAAAGTACGATATGATCCCTTTCCTTTTGGGACTTTTTTCTCCTCTGCCCTCCAAGCTGAATGGTCATACCGGCGTTGATCGAAATGCCTTCTTTCTGGAGAGTTTTGGACCCATCGGCCTACCTGAGTATTTGCTGGTGGCCTTCTAAGCTTTTTCATTTCGGGACTAACAGCTTCTTCAGGGACTGTGATCTGTATCACAGTCTTTCCATTCTGTTTATCGGCTGTTAACTTCATCTCTGAGTCCCATCCGTTGGTTATGATTTTCAACGTTGGTCTCTCACTCTTATCTCCGACCTCGATCTCCTGATGTCTCTCCGATTGCTTGATCCACTCTTTCACCTCATAATTCCCCAATCGGTCAAAAACATCTGTAACTTTCTCTTTTCCCTTCGGAGATCCTAGCCTTTTCCATACTCCTGACTTCTGAGCCGATGGCCGATCCCCAAGCCGATCGTGCACAGAACTCTTGCTAGATGATGTTTGATCCCCCAATCGGTCATGCACCGATTTGTTCTGATTGGGCTGCACCATCACCATGTTGGCAACTGGGAACGGATTCTTATCAATTGCCATAAGCCTCTCTGGGAACTTCAGCTTCCCATCATCGACATGCTTCTGAATCAGTTTCCTAAAATGCCCACAAATCACCGTGGAATGAGTAGCTGATCCATGGAATCTGCACCATCCGGCCTCCAACTGATCCTTGGTAGGCTGTGGATGGTTTCCTTTAAACTCTAGCAATCCGTTCTTCTGGCAATAATCAAATATTTCGTCCATTTGTGACAAGTCGAAAGAGTAAAACCTTTGAGATTCATCTCCTCCTTCTTTCTCCTTGCCTCTGGCTGGCCGAAGTGCTGGACAAGTCATAGGCTTTTTTATGATTAACTCTGCCCTTGCGACTTCGGCTAATGCAGGAACGTCTTCCGTATTGTACTCTTCCTGAATTTCACATCTATCCAGAGATTCAGCAAATGAGGCAGCTGACTGGATAGGTTGTGATCTTCCGCTCTGACTTCGGCTTGATTTGAAAGCCGCCTGTTCCGCCAAATATGTCTCCATCCTTATAGCTTCAGCCGTCAATTCGGCTACTGTCCTCGGTCTTGTTACCATCAATCTGTCCTTAATGGCAAACTTCAAATTCTGCTTTAAGATTTGAATATATTCATGCTCAGGCAGCATTGTCTTCACCTGAGCCTTCACTGCATAAAATCTTTCAATGAATTCAGTAACCGATTCAGACGCCTTCTGCTTGGTTGACGTCAGATCAACTACCGAGACTTCCGGACTAGTATTATAGAATCGGTCATGGAATAACCGCTCCATTTCGGCCCAAGTATTGACCGATCCCGCTGGCAAATTAATGTACCATTCGAATGCTGGGCCAGTTAATGACAAACTGAACAATATCAGCTTGTGAAAATCATTTTGTGCGATTCTGGTACACTGAGCTGTAAATCGGCCAATATGCTCGATGGTAGAGCGGCCGACTTCTCCAGAAAAAGTGTTAAAATCTGGAACCTTCACCCCTCTAGGCAGTGGATACTGCTCCTCAATGTAATCTGGATAAGGTTTCCGATACATCGGCCTATTCTCCTGGCCGATGAGATTCCCAAACTGTGTACGAATAATCTCAGCAATAAGCTCTCTGTCAACCAGTTGTGGAGGATTCTGCTGAAGTGGTGCATATTGTTGTTGAACCACTGGAGCAGGCGGTTGAACAGCTGGTTGAGGCGGTTGATTCTGTTGCTGATCGTACCTCTGCTGCGGAGGAACAAAAGGCCGAGCTCCGTGCCCTCCTGGCGGCCTAAAGGCCTGCTGTTGAAAATTGTGAGGATTTTGCATCGCAGGTGGTGGATTTTGAGCCACTGGAGCTTGCTGCGCTCCCATCGGATACATACTCCTCGCGATTTCGGCTCTAAACATGGCTGGCATCGCTGCCAGGATATTTCCTTCAATTTGGCGAACCGAATTAGTAACCGCCGCCTCCACCATAAATTGAACCTGATCTCGGAATCGCGGGGTTAAATCATCGTTCGAAAACTCCTGATTATGGAAATGTGATGGTCCGGGGAACCCTGGGGGGAATTCTCCGGCTTCTGGTGCGCGCTCTTCCTGAATCGGCGGCAAATCAGTCCTCGCCGCCGTGTTTGCTGCTGGAGTTGCTTGTTCAAACGCCATTTTGCGTCCCACTGGGCGTGCCACTGTTTGGCTCGGGTGTAGCCAAGGACCTTTTTCTCCTCAAGGGAGGCTACCGGAAAAGGATCAAACCGATTACGGGTTCGGATTAATAATAATGCGCCCACAATTGACTGAATCTTCCTTGAATTGATCAAAAATAACAAGATACAACGGAGAACCTGCCTGTTGTTAAGAAACAACGGCGGAATTCACCAAAAACAGGGAACCAAACTACCAGCTGCTAAGGAGCAACGGTGGATTTGGAAATGGTAACCGCTACAAACTAGGCTAGATTCTAAGGAAAGCTGTAAAGGAAAGCTGTAAAGAAAGCAGTAAAGATAACAAGGAATTAAAATTGATAAAAGTAATTTGGGGGTTGGATTGATCTCTCTGATTTTGAGTGTGTCGACCCCTATTTATAGCCGGAGCTGGAATAACCGCTCTCCGGCTAACTCCTCTGAGCCGAATTCTTTCTCTCTTCAATTCGGTTGTTTTGGTTTCGGCTGTTTCCTCCTATTTCGGCCGAAATCTTCATCAACCTCGATTCCCTCCCTTCGGTTTACTATATACTTTCGGCCTTACTAATCTTGAGCCCATCTTCTTTTGGGACTTCCTCTTTCTTCCGGCCCATGTCTTATGGCCCAATAGCTCTTTCGCGGCCCATTATTCCATATGGCCCCAACAGCTTCTTTATGATTTCAGATTTGGCTGTTGAATTTCATCCGCTTTTGTTTGACTTATGATCTTCAAGTATCAAAATAGCAGTAATCCGGATGGATGTTCACTACATTTTGAATGTGCTAAGGCTTTTCTGAAGCTGTAAATGCCTTAATGGGTTTGAATTATGTTTTGAGAATTCGGAGTGTATGAGGTCGTCCGTCATAGGGAATGTGCTAATGACCTCAACTTTTTTTTGTGTTTGGTTGATTCAAGCAAGATTAATCCATGGATACCTAAATTAAATTAAATTACCTCAGCATTCAAGGCTAAGAAAACTACTACTTTTAACTTGATGTGCTGTTTGTTCCACATCACTGTTTCATTTTTAAAAATCTTGACAACATAAGAGTAATTAAAAGGGCAACGAAATATCAAAGCATGCCGTCAAATCTGAAAATACAAAAAGCACAAAATCCAATCGATTAATGGACTAGCTAACGTCAGCCTTATTTCGCTTTATGAAGACATCCGAAAGGACTTGATGTGACTGCAAAGACGCCTTGAGCAAGCTCATAGCCTATACCATTCAAACATCAAAAATGGATACAATTACATTATTGTAAATTTGTAATGATGGATACATAGAGTACATGGTATAGTAGTACGTACCTCATTCATGCTCTCCCTCGTGAATTCAAAAATGCAGTAATAAGATGCACTAATCTATAAATGCAAATTCATCCTCTGTGACTGTCTGTATAATCCACAAACTCTGCCTTCTAAGTTCAAACGGAGTAGTATTGATAGCCAATAGGTACACACATTTTCTATCTTTTGGGAAATGAGAAGGTTGAACAACTACAGCACTAGTAGTATGACTATGACATGACGCTTGAGCAGCCCATCATATATCAGTTTTTTAACCTTTTTTCTTTAATGCTTTTTTAACTTTTCAAAAAGTAGTTTATCTTTTTTCTTTAAGTGCTTCCTCCTTTCTTTTATAAATGACATGGAAGGGTTTAGTGACTATTTATTAACTAATTTTGATTCGAGTTTTCAAAAAAAAAATGTTAACATTATTTTGAAACAGCCCAAAAGAAAGTGTTAAAATTATTTAAAATGGGAGGAAGTACTATTAAAAAAGAATAATGGATAGAGGTAATCGTCCTCAACTCATCTCAGTCCTCGTCAATGTGTATAGATGAAAACTTAATTATATGCAGCAGACTATAATAATATCATTAACCCAGCTGGACATTACTGATAAGCTATGGGCTATGGATGCTGCATGTGTGTCAATCATTTGACTGCTGCATGCAGCAGCAGCAACATCCGAATGATTATGATTCTCATGATCTCAGCCTCAGCTGCCCATCATTCTCACTCATCAACCCCTTTCTCCCGTGGCCACCAAAACTTACTCATCTATAGATAAACACAAATCCAGAGACATGCAGTCTAAATGAGTGTATACAATCCAGTCCAGAGAAATAAACAAATTTGTTCTCCAACCACTAGTACTACAAGCACAATTAATGTGATTTAATGAAATTAAGTAAATCGGAAGCACAATCCTTGTGATTGATGCATAAACAAAATGCTTAATAAATAGTTCATGAATTGCTGCATATGTACAAAATCACAAGGACAAATTCCAACAACTTATTCCTTAAGGATCAACCACAACCCATTCTGAAACACCAGCAGCTGCCTTGTCGGACTCCGATGATGATCTAATTCTAGCTAATAGCTCCTCACGAACTTCCCGGGTGAATTCTATTTTCCCTTCCATAAACATACTGCAAACTATTTCAGGTATCAGATGCCTGTATTGCATAAGCTGCAGACTTCCTGTTGGGTCAGCCCATTTGTTTTTGGGCTAGACAAATAATAAGCCATTTGGGCTTATGAAATTAAACAAAAAAAAAAAAAAAACCCACTTACCTGTGTAGCAGCCGTGTGGAGTGGAGTGGTGAGTAGGTTTTCAATTGTGAATTGAAAACAGCAGCTGGAACGAGAGCAGCAGACAGAAACGAAAACAGAGAGGTGGAAAGGGGAAAGAAGAAAGGGGGAAGAGAAGAAGTAGCAAGACAGCAGCATCCTCCTGAAACTTTTGGTGAAATCTTTCCTACTTGCATCTCTTTTGTTGCCTAGAATTGTTTCTAGATGATATTTGAGGAACCCATTTCATATGATGATGATTGTTGTTGGTAGCCAAGATTAGTGAATATCTTGATGATTGTTGTTGGTGAACCTCTAGGAGAATACTAGAGAGAACATTGGTGTACCCATTATTTGTGATAGTGGAGATTTGAAATCGTGGCGACTGGCCCGTGGTTTTTTCTTCATTCTGAAGGGTTTTCCACGTAAAAATCTCGGTGTCGCTTTTATTGTGCTTTATTATTGCTTTGGTTGATTTGGCGTTATCTGAATTGGTTTTGGCTTAGATTGCATCTGTTGAAACCTATTTGCACACAAGGGATATATTGTTTCCGCTGTTTTGTATATTGGTATTTTCTGATTGATCCCACAGGCTCGTGCTTATTCCCAATACTTCCAAACGTGTCCGTATTCTCGTGACTAGCTTCTTTACGCTCCTCCAGCAACAGGACAGGCTTTTCGCCTACATACACGACAGTACACAGTCAAATTTAATTACTAGTAGTATATACTAGTACGTACAGAGTATTACCCAAATTACTAGTCCAGGTTATTACTATTACAGTATATTCAAGGTTACTTAAAAATTCAACTTCAATAATAGGAAATACTACAATAAATGAATCAAGTTAAACACAGCTTGCAGGCAGTACTGTTGGAGACAAATTTCAAATAAGTGATATCATCATATGATATAATTAAAGCAAAAAAAAAAAAATTTCCATTGTTTGATTACAAGCATAGGTGGAGTGATATCAATTAACTGCACAAGAAAAGGAAAGAAGGAAGGGAATGTGTTGTAATGGCTCACCCAACAAGAACACATGGGTGAGAACATTTTGGGAGTGCGACTGCAGTGAAGCCTTGAATAACCTTAAAGCCTGCTGATCAGAAGAAAGCATAAACACATACACAGGCACGGTTGTTGAACAAATGGCTAGAAACTGGAGAGTATTAATTTACACACATTGGTTATATTGAGTAGTATTAGTAACATATACAATTGTGCTTGTCATTAATAATAATATAGCTAGTTTAGTTTCTGACCTTATCCATGGGCAGACAGACCTCCTTTTGCACCAAGGAACCAAAATCCTTGACCTTGACTTGGTGAAACAAACTAATGCAGGATGATATGCAGAGATTATAGGGTTCGACAGCCAAATTGTCCATGACAATATATGTAGTAGTAACTCCTCCTCCTCCTCCATTCAGAAACCTGCTACTACATTCCAATTGGTTAACTAAGGAGCCCACACGTCCTCCCTGTTTCTTTAGCTGATGTCTGATGAGGGTAGGCATTGGCAAGGACAGTTGGCGGAAGAGGACATGAACTGTATCTGTGTTCGTTTCAGCGAAAAGGACTCGTTTGGATTGGGTGTCGATGTAGAGTTTCATCCTCACCAAGGGGGGTTTCGCCATCGCTGCCTTGCTTTTCTGGAGTAGTAGTGAAATTGACTAGTAGTAGTAGTGTTTTGGGTCCATGAGGATTCAGGAAATTTCAAAGCGCAGCACCTGAATAGGAGTACTACTACTACTCCACAATTTAGGGTAGGATGGAGCGATTAAACTGAATGAATAAATAAATACTACTACTAAAGTAGGGGCATTAATGAGCATACAGAAGCTGTTGAAGTCTTCGAGGTTCACAATGCAAATTCATCCTCTATTTAACTTCACTGCTTCCCACAGTCATTTGATCCACTAACTCTCTGCCTTCAAATTAATTAGTAATGCAAATATTGCACTTGTGTTGTATACCAATAACCAATAAGTGCACCCCACAAATTTTCCATCATTGGAACATGAAAAGGTTAAACAATAGAATTAGTTAATTTGCACCTTCCCAAAATAAAAGAACAACAGAATTTATTATATTTATCTCTTTTGTATAACAAGAATTTATTAATAGTAATCTGAAAAATATACTATGAAAATGCCGCATGCATGCATTCAAGAATCAAGAGGCGCACCGGAAAATTAAAGTAAAATTAAATTTTCTTATGTTTAATTGTGTAATACAAACAGCAAACTCCAATCGCATTGCTTCTCCTCCTCCTCCATCATCCACTTGAATCACTCGTCATCGCCTATGGCTGCTGCATGGCGCATGTCAATGATTGTTTAATTTGTTTTAAAATACAAACTTAATTGACTACTTATTCTAAGGCTCTCTTGATAGATAGTATTTTAAAAAGAGGTGTTAATTAAACAAACATTTGATATGATCTCTTTATTCCTGTAGCATTTTTGTTATAGAGAATTGTTTCAGTAATTATTTCCGAGCTTTAAAATGGACTATTGAATAGAAGGTGTCGAGGCTATACGGAGCCTTTAATACATGGTCTGCAAATGAAGTCCATTCAATTCAAAGTGAACAGACTACAAGCCCATGAACACAGGCCCATTAATTGGCTCTAAAGTACTCCCTCCGTTCCACTCATTGTGTCACATTTTGACTTTTGACACTGTTCATTGATCAAGTTTGACATAATGTCATCGCAATTATATAAATAAAAAAATATAGTCAAGTTTGGTCTTGTTGGAATCGTTTAATCGTGTAGTTTTAGAATATATATTTTATATAATCTCACTTATATACATTTGAATGGTTAAACAAGTGTATTGAACTACGTGTACAAAAGTTTTAAGACATAAATAAGGGGACATAGGGAGTAGTAAAATTTAAGTCCTAATAATTCATTCCGATCTCGCAAATCTCTTCATCTTCAATTTTGATCATAATTCAAATCGAAAGCTTTGATAAGTGAATCCCTTAACCATGCAAATTGAGTAATAAAATAAAACGTCGTCAGAATAATTATGCCATTTTAGTTGACAATTGGTAACGTTCTTTAATCTTCATTACTGGAGACTGTAGTAGTATATAAGTACTACTTATATTAATCATTTCACAAAGACCAAAGTCAATCCATCCACACATTGATTAAAATATGTGAACATTATTGGTTTCTGATTTGATCATTTTAGAAATCTGAAGGAATTTCTCGAGCCCATATTTCTGAGCATAATAATAATAACTGCAAACAAAACAAACTAGGAGTAGTACTACTCTTCTTGAAATGATGCCCAAGGCCAAACCTACAAATATTCTCCAGACAAACACTTCCACCAATTGTACTAAAAGATACTCCTTGTCAGAACACACACAATTAAAAAGAAATTACAGGTACTACTCCGTAATTAAAAAGTTGTCATTTTATTTACCTCCACTAATGTAGTACTATTAAAAGGTTACGCAATTAAGTGTAAATAGTAAATTTAGTCGGTATTCATTAGCATAGATGATAAGTGTTTTAATACTCCTACTGTTCTCTCTTAGTAGTATAAAACAAACCAATAGGATTCTAGACTTCTAGTGTATGAAAATGTGGCAATGTTCTGTATATATTTATTTTAGTGGCATCCATTAAATGAAATACTGATACGAGAGATGCATTGTGGAAAATTCCGCGTACAGAGAATTCAATGCATAACGCGGCTACAGATATAAAATATTGAAAAATTGAAAATAACCGAATCACCTTACATTTACAGTATTAACTTTCTAAATTCTATACATAGGGGCGTTTGGAATCACTTTTTTTTATGTGCTTTTGGCTTTTACTTCTGCTAAAAGCACTATTGATGAAAAAGTTGTATTTGTTTTGGTTTTTAAAAAAAAAGCAAAAGCACCTAGTAATGTGTGTAGAGTCATAAATGCCCCTACTAATTTATTAAAATTACACTATAAATATATATTATCCCACATAAGTAGCATATCCTTTTTAGTAATTTATATATTTCAAAAGCACTTTTTACTTTTACACATCCAAACACACGTTTGGAAAAAAGCTGATTTTCAAACATTCAATTCAAACACAAAAGTTACATGCTTTTATTTTTGGCTTTCACTTTTGCTTCTGTTTTTGGCTTCTATTTTTTTCAAAAATCAATCCAAACGGGTCCATAGTATAACATTTCAGGCTTAATAATTTTTTTTTTTTGAGAAATGGGCTTCAGGCTTAATAATTTTTTTTGGGTGACACAGTCTGGGAAGGCGAGCAAAGAAAGAAAGAAAAAAATGAGTACAAAAGAACTAAACAAAGCGAGAAAACGACACGCCATCTTCATCAGCGCTAGCCAAGTCCTTGATGTCATCCGGAGGGAAAGCCCATATCGTATAAAACTCTTCAGCGCAAGCACCCTTGCGGGCAAGACCATCTGCTACTCGATTCCCCTCTCGATATAGATGGCGAATAGAGCATCCGGGCATTCTATCAAGAAGGGTCCTTATTCCCTTGATCAGCGGCCAGAGAGAATGGTGAGGTCGGGCCGCGCCATCCAATAATCTCACGACGTCCATAGAATCCACAAAACAAGTTCTAAGAGTCACACCAATTTGAGCCGCTAGAAGAAGGCCAAAACGCAGTGCAACCAGCTCCGCTTCAAGAATGGATCTAGCTCCCAGGCGGCCACAGCAGCCGTGAATCCATTGTCCTGAGCTCGCTCTAATGGCTGCTCCAAAGCCAGACCTGTGATCATCTGGCATGATACATCCGTTCGAATGCAAGACAGGGCCTTCAGCGCCCTCATCGATCCAGCGCACAACCTGCAGTACCTTGTCTCGTTGAACTCGAGCAACTCCTTTGTCTAATTGGCTTCGAAGGTGCAGCGCCTTAGAAAGAACCTGATCCCCAGTAAGACTACTCGCTCGGAAGATTTTATTATTTCTTTCACACCAAACAGTCCAGACCAACGCCACAAACCAAGCTCCCCATGAACGCCATGCCCACTCCAACCAATGTCTACAATCATCATCATCAAGATCATCAAGCGTGTTGAAGAAACAAAAACCCCCTTTTCGCCATACGTAAGCTGCCCAGGGACATTGAAACAATGCATGTTTCCAAGTCTCCACCCTCTCTCCACATATTGAACAAAGTGGCGACATAGCCATTCCCCTATGGTACCGAAGCAAATTACAAGGAAGGGATCCATGCCCGATAATCCATAGCAGGATGCCAACCTTCTCCGGAATTGCAGCCGACCACATCCAACGCCATCCTGGTGGTTGTTCAAGTTGAGGACAGGTCCAAGTATAGCCTGAATGAACGCTATAAATGCCCTTCACGTCTCCTTTCCAATGCAAGATGTCTGCCACATCCGGGTTCAAGAAAGGAGCTGGGGATGATTCAATGGCATCCTTAATTTCATGTGGGATCCAAGAATAGACGTCGTTCAGGTTCCATTTGCCATCAATAATACAATCCTTTATTCGCAAGCCTACATCATGATAATCAATGTACGGGACATGTTGGTACATACCGTGTCCCTCCCACCATGGCGCATGCCAGAAAGAGCTATCACCATTACCAACACGAACGCCATAACCCTTCTTAAACACATCAGCAACCTTCACCAAAGCACGCCAAACTTTATTATCCCACATAAGTAGCATATCCTTTTTAGTAATTTATATATTTCAAAAGCACTTTTTACTTTTACACATCCAAACACACATTTGGAAAAAAGCTGATTTTCAAACATTCAATTCAAAGGTATGAGGCATGCTTTTATTTTTGGCTTTCACTTTTGCTTCTGCTTTTGGCTTCTATTTTTTTCAAAAATCAATCCAAACGGGTCCATAGTATAACATTTCAGGCTTAATAATTTTTTTTTTGAGAAATGGGCTTCAGGCTTAATAATTTAAAGGTATGAGTTCAGTATATTGATATTTTTTTAATAAAAATTACTACTCCCTCCGTCCCAGGTAACATGTCTTGTTTGACTTTTTGGCACTGTTCATTGTTCAAGTTTGACTCAATGTTATATAAGTATATATTTCGAAAAAAATAGTCGAGTTGGGTCTTATTAGAATCGTATAATAATGTAGTTTTATAATATATATTTTACATAATTTTTTGTTGTACATAATTTGAGATATTAACGATTGAAAAAGTACATTGGATTGTGTGCAGAAGTCAAACAAGACAAGTTAAATGGGACAGAGGGAGTATATTTTAAAGGAATTGGCAACTTTAAAATTATAAATATTATTTTTTTCTATAAAGTAAATACTATTAACATTTATCAATTCCTTCCCATTAATTAAATAAAGAGATGAGAATTGAGAAAGTGTCTCGAATTTCCACACAAAAAGTTAAAGAGAGTACCTAATTTCTGTTGGTAATTTAAAAAATAAAATAAATAAATCAATAAATAAGAAGATAATTATACATTTCTGACTTGTGATGAGCCTAGCTATCTAGATGAACTGAACTCGGTTATTTTAATTGAAATGAGCCACATTGTTTAAGTAATTGTTTGGTATCCAATCATTAAACAATTACTACAAAACAATTAATCTACTATTGTAGAGTATACTTAGAGATTATAATTACTTTTTGCAGCTACTAGTATATTAAATATCACTACATTGTACCATCGTGTGGATAAAATATCCTGTCGCATTCTTTTTCTAATTATTAAGATTGTTTAGAGATAACTAATCCCAAGATTAAGCACTAAGCCTAACAAAATAACCTTTTTCTTTAAAGTACTGCTTTTTCAAAGTAAATAATGGTCAAATATAGTCTTTTCCCCCCTCGCGTTTCTTTACTTTCTACTTTTAAAGTAATTTAATAATTTAAAGAAAGGAAAAAAAAAAAAAAAAGAATTGTCCTGTAATATTATTGTACTATAATTGCCGAAAAGGGCCACCAGTGAGAAAAAACAAAGCCAAAGCTAGAATAAAACTAAAACAGTCTCTAATTATTGTTTAATTTAAAAAATAGTTTGGTATACGGATTTGAAATTTGCAATGCGACTCACTTGCAAATGCATTCTTTAATTTATGAATAAAATTTTCAATAAGTTTTTGTAATGAATTATTCTTGCGTGTTGCCTCAAAATTCCCAACAATCTTGTGGAGATACTAATCTCAAGGATCGGTGAACATTGACGGGTTGTTTCTCCCAAAATATAATTCTGTATACACAAATGCTCAAATCTGATACTTCTGCTTAAGCTGCTAGAGCCCCATCAATAATCTCATGCCTTCTGAGTCAATAATCTTTAATTAATTTTATCTTGATTAAGAGGTATTACGCTAACATTTCAATGCGCATATATATATATATATATATATATATATATATATATATATATATATAACAAGGTGAAAGCGGACTAGAGGCCGATTATGCTTTGTTTCAAGCCACCAACTAATAACTCTTAGTTGTATTCCTTTCACTTTCTCATTATTCCGTTCTAAAGTTGCAACTCGTTTTAATTATGGGATTGATCTATACAACTTTAAAAATCTTATGTTTTTTTTTTTTCACGAAATGCTTTCATCAATAGAGTGAAATAATGTTGGTCATTCTATATAAGTACTCCTCATGAATGTGTAAATATATCATTCTAGAACAATTTGTAAATACTGTGGATTCTTCGGAGTATATCTATTACTATCTATAATTATTATTCAAAAGAGGAAAAATGAGCTCTAGATAGTCGTCCCAACAATTTTGAATTGGAATTATTCATCAGTGCTGTATTTACCAACATACATAGTAGTATAAAATTAAAAATTAAAAATAATAATTAACAACAACAACAACGATAGGCAAGAGCGAATTAATGAAGCTTGTCATTACACCCGCAGTTGGCGGTCAATAGGCAACATAGGCATTTTGTCTGTAACCCACATCTCGACCGAAGCTAGCTTTCTCATTTGTAAAATATTTTGATCGTGAAAACTATATGATTATTATTTTTTTTTTCCATATATACTAGTTTAAAATTTGATTAGTGACAGTACCATTACATTTATCTCATTTTTATTTCCGATTGGTACGTACTTTTGGTGTTTAAAATTCTATAGTAAAAATCCCTTCTTCTACCATTTATCTTATCATCTTGTCAAGTACGTACTGTACATGGTTCGCCGTCTCTGTCGAGACGGCCGAGACCTCGCCGAGTCGTAACTGGAACGGCAGATGCCGTTCCGAAAACGATACCCGATTCAATTTTTTAACTCATCTTCGCGATATTGCCGAGATATCGTCCGGTACGCCGAGATATTCGAGATATCGCCGAGATTTCGCCGATATTTCATTTAAATATTTTTTGCTATAAAATGCAATGAGCCGATATTTGTCCGTACGCCGCGACGATACACCGCGACCGATGTGGAACTACCGCAACCGCGACCCGACCGGTTCCCGAGATGGCGAACCATGGTACTGTATGTAAAGGCAGTGTACTGGTCGTTGGGTAACAGGAATAGGAAATGTGTTGAACATTAGTACTTCCTTGCCACACATTAATTCTTGTGACTTGTCGTCTCACTCCCTTAGTTACTCAATTTAATCACATGCATTATTCATCAGCTCATCATCAGCTGAGTTCGAAGATATAGACATGCATGTGTTAAACAAACAATATTTTTTTGATATTCAATGCCAGTCGCATTGGTTACCTTACAGTTAATGTAAAATCAAATTAAATTGAATTTCAGTTAAAAGTGTTGGGGGTACTACCAAATTAATCATTATATGACTACTATTCATACAAATTATAATCATATAAACATTATGTTATATCGATCCATAAGAAGGCCTATATATGAGCTATATATATATATGCTATACATTTATTCAAACAGTTAGATGGCTTTTGCATTTTGTAGTACTAATTATTCTATGGCCAATGAACGGTGAACCTAAGGACATACACTTGTAATGAGTTTAGGTTTGGTTTATGCATTATGTGTTTTATGTATATTGTTGCTGTGTATATTCAGGGATGAACCTGTGACTGAGAGTATGTAATAGGTGTGGCCTTGTAATTAGTTAGTCTACTAGTTCCAAATACATAAGGGTGGAATGGTCACAAAAATATAAATACTTTTTGAACAAAACCATTTGAGAACAGATACCCACCTATTCTATATGCAGGTACTATATAAGAAGAAGAAGAAGAAGAAAACAGACAAAGGGAAGTATAGTGTTTAAAGGGAATTAGGTTTGTGTGGGAGGCTGGATCTTGGCTTTTTGTGGTAATAGTCTATAGTCTATATATCACCACTTCAGCTACCTAGTAGAGTAGTACTAGTAGCTAAAAAGACCCAAAACTTGGGTCCAAATCCTCACCTTCAACGGTCAACATGCATTATGCATACTAGTACTCCTGTATCAGAATTACTTTTATAAATTTACACGTAGGGGGTAAAATAGGCCAGCCTACCCGATAGGGGCTTATGGTCTGGCCTACCACCCGGCTATTTATCATATTATTAGTCAATTTATATTTATTACATAAGAATATGGCGTATTATTAGTATTATATTATGTAAAAGTAATTATTAATTTGATCTTATATAGATTTTTAAAATATTTATGAGTTTTTTCTCGTATATAAATAGTTCAACCCCGTATATAAATAGTTTTGGATAAAAACTTGCCCAAGTGAACAAATTATGTCTTTCAACCTTATGATTACATCCGGGATATATATAAAAAGAATAAATTTATTTCTGAAATAGGCTTAATCAGGCTTTTAAAAGTCTATTTAAATAAATAGGCCAGGCTTAAGCCTACAACATAGGCCTATCAAAGGTAATACTAATAGGTCAAGCTCGGGCCTATGAAAATCGACGTAGGCCCTGACCGTACAAGCTCAGGCCTAGCCCGACCTAGCCTATTTCCGCCCCTATTTACACCATATATATTTTCCTTCTTCACACTCTTTTTTTATTATTAAAAAAAAAACCTTCAACCTAATTTAAAATAGCTTACAATTGCATTTAACAAACAACGATGAGTTTTATAATTTTTAAACTAGCCATTTAATTAACGAAGAACTCTAGAGACTATTATTTTTTCACACATACTGTTGGGCACAGACCGCCACTAGGCCGACCCAAGAAATAATAAGGCTCGGAGAGCCAAAAAAGCAGGAGCAATGAGAGCATCTTAGGCCCATGGGATTATGCACCGCTACCCGGACAACGTTGACTGAGATCATAGGCTTCGGCCGAAAGGAGAGCTAACCAGGTAAGAATATTTCAGCCGAAACCAGAGACAAGTCTAGAAAGGCATTTCGGCCAAAATAATTTTGGGAAAAAAACCGCTAGCTGACGATTAGTGGCAGAAAACTTGACAAATAGCGTCAACATTAAGAGAAAAAGGAGAGTTCCAATCTCAACCCAAGCAAGTTACTCTGTCAAAATTTCCTTAGAAGTTTATCCTAGCCTAGTCGACTACTCAATCCCAAAAAGAGGCTTTGCCCAACAAAAACCCCCTCTGCTCATCGGAATCCGACGGCAGCCATACTCCCCTTGGATCACTTGGTGATTGCCGACACCTTCCCGTAGTGCTATCCCAATATTCACCTATCGTAGGCTGCAACCATGACCGTACTCCCCTTGGATCACTCGGTGGCGGTAGTAGTTAACGACGGTTGTATTGTTTACTTTAGATTTCATTGGTTGTTCATTATATTTGTATCAATATTTGACGATTAAAAGATTTATCATTCGATTTTGGGTGGTTGAATTTATGCATGATATTGTCCAAGATTTATCACCTTTAATTAATTGATCAATAAATCTAGTACATATGATAAATCATATTGGTTGAAATATGGGCCCAAATTAAACAAAGGATCCTGCCCGTTTTTGCACATTTGCACCCTAACCTCTCTTGAGTGTTAAAAAAGGTCTTTGGCTCAGCCTAATCCGATCCGAACCAACACATACACACATTTAGATCGATTCTGCAAGAAATAGTAAAATAGTAAGAGGACTGAATAGAAAAGAAAAAAAAAATTGAAAAAATATAAAATGTAAAGGAAAAAATACTCTCTCCGTCCCACTAATTCCGTCTCATTTTCCTTCTTGGTCCGTCTCATTACAATTGTCACATTTCCTTTTTAGAAAATAATTACATACTTTAATTATAAAACTCACTACCATCACATGACATTAATAAATAAATATAAATAAATATATAAAAATTTCAATACACAATTATCACATCACACATAAATAAATCAATAAAAATTCAAATATATTACAATCACATAATATATATTCCTAATTTACGCTCACCTTCAAACACTAATCTACCCCTACATTAAACATTAACTATTCCAAATAAAATACCGTATTCAAAAGAAATGTGATAATATTAGTGGGACGGAGGAGATCCATTATAGTCGCACTAAAATAATTGTATGATTAAGTGTCATAATATAACGGGATGGGATGACAGTGGAATAAATGAGCCGAAACGGTCACATGGCTGATGGATGGCTCCATAGTCCCTGTATACCCCGTTCCTTTTTAGTTGTTTTTATAAAGAGCAAAAAGTGTTTCAAAATAATTGTCATTTTAAAATAGTTATAGATAATTATACTATGTTTATACTCCTCTGTTCCAAAATAGTAGTATTTTTATAGATGAAAAAGTGTTCCACAAAAGTTGTCATTTTAGGTATTTTTATGAAAGTTTTCCAATACTATCCTTTATTCCCCTAATGATGTTCATTCTCTCTCCACCCCAAGTGCATTTCTTGGTAAATGAGAGAGGTAAAAATGGAAGATTGTGTGGTAATAATTGTATTTCTTGTTTGTGTAATAGTATTTGTTAGAAAGACAATTAAAAAAGAATGGAGGGAGTATTATATTACCATTCACTTTATATAAATGCTACTCTTTTGTCCCAACTAAGATGCCCTGTTTTACTTCTGCACACAATCCAATGCATTTTTTTAGTTGTTAATATCTCAAAATATATACAAGTAAAAATTATGTAAAATATATATTCCAAAACTATACAATTAAATGAATATAACAAGACCAAACTCGACTATTTTTTTCAATTATACACTTACAATAAATATTGAGTCAAAGTTGAACAATAAACAGTATCAAAAAGTCAAATAAGACTTCTAAGATGGGACGGGGGAGTATTTGTTGACATTTATTAAGAATCAGTTTAGTTGAAGGAATAAAAAGATAAATTTACTATAAATTAATTAATGCAAACATTAGTTATTGAAATTGAGATGAAAAAGACAACTATTTAAAAACGGAAGAAGCCATTAATTCTACAAAAAGCTCCTCCTTATAAATATATATTCCCTCTTCGCCACTCATCACTCACTCTCTCCTTCTCTCTCTCTCTCATCAACCACTCTACCTAAAGAAAACCCCCCAATGGAGAATCCAAGAAGCCTCCTCCCCAACTGGACTTACTTCTCCCAACAAAAGGTAACAACACCAACAACACAAACATATACTCTATCAACATTACTACTAGTAGGAGTAGAGTATTTTTCTATATTACATTTCATAATTATTGATGTATAGTAATTCCAAAATGTGCAACAACAGAGCATGGATGAGTTGAAACAATCATTCCTACTGACAATGGAGCTGGAAGACACCAAGCTGAAAGCCCAGGAAGAGCTCAAAGCCAGAGACCAACAAATCTCCCAACTCAAACAACTCCTCACCAGAGCCATCAAGGAGAGGGATGAAGCCCAGGATAACTGCCAGAAGCTCCTCCTCCACAAACTCCTCTCCACTTCCAATTCCTCCGGCCTTTCCAGCATTAATAATGACGACGACCATCTCAGAAATTCCTCCGACTGCGACGAAAGCATTGTCTCCTCCCCTCACAACAACCACCTCGCTCCCCCGCCGCCGCTAATTCCCGACCAGCAGGATAATTTCCCACTTCCTCTGCCGCCAAACGCGGTCCTTCCCGAAAAGGGCAAGTTTCTGGAAGCAGTAATCAAGGCTGGCCCGCTGCTGCAGACACTCCTCCTCGCCGGCCCTCTTCCCCAGTGGCGACACCCGCCGCCGCCGCTCGACACCAATCAGATCCCGCCTTTCCCGGCGGCGGCGGCCACTATGTATGGCGAAACATTCCCTGAGGGAATCAGCGGAGGATGCGGGAAGGTTAATCGGAAGAGGGCCGCGGGGTTATCCGAGGGCGGCCCTGATGATTCGTCGAAATGCCGGAGGATTCTTCTCCATTGACATAATTGTGTGATTCTTGCAGCTAGCGCGAGGGTTTAATTAATTACAGTACTACCATTTACCAGCAGAGGAGTTAATTGGATTTTTAATTTTCTGATATAGGAGTAATTGATTTCTGAGATTGCAGCTGAAGTAGGGTATGGGTTGGTGTACAGTAGAGTTGAGATTGTTGACGACGACCAGTTGAGGCTAGGCTACCTTAGCTAGCTTATTCGAGTTGTCAGGTCAGGTCATGAGTTTGGATTTTCCTTCCAGTCCAGGTTTACTCACATATAAAAAGAAATTTAGTTAGACTTGTGTTTTTGGGTTATGTGTTTACATGAATTAATTCTGATTCCCATGGAAGAAGATGTAATATGAAATGAAATGTTTCAGTTGATTATAGTACTAGTAGTAGTAGTAGTTATTACAGCAGCAGACATTGGCAAGGGCCGGCCAAGGGGGTGTGTGTGTGTATGCCTATGTAAATGTAATGTGTGGAATGTGGACTGAGCCTGATGAGGCTGTGTCCACTCTCCAGTCTCCATAGATTGATTAGTCCATGGGGACATGAGAAGAAGGGGAAGATGTGAAACAGGTCCGGCCGGGTTGTTGGGTCGGAATCTGTGTCCACATTTAGGCAATTGGGATCTTCCCCTTGACCCACGTCTAATCATTTTCAATAATTTTATTAGTAGTAGTAGTAAGATTTTTGGGGGAAATTATAGTAGGAGTAAGTACTTTTATTTCCTCATTTCATTTTTCTTACATTTTTCTTTTTAGATTTTTAAAGTGTGATACTCCGGAAAATAGTTTAAATGAAGTGAAACAAACTACTACGAATAAAGTATATTTTTTTTTTGTTTTTTTTTTCGCAAAGCCGAAGCCAGTAAAGAAGAACAAAAGAAAGAAAACCAAAGAACTACAAACTAAATAAACGAAAACAAAGCAGAACTAGTCCTTGGGGAACCATGCACCGGATGCATCCGCTGCCATATCCCCCCTCACAAAGTCCGGAGGGAAGGCCCACGTAGTGAAGAATTCATCATTAGCAGCTCCATGTTTCGCAAGATGATCAGCAACCTTATTTCCTTCCCTCAGCACATGGAAGATCCCGCACTCCTCAAAGGACGATTTAAGCTCCTTGATCTGCATGATGAGAGACGCCAAAGGATGAAATGTGGTATCTGTATCCAGCAGATGAATGGCCGTCTGCGAATCTGAATAAACACACACCCTCGAGACACCCATCTCTTTCACAAAGGACAACCCCTTCACCAAAGCAGCAAGTTCAGCAAGGGTATTAGTAGCTTCACCAAGAAAGCCACACCCCCCTCCAATCCATTGCCCGGCTTCTGTACGAACTACCATACCGAATCCTGACCGACCCGGATTTCCCATAGAGCTACCGTCCACGTGTAGAATAGTATCAAACCCACTCCGTTCATGCCACTTAACAAGCCGAGTAACATGAACTCGAGGGGAAGACCTCGCCTTCTCCAATTCCCTTGTAAGAAAATGAACATCCCTCTTCAGCTGCCAGACAGATTTATAACTGCCACGAAACACCCGACTATTTCTCTCTATCCAAATGGTCCACATAGTAGCCAAAAAGATAGAGCCATACGCAGTCAGCATCCCTTCCAAGAAGGATCGGACAGACTCTTTAGGAATCCTAGCACAGTCAGCAGGAATATCTAACCGTAGTGCCTTCCACAGATAATGAGCCCAAGAGCAGTAGAAAAAACAATGAAACCAAGCTTCCTCCTCACAGCCACAGATTGAGCAAAGGGGAGAAGAAGCCAAGTGACGTGCATATCTAAGAGAATTAACTGGAAGAGCTCCATGGCTAAGCAACCAAAATAGAAACGAGAATTTTTCAGGAATGTGTACCTGCCAAATCCATCTCCAGCCGCTGCTTGTCACCGAGGAAGTGGACAGAAACTTGTAAGCCGATTTCACTGTGTAGACTCCTTTCGAATTACCCTTCCAAACCCATAAGTCATCACGAGATGTATGCAGAGGGGGGGGGATGGATGCATTTAATTCAGAGAGCAATGACTGAGGCATAGGAGTGTACAGCTTACTCCAATTCCATGCTCCTCCTTCGATAACATCCCTCACTATAAGATTAAGATCCTGCGTGGCAACATAAGGAACTTGCGTCCCCAATTGACGGCCTTTCCACCAACAAGAAAACCAAAAGGATGAACTGCCATTACCCAACCGAAACTGGAATCCATCACGCAGCAGAGGGTGGAGTTTAGAAAGTAGTTGGGTGAGGTACGATCGTGATTGAGTTGGTATATTCTGAAAGAATCTTGACGGATGTGAAGACCCTAGAACCAACCGAACCCAAGGCTTCTCCGGACAGTGTAACACTCCCCACAACAACTTTCCAAGAAGCGCGATATTCATAAGACGAGCTTGCCGTATACCGAGACCACCTTCTGCCCGTGGCTTGGTGATCTGATTCCAATTAACAAGATGTATCCCCTTATCTGCTCCACCCTTCCAAAGGAAACGACGTATCCTCCTATCAATAGCAGAACACACGGCCTCAGGAACCCAATGAATCTGCATGAAATAAGTAGGTATGGATGCCAGCACCGATCGACAAAGCGTTAGTCGGCCAGCTTTATTAAGCAGCTTGGCCGCCCACCCCTCCAGTCGTTTATCCATTTTCTCGAGAAGAAAAGCATAATCACTACATTTCCGGCGCCCCTGCATTAAAGGAAAGCCAAGATATGTTCCAATATTCTCAACAACAGGAATTCTCAGCGTGTCAACTACCCACTGCCTATCACCAGAAGAGACAGCCGGGGAGATGAAAATAGAGGATTTCTGGGCATTCAGAACCATCCCCGAAGCCTTCGCGAAGATGCTCAACGTATCAGTGATGGCCATGATACTGACTCGATCCATGGAAGAGCACAAGATGAGATCATCCGCAAAGCTAAGATGAGAGATGTCGATAGTAGAAAGTGGCAGACGGATAGGCTTCCAATTACCATTCTCGATCGCACTATTAATCATCACAGACAACTTTTCCATCACCAAGAGAAAAAGATACGGAGACATAGGATCTCCCTGGCGGAGCCCTTTTCCCGGGTGGAATTCCGGTAACGCCTGGCCATTCCATAACAGGGAATAACTAGGGGATGAGACACAGTGCATAATGAGTGACTGCAGGGCAACAGGGAAACCAATCTCTCGCAGACAGGTTTCTAAGAATTTCCAATGGACGTTATCATACGCCTTGGCGATGTCAATTTTAATGATCACAGCACGGACACGGGATTGGGTTCCTGACATGTATCCCAAGAGCTCTTGGAGTGTGACGGCATTATCTACCGGCCCTCGCCCAGGGAGGAAAGCCGATTGTTGAGTGGAAATGCATTCTTGTAGACAAGGGCGGATCCGATTGATTATCACCTTAGTAACAATTTTGTATATCACGTTGCAAAGTGTGATTGGTCGAAATTGAGCAAAGGTAATAGGCCTTTCCACCTTTGGAATCAAGCAAATATGAGCCTTAGTGATCTCTGGAGGAAAGTGTTTATCCCGGAAAGCCTGTTGGACGAATTGAATCACTGAATGACCAACTGTGCTCCAATGACTCTTATAAAAAACCGCCGGAAACCCATCCGGACCTGGAGAGGAATAGCCGTGCATTCCCTTGAGTGCCGTAGTGACCTCAGCATCTGTAACAGCCCCCATCAATGGAGAGATCAAATCAGCCGACAGGACTGGCAGGGAGGGAATGAGGCCAGCCGAAGTTCCACCTTCACTACTATGATCAGAAGTGGAAGGAGGAGCAGCATATAATTCCTTCCAATAGAGACGTGCATGAACACTTAAGACATCATCATCATCACACCATTCTCCTGACTGCAATTGAAGACTGTGGATGCGACTCCGATGATGTTTACACTTAGTCCGGGCATGAAAGAATCCCGTGTTCCGGTCACCACACCGTACCCACTTCTCCCGCGATCGCTGGAACCAAAAAAGCTCCTCTTGGGCTAATATCGATTCATATTCCGCTTTTAGTTCCATCTCCAGTAGATAGAGACGAAGGGAGTCTGTGCGCTCAAGAGCCTTGGAAATCCCTTGTAGTCGCTTCATCAACTTCAGTTTTCTCCACTTGAAGTTATTACCATTCGCACGCTTAAAAGAAATGGAAGCCTCTTGCACTTTTTGAAGTTTCTCACTGAAGGTGCCGGAAACAGTCTCCCATGTTCCATGTACTGTTTCTTTATAACCATTCATCAATGCCAAATATGCATCCCAACGGAAAGGTGCTGGAGCAGTTTGGTGAACATCTGGGCAGCATCGTAGCAGAAGAGGGCAATGATCCGATCCCACCATCGGTAGAACATGAACATATCCTAATGGAAACTGATTAATTCAATCCAGGTTTCCTACAGCACGGTCCAGACATTTGGATATGCGATTAACATTACCTAACGGTCTGGACCAAGTGAAGATACCCCCTTGAGTGTTCACTGTGGAAAGGCCACACCCATGAAACAAATCCCCTAACTCCTCCGCCCGTGCGAGATTGAATAGACCACCCCTCACTTCTTCAACCCCAAGAATCTGATTCCAATCTCCCAGAAGCAACCACGGGCCGACAATACGCTGAGCCAAACCTCTAATATTGTCCCAATTGCTTCGGCGCTCCGTGTACCGAGGAGAGGCGTAGACCGCCGTTGCAAACCAATAAGACTCCCCACTTGAAATTTTGATTGTAAGCAATCGATCCACTTCCTCAAATATCTCTATTTGACAAGGGATCCCCATCTTGACTAATACCCAAACTCCGCCAGCCCGACCTGTAGCTTCTTGAATACACAGAGGTATGTACCCAAGTTGAAACAAGAGCAATTGAGAACGGCAAAATAGTGATTGCGGCTCCAGAAGAAAAAGTAAGGCCGGCTTATACTGACTCACTAAATCCTTTAACATACGCCTAGTCGGCTGTCCAATCAATCCACCAACATTCCAAGATATAATTCTAAATGACTGAAAATCCATAAAACCAAATAAAGAGGAAGGCAGAGTACCGCATCCTTAGAATTGCATCTTAGCATCCTCATCAGGAGGCTTTTCTGGCGGAATCGAAGAGGATGGAGCAACATCGGAGCTCCGCTCATGCTGGTCAGAAGAAGAGCTTTCTCCCGGAGGTGCAGACTGCCGCGCTCGTTTGGGATGGAAGGCCCTAACCAAATTGGATTGAGGGGAGCTCGCAATGGGGGACTTTCCTTCTCGTCTAGCCGTCGGGACATAGGGCCTATTAATCCCCTTAGTTCCATCCCCATGATTAAGAGAAGGCCCAGCAGTAGATGTGGGCTTCTGACCAACACGGCCCAATTTCACATTAGCTCCAGGGCCCAATTTCGCCTTAGCTCCAGGGCCGAAGTTGTCATTAGCTCCAGGGCCCAAGATGGCCATTTCCTTCTTCGGCCCAGAGGCCCGACGGCGCACCACCTTTACCCAGTCATCTCCCGAAGGCTGAATGGGGATCGTGGGCGCCCCCACGTTAGGATCTGCAACCACCCTATCTCCGTCCTGCTGGTCGTGTGAAACCCCCGGAATAACCACGTTCTCCCGTGATGCCGCACCACCAATGGCCGGAATTACCGAGGCCGGACCCAAACGTTCATCCAGTCCGCCTTGAGTCCCTGTGTCAGCTACATGGGTGTTCTTTTCCGGGCATCGGCCGCTTGCATGCCCATATTTCTTGCAACCAGTGCATAACAAATGGAGTCCCTCGTAGGAGACTTTATACCAACGATCCCCAATCAAAATGCTTGAAACAAGTGGAAGACTTAAATCAATCTCCACACACACCCTTGCGAACTTGCTCCGATAGAAACCCCTTGTCATGTCATCAACCCGGACTGGTGTGCCCAAGGCAGAAGCCATCTTAGTGACAAAGAATTCATCAAAGTATTCCATGGATAACCCGGGAAATCTCGCCCAAACAACCGTTTTCCTGGGAGTCTCCGGTGCCGCCACAAAATCAGGACGCCACGGTGAGATTAAGAGATAACTGTCGAACAAAGACCACGGCCCCGTATTCAGAATCCTTGTCCTCTCCTCCTGCTTAGCAAACTTGACTAAAAAGTAGCCAGCCTCCAATTCTCTCAACTCAAAGCTGCCTTTGATCTTCCACAATTTCTCAAGCCTATCCTTCATTGCCAAGTAACCAACTTTCTTACCCAAGATGGACAAGATTAGCGCATCCTCCCAAGGCTTACACATCCTCGCCTTCGCCTGTGCATCAATTGTAATACGTGGTTTTAACCGATCACCATCAATGAAATCCAACACAATTAACTTCTCCCTGTCAGGGCAATCCATGAGAGAGGACGGAGTAACAGCTTGTCCGTCCATGACCATATCTCGGAACGAAGGTTTTGTCGCACCACGAAAATGGAACTGAGCCGGAGTCTGAGAATCCTCCACCTGGGGGTCCGGCGGCTGGGGTTCCGGTGGCTGGGGATCAGGAGCAGTTGAGAGCAAAGGGATGTCCATAGCAGTTGCCATCCAATTTAAATACTTTTTTTTTTTTGTTGGTAATTATTCTGTATGTACTCTAAAATTAAATGTGTTTGCATTAGAGCATTAGAGTAATTCTAGAATGGGTGACATCCCTATAAGTTTATAAGTGTGTGTGTGAATGAGGTCGAAATACGCTGAAAATAGTTTTTGTTGATTTGTGAATTGTGAGGTCATTCTTCACTTCCGGGCCGACAATGTTTAGAGTAACAACATGTTTTTACGCTGCCCGAAAATGGGGTGTTACAAAATTATGAGTATGGCCCACCAAGAATAAAAGCCATCTTACTAAATTAGTAAATTATGAGTGTCTTCCAAAAAGTTACAGTAAAAGATGAAACAGCCATTACTTACTTTGCTGTGTAATCTCATTGATTACAATTAACCCTAAATCAAGACTTAATAAAATATTTTACAGTAATTTTTTTGGAAGCTACCTGGCTACTGTTGTTATTCAACGAACTAAAAGGAATCAACATCGAGACCAGAGCAAACAACAACGGCGCCCTCTTAATTTTTTTGTTAATGCACTCCCTTTATCTCAGTTCATTAAATATTTTCCCACCATACGAATTGAAATTTACTTTTTTTAATAATTCATTATGATAATATTATGTTAAAATTGATTTATAAATATTATTAAAGTTAAAAAGTTTGTAATGAATTGTGATGGATTGTGACGGAGTGAGTTAAGCTTATTTTTTTTCTATTGCAAATAAATGACATAAAATATAATTAAGTGTTACAAATTAAAATAGTTTTTTTTTTCTGAAAAAATTAAAATAGATTCGAGCAGTATTTGTTTTATGAATGTTAAAAAATAATTTTTATATTTCTTATACAATTTGGAAGTGTTTTTTAATGTTTAATTTCCACATATACTCAATATAATAATTACTACTACTAGATTAGTGATATTAAAACATATACTCCTTATTTGTGTGGTTTGGACTTTCGCACACCTTCACGTCTACATGAGTGTCAATATTCTCGATCTTTTTTTTTTTCCTGCTATTTGTAAAATATATGACTTATTCTCATATTTAATAAAATAAGATGATGTAAAAAGTAGGAGAAAGAGTGAACTATGTGGAAAAATAAAATGTATGAAAAATTTAATGAAAATATATATTAAATGAAATTAAAGGCTATCACTTATTAAAATTTAATAAACTATGTTGTAAAGTTGTAATATTACTAATAAGTTTAAATATGGGGAGTATATTTATAATTGATCTCTCCTCTCACTCAATGTGTACAAAACTAAACCTCAACATAATTAAGATTATTGTCGGCAAACAAAATAAGAATCCACAAGCGGATTATTACGACCATCTTGAACATCTACTCATTTGCATTTTTTTAATCAAACACTAATTGTCACCTTAATTAGAAAATAACATTGGCCCATGTTCGTCGTCTTTTATATTTGAATTAAACATTGAAAAGTTTGATTTGGACAACGCATCTAATTACATCGTGCTATATGATCATGCCAGTACTTATTTTTAATTAATTATACAGCTTATATTTTTTCAATATGAGCATAAAAAATTATCCATTGGCACCACATCTTAAGAGAAGGTAAATCGGTCTTGGCTAAAAGAGGAGCTTGGTCGGATGAATTCTTCACATCCTGGGTCTTCCCGGCCGGTGAAGTCCAGCCCCTACTTTCTGCTGATATTTCCGGGGTCCGATTCCCGGGATTAATCTTTCTATCCCCTCCCCCCTGTATCTGTTTTTATCTTTTTCTCTTTGCCGACGTCCGTGCGTCAATTGTTACCCAAAAAGAAATATGAACATAAAATTTATTAAGGAAATATTTCAATTCAAAATTAGGCCACATTAGGCCCAATACTAATCGCTCGAGGATCTAGTGCATTGAACGATTGCCTCTCCCAAAACAGAATTCTGCATATACAAAGACTCGAATCCAATTTAACCACTATAGGGCAAACCCAATTTCCAATATTCAATTAATTTTGTAAACATTAGAATGTTTAATGATGCTATTAAATTACCATCATTTAATTAAATCTCCTTGCAGTAATTTGCAAATTAATCTCTTTGTAGTAATAAACCATATTTTTAGGTAGATGCTATTACTGAAAAAGATAATTGAAAACGACATGAATAGGGAAAAACAATATGCTACACTCGATGAAAGGCTCAAATCAATAATAAGTCAAGGGACATTATACTTACTCATGATATGATTAATGTAGGTGCGGTATAATTATCATCGCCATCAAGGTTAATTATGAGTAATCAATTACAAATATAAAGTTGATGTATGAACAATGACCACTGCACACAATTTTTCCAACATAATCACAAGATTACTAATAAGGTGCATCATCAGGTACTTGATTTATACAGAGTACTTTATTTGTTTTACTATTTTTCATTCATTAAACGAGAAATTACCTGTTGATGTAAACTGATGTGATATTTAATACTCCCTCCGTTTTTTGTTTTTTTTTTTAAGGTTATGTTTTGACGTTTTTTAATGTTCATTGTAGCACTTTGATTTCTATTTTTGTTATAGTTATAGAAGACAAAATATAACCAAGTGAGATCTTGTTGGATTCGTCTCATCTTGTAGTTTTTAAATATCAAATTTTTAGAATTTTTACTTATACCGAATTTGAATTATTAATCGTTGAAAATGTGCATTGGCATACGTACAAACGAAAAATGTAAACTTTAAAAAAAAACGAAGGAAGTATAAAATTCTTACAATGAAAGAGATGATCATATTTCCATAATTTACATTTAAGTAGATGCGAGATACAAAAAGTTCATTTTCAAGGTTGTAGAGACAGTTTTTGTTCTTTTTTAATTTTAAGGAATTATAATTTAAAGTTATCATTGATAAATAAATAAATGGGTTTAATATTACAAAACTAATATAATTACGATAGAATTTCTAAACCATCTGTTTTTAAATTGAAGAAATTTGGTTTATATAAAATATTCCTTTTTAAAAAAAGTATAGTACGTAATTCATAGTTGTTAAGATCCTGATCCTGATCTTAAGATCTTACGATTTTACGATCACACCTCTCTAAAACGATCCCGATCCTCGTAGGATCTTAAAATTAGTAAGATCCCGATCCTGATAGTAGAATGTTACGATCTTATGGTCATATTCTCTCAAACGCTTCAACGATCTTACGATCATACCCTCTTAAACCATAAAACTTTTGTAGTATTTTATGATTTGGGATCAAAGTAACTTCTTTTATTTAATTTTAAACTTAAGAACTTGTATTCCTTGTGTATGATCTGTAAAAAAACATAATATATATGTATGTGGAAATATTTTATGTTTAGTTGTGATGTTTTTGTACTGTATTGTATTAATTAGCTTGCAAGATTCATAACATATACGAAATAATGCTTTTACTTGTTAGTATGCATAATTGAATTTATCCATTATTACAATTTCATAAGATCTTAGGATCCCGATTCGATCCTACGATCTCGATTTTACAAAGAGAAAAACGATCCCATATAGGATCCCAATCTTAACAACCTTGGTACGTATATTTGAATAGAGAGAAATAATATGAAGATTAATAAAATCAGCAAAATCTTTAGAGATTTCAAACAGTCAAAGAATGTACGTGTGGTCGTGTGTGTAAGTAAAAAAAGTCGGCATCTGTCCCATACCAAACATGCATTAAACTTGAAGGATGTATAAATGCACGAGTGAGCGTACCAAGGTAATAAATACTTCTCCCCGGCCTCCTAGGATGTAATAATATTTATTACTCATTTATCATTTATACCCTGCCATGATTCTATTTCTAATTCCCCTCATTAATCATTTTCTCATGAAATCCATCACCAAGTAAAGCTATCAATTCTCTTAATTTGAATTTGACTCTATGCAATTTACTGGTCTATTGTTACTTTTTTTTAAGCCATAAAAGGACTAGCTAGGGAGATTGTAAAACTTAAAAGTTAAACTCAAACATTAAGACTTTCTTGACATTGTAGGATTATGTTCCAACTTAATCCCGTATTTACCTTATAATATTAGGACCAATGATTAATCAGTATTATCCCACCTCAGGTGGTGTGATGGAATGAATCCCATCATTTTTAAGCATGAGATTAGTTAATCAATTTTTTTTTTGGAGGAGTCATTGAAGACCTGGAAATGGGTGGTGTGATCTCATGGCACACAAATTATAAAGGGGAATAAAATGGAGGGATAGGGGGCTGGTGGGGGAATCGGACCTCCAACCTTCCGTTGGAAGTCGAGACTTAACTATTTGGGCTAAGTTCTTATCCCCAGATTAGTTAATCAATTAAAATGAATATGATATTAATTACATAGGATTAAAGTTTACCAAAAAAAATTATATAGGACTTAAATTATCCTAATGGAAATAGGGGATGAAAACTTGGCCTAGTGATCAAGTCTCCTGACTCTCAACCTTCAAGTTGGGGGTTTGATTCCTCACCTGGCCCTCAATCTCTCCCCTTTATCACTTTGTAATTTGTGTGGCATAAATTCCCGCCACCCATTTCCTACCAGGTATAGATTGTTTAGAAAAAAAATATCCTAATGAAATTGCTTAATTTAATCAATCTAATCCATAGAGGTAAACCTTCTGAACGGAATAAATGCAAAACCGACAGCAATAGAATTAATCTTATGAGAAAGCCCAAAGTATTGGTCATAACTTAGAATGTTATTGGCAACCATAGGACAATAAAATGTTTCACAATAATTCAAGAAATAATTGTTGGTTCGACTTATTAAACGCCTTCTTCCTTAATTTTTAAAGACTTGAAAGTACTTTCGGTGTTCCTCATGAGTATTCTTACAATTTCTATACTTTTTTTTTCTACTTTTCCTCACGTGAGTTAAAATTAGAATGCTTACAAATTTTCATACAATGTCAAATAATGAATTAGGAGTTGGATTTATTTAAATAACTCACGGCTCATAAACAATAAATACATTGATTATCGGAATGGGGACTTGGCCTAGTGGTCATCTCCCCTGACTTCTAACCTTATGGTTGGAGGTTCAATTTCCACCCGACTCCCTATTCCTCCTCTTCATACCCTTTGTAATTGTTAACCGAGAATTTTTGATTGAGCAATATTTGAGGAGGATTACAAGAATTACTAAGGGAATTACAAGAATTTAAGCAAAGCTGTAAAGGAATGGTAAATTGGCAGGAATGTAAAAAGCAGGAATTGAAATTGCAGAATGAAAAATTGCAGGAATGAAAGATATGAAAAATGCAATCCTCTTGGGAGTATGTTGGATGATCCTTTCTCTGGAGTGTCTCTTCCTTTTATAGGAGGAGGCTTACCCCTCCAGTTGAGACGTAGGCGGCGAGGAGGCTTGACTTCAGGGGTGGCATGCAGCACGCGGACGGCTTGATTGACAGGCATGCGGCACGCGGGAGGCTTGATTGACAGGCCGCTTGACTTCATGTGACAGAGGCGGCGCACGCGCTGATTAATGATTTTAAGACAAGTTTGCGCGCTTAATTTTGGATTTGGAGGTCCAGGCCCATTATGCCTCGTCCTCTTTTCACTCCGGTTGCCGGCCACCACCAGGGGATTCCGGCCGTCGAGATCGTCGCCGGACGTTGCCGGAAGCCGTCGAGGCCGCCGCCCCTGCGCTGAAGCCGTCCCCAGAGGCCGCCTGCCTTGGCGCCTGCTTGGCCGCTCCACGCAACGCTCCGCCAGGGCCGCCCACGCGACGCCCCAGGCCGCCTCAAGCCGCCCGCAGAAGCCGCCCAGGTAGCCCACGCCTTTGGAGGCCGCTTGCTTTGGAAGCCGCCCTGCCTTGGCCGCCGGCCGCCCGCTTGGAGGCCGCCCCGCCTGGCCGCCTGCCCAGAGCCGCCCCATCGCCGGCCGAGGCCGCTGTCGACTGCGTTCCGGGCCACTACCCAGGGTTTTTATTACCCAAGGTTACTGCATTGGCCACCACCCTTGGTTTGTCTTCTTCGTGTTTCAATTTCTCAAAACGAGTTCCGTGTATAGGTAGACGCTTCTCGTCTTGTTCCTTAAAGAACTTTTCCAAGCGGGCCGCTCTCTCGGCCAGCTGGGCAAGGTCAGTTGCATCCTGCACAATTAAATGTTCTTTTAATTTCGGTAACATGTTAGCCACTGCTATATTGGCTATTTCTTTATCCGGAATCGCCATAGTACACCGGCCTTTAAGGCGTTGCAATCTGTTAATAAAAGCACTTGCCGTTTCATTGGAAAATTGCTTAGCGTTAGTTAGATCTGCAAGACTAACCTGTGACATGGGAGTGTAAAACCTGTCATGGAATGCCCGCTCGAGATCAGCCCAATTCTGAATTGAATTAGGCCGCAAGGAAGCAAACCAAGCAAATGCGGGTCCAGTCAGAGATGAGCTGAACAGTCTTAGCTTCAGCCAATCGTTGGCCGCTGCTTCGCCACATTGAGCAGTGAACCTGCCCACATGTTCTACTGTGGACTTGCCGTCGTCTCCCGAAAATGTGGTGAACTCGGGCATTTTGAAGCCTCTAGGATAAGGCTGCATAGTGTCTACCCATTCTGGGTATGGTTTCCTGTATGTGGGTCGTTCCATCGGCTTTAATTGAATCCCAAAGTGCTGTTGCATCATATCTGCCAACAACTCGGGTGACACCACGGGCATCTGTATAGGAGGCATGGCGGCTTGTTGATATATGGCGGCCGGATGAGCCATGGCGGCCTGAGGCATGGCAGCCTGGACCATGGTGGCGGTCGAGACCAAGTTGGCGGCCGGATGAGGCATGCTGGCGGCCTGAGTCATGTTGGCGGCCGAGGCCAGGTTGGCGGCCGGATGACTCATGTTGGTGGCCGGACGACTTACGTTGGCGGCCGGGTATGGGTTGGCGGCCTGAGGTTGCAAGGCGGCCTGGTGTGAACTGGAGGCCTGATGCAATGGGGAGGCCGTCTGATAGGCGGCCTGAGGCACTGGGGAGGCCGCCTGATAGGAGGCCTGATGCAATGGGGAGGCCGTCTGATAGACGGCCTGAGGCACTGGGGAGGCCGCCTGATAGGAGGCCTGATGCAATGGGGAGGCCGCTTGATAGGCGGCCTGAGGCACTGGGGAGGCCGCCTGATAGGAGGCCTGAGGCATGTTGGCAACCAAAGGTATGTTGGTGACTTGAGGTTGCATATGTCCCCCTCCAGTACTATACATGGCGGCTGGGATGGGAGCCGCCACTCCAAATGGCTGTATCGGAACAGTGCTGGATGCTATTAAGTATCCTGATGGAGCATACATCATAGGAGGTGGTGCTCCAAACTCAGATAGTGATGGCTGGCCAGTCCCCCAAGTCTTTTGTAGACCGTCATACGGTCCTGTAACACTTGGTGACATATTCATGCCAGGGATATATCCCTCTTGTGGAGTACGCAGGGATCCACATATCCTGTCAATTTGATCGGCCATGGCAGGCCGCAATACATCCATAAGGTGCCTTGTTAGTAAAGGCATGAATTCAGCCATCGATTCATTCACCGATAGCCGTATTTGTTCCGAAAAAGTTGGGACTTGCATTATCCCCTGCGGTGGTTGAGAGGTAGTCGTCGTATCATTGACGTTCTCAGACGGTGTTCTTACTGGAGTTTCTTCATGCAGCGACATTTCTCCAAATCTTTGTGTTAAGTCCCTTACTACTCGTCCAGATCTGAGTTGCATACACTTTCAAGCGGATATGGTTTCCACTTCGGGTCCCACTGGGCGTGCCAATTTGTTAACCGAGAATTTTTGATTGAGCAATATTTGAGGAGGATTACAAGAATTACTAAGGGAATTACAAGAATTTAAGCAAAGCTGTAAAGGAATGGTAAATTGGCAGGAATTGAAATTGCAGAATGAAAAATTGCAGGAATGAAAGATATGAAAAATGCAATCCTCTTGGGAGTATGTTGGATGATCCTTTCTCTGGAGTGTCTCTTCCTTTTATAGGAGGAGGCTTACCCCTCCAGTTGAGACGTAGGCGGCGAGGAGGCTTGACTTCAGGGGTGGTATGCAGCACGCAGACGGCTTGATTGACAGGCATGCAGCACGCGGGAGGCTTGATTGACAGGCTGCTTGACTTCATGTGACAGAGGCGGCGCACGCGGCGGCTTTGGTTGACAGCTCTGGTTATTATCCGGATAAATATTGAATTGAACCGAGCCAAGAAAAATAGATTAGGCTTAATGTGTCCTTTTTCCCGGATATATTTTCATGGACTGGGCCGGGCAATCTGGACACCGGATATGGGCCTTAATATTTTTTTGTTGGTGTTAACAGTAATTTATGTGGTTTGCAATCCCACACAACTTTACCCTCCCACACAACTTTACCAACACATCAGTGATGTGTCAATGTTTACCAAAAAAAAAATAAAAGACATCGATTCTAGTATCATTTGTAAAGTAATTAGGCGTGAGATACGGACATACGGTTGGAAGAAGCCAAGTAGTTGGGTAGAAGTACTTGGACAGTATTACTACACAGAGGGAAGAGAAGAGTCAAGAATGGTCCACACGGCAAACGAAAAAATAAGTAAGAAGCTGTGAAAGAAACAAAAAAAAAAAAGAAAAAAGAAACACAGGAATTGGAAATATTAGTATTAGTATGTCAAATTTCAATGGGTGCATCACGTTCTCTTGACACTTCCCCAACTTTTCCAACAAGTGTCTTTGTCTTCCTTCAGCTAAACCGAATGTCGTTTTGCCAAATGTCTTTCTCTATCTACCATTTCAGAACATGCTATTGCCTGTTGCCTGTTGCCCCTCCAAAACCCACTTATTACCACTCTTACCTTACATGTATTATTACTACCAATAGTTTAATTAGTCCTACACCACATGTATGTCATACAGTCCACTGATAACGACGATAATCCTATTCTAAATAATCCAAAAAAAAAATAAATCAAACATGGCTTGTGTGCGTATATCTTGTGTTAGAAAACATTTTTTGTAATAAGAATTTACAACTGAAAAAGTAACCCCCTTATAAATTCTATATTTGTTTTTAATTATATTTTAAAATTTAAATATGGCCGTGATGAATCGGAATTTGATAACTAATTTTACCAACATGGCCGTGCTGGCCCAAGAAATCCTCTATCGTTGTCATGTAGTAACTGTGTGAGTACATAGAATAAGATTTTTCCCTTCAACTGTGCCATTCGCTCCTAAACTCGTTTGAAAGCTAAACTTTAATTACTTTTTTTTCAAAACAGAAAAAAAAAAAACTGAAAAAAAAAACATACTACTATTATGCATGTAAACAAAACATGTGAATGTCTAGTGTTCAACATCCATGTTCATGCCTTGATCATAAGGTTAGACATGTGAAAGTCTTGAAATGTATATGCCTTGATTATGAGGTTAGTAAATAGTGAGAGGATAAAAAAGTTTATAAATAGCCTATGTAATGTATTGAGAAGTTAAGTTAGAAAAAATTTTATGCAAGCTTAATACTTGTTTCATTTCATAGCCATAATTATTACACTTTATCCATTTTATTATCCCACCTTTAAACTTACTTTCTTTCACCATTTAATCCCAATTTCCATTACAATACTTCCACTATAAACACAAGCTAATAAGCCATATACCATTTTATTGTACACATACATAAATAAATATAGTTATTTCTATAACACGTTATCAGCACGAGGAGACTCTGTCCAGATTATCATTTGAGGTATAATCTCTTATTTCTAAACTTTCAATAAGATTATGGCTAACCTTGCAAAGCAGGAATTTGCTCCCTTAACCGTTGAAGGAAGCAATTATATGTCCTGGGCCCGAGATGTAAAAATGCATCTTACTTCAATGGGTCTGGAAGATACTATTGCTGAAGGCAAAAATCCCAGCCATCAAAATCAGGCAAAAGCCATGATTTTCTTGTGCCATCATATCGAAGAGGCACTTAAAATGGAGTACGTGACTGTGGAATCCCCACTGGCATTGTGGGAAAAGCTGAAAGAAAGATATGATAATCTTAAAAAGACGGTGCTTCCAAAAGCCCTTGATGACTGGACAAACCTGAGACTTCAGGATTTTAAAACAGTCCGGGAATATAATTCCGCTGTGTTCAAAATTACGGCCCAATTGCAATTATGTGGGCAAAAGATATCTGAAGCAGAAATGCTTGAAAAAACGTATTCTACGTTTCATGCTAAAAACACAGTATTGAGTGAGACATACCGTCAAAAAGGTTTTCAGAGATATTCTGATCTTATCACCTGCTTATTATTGGCTGAACAAAACAGCCTATTGTTGTTGAGAAATCATGAATCTAGGCCCGCAGGTGCAAAACCGTTCCCTGAGGTGAACGCGGCTCAATCATCGAAATATGTGCGTGATCGTGGGCACTTTAAAAATCAAAATGATGATCGTGGCCAAAATCGGTATCACAATCGAGGCAGAGGTGAATCATCTCGTCAAAATAATTATCGAAATAAGCCTCGATTTGAGCAAAATTGCAGATATGATACCAGAAGGCCTTACAAACCACAACAAAGAAATTATGCAAGAAAGCATAAACAAAATGATGAAATTTGTGATCGTTGTGGAATTAAAGGCCATGTGGCTCAAACATGCCACACAGCTAAACACTTAGCTGAACTGTATCAGGCATCGAAACGAAAAGAAAGATCAGGTGTTGAAGCACACCATAATGCCCACGATGATACTTATGATGATATATTAAATGATAATATCACGCACCTGGAAGCTGATGATTTTGTTGAGCCAGATACTGTTACTAAATAATATATTATATAGCTATATATATATATATTTTTTTTTACTTGTCTTTTATAATTCCTGTTTAATATAAATAATGATATCTTATACTTCCCTTTTATTATCCATGTATAATATAAATATGCTTTTGCATTAATAATATTTATATTGCTGATGTTTAATAACATTCTTATATTCTTGTAAAGAAATGGATGCTGGAAATTCAAAAGTCGGAGATGATATCTGCCTCATTGACAGTGCAACAACGCATAGCATTTTGAAAAGCAAAAGCTATTTCTCCAATTTAAAATTGGAAAAGACCGCAGTGAAAACTATAAGCGGTAATGCAAAATGCATTGAAGGCTCCGGTAGAGCTGTTATATTTCTCCCTGAAGGGACAAAAATGGCAATTGAAAATGCCTTGTTCTCACGCAAAGCTCGAAGAAATTTACTGAGCTTCAATGATATTCGAAAAAATGGATATCACATTGAAACTTCAAAAGAGGCAGATCACGAGTATCTTTTGATAACTCGAATTGAAAATGGCAAAAAATTTGTGAATGAAAAATTGCCATGTTACTCCTCTGGCTTATACTATACAAAAATATGTGTCGCAGAAATATATAACCTAGTAGGCTTGAAAGCTACTAGTGAATTTATTACCTGGCACGATAGACTTGGGCATCCTGGCAGTGTAATGCTGAGGCGAATTATTGAAAATTCAAATGGCCATACATTGAAAAGGCAAATGATATTGAACCCAAATGAGTTCAATTGTGCAGCCTGTTCACAATGGAAATTGATAACCAGACCATCTCCAGTAAATGTGGGAATTGAATCCCCTACATTCCTAAAAAGAATTCAAGGCGATATATGTGGACCTATTGATCCACCGTGTGGACCTTTCAAGTACCTTATGGTATTAATTGATGCGTCATCACGCTGGTCACACGTTTGTTTATTATCAACTCGCAATTTGGCATTCGCAAGATTACTTGCACAAATTATAAAATTGCGAGCACAGTTTCCAGATCATCCGATAAAGAAAATACGCCTTGATAATGCTGGAGAATATACATCACATGCATTTGATGATTTCTGCATGTCGATTGGAATTACTGTTGAACATCCTGTGCCTCATGTGCACACGCAAAATGGTCTGGCAGAATCATTTATTAAGCGATTGCAATTAATTGCAAGACCCTTGTTAATGAAATCAAGACTCCCTGTTTCTGCTTGGGGACATGCTATATTGCATGCAGCCGCACTTGTGAAAATAAGGCCGACAAGCTATCATAGCTACTTCCCTACACAAATTGTGTTTGGAAAGGAGCCCAATATATCCCACTTGCGAATTTTTGGGTGTGCGGTTTATGTACCGATTGCGCCACCACAACGCACAAAAATGGGACCTCAAAGAAGGTCGGGCATATATGTCGGGTATGAATCACCCTCGATTATTAAATATCTTGAGCAAAAAACGGGTGATTTATTTACTGCAAGATTTGCAGACTGTCACTTTGATGAAACTCAATTCCCGACATTAGGGGGAGGAAATGATCAACTGAAAAAGGAAATATCTTGGCAAAGTCCATTTGATTTCCTTGATCCTCGTACAAGGCAATGCGAACTTGAAGTTCAAAGAATTGTGCAATTGCAGGGAATTGCAAATCAATTACCCGATGCTTTTAATGATGCTGCTAAAGTCACAAAATCATATATAAATGATGCAGCAAATGCACCAGCCAATATAAATGTCCCAGAAGGGCAAATTCCAAGTGCAAATGAACCTACTGCACGCCTGAAGCGTGGTAGGCCTTTGGGTTCCAAGGATAAAAATCCACGAAAGAAGAAAATTATCCATATGGGTGATAAATCAATCACAGATGATACTCCCGAAGGAGAAATTGATTCAACCCCCGAAAAGGTTGAACCTGAAAATATTCACCCAGAAGAAAATGAAGTTATTGAAACTTCTTTCAATTATATCAATACTGGGAAATGTTGGAACCGAAAAGAAACAAACGTTGATAATGCCTTTGCATACAACGTTGCACTCGATGTAATGGAAAATAACGAGGATCCTGAACCAAGATCAGTTGAAGAATGTCGGAAAAGAAATGATTGGCCAAAATGGAAAGATGCGATTCAGTCTGAACTAGATTCACTGAATAAACGAAAAGTATTCGGCCCTATTGTCCAAACACCAAAAAATGTGAAGCCTGTTGGCTACAGATGGGTGTTTGTGAGAAAAAGAAATGAAAATAATGAAATTGCCAAATATAAGGCAAGGCTTGTAGCCCAAGGTTTTTCACAACGACCGGGAATTGATTTTGAGGAAACATATTCCCCAGTTATGGATGGAATAACATTCAGGTATCTAATGAGTCTAGCAGTACGGGAAAATCTCGAAATGAGGCTGATGGATGTTGTTACTGCATATTTATATGGCTCATTGGAAAATGATATTTATATGAAAATACCTGAAGGGTTTAAATTACCTGAGTCTTGCAACTCAAAACCCAGAGAAAATTATTCCATCAAATTGCAAAAATCGTTGTATGGGCTCAAGCAATCTGGCCGAATGTGGTACAACCGCCTCAGTGAAAGTTTGATAAAGGAATGCTATACAAATGACCCGATCAGCCCTTGTGTATTTATAAAGAAAAATGGGTCAGAATTTGTGATCGTCGCAGTCTATGTTGACGATTTAAATCAAATTGGAACTCCTGAAGAGTTGAAAAAGGCGGTCGAATATCTGAAAAAGGAGTTTGAAATCAAAGATTTCGGGAAAACGAAATTTTGCCTTGGCCTACAAATTGAGCATTTGGAAATGGGCATATTTGTTCATCAATCAGCTTATACCCAAAAGGTATTAAAGCAATTTCGAATGGATTATGCTCATCCGCTAAATAATCCAATGGTCGTTCGGGCACTTGATCCAGCAAAGGATCCATTTAGGCCAAAAGAAGATAATGAAGAGCAACTTGGCCCAGAAATTCCATATTTAAGCGCAATTGGTGCGTTAATGTATCTTGCAAACAGCACGCGACCTGATATCGCGTTTGCAGTCAATCTACTCGCAAGATTCAGCTCTTGCCCTACTCAACGACATTGGAAAGGCATAAAGCATGTTTTTCGCTATCTCCAAGGAACAATTGATCTTGGGTTATTTTACCCAAAAGACTCTCGACATGAGTTAATTGGCTATGCCGATGCAGGTTATTTATCAGACCCACACAAAGCCAAATCTCAAACAGGCTATATCTTCACGTGTGGTGGAACTGCTATCTCTTGGAGGTCAATGAAGCAGACTCTAACTGCTACTTCTTCTAATCATGCCGAAATATTAGCAATCCATGAAGCAAGTCGAGAATGTGTTTGGTTGAGGTCAATGACTCAACATATATTGAAGAGTTGTGGTTTAATCATTGAACCACAAATGCCCCCAACAATTTTATTTGAAGATAATTCGGCTTGTGTAGCCCAGTTGAAAGGGGGTTATATCAAAGGAGATAGAACGAAGCATATTTCACCAAAATTCTTCTACACTCATGATCTTCAAAAGAATGGTGAAGTCGATGTGCAACAAATTCGATCAGAAAATAATTTAGCGGATCTATTTACCAAGGCATTGCCGACTGCAACATTCGAGAAGCTCGTGAAGAAAATTGGAATGCGGCGGCTTCGAGATTTAAAATGATGTCCAAATCAGGGGGAGCATCTGATACAAGAATACTGTACTCTTTTTCCTTCACTTGGATTTTTTCCCACTGGGTTTTTTCCAAGTAAGGTTTTAACGAGGCATATTCTTCGTATTGACGACATTCAAGGGGGAGTATTATGCATGTAAACAAAACATGTGAATGTCTAGTGTTCAACATCCATGTTCATGCCTTGATCATAAGGTTAGACATGTGAAAGTCTTGAAATGTATATGCCTTGATTATGAGGTTAGTAAATAGTGAGAGGATAAAAAAGTTTATAAATAGCCTATGTAATGTATTGAGAAGTTAAGTTAGAAAAAATTTTATGCAAGCTTAATACTTGTTTCATTTCATAGCCATAATTATTACACTTTATCCATTTTATTATCCCACCTTTAAACTTACTTTCTTTCACCATTTAATCCCAATTTCCATTACAATACTTCCACTATAAACACAAGCTAATAAGCCATATACCATTTTATTGTACACATACATAAATAAATATAGTTATTTCTATAACAACTACTACAATTATTCCACCAAGAATTTATTAAGGTACAAGTATTAACTCTTGCAAAGTTCCAAAGGAGTCGTATCAATCATTTTAAACGATTAACTGTCAAACAAAGAATTTGAAGTTGGGACATTATGATCCTCATTTAATATATGCATAGGAAAATTAAATTTTATTGTTTGTGTAGAACAATTTCAATTAGGTGTGTGTATACATGGAAGATAGATAGATGGTATGCAATAGTAATAATAAGTGTGGCAGTGGCGAATTTAGGCAGGTGGAGGGTGGTCAGCTGACCACCCTTGATTTTTCAAAAAAAGTTTTTTTTTTTTTTTTAAATTATATCCATTTAAGTTGTTTTTGTTAATTTGTATTGTAGAATCTATGTACAAGCTTGGTTATAAGTATATGTTTGAATATCATCATATATAATCTAATAGTCTATTAAAATTATTTTACTTGTACTAATGTATATTATCCATGTTGATATTTAAATGCATCGCAAACAATTTTCTTTTGCTTTGTTTTTTTAAAAGAGCAAATGATAGTTGTTTTACAATATGTAAATATTAAGGGGAAGATTATTCGGCGTTTTCTTTGAATAGTTACTGTTTCGAATACTAAGGAAGATTTTTAAAAATTGCCCCCTGATGCTATTCTTTGATATTTAGTTTGAGCTTATATTGAGGTCCCCAATAAACTTGGCCGTAGGTCCTTGTCGGGGTAGTCTGACATATTCCCACCTCTAAGTATGTGGCAAGGTTATTATTGAGCTAATTATATACTTCATAAGGGTAGTTTAATGCTCTTAAAGAGCTTAATATTAAAAGAAAATTAGTGTGCTAATTATGTGCATTGCTTTGCTAATAGTCTATATATGTGATGAAGATTGTCAAATTTAAATTACAAAATTGTACTCTCTCTAAATGAGTGTGCTAATTCCCTATCTTTAAAGAGTCTCATGGAGTATTGGTGAAGAAATGTTAAATGATTCTATTATTTTATGTTGAAAAAAATACTAAATGAAGTAAATGTAAAATATATAATGACTTTTTTTTCAAGAAATGTCCATGCAACCGTAATTTTTTTTAAAAAAAAAAATCCGCACACCCTAACTTAAAATCCTGGAATCGCCACCGGTGTGGTGTGCCCTGTAAGGCAAAACGAACGGTTTCCGCGTGAAGACCCTCTCTGTTCTCTGGATGGAAATTATGACACACTACAGCCGATCAGGCGTGGACTCTTATCTAGTGGGAATTTCATTTCAATTCTTCTTTCTTTGCTGTTTTTTTTTTTTTTTTTTTTTTCCTTTATATATAAAAAAGTGGTCTTCCATTTCATATTGTGGGAAGCAGTTGGCACTTGGCACCTCAATACGATTTCTGGGTTGTTTTTTTTTCATAGTAATATCATTTTCTTTTTAAAATATTTCTTTCACGTCAAATTAAAAAATCGATATAATACGAGATTACTCTTAGCAAATCAATATTATCAGTGGACCACTAATTAATCATTACAAAAGAAAAAAGTTTACACATTGAATTGAAATGTATGATGCTTTATTTTAAAAGAAAAGGATTTCCCTAAAAAACATGTAAAAGAGAGACGAAGGGAGTATTGAGAATGCGGCTGTGCTGTCATTCTAATATCGACGCATAAAATGCAATACTATATATATGCGTCCACATGTATGTAAATTTATTTGTTTAAAGCCATGTATAAGTAGTGTGCATGGCGCCCGAAGTGTTGAATTAGTATAGTTGTATATACGGTGTAAGGAAGCAGGGACCAATTGAGTCATGGACATTAGGACATAGGCTATAGTTGTAGTTGGTACATTAAAAGAGGGAAAGTTTTGTGGGCCTGTAATAATAACACTACCATCTTAATAATAATGTCTTCAATTCAAGATAAAACTTTTTGGGCCACCATTATTATTTTTCCACAGATCAATATAATGGCCTTTAACCCAAAACATTAATTAACGGGAATGCCCCTCCTATTTCAAACATGGATTATTTTGTTCAGCAAAAATACAATTAAATAAGTTTAAAGTTTGATCTTGTACAGAGCTCAGTCCTTTGCTAACTGACGATGGCCTTCAGATTCTTTTGCAATGTTCAACTCCTCAGAAGCCGGATCTAGCAGATCGACCTTTCTGGAGACCTTCCAATGGCCTGTTCTCCGTTGGTAGTACCATGGATAAGCTCAAGGCCACCCCAACGTATCCAACAACTATTGACTGGAAACTTGTATGGAAATGGCCCGCCCCGCATCGTGTTCGTATGTTCCTATGGTTAGTCATGCATAATAAGTTACTTACTGGCATGGAAAGACACAAGAGACACATATCATCTGACAACTTGTGCTGGAAGTGTGGTGAAACCGAGAGCTGCATGCATGCCTTAAGGGATTGTCCTCCTTCGGCTGCTACCTGGATCAATTTAGGTTTTTCATCTATAGCCAACTTTTGGTCTCTTGATTCAAAGGCGTGGATTGAAGCTATGCAGTGCACTGCGATTGGAGATTCTAAAGCTTCTCTTTTTGCTGTTGGGAGTTGGCTTATCTGGAAGACTCGCTGTATGGAATTCTATGGACAGGAGATCATCCATTGGCCTGCTGTGCATTCCAGGATTCGAAGAGCTACCAACGAGTATCTTGCTGCCAGAAAGGAACTCCAGCTTTTTGGCGTTAAAACTTGGCAATGTGGTCGTGCCAGATGGGAGCGCCCTCCGAATAATTGGGCTAAAGCCAATCGTGATGGAAGCATTAAAAGAGGACACAGTTTCTCTGGTGGTATCCTCCGTGACTCGGACGGGAACTGGATTGGTGGTATTCGAACGAAGGAATCCTTACTTGATGTTTTACATGCAGAACTCAAAGCTATTCTACTCGTGATGCAGCTAGCTTGGTCTCTTGGTATTCGTCGCCTTGAAGTTGAGTCTGACAATCTTGAAGCGATACACCTCATTACTTCATCTTCTGATGTCGCTGGTCCAGTGTCTGTTTGGATCTCACGTATCAAAGAAATGGTCTCTTGGGAGTGGGATACTCGTTTTCTACACATCCCTCGTGCTTGCAATATTGCAGCTGACGTTTTCATCAAAGGCCGACCATGGATTGGCAGAGTTCAACACTTTACTCGGCCTCCCGATTTTGTCATTGATGCTCTCTTTGTTGACCGTTTAGGTCTGTATCAAACTTTGCAATCTTTGGAATAAAAGGCTTAGGCCCTCATCTTTTCCGAAAAAAAGTTTGATCTTGTACAGCACCGATAAAAATTACATATAAGTAAAAGTTTTCATCGTACCATTAATTGGGTAGGGTAGTATCATGTGTTATGTATATGTATTGTAATTTAATTTCCTCCCAAGCCTACTTGAGAATTGTGATATCGATCAGAATTGCAATTTCTCTGCAATGGGATAAGAATTAAGATTTCTATACTTTATAAAGAGTAGTAGAGTATAGAAGACGAGGTCGAGTTTTATAATTGGTGCTTTATTTGCTTGCTCCAATCACATGAACACGTACGTACGGGAAAACTGAAAAGGTTGTAGGCGCACCAAAGATAAGGCCGGGAATTCTTGATTTTTTGACATTTTTTATTTATTTATTTTGGTATCTAAGTGTCTCGAGACTCTCGATCCTTATTTGTATGATTATGGAGTATATTCTGCATGATTTGTATGACACATAAATACTATATGCTAGGAACGTATTTGAGGCGATTCCTAGCTTGCTGCTAGTTAATTGGAAGAGCGAGGAGGAGCAAAGTAAGATCACGAGATCTTGTGATCGATATATGAGCTGCTGCTGCTGCTGCCGCCTGCTCGATCGATTGGGTGGTGTAGGTAGGTGTTAACCCAACAAAATTTATATTATAGCCCATTTAAGTTTACATGGCCCAGTCCGTGAAAATATATCCGGAGGCCCAGTCTGCAAAAATACATCCGGAAAAGAGAACGCACTGTCAAAAGGCCCAATCTATTTTCCTTGACTCGGTTCAATTCAAGATTTGTCCGGATAATGATCCAATAAGAAAACCAACACCGATAGGAATAGAGCCAAGCCACCACGCCGCCTAGCTACCACACCCTAGGCGCCTTAGATATTCAGAAGTCAATGAAGATAGATCGCGAATCTGCAGGCGGCGGTAATCGTCTCATAAGGCGGCCGCATGCCGAAAATCAAGGGAAGATGGTGACTGGCGCCATAGGGAAAATGAATGCAGGAGACAGTCCTCCTCCCCCTATAAAAGGAGGAGATGCGAGAAAGAAGAGGGACATCACAAAAACTCCCCAGAGGAAATCGTATTACTTTTATCTTTACTTTCTGCCATTTTCTTTCTGCAAGTTTTCTTTCGTATTTTTCAATTCTGCACTTTAAATCCTTTACAGCTTTCTTATTTTCGTGTAATCCCTTTCTGTAATTCTTGTAATCCTTTTGATACTCATCAATCAAAAAAGAGGTTTCTCCCTCAAAGAAATTCTCGGTTAACAAATTGGCACGCCCAGTGGGACCCGAAGTGGAAACCATATCCGCTTGAAAGTGTATGCAACTCAGATCCGGACGAATAGTAAGGGATTTAACACAAAGATTTGGAGAAATGTCGCTGCATGAAGAAACTCCAGTAAGAACACCATCTGAGAACGTTGATGATACAGCGACTACCTCTCAACAACCGCAGGGGATAATGCAAGTCCCAACTTTTTCGGAACAAATACGGCTATCGATGAATGAATCGATGGCTGAATTCATGCCTTTACTAACAAGACACCTTATGGATGTATTGCGGCCTGCCATGGCCGACCAAACTGACAGAATATGTGGATCCCTGCGTACTCCACAAGAGGGATATATCCCTGGCCTGAATATGTCACCAAGCATTACAGGACCGTATGGCGGTCTACAAAAGACTTGGGGGACTGGCCAGCCATCACTATCTGAGTTTGGAGCACCACCTCCTATGATGTATGCTCCATCAGGATACTTAATGGCATCTGTTCCGCCATTTGGAGTGGCGACTCCCATCCCAGCCGCCATGCATAATACTGGAGGAGGACACATGCAACCTCAAGGCACCAACATACCTTTGGTTGCCCACATGCCTCAGGTCACCCATCAGGCCGCCTCCCCAGTGCCTCAGGCCGCCCAGGCGGCCTCCCCATTGCATCAGGCCTCCTATCAGGCGGACTCTCCATTGCCTCAGGCCTCCCATCATCAGGCCTCCCTGTTGTATCAGGCCTCCTATCAGGCGGCCTCCCCATTGCCTCAGGCCATCCATCATCAGGCCTCCCCATTGCCTCAGGCCACATATCATCAGGCCGCCTCCCTGCAGGCCGCCCAGTTTCAGACCTCCAACCCACTTCAGGCCGCCCAGCAACTGGCCAGTCCACACTTGGCCACCCAGTATCAGGCCTCCAGTTCACACCAGGCCGCTCTGCAACCTCAGGCCGCCAACCCACACCCGGCCGCCAACATAAGTCGTCCGGCCGCCAACATGAGTCATCCGACCACCAACTTGGCCTCGACCGCCAACACGACTCAGGCCGCCATACCTCAGGCCGCCATGGCTCATCCGGCCGCCATATATCAACAAGCTGCCATGCCTCTTGCACAGGCGCCTGTAGTGTCGCCCGAGTTGTTAGCAGATATGATGCAACAACATTTCGGCATTCAATTAAGGCCGATGGAACGGCCCACATATAGGAAACCATACCCGGATTGGGTAGACACCATGCAGCCTTACCCTAAAGGCTTCAAAATGCCCGAGTTCACCACGTTCTCGGGAGACGACGGCAAATCAACCGTAGAACACGTGGGCAGGTTTACTGCTCAGTGTGGGGAAGCAGCGGCCAACGACTGGCTGAAGTTAAGATTGTTCAGTTCCTCTTTAACTGGACCCGCATTTGTCTGGTTTGCATCCTTGCGGCCAAATTCAATTCAAAATTGGGCCGATCTCGAGCGGGCATTTCACGACAGATTTTATACACCTCTGTCGCAGGTTAGTCTTGCAGATCTCACTAATGCCAAACAGTATGCCGATGAGGCGGCAAGTACTTTTATCAATAGATTACAACGGCTTAAAGGCCGGTGCACCATAACAATCCTGGATAGGGAAATAGCCAATATAGCAGTGGCTAATATGTTGCCAAAACTAAAGAAACATTTAATTGTGCATGATGCAACCGATCTTGCCCAGTTGGCCGAGAAAGCGGCCCGTTTGGAAAAGTTTCTTGAGGAACAACATGAGAAACGTCGGCCTACTTATGGGACTCATTTCAAGGAACTGAAACCCGGTAAAGAGGGAGACGAATCAAGTGTGATAACAAATGCCCACGATGGTAGCCCTAGAAAGCCATCGACGGCGGCCTTGGAAGCCGGGTAGTTGTTCAAAAAAAAAAATAAAAAAAAAATAATAAAAACAAAAAAAAAAATTTAATAATATAATATAAGATAAAATAATAATAATATATAAACTTAATCCATGGTAACAAGATGGCGGCAAGCAGATGGACTTGGCCCAATTTTTCCAATTTTGTGATTTATCTCTCCGTTTAATAAAATCATCTAGCAATCCTCTTTGAAAAGTCTACCAATTTATTACTACTATTTATTATTACCCGCCTTCCAACAGGATACATACAATGTATTACACACAAATTTCAACCTTCCCACTTTAATTGATTTACATTCTCCAATCCGGCAACGACGAACAGCGACAGTCCAACTACTTCTTGCATACAACCGCTACTACAACCTTCATCGTCATCCCGCTCCAACTCCGGCGACCCGCAGCTGTTCACCCCGGCCTTCCGGTCATCTTCCTCATGCAGCCGGCCCCCGCTCCTGCCACCAGTCAGCCCGGCAACCTCTTCAGCTGTATAACCTCGTCCTCCCCGTTATCTACCACGGCCGGCGGCGGGCGGCCTGCACGGGGGGCCTGGGCTCTGGCAGGCGGGCGGCCTGCGCGGAGGGGCGGCCTTGGCGAGGCGGCGGACGGCCTGCGCAGGGGCGGCTTCACGCGGGGCGGCCGGGGGCAGGCGGCCAGGCGGCCTTGGGTGCGAGCGCCAGGCAGCCTTGGCTGCTTCACGCGGGCGGCTTCACGCGAGGTGGCCGGGGGCAGGCGACCAGGCGGCTGCTTCACGCGGGCGGCGGGCGGCTTCCAGTGGCGGGTGGCTTCCGGTGGCGGGCGGCCTTACGCGGACGGCGGCCTGGCGGCGGCTTCCGGGCGATGGGCGGCCTGGCGGCGGCGGCGCGGCGGCCTTGACGGCGTCCGGCGACGATTTCTACGGCCGGAATCTGGACGACGGCAACGGCTTCCCGGCAGTTTCCGACGGCCGGTGGAGGAGTAAGAGAAGAAGAGAGGAAGAGAGAAAATTTTTGAAAAGAAAAATGAATGAATTGGAGGCTTGGAAGCTATTTATATGTAGGGTTTTGTCCCTAATGGGCCCTAATGGGCCAAAAATTCTAAAATTAAGCGCGCAAATTTGTCTTAAAATGCTAATCAGACAAAATGCGCGAGGGGGGCATCTGTTAACCCAACAAAATTTATATTATAGCCCATCCAAGTTTACATGGCCCAGTCCGTGAAAATATATCCGGAGGCCCAGTCTGCAAAAATACATCCGGAAAAGAGAACGCACTGTCAAAAGGCCCAATCTATTTTCCTTGACTCGGTTCAATTCAAGATTTGTCCGGATAGTGATCCAATAAGAAAACCAACACCGATAGGAATAGAGCCAAGCCACCACGCCGCCTAGCTACCACACCCTAGGCGCCTTAGATATTCAGAAGTCAATGAAGATAGATCGCGAATCTGCAGGCGGCGGTAATCGTCTCATAAGGCGGCCGCATGCCGAAAATCAAGGGAAGATGGTGACTGGCGCCATAGGGAAAATGAATGCAGGAGACAGTCCTCCTCCCCCTATAAAAGGAGGAGATGCGAGAAAGAAGAGGGACATCACAAAAACTCCCCAGAGGAAATCGTATTACTTTTATCTTTACTTTCTGCCATTTTCTTTCTGCAAGTTTTCTTTCGTATTTTTCAATTCTGCACTTTAAATCCTTTACAGTTTTCTTATTTTCGTGTAATCCCTTTCTGTAATTCTTGTAATCCTTTTGATACTCATCAATCAAAAAAGAGGTTTCTCCCTCAAAGAAATTCTCGGTTAACATCTGTAATTCTTGTAATCCTTTTGATACTCATCAATCAAAAAAGAGGTTTCTCCCTCAAAGAAATTCTCGGTTAACAGTAGGTTATTACATCACGTACATACTGTGGTGTTGGTGTTGCATGATTGTATACGTTGCAAGTTGAAACATGTGTTGTGTAGCATGTTTTATTACTATTCTCTTATTAAGCATGCTAGCTAGCTGTGGATGATCTGTAGGATATAGGATGGAGCTTGATTCCTAGCTAAGGGGGCCGGGGGGCTTGTAATTAGTTGTAATCTTTCTTTGACAAACCAGTTCGATCGACACACACAATGAAAATCGAATATCTATCTCTTATATATGGGAATATAAGTATATAGGAGCTAATGAGTGTAGTAGGACATTTAACCAACCGACGACCGATTAAAGACGAACTTCCAGATTCAATGAGTTATATGTATAAGCTAGAATTAATTAAACAATTGCTTTGCTTGGATGGTCATATGTATTTAAAATTTGTGAACCGATTTGAGTAATTAAGAATGATACGGTGGACGTGGACGACCTTATAGCATATACTCCCTCCGTTATTTTTTAACTTTACCCTTTGCATAGTAGATACTATTCATTAAATAACTTTGATTCAAAGTTTTAACACAATTATATAAGATAAAACATAGTCAAGTGAGATGTTGGATTCGTCTAATCGTATAATTTTATAATATCAAAATTTCTATAATTTTTACTTATATATAATTTGAGATATTAATGATTTAAAATGTGCATTGAATTGCGTGCTGTGCAGAAATTGAGAGATTATTAAAAAAAAGAAAAAAAAAAAAGGGAGGGAGTAGCATGCATGCATTGCCGATGTGGATAGCACAGAGCAGCATGGTGTCCGGTAATGACTGCAATTCTGTCTTGTTGTCCGGACCAATTAATGGTGACTGCTTCTTGATTTGTTGAATACATTCATTGTCCTTCTTAATGTGTAAAGTACATTAGGTCACTCAGAACTCTTGTTGAATCTAATACATTCATACAATCATACTACTATACATCCACATCACTCACTGTTTAGTTATTTCTATCTACATGCATAATTATCTACTATATAACTTATACCATTGAATTCCATTATCCTATTGTTGAATCCATATATGTTATATACACCAACCCATTACTTCATTTTGTTCAATTCTATGGGGTTAATTAAAACATTGGGAAAAATATATTGTTGTTAAAATTAAAAAAAAATAAAATAATAATAGTACCACTGATCATAAAAATAATTGGAATGGTCTACAATCGATTATCAATATATGTGTGTGTTTATTTGGATTGTACCCAGTGGACGTTAGCCGTTAGGGATTAGAAAACACCCCATGAGATTAATTGGATAGAATTGAAATTATTCCACCTAATGCCCACCAATATATACTAGTATGTTACGTTGCATTCTGCCGACAGTTGCTTTTCTGGAATTTTATGCTCCATTAGGCACGATTATTACATACCCCTTATTACTAGAGAGTCGTAAACGTAACCTATTTTAATTACAATTAACCTAAGAAAAATAAAGAAGCCCTATTGGCTCATGATGCCTCATGCAATTAAGTTAAATATGTAAAGTTCTAACGATCAGTTGAGGAAAGTATTCGCTCAAAGGTTACTTTCACTCTGATCAATTCTAATAGCAAATGCGAGTAGTAATAATGAGTTGATTATGTTTTCGATTTAATTTCATATCTTAATGAATTGAGTCGTACTATATATGATGTGGCCGTTGGTTGAATTTCAAGTCGGTGCTCCAAGATAGATAGGAGATTAAAGTGGCCAAAAATTGGATGAAATGCAAAGCAAAAAGCAAAACACCTTTAAAGAGGCAATTAGGCTTTGACCTTTTTTTTTTTATAACACTTACACTTCACAATGGGTTTAAGTGTAAGATATATACACATGTACATAAATATTGTGGGCACATGAGTGTGTTCCACAACACCTCAATTTAAGTAAAGCATTATTAAAGATTTATGATGAGACTCTTTGAGTAAGAAATAAGTAATTTATTTGGTTTAGTGTGGTTAAGACCGTCTGAGTTATATCTAAACCTTTTGATCGAGCAATATATTCTTTTCTTGCGGTAAATTAAGAGAATCATTTATGATTCGTCATTGTACGTACATATAGTCATTTCAACGAATTATCACTTTAAGGGGAGAATTTTTTTATGACATCACTAAGAATATGGCTAAAATGATAGATATAATAATGGTTAAAAAAAAAGGTCTTTTAAATTGCTATATATACTTAAAATTCAAAATTCAAAATTGAAATATAAAATATCATAAAATTAAATTGCGAATTTTGATTTTAATTTAATTGGCTTCTTGATGACTTTAGACCTAAATATTACTAAAAAAATTGTGCTAGCTCATTTTAGCCAATTCTTTCTTGCTCCCAATAATCTTTGAAACAGAAAGGAAACAAACACGTCTCCACGTAAATCCTACTCACTGAAATAATATACATAAATATATCATATATACAGATCATGGGTTCCTCGAAAGTTGAAAGGCAACCGAATCTCGTCCGTCGCGAGGTTTGGTATATTAAAGGAAGAAAATTAAAAACAAAAGTTATTCGCGTAATTTAACTTAACATAAATTAATGACGACACACGATTAAAGAATGAACAAAAAAATTAATGACTCATTTTAATTTACCACGTGGTACAAAGATCGTAACAACTAAAATAGAAATGAAGCTAATAACACTTAAAACTTGAAATCTTATTAATAAAAATTAGAGCGAGTATTTTGTTTGACATAAATAAATTATATATATCGAAATCACGCCTCGAAAAGTAATGAAAATGTTGTGCATGGTAGTAAGTAATATTTATATTGTTAATGGAAAAGCATTTAATTTTAATTTGTGCATAGATGTGAATATTTTATTAAGGGGAATTAATGAGGATGAGAAGCATACAGACAACAGTTGCATTTTTGTTAGCTGTGTTTAATTCAAGACAAGACTGAATTAGACAATCAGACATGATAGAGTGAATAAGGTGGAGCATGCCTTGAGCATTCTGCATTTCGTATACTATGAGGGGCGGATGTAAGTATATCTAGGTGGCGCGCACACGACACCACTTAAATTGATAAAATTGTTATTTTAATCTTGATTTTTCAAATATTTAGTTAGATGCACCCACTTAATTTTTGTGGTGACACCACATAAATTGGTGAAATTGCTATTTTAATCTTCAAATTTTTTAGAATTGGTTTGGTACAATCACTCAATTTTTATGTTACCTTACACCACTTAAATAATACTCCATCCCTCCCATTTAACCTGTCTTGTTTGATTTTTGCACACAATCCAATGCACATTTTCAATCGTTAATATCTCAAAATATGTACAACAAAAAATTATGAAAAATATATATTCTAAAACTACATGATTTTACGATTCTAAGAAGACCCAGCTCGACTATTTTTTTTCAAATATATACTAGTTATAACATTGAGTCAAAGTTAAGCAATGAACAGTGTCAAAAAGTCAAACCAGACAAGTAAGGTGGGAGAGGGAGTAGTATTTCATATTTCTAGATCCGCCGCCACTGTATACTAGTAGAAGTATTATATAATTCGCCATTGTTGTATTTTGTTAGGAGCTGCAGCTGATTAATACAGCAAGGGATCGCAGTTTCATTTTAATGTTATTTATGGACTAGTACACACAGTACTATACCCTATATAATATGGAGTAGCAGACTGCTTGCTTACTTCTGGGATTTAAAATCACAACTCAATAGAGTATACCATATGTTCTATTTTTACTTTTCTAGTAGCATGCATGTTTCTTACTGCTATATTTAAATTTTTCCATCTTTTTTTTTTAACAAAAAAAAATACTTACAACTAACATACAGATATGTATATGTTTAAATATATAGAAGGTGGCAACCATGATTATTTCATTTGGTGAGCAACTCGATCGCTCTCCCTGTATGTGTTCAAATTTTCTTTTTTTTTTCTTTTTTTTTTTTTTTTTTTGACGAAGCTGAATCCGGATAATGTTCAAATTTTCTATTATTCCATCCCCGGGTTCATTTTGGATATCTATTTTAGCTGAATATCTAGATAATAATGAAAGATCCAATCTTTATATCTTTTCAAATCACAATTTTACCACTGATGGATTATATATGGACGATAATGGATCATTATCAAATAATTACGTACAACATCGTCTATCCAAATTGAATCGAAGAAAATGAGAGTAACGGGTGACCCATGTTGAGAAATCGGTCACATAGAGAATCTTTGGCACGCATAAGCCTGTCTCCGGTGAAAATAAATACTTAGTATTCTATTCTAGCCATCGGCTGTAGTGCTGTACAATTAATTATGATGCAGTGATGAGTTTGCAATTAACCCCTAATTAGGTTTGTTTATTTAAGAATAATAATTAAAAAAAATATAATAAAATACTCTAGTAATAATGAATTAATACTAATAAACAAAAAGTAGTAGTGTGGGAGGGAGGGGTGCAACTATATACAACCACTACAAGGCTGTTGAAAGCAGTTCACGAGGGCGGCGTTTGACTTCAGACAGACAACCTTTCGTTCTTACAACTCCTTATTCCTTCCCATCTTATTATTACACATGTAGTGGACTATTATTATTAATTTATTATTATTTTCACTATATACATACAGTACACTTACTGACTTAACATATAGTAATACATCACATATATACACATTTCGATATGTTATAGACTTATAGTATATATATGTATATATAAATCTCCCTTCACAAGTTCTCTCATTTCTTTCTCACACTACCAAACTATTCCTCTCCATTTCAATATGGAATCGTCGGAGGGCTTTTCCGTCTCCAACGACCGCACCATAATCGCTAAACGGAAGCGCAGCAATCGCCCGCGCCCTCCTCCGCCGCCCTCATCCACCTCCACCTCCGCCTCCGCATCCTCCAGCGCCGCCACCGACTCCTTCACCAATTCCTATTCCCCAACCACCTCCAGCGCGATCGAAGACGAGGACATGGCCAATTGCTTAATCCTCCTCGCGCGTGGCCGTCACTCTCCGCCACCTCCAGCCGCCTCATCCGGCGGCTACGACTGCAAGACTTGCGGCAAGAGCTTCCCCTCCTTCCAAGCGTTGGGCGGCCACCGCGCCAGCCACAAGAAGCCCAAGAATAATAATAGTAATACCGCCGATCCGAAAATTTCTCCGGTGGAGTCGACGGCGGCGCAGCCTCCAGAAGAACAACAAGAAGAAGAAGCGCAATTTGCTACAAAAGTGATCGACGCCGTCCCTCCAATTCTGCACAGGAGAATGATCCCCCAACCCGACCCGAATAGGACCAAAATCCACGAGTGCTCGATCTGCGGGTCGGAGTTTGGGTCGGGTCAGGCACTGGGCGGGCATATGCGAAGGCACAGGCCAGCGCCAACAACTCCGGCGACGTTTGAAGATAACGGCGTCAGGTCCAAAAGTGTGGTTACATTCGATCTCAACCTGCCGGCGCCGCAGGAGGATGACAGATTCCGTCAGTTGGCGCCGCATGTGGGGTTCGCCTCCGCGGCGGCCTTGGTGGATTGCCACTATTAGATTGGAGTTGACACATAGTATAATTATTTTTTTTTCGATTTAAATATAGGAGTATAATAATTACTGTACTACTATCTTAACACTACACTGCAACACACATGACACAACACATTGCACATTTTTCTTGTTTTAATTTGGTTTTATTACCGCATAATTTATTTTATTCTACTTTTCGAAACTGTATGAAGTTTTGCTGTCGATTACAGATACGATGTATACCGTGATGGATGATTCTTTGAAGAAAGAGAAAGAGAGGGGATATTTTCAATTTTTAGTAACGTAATACTCCATGTTACATCGTATACTTTTAATCATAAATATTTTAAGATGATTGTAACATAACTTTACTTAATTACTTTTTACTATATACTAACAATAATATTAAGTTAAATTTAATTTAAAATAATAATAAAAGTAAAAAAATGTTTATACCAAAAGAAATAATAAAAGTCAAAAAAGATTAGTACTTATAATGTAATTTTAATAATTTATTTTTAATCTCTGTTGAAATTGAATTAATTTAATAGTAGTAGTATATAGTTTGGGGTAGCGTTTGATGATACCCAATTGATTTGGTTTGCCTTTTTCTTCACGTAAAGTGAGTGATGAGGCAGGCAGGTATCTTTTTTAAGCTCCCAAATTATTTATTTATTTATTTATAGATTTTTAGTATACTTCTATAAGATTAGTGAGAAAGAAGTACAGTAGTAGTTTAGTTCACGTAATTTGGTTTGCTTTGTTGAATGGATATATACATTGGTTGAGCATAAGAAATGAGATACATGTGTGTGTGTGTAGGATTGGAGTTGGTCATTTGTAAACATATTTACTGTACTGAACATACATATAATGAAGAAATAATTAATTGAAGATAATATTAGGACAACACATCAGAAATTAAGGTTTAGGTTCGGTGGCGGGTGCTACTTTGTAGTATAATGTTTTTGTGGGCATGAGATGAGACTGAGAGTCAAGTGTTGGACATCTGATTTAATTTGGCCAGAAGAATAGTTGGTGATGACACTTGATCATCACAATAGTAAAAAAAAAAAAAAAAAAAAAAAAAAAAAAAAAAAAAAAAAAATTGCTAACATTATAAATGAGAGTCAAGTGTTGGGCATGTATGTATGTGGAAGATACTCCTGCATATACTGTGTGAATACTACTATCATTATAAATGAGAATGGAGAGATAATAAGGAAGACATACACTAATTAATTGCGGGATTAATTAATCTGCTCAACACTTGAACAAATGAAGAATTAGTATATGAACCAGGAAATCGTTTAGGTGCTCGCGGCCTGTAGGTTCTGGCTCATTAAAAAATGATGGGTATGTGTATATAAAATGATGTGTGAGTATCAAAAATGATGATGGAGGTTATGAACCATAATTTAATAAAAAATAAACTACCGTTTATACATCACTTTATAAGGCTTATACATCACTTTACGAATGGCTACACATCATTTTTAGCGATGCTTGTACCTGCTGGCAATTGTTATGTCATTACAGAAACGGGATTGATATGAACCAATTCCATATTTCCATGTGTGTGGGTTAGATTTAGATAATGGTCTATTGTGCATTGCAGATATTATTTAGAATATAACTATATATAGGATTGGAAACCAATTAAAAGATACTTCGGAACAGAAATTTGGTATCATCATATGTGTTCTTGGGAGGATTACTCACTTCACTTGGCTTCACTTTGGACCTCTCAACAATTCACACCTAATTATTCAACTAAATAATTCCTAACTTGATAGGGTTCCTAACTAACCAAACCCATGCTATCCACTTCTTTTTTTTAAAAAAAAAAAAACAATATTTTAGAAAAATCAAATAAATACATCATCCCTTCCAAATCTATACATCTCAATTTAGTGGGTTTGAAAGCTTTAACTTCAGTATTAATATATTTAACCAGGATATTGTCTGCTGAAATATGATAGAATGCCACCTAGCTATCTATTTATTTATAGGTTCCCCCCATATATATAAAGCTAAGGGGGATAAGTCTCCTTTTCATCATAAATACATTTATTTTGAAATAAGTACTATATATTAGTATATATATATATATATATATATTATACTTCTAATTTTATTTCTAGCATATAAGATTTTAACTATTGCAAATTTGCGACACCAACCATATTAATATTGTGAAAACAGTGTACAGAAATAGTGGTTCACCTGTGTAGAATTAAAGCTAACGCAAAAAGCTTCACCACAAACTAAAAGGGCATTCAGTAAAACTATTCCAACACTCTAAAATGAGTATTAAATAATAATATATGGAGTAAGCATTATAGTATATTGGTTGACGCATAAATGGTTACCAACAGCCAACAGACACATATGACAAAGCCAAATACAAATACAGTATACTCTATTAAGTACATCTTAAGTATTAACTAATTACCCAACAGCAGATCCATCTTTTGTGGCCAAAACCACTTTTGATTATTTGTGGTTTGTCATCACCACTGATGATGATCAAAATTAAGACTGGTGAAGGACTCAACACGTGAAATAAGCAATTAGGTAAAACATAAACCTCATCATATTATCGCTGTATGTAGAAGTATATCTTATTTGGTAGATCTAATTTATTCATTTCATTGGTTAATAGTATATAATTTCTCTTTCTGTTCTTGACTGAAACACACATACATGCATATACAAAGAAGTCATTTAAATTTCACTACCTAATCAGTATAACCTTAATTATCCAATATTTAAAGTTTTGATGATGATTTATCATTGGGGGTAATTATCACATATTAAAGACCTTTTAAGTATATATAATTAGACATCGACCATATTGACACACTCATTCTTATAATATTATTATGTCAAAATAAATAAACTATACTATCAAAATGGTTGAATAAACTAATGACCGTTGGCTTGAGTGGATTGTTCAACATATATACACTACTATGTTTAAAGCTTTGCGAAACCATTACATTCACATGGCCGTAGGTTAGTCATGTTATTGTCAAAGCCAAATTAAAGAACATAATAATATGGGGATGGGACACTTATAGCCTAGAGATAAGTATGTATTAATTGTGCATACCCAAACTCCTCTACAGACTAGAGATTTGATGATTCATTTTACTCACTCATTTACATGGCCATATATCTTATGAGAGTTTTTTTTTTTTTTTTTGGGTGGGCATTTTATTACAACTCTCAGTTTCATACATAAATATACTTTGAAGTTCACGCATCTTACAAAAGTCCAAATAATTAGGTAAGGCAACCTAACTAAAATTGGGCAGTTTCGTTCCAATATATGCCTTTTTGCAACTGTCGCTTGGATTTGGGATTTCAAAATATCATCTATCATATTCAATTTTCTATGCATTATTAGAATTTCAAATAATTGAGAACTTACCACGACCCATTGAGATATACTCCCTCCGTCCCGGGTAACTTGTCCTGTTTGACTTTTTGGCACTGTTCATTGTTCAACTTTGACTCAATGTTATTGTAAGTATCGTTGGGAAAAAATAGTCGAGTTGGGTCTTGTTAGAATCGTATGATCATGTAGTTTTATAGTATACTTCTATATTTTACATAATTTTTCACTGTACATATTTTGAGATATTAACGATTGAAAAAGTGCATTGGATTGTGTGCAGGAGTCAAACAAGACAAGTTAAGTGGGACAGAGGGAGTATCATATATGCATGTCATGAAATCAATATTTTTGAAATAGATTAATAAGGGGAAAAGAAAGACGAATGTAAAATGTTGCTACTCCCACATGCTTTGATCGTGACTGTTTGATTCATCGATTGTTTTTTCCTCCTCCGTTTTTGTACGGAAAATATATAACTCGTTCAAAATGCAGTGGGGAAAAAAGAAAAAAAAAAAAAAAAAAAAGAAAGAAACACCCACATAATTCACATAAAATTATTTTACTAGTACTTCATAAAGGAATTAGGCAGAAACCCAGTGGGCTTGAACTAGCTTTCCTTCGCTACCTTGAGCTGGAGTGACCCTAGTTTTAAATTTCAGAATTGACTAGGCAACAACCCATTTTCAACGTTGGGCCGAGCCTGGTAGATGGGCCCGGAATTAATGGGCCCCATGACCCACCACATATCTTCGAACAAAAATGAAGTATTGAAATATTCAAGACACCGTGGAAGAATTGGATTAGGTATGTATAAACCACATCTGCCATTACAAGTTACTACTATGAAAAGAAACTTTCGTACATTCCTGTTTTATTTTCCTTTTTCCGATTTCTTAGACTTCAAAATTGGTACTAACCCTCATGTTATCAAAATCATGCTTAATATATAGCGCCTAAATGCGCATAAAGATCATTGTATTGTTTTTCTTGAGTAAATCAAGAAAAGTGCAATTTGCAATGTGCAAAACTGTTGTTGTAAATAGATATGTGCAAAAAATGTGCACATTCACAAATTATTAAACCTTGGTATTGGACTGTACATTCATCACTAATAACATATCCACCCTACAAAAGCACACGCTAAAATTTGATCACATTTCTGTACTTCACTCTATATCAACTCTCCATTTCCTACTCTCCCTCCTGATAGATAAATTAATATATAGTATGTTTTTTTTTTAAAAAAAAATAATAATAATAATTCCACGCCAATAGTTGCGTGATTTGCCCAATTATGTGATTTATCTATGAACTAATCTATAGTTAGGGATGAAAACGGGACGATAGGGGCGGATAGTACTCATCCCGTATCCTATCCCATATTTTTTTGTCGAATATGGAATCGGATACGAATAGGCCGGATACAAATACGAATCCGAATATTTCGGGAAACGGATACGAGACGGATTCGGATTTTAACTCGGATAATCTTATAATTACTAAAATTAAATGTTTTTATAATTTTTTAAGTGAAATCGGAATATACTACTATGTAAGCTAAACTAATTTTTTTAATTTTCCAAGATCATTAGTTATTTCGTTCAAAACATCTAAATAACATCACTACAAAATGTTACATACTACAGTTTTGATGCAAAGAACCTAATGATGTAGTCGAGTTGATTGATATGATTTGATTTAATAAATTACATATGACTTTCAAGCTTTTGATTATATTTATACATATAGTATCACTTATTTATTTTATATTTAATATAATATATTATATTATACATATATAAATATATAAATTTTCGGATATTCGGATAGAAAATTCGGATACGGGCGGATATTTACAATCCCATATCCTGTCCCGTATCCGCCGGATATAAAAATTCGAAATCGGATTCGAATATAATCGAATACGGCGTCGGATCGGACGGATATTATCCGCTCCACTTTCACCCCTATCTATAGTTACTCCTTATTTTATATTTTACACGCAATGATACATTATAAATTAATAATTAACCTGTTAAAGTAAATTTTGTGCGTACAGTGATTCAATAGCATTGAACTAGGTAAATAAAAAATACAAAATGAATACCACACCTGTTTATTCTTCCCAAGGCATGAATATGTAGCTAGATTTGCCCCCTTACCTCTTCCAGAAGCAGAAGTAAAGTCATATCATCTATAGCATTCAGGAGCACTATTATCGTACAAGTCTAGGTAGAAATGTAAATGTAGCCAATTTCCAATAAAGAAACTGAGAAAAAACACTAAAATATGCACCGGCAGAAATAGTATTCAATAATTTCATAGGCATCGGATATGATTTTGGAATATCCACAAAGTAATTTTCCAAAAGGCGACAATAGTGCCCGCATGCACGTTCTGCAACTACAACAAAAAACAACCGAAAACCTTTTATCCAGGCTTGGGACAAAATATAGGTCTGATAAGATTCCAAACCAGCTTAAGCCTTAACGTAGTAAAATGAGGACAGAAGCAAAAATGAATTCTGGGAAAGTAGAAATCTTCATTAGCAATTTCTACAATATACTACCTCCGTTTCTTTTTAAGTGTTACGTTTCTCTTCTGCACGTTTGCCAATGCACATTTTAAATTAATAATAACTCAAATTCGGTACAAGTATAAATTTTAAAAATTTGATATTTAAAAACTACAAGATGAGACGAATCCAACAAGATCTCTCTTGACTATATTTTTTCTTGTATAACTATAAGAAAAATAAAAGTCAAAGTGCTACAATGAACAGTAAAAAAAGTCATAACGTAACACTTATTTAGAAACGGAAGGAGTATATAATTGGGTGAATGAATAGAATACAAGAAAAAATAAATACATGTACAGCAACTTAACAAATAAAAACAACATTAAGCCCAAAATATTTCATGTAATATGAGCCCAAAAATCTTTATGTGTTGGGCCAACAGCCCAATCAATTAATGCACTGCTTATGAGTTCATCTCCCGATAGCTCTAGTAATTGAGTTGCAGAAATTCATTTTAGTTTCTGACACTTCCAACATCCCCCCTCAAGTGGAACCATGTCAAAGACAAGGTTCAACTTGGACAAGAATTTAGATAATACAGTAGATGGTAGTGGTTTAGTGAATAAGTCTGCTAGCTGCCGTGAGGATGGAATGTATTCAGGAGCAAGCAAGCCTGACTGATAGTGTTGGCGAACAAAGTGACAGTCAATATCCAAGTGTTTTGTCTTCTCATGATGCATCGGATTCTTGAGAATACAAAGAGTGGATTGATTGTCACACAGTAGTTGCATAGGCGCGGGAACAGAGATTTGGAAGTCTCTCAAGATGAATGTAAGCCAAAGCAACTCAGCCACAGTTGCAGCTAATGCACGGTATTCTGCTTCAGCAGATGAGCGAGATACCGTGGTCTGTTTTTTTGTTTTCCAAGAAATAAGAGACGACCCCAAAAAGATGCAATATCCGGTGATAGATTTTCGAGTGTCAACACAACACCCCCAATCAGCATCGGTGAAAGCAGTGAGGTTGAGTGTTGAATCCTTAGAAAATAGAAGTTGATAATGCATAGTACCTTTCAAGTATTTGAGAACCCTGTGAGTCGCTCTCATATGAATATCTATAGGACTAGAAACAAACTGAGATAATTGTTGAACAACAAAGCTCAAGTCAGGCCTTGACATGGCCAAATACAGTAGTCTTCATACAAGACGTCTGTAAGAGGATGAATCAGATAAATTTGAACCAGCACACGCCTCAAATTTTTGACCAGGTGACATTGGAGTAGCACATGGTTTACATTCCATCATACCACTCTCTATAAGAATATCAATAATGTACTTGTGTTGAGACACAAGCAGCCCATCCTTGGTTCATTTTATTTGTAAACTAAGGAAAAATTCACAGAACCAAGCTTCTTTATGGTAAATTCCTTATGCAGATAATCCTGAATGTTCTCAATATCTTCAAGAGAATTTCTTGTCACCAAGATATCATCTACATACACCAACAACGCCAGAAAATTCCCATGAGATTGCTTAAGAAAGAGGCAATGATCATGATAAGATTGCCTAAAACCATATTCCAACAATTTGCTGGAGAATTCTTTATACCACTGACGGGGGGCTTGTTTGAGGCCATATAACGACATACCTTTCCCGATGGAGCAACACACCCTGGAGGTGGTGTCATGTAAATATCCTCTTCAAGTCTTCCATGTAAGAAGGCATTATTCACATCCATTTGAGCAACTTTCCACTGCTTTAAGGCTGCAATAGCAAGCAAGTTTCTCACTGTGACAGCCTTTGTAACTGGTGCAAATGAGTCATTATAATCTACTCCTGGAATTTAAAGAAATCCCTTGGCCACCAACCTGGCTTTACACTTGTTCAAACTTCCATCTGTATTCTTTTTAACCTTGTAAACCCATTTACATGATATAGGCCTCTTTCCCGAAGGCAAAGATGTAAACTCCCAAGTATTATTCTTATCAAGTGCTGCAAGCTCCTCTTGCATGGCACTAACCCAAACAGATTCTTTACAGGCCGGTGAATATGAAGTAGGTTCAATGATAGGAACAACAAATGTTTGATGCCATACATGTGTTGGGTTAACCACATAATCTTGGAGCCAAACAGGAGGTTTTTGGGGTCTTTGGGGTCTGGTTAAAGGTGGAGGAGAATGGTGAGAAGAAGTTGGTGGAGTGTAGGAAGTTTCAGTGGATAAGTTTGATGAGGACTGAGGGGTAGGAGAATAAGTACCAGGGCCAGCAGATTCAGGCACAAGAGGAGTAGATGTGGAAAAAGAAGACTGAGGACTGGAAGGTGTGGAAGATTCTAAGTTAGAAGAATATGGTGGAGTGACAGGTAAGTACGGTGGATTATTTGGTGAGGATGAAGAATGAACAAAATCAAAATATGATGAAGAGTTAGAAACAGGTTTGACGGATTGAAAAGGGTACATAGACTCATGGAATATAACATGTCTAGACACCACAAATTTATGCTCATCTAGATCATACAATCTATATCCCTTATGTTCAGAAGGAATGCCAAGGAATACACACTTTCTAACTCTGGATTGAAACTTGTCAGTGATTTGAGTATGACTTGCATAACACAAACATCCAAAGCATTTGAAAAGAGAGTAATCAGGGGACTTTTGGTAAAGCTTTTCAAAATGTGAGGTCCATTGCAAATTTGCTTTTGGCGATCTTTTGTGAATATAGGTTGCATACTGGATGGCCTCACCCCAAAAATGTTTACGTAAATTAGCATCAAACATGAGAGCCCTGGCTATTTGTAAAAGATGTTTGTGTTTGATCTCGGCACGGCCATTTTGCTGAGGTGTATAAGGACAAGAAAGCTGATGAATGATTCCATGTTTTGAGAACAAGTTTTGGCAGGCGGAATTTTTAAATTCAGTGCCATTATCAGACCTAAAAGTCTTGATAGTACAAGAAAACTGGTTTTGTATCATGGTAATGAATTTTTCAAGAGCATTTGGCACAGAAGATTAATGAGGCAACAAGATAATCCAGACAGCTCTGAAGAAATCATCCACTATTGTCAAAAAATAATTACAACCAGAACAAGTACTAATAGGGTAGGGACCCCAAACATCAAGATGAACTAAGTCAAAACATTTTTCAGAACAAGCAGAAATATGCTGAAATGGTAGTTTGTGTTGTTTAGCCATATGGAATACATCGCAAGGCTTAAGTAAAGAGTGGAATTCAAAAGGAAGATGCTTCAGTATAGCATCAGAAGGGTGTCCCAGATGTCTATGCCATAGAGCATCATTTGTGATGGAGGTAGAGGCAGCAAAAGTATTTGTAGATGAGGCTGGAAAAAGATGTGGTTGACTTTTCAAGTAGAAGAGGTTGTTGTGCCTGAAGCCAGTGGCCAAAACTGATCTAGAACCCCGGTCCTGGATTAAACAAAAATTGGGTATAAAAATGATGTTAATAGGTTGATGATTCATAAGTGCACTCACTGAGATAAGGTTAAATTTGAAGTTTAGGACAAATAAGACATCAGTGATCAATAAATATTGATTTAAGGGAACAGATCCACTTAAATTAGTGGATATTGTTTGGCCATTTGGTAACAAAAGGTTAATTTTATTATTTATGGTATGGAGAGAAATAAAAAGAGATGGGGCACAACAGACATGGCATGAAGCACCACTGTCCACCAACCATAAACCCTTTTCCATAAGCGCAGGTTGTTTAGAAGATGTATTACTTGAGAACTCCATCATAGCATTGGCAACTTCAAGTGGATTTTCAGCGATCTTTCCAGTAAGCAATTTTTTAACTTCAGCAGCCACTAAAGCAGCAATATCTGTAGAGCCACCGGATAACCCTTCTTTCAGATCCTCTATGGTAACTGATGCCATAGGATTAAAAACAAACCATCATAGCCACCTACCCCTTTCTTCTCTTGAAGATCTTTGTACCAATCAGGGACACCATGCAATTTAAAGCAAGTGTCCTTGTTGTGCTCTTTCTTCTTACAATAAGTACAAATTAAATTCTTCTTGTCAAGTTGAGCCTTCTTCTTGTCATTTTCTTTCTTGCCAAACTGAGGTTTCTTGACATCAAAAGCCATGAGAGCATGAAAAGCGGAGAATATGTTGTTGTTCTATTTGGATAAGAAGAGCATAAGCTTTACTCATAGGAGGAAGAGGATCCATCAAGAGTATTTGGTTCTTAGTGTGATCATAGGAGTCATTTAATCCATATAAGATTTGAATTGTTTGTTCCCTATGAACCTTTTCCAGAGTTCTACTCCTAAATTCAGCACAACTGCAAGTATAGGGAGGATCAAGACTGAGAAGTTCATTCCACAAATTTTGAAGTTTAGAGTAATAAGAGGACAGTGCATCATCCCCTTGCTGTAGTGTGGTGATGGATTTCTTGAGTTTTGAAAGCAAAACTCCATTACATTGGCCGTATTTCTCTTTTAAGCTGTCCCACAATTCTTGAGCTGTTTCAGCAAACACTGAAGCATACTGGAGTTCCCTACTGAGTGAGTTTTTTATCCATGTGCGCACCATGGCATCAACTTTCAGCTAAACATGATGATCAGTAGTATTATCAATGAGTTGTCTAATAGAACCATCAATGAACCCTAGTTTATCCTTAGCTAAGAGAGCGGTGCGAACCTATCTAGACCAGGTTAAATAATTATCAGAAGACAAAGGAACACTTGAGAGGCAGATTCCAGGATGATCTGAACCCCCTAATGCTAAGGCTTCAGTTAAAGCACTAAGTGGATTCACAAAACCAGTAGCAGCAATGTTGGTAATTACCCACTTGAGTAAGATCAGAATCATTCTTATCCTTATCCTTATCATCAGCCATGTTTACATCAACAAGTAGCAATAAAGCTCAAATAGAAAATCACTCGCTCGAGCAACCAAAGAAAAATAGCAGAGACCAGTAATAAATTACCTCATAGGTCAAGAAACGAACTGCTCTGATGCCATGATAAGATTCCAAACCAGCTTAAGCCTTAACATAGTAAAATGAGGACAGAAGCAAAAATGAATTCTGGGAAAGTAGAAATATTCATTAGCAAGTGAATTCTCAAATACGCAATTACATTAGGGTTCCAATATATACAATTGGGTGAATGAATAGAATAAAAGAAAAATAAAAACATGTACAGCAACTTAACAAATAAAAACAACATTAAGCCTAAAATATTTCATGTAATATGAGCCCAAAAATCTTTATGTGTTGGGCCAACAGCCCAATCAATTAATGCACTGCTTATGAGTTCATCTCTCGTAGCTCCAGTAATTGAGTTGTAGAAATTCATTTTAGTTTCTGACACTTCCAACAAGGTCCAATTGCATGTACATTGAAAAATGAAGGATCGTCCATCCAACCATTATTTTACCATCCTACAAAAAATAGTGGACCTCAAGCCTGGATTTGTATACGTCAATACCATATATGCAATTCAACTATTCGGTATATAAAACCATTCTGTGCAATATTCAGTTATATATGGCGGGTGATATGAAACCAAAAAAGAGGCCCTATGATCACAGCCAATTCAAGATATGTGGCCTCGGGCATGTTTTTGGGGGATTGGCTTATGTAGCATCGAGGTCCCCTGAAAGACCATTAAATTTTGGTAATTCTTCTTGTAGAGTGCGATCTACAGAAAAATTAAATCAATACAAACAAAATGCAACAGGTTAGAAGTAGGGATTGCAAATTAAGAGATGGATCTAACAACAGACATAGGAAGTCCGTGTGTGTATTTCTGTGCGCGTGCGTGCAGCGTGTGCTGGTGTGGTGTGCGTGCAGCCTTGTCTAACCTCTCTCTCTTTAAGCTCAGTAAAACCAAATTTCGTCACTCGTAGGTATAGAGTGACACTTGGCGTTGATCGAGTTCCACCCTGCTGGCATCGAGTGCCACTCGTCGGGTACCGAGAGCAATTTGGCGGAGACCGAGTGTAGTATGTAGAAATTCGTTCCAATTTCTACTCGGCGTGCTCCGAGTACCACTCTGCGGGTACCGAAAGCCACCCGGCGGGGAGTACTACTAGTAGCTCAATTGAATATTAGCGGTTACTTCATCATTACTAGTATTACTAATCCGGTTTCTGTAATAGCATAACAATTGCCAGCAGGTGCAGACAATACTAAAAATGATGTATAGCCCTTTGTAAGGTGATGTATAGACGGTAGTTTGTTTTTTATTAGTTTTTTGTTCTTAACCTCCATTCATCATTTTTTTATACTCACACTTCATTTCATATACACATACCCATCACTTTTGAATGTATCAGCACCTACAGGCCGCCAGCACCCAAATGATTTCCTAGTATTACTGTAGTTAGCAGTTGATTACTAACCTGACAGTTTCATCTCATTATGTAATTAATTTCTCTCTCCTCCAACTCATCAATATTCATCACAACCCAACCACCTCAATTTTACATACTTTGTCAATAACCACCCAACCATCCAACCACAATATTATATATAATTATTTTAATGTATACAATTTTAAATCATGTTGAAATATAAAAAAAAAATTAACGTATCAAAAATATAAAATATTTTAGCTTACTTATAATCTAAAATTTTAATATACTCCGTCTCGGTGTTTTTTTACGGATAATTTTTTGCCACTATTCACTATTTAACTTGATTCAAATTTTTATCATGTACAAAAAAAATTATTCAAATTTTTAATATATTCAAATTTTTGTTACGTACTTCACTCGGCCGACATCGAGTGCCACTGGTCGGGTACTGAAAGACTCGGCGGGGACCAAGTGAAGTACGTAGAAATTCCTTCCAATTGCCACTCTCGGGTACCGAGTTCCACCCGGCATGCTCCGAGTACCACTCGGTGGGTACCGATAGCCACTCGGCGGGGAGTACTACTAGTAGCTCATTACTTTAGTTAGCAGTTGGTTACTAACCTGACAGTTTCATCATTACTTATTACTAGTATTATTTTTGGTAATGTATGAATATTATGTTTTCTCTTTATTTCTTCTTCTATATATGAGTATCTTAGGCTATATTATTATCCATGACCACCCCAACCACCCAACCATTCAACTATTTCATTATTTAATTAATTTCTCTCTCTCCAATTCATCAATATTCATCCAACCCAACCACCTCAATTTTACATACTTTATCAATAACCACCCAACCATCCAACCACAATATTATATATAATTATTTTAATATATACAATTTTAAATCATGTTGAAATATAAAAAAAATTTATGTATCAAAAATATAAAATATTTTAGCTTACTTATAAAGAATAAAAAATCTAAAATTTTAATATATTTTTTAGTTATTTTTATTTTATATAAATTTTAATATGGGTTTAATATATTTAAATTGATATACTTCCTCCGTCTCGGTGTTTTTGTTACGGATAGTTTTTTGTCACTACCGGCATCGACTGCCACTCGTCGGGTACCGAGACACTCGGCGGGGACCAAGTGAAGTACGTAGAAATTCGTTCCAATTGCCACTCGTTCCAATTTCCACTCGGCGGTTACCAAGTTCCACTCGGCGTGCTCCGAGTACCACTATGCAGGTACCGAAAGCCACCCAGCGGGGAGTACTACTAGTAGCTCACTTGAGTATTAGCAGTTACTTCATCATTACTAGTATTACTTTAGTTAGCTGTTGGTTACTAACCTGACAGTTTCATCATTACTTATTACCAGTATGATTTTTGGTAATGTATGAGTATTATGTTTTCTCTCTATTTCTTCTTCTATATATGAGTATCTTAGAGAGAGACTATAGTATGTATGTAATGCCCAAGAAACACAATGATTATTTTATTTTTGATTGTTTTACCCTTGCTTTATGATGGTTGATTTCTTCTAGACTTATCATTGATGGGAATAGAAAGGGTAATATTGGAAAATATGATATAAATGTATAAAATGACAACTATTTAGGAATACTTTTTGATTTCTAAAAAGACAAATAATAAAGAATGGAGGGAGTACTAGTATTACATGTGGTACATGCATGGAATAAAAAGATTTTAATCACTTGTTCATAGCGTCAGGTGCTATTCCTACTCATGTTCATCCCTGGAATACAGTTTTGATTTGGTTGATCTTCTACAATAGAAGGAAAGATCATATATATATGATTATATGAATTCTCTGAAATAATTAATTAAATAAGACCATCTCCAACCAAAAACACCAAACTCAAACCCAAAATGCAGTAAATGTCACATCAAACATTATTCCATCTCCAACCAAAAACACTAAACTCAAACCCAAAAGAATATTCCATATAATATTCTCTTTATTCACTTTTTATATATTACCACTATATTTATCAAATTTGCAATTTCAGACCTATAAACAAAAATAATTAATTAAATATTAATATAAAAATATTTATTGTTGCACTATAAATATCAAATTTTAATCAAATTTTAAATAATAAATATCAAATTTTAATTAAATTTTAAATTAAAAATATAAAAAATAATATTAAAGTACATGAAGCAAATAAAAAGACAACAATTAAAGTCACGTGATATAATTAAAAAACATATATGAAAAGTGGGCAATGAGTTGGGGAATAGGAGTTGGTGAAGGAGTTAGTTGCGGCGCTGGAGGAGGCAGAGGTGGACGAGGGCGGCGGAGGAGGGCATAGGTGTGGATCTAAAGTTTAAACCAAATCGTAATTTTACAGTTTTGAAAGTTTTCAAACCAAATCGTATTTTTAATTATTTCAAACCGAATCAAATCTACTTACTTGGAGGATTGTTTAATAGAAGTGTATGGGTCTGGATCTAAAGTTTAAAGTTTAACATCTCTTCTAGGTAGAAACAACTGATGATTATGATGAATATTGTCAAATTGTGGGTGGACTTTCTGGGCCAGGGCTGTCAAAGATGTTTCATGCTTCTGGAAAGCAATATTTGCCTTCAGATGAGATCTCCAACTCAATGGGTTTATTTCTTCAGGTATTGCGGCAAGAGCTTCCCCTCCTTCCAAGCGTTAGGCGGCCACCGCGCCAGCCACAAGAAGCCCAAGAATAATAATAATAGTAGTAATAGTAATTATACTTACCCCAACGTAAGATATAACATGATATTGAAAATACAAACCATATGATAACTTACCAACTATGTCCAGCTCGAAGGACTAAGTAGAAAATGCACAACTGCAAAAATTATGAAAAAAATGATAGAGAGATCATTGTTTGTAAAAAGACAACAAATCAGGAGAAGAATTACCTCCAGGTTTTCAACGTATTTACTCCAAATTTCACGGAGCCAGAACATGCGTGACCTCGGTCTGTCATTAATATTCTTGAGATAATCTCTGATGATGTTTGTTTTCTGTTGATTGATTAGATGATAAGACAATTTTGTGACTTATTAATTTGGGAAGAGTTTAGTCATATAGAACAAAATCAATACTTGAAGAAATAAACCGATTGAGTTGTGGATCTCATCTGAAGCCAAATCTTGCTTTCCAGAAGCATGAAACAACTTTCGAGAACAGGAAATATTGGATCATGTTGGTTTTATCTCAAATGTTGCAATCACTACCATCATCAAGATACTTCCACTTGCAGGAGTTCGGCATCATTTAAAAAGCCATTTTCGTATCAAAATGATAAGATATACGGAAAATCGTATCTACCTGGACAATTGCGCAAAAACGGAAGATGACAATATTTCTCAGACCTGACATGTACTTCAGACAATCTTCCACATGTACTAAAGCATTTGTGACCATATCATGCAGGCACTGCACTCCCTTAACTGAGTTTTCCTCTGCTTTTAAGTTCTAACAGCACAAAGCAACACAAGATATCAGTACCAGTATAAGACATTTCATTCATCTTAAATTAACACAAAATCACTGTTAATGATGAAAAGATGCATTGAACATGAGGAGAAAAGTTACCTCCAGGTTATCAACGTATTTACTCCAAATTTCACTGGGCCAGAACATGCGTGACCTCGGTATCTCATTAATATTCTTGAGATAATCTCTGATAATGCCTGTTTTCTGTTGGTTGATTAGAAAGATAAGACAATTTTGTGAGTTATGTATTTGGAAAGAGTTTAGTCAGAGAATTTTAAGATATAACACAGAATCAATACCTGAAGAAATAAACCCATTGAGTTGGAGATCTCATCTGAAGGCAAATCTTGCTTTCCAGAAGCATAAAACATCTTTGACAGCCCTGGCCCAGAAAGTCCACCCATAATTTGACAATATTCATTATAATCATCAGTTGTTTCTACCTAGAAGAGATGTTAAAATTTAAACTTTAGACCCAGACCCGTGCACTTCTATTAAACAATCCTCTAAGTAAGTAGATTTGGTCCGGTTTAAAATAATTAAAAATACGGTTTGGTTTGAAAAATTTCAAAACCGTAAAATTACGGTTTGGTTTAAACTTTAGATCCACACCTATGCCCTCCTCCGCCGCCCTCGTCCACCTCCGCCTCCTCCAACGCCGCAACTAACTCCTTCACCAACTCCTATTCCCCAACCACCTCCAGCGCGATTTCGATCGAAGACGAGGACATGGCCAATTGCTTAATCCTCCTTGCGCGTGGCCGTCACTCTCCGCTACCTCCCACCGCATCCTCCGGCGGCTACGACTGCAAGACTTGCGGCAAGAGCTTCCCCTCCTTCCAAGCGTTGGGCGGCCACCGCTCCAGCCACAAGAAGCCCAGGAATAATAATAGTAATAGTAATAGTAATACCGCCGATCCAAAAATTTCTCCGGTGGAGTCGACGGCGGCACAGCCTCCAGAAGAACAAGAAGAAGAAGAAGAAGCTCAATTTGCTGCAAAAGTGATCGACGTCGTCCCTCCAATTCTGCACAGGAGAATGATCCCCCAACCCGACCCGAATAGGACCAAAATCCACGAGTGCTCGATCTGCGGGTCGGAGTTTGGGTCGGGTCAGGCACTGGGCGGGCATATGCGAAGACACAGGCCAGCGCCAACAACTCCGGCGACGTTTGAAGATAACGGCGTCAGGTCCAAAAGCATGGTTACATTCGATCTCAACCTACCGGCGCCGCAGGAGGATGACAGATTACTTCAGTTGGCGCAGCATGTAGGGTTCGCCTCCGCGGCAGCCCTGTTGGATTGCCACTATTAGATTGGAGTTGACACATAGCATAATTATTTTTTTCCCATTTAAATATATAATTACTGTACTACTACTATCTTAACACTACACCACCGAATGGGGAAGCTAGTGGCGGCCACCTGTGGACTCTTGTCAACTCAACTTGTGCTGATCGAGACGGTGTTCTTTTGTTTTTGCTCTGTAATTATTGCTACTACTGATTCTAATGACGTGCAAGGGCTCCAAGTGTTGTACACTTCATTGAATAGTCCTCCACAGCTAATAGGATGGAAATCTTCTGGTGGTGATCCATGTGGAGAGTCATGGAAGGGTATCACCTGTCAGGGTTCTTCTGTTATATCCATCCAAATATCTGGGCTGACACTTAATGGGACGAGGAGAAGAGTTACCTCCAGGTTATCAACGTATTTACTCCAAATTTCACGGGGCCAGAACATGCGTGACCTCGGTATCTCATTAATATTCTTGAGATAATCTCTGATGATGCCTGTTTTCTGTTGGTTGATTAGAAAGATAAGACAATTTTGTGAGTTATGTATTTGGGAAGAGTTTAGTCAGAGAATTTTAAGATATAACACAGAATCAATACCTGAAGAAATAAACCCATTGAGTTGGAGATCTCATCTGAAGGCAAATCTTGCTTTCCAGAAGCATAAAACATCTTTGACAGCCCTGGCCCAGAAAGTCCACCCACAATTTGACAATATTCATTATAATCATCAGTTGTTTCTACCTAGAAGAGATGTTAAAATTTAAACTTTAGACCCAGACCCGTGCACTTCTATTAAACAATCCTCTAAGTAAGTAGATTTGGTCCGGTTTGAAATAATTAAAAATACGGTTTGGTTTGAAAAATTTCAAAACCGTAAAATTACGGTTTGGTTTAAACTTTAGATCCACACCTATGCCCTCCTCCGCCGCCCTCGTCCACCTCCGCCTCCTCTAACGCCGCAACTAACTCCTTCACCAACTCCTATTCCCCAACCACCTCCAGCGCGATTTCGATCGAAGACGAGGACATGGCCAATTGCTTAATCCTCCTTGCGCGTGGCCGTCACTCTCCGCTACCTCCCACCGCATCCTCCGGCGGCTACGACTGCAAGACTTGCGGCAAGAGCTTCCCCTCCTTCCAAGCGTTGGGCGGCCACCGCTCCAGCCACAAGAAGCCCAGGAATAATAATAGTAATAGTAATAGTAATACCGCCGATCCAAAAATTTCTCCGGTGGAGTCGACGGCGGCGCAGCCTCCAGAAGAAGAAGAAGAAGAAGAAGAAGAAGAAGAAGAAGAAGAAGCTCAATTTGCTGCAAAAGTGATCGGCGCCGTCCCTCCAATTCTGCACAGGAGAATGATCCCCCAACCCGACCCGAATAGGACCAAAATCCACGAGTGCTCGATCTGCGGGTCGGAGTTTGGGGCGGGTCAGGCACTGGGCGAGCATATGCGAAGACACAGGCCAGCGCCAACAACTCCGGCGATGTTTGAAGATAACGGCGTCAGGTCCAAAAGCATGGTTACATTCGATCTCAACCTACCGGCGCCACAGGAGGATGACAGATTACTTCAGTTGGCGCAGCATGTGGGGTTCGCCTCCGCGGCAACCCTGTTGGATTGCCACTATTAGATTGGAGTTGACACATAGTATAATTATTTTTTTCCCATTTAAATATATAATTACTGTACTACTACTATCTTAACACTACACCACCGAATGGGGAAGCTAGTGGCGGCCACCTGTGGACTCTTGTCAACTCAACTTGTGCTGATCGCGACGGTGTTCTTTTGTTTTTGCTCTATAATTATTGCTACTACTGATTCTAATGACGTGCAAGGGCTCCAAGTGTTGTACACTTCATTGAATAGTCCTCCAGAACTAATATGATGGAAATCTTCTGGTGGTGATCCATGTGGAGAGTCATGGAAGGGTATCACCTGTCAGGGTTCTTCTGTTATATCCATCCAAATATCTGGGCTGACACTTAATGGGACGAGGAGAAGAGTTACCTCCAGGTTATCAACGTATTTACTCCAAATTTCACGGGGCCAGAACATGCGTGACCTCGGTATCTCATTAATATTCTTGAGATAATCTCTGATGATGCTTGTTTTCTGTTGGTTGATTAGAAAGATAAAACAATTTTGTGAGTTATGTATTTGGGAAGAGTTTAGTAAGAGAATTTTAAGATATAACACAGAATCAATACCTGAAGAAATAAACCCATTGAGTTGGAGATCTCATCTGAAGGCAAATCTTGCTTTCCAGAAGCATAAAACATCTTTGACAGCCCTGGCCCAGAAAGTCCACCCACAATTTGACAATATTCATTATAATCATCGGTTGTTTCTACCTAGAAGAGATGTTAAAATTTAAACTTTAGACCCAGACCCGTGCACTTCTATTAAACAATCCTCTAAGTAAGTAGATTTGGTCCGGTTTGAAATAATTAAAAATACGGTTTGGTTTGAAAAATTTCAAAACCGTAAAATTACGGTTTGGTTTAAACTTTATATCCACACCTATGCCCTCCTCCGCCGCCCTCGTCCACCTCCGCCTCCTCCAACGCCGCAACTAACTCCTTCACCAACTCCTATTCTCCAACCACCTCCAGCGCGATTTCGATCGAAGACGAGGACATGGTCAATTGCTTAATCCTCCTTGCGTGTGGCCGTCACTCTCCGCTACCTCCCACCGCATCCTCCGGCGGCTACGACTGCAAGACTTGCGGCAAGAGCTTCCCCTCCTTCCAAACGTTGGGCGGCCACCGCTCCAGCCACAAGAAGCCCAGGAATAATAATAGTAATAGTAATAGTAATACCGCCGATCCAAAAATTTCTCCGGTGGAGTCGACGGCGGCGCAGCCTCCAGAAGAACAAGAAGAAGAAGAAGCTCAATTTGCTGCAAAAATGATCGACGCCGTCCCTCCAATTTTGCACAGGAGAATGATCCCCAACCCGACCCGAATAGGACCAAAATCCACGAGTGCTCGATCTGCGGGTCGGAGTTTGGGTCGGGTCAGGCACTGGGCGGGCATATGCGAAGACACAGGCTAGCGCCAACAACTCCGGCGACGTTTGAAGATAACGGCGTCAGGTCCAAAAGCATGGTTACATTCGATCTCAACCTACCGGTGCCGCAGGAGGATGACAGATTACTTCAGTTGGCGCAGCATTAAGGGTTCGCCTCCACGGCAGCCCTGTTGGATTGCCACTATTAGATTGGAGTTGACACATAGCATAATTATTTTTTTCCCATTTAAATATATAATTACTGTACTACTACTATCTTAACACTACACCACCGAATGGGGAAGCTAGTGGCGGCCACCTGTGGACTCTTGTCAACTCAACTTGTGCTGATCGTGACGGTGTTCTTTTGTTTTTGCTCTGTAATTATTGCTACTACTGATTCTAATGACGTGCAAGGGCTCCAAGTGTTGTACACTTCATTGAATAGTCCTCCACAGCTAATAGGATGGAAATCTTCTGCTGGTAATCCATGTGGAGAGTCATGGAAGGGTATCACCTGTCAGGGTTCTTCTGTTATATCCATCCAAATATCTGGGCTGGCACTTAATGGGACGAGGAGAAGAGTTACCTCCAGGTTATCAACGTATTTACTCCAAATTTCACGGGGCCAGAACATGCGTGACCTCAGTATCTCATTAATATTCTTTAGATAATCTCTGATGATGCTTGTTTTCTGTTGGTTGATTAGAAAGATAAGATAATTTTGTGAGTTATGTATTTGGGAAGAGTTTAATCAGAGAATTTTAAGATATAACACAGAATCAATACCTGAAGAAATAAACCCATTGAGTTGGAGATCTCATCTGAAGGCAAATCTTGCTTTCCAGAAGCATAAAACATCTTTGACAGCCCTTGGCCAGAAAGTCCACCCACAATTTGACAATATTCATTATAATCATCAGTTGTTTCTACCTAGAAGAGATGTTAAAATTTAAACTTTAGACCCAGATCCGTGCACTTCTATTAAACAATCCTCTAAGTAAGTAGATTTGGTCCGGTTTGAAATAATTAAAAATACGGTTTGGTTTGAAAAATTTCAAAATCGTAAAATTACGGTTTGGTTTAAACTTTAGATCCACACCTATGCCCTCCTCCGCCGCCCTCGTCCACCTCCGCCTCCTCCAACGCCGCAACTAACTCCTTCACCAACTCCTATTCCCCAACCACCTCCAGCGCGATTTCGATCGAAGACGAGGACATGGCCAATTGCTTAATCCTCCTTGCGCGTGGCCGTCACTCTCCACTATCTCCCACCGCATTCTCCGGCGGCTACGACTGCAAGACTTGCGGCAAGAGCTTCCCCTCCTTCTAAGCGTTGGGCGGCCACCGCTCCAGCCACAAGAAGACCAGGAATAATAATAGAAATAGTAATAGTAATACCGCGGATCCAAAAATTTCTCCGGTGGAGTCGACGGCGGCGCAGCCTCTAGAAGAACAAGAAGAAGAAGAAGCTCAATTTGCTGCAAAAATGATCGACACCGTCCCTCCAATTCTGCACAGGAGAATGATCCCCCAACCCGACCCGAATAGGACCAAAATCCACGAGTGCTCGATCTGCGGGTCGGAGTTTGGGTCGGGTCAGGCACTGGGCGGGCATATGCGAAGACACATGCCAGCGCCAACAACTCCGGCGACGTTTGAAGATAACGGCGTCAGGTCCAAAAGCATGGTTACATTCGATCTCAACCTACCGGCGCCACAGGAGGATGACAGATTACTTCAGTTGGCGCAGCATGTGGGGTTCGCCTCTGCGGCAACCCTGTTGGATTGCCACTATTAGATTGGAGTTGACACATAGTATAATTATTTTTTTCCCATTTAAATATATAATTACTGTACTACTACTATCTTAACACTACACAGCAACATGCCAACACACAACACATTGCACATTTTTCTTGTTTTAATTTTGTTTTATTACCGCATAATTTATTTTGTTCTGCTTTTCAAAACTGTAGGAATTTTTGCTGTCGACTACTGATACGATGTATACTGTGATGGATGATGATTCTTTGAAGAAAGAGGGAGAGATGATATTTTCAATTTTTTAGTAACATAATACTCCATGTTACATCGTATACTTTTAATCATAAAAATTTTAAGATGATTGTAACATAACTCCACTTAATTACTCTTTATATATTAATAATAATATTAAGTCAAAATTAATTAAAAAATTATTAAAAAAGTAAAAAAATGTTTATACCAAAAAAAAAGTCAAAAAAGATTAGTACTTATAATGTAATTTTGATAATTTATTTTTAATCTCTATTGAAATTGAATTAGCTTAGTAGTATAGTATATAGTTTGGGGTAGCGTTTGATGATACGTACCCCAATTGATAATGCTGTCAGGAGAAGAATTACCTCCAGGTTTTCAACGTATTTACTCCAAATTTCACGGGGCCAGAACATGCGTGACCTCGGTCTGTCATTAATATTCTTGAGATAATCTCTTATGATGTTTGTTTTCTGTTGATTGATTAGATGATAAGACAATTGTGTGACTTATTAATTTGGGAAGAGTTTAGTCATATAGAACAAAATCAATACTTGATGAAATAAACCAATTGAGTTGTGGATCTCATCTGAAGCCAAATCTTACTTTCCAGAAGCATGAAACAGTTTTTGAGAATGGGAAATATTGGATCATGTTGGTTTTATCTCAGATGTTGGAATCATTACCATCATCAGGATACTTCCCCTTGCTGGAGTTGGGCATCATTTAAAAAAGCCATTTTGGTTTCAAAATGATAAGATATACGGAAAATCATATCTACCTGAACAATTGCGCAAAAACATAAGATAGCAATATTTCTCAGACCCGACATGTACTTTAGACAATCTTCCACATGTACTAAAGCATTTGAGACCATATCATGCAGGCACTGCACTCCCTTAAATGAGTTTTCCTCTGCTTTTAAGTTTCTAACAGCACAAAACAACACAAGATATCAGTACCAGTATAAGACATTTCCCTCATCTTAAATTAACACAAAGTCACTATTAATGATAAAAAGATGCATTGAACATGAGGAGTAGAGCTGTAAACGAGCCGAACCGAACCGAGCTTCAAGTGTTTGAGCTCTGTTCGTTAAGCTTAACGAACGAACACGAACCGAGCCAAAAATCTTAACGAGCCAATGTTTATGTTTGAGCTCTGTTCGTTTAACCTTACGAACGAGCTAATAACGAACGAACACGAGCCTAATCGAGCCCAGTTAACGAACCATTTATTTTATTAATAAATTAATTTGTTTTAAAATTAAATTAGGTATGAAAATGTAATGTATATTGTAATATAATTTATGAGAGAAATGTGAAATTAATAAAAATGGAAAATGGAAAGAACAACTAGATAAAATTTTTATTTTTTATATATATATTCCATTAAAAAAGAATTCCGAACTGTTCGCGAACTTAACGAACGAACACACAAACCAAATTATGTGTTTGAGCTCGGTTCGTTTAACTTACCGAACGAGCCGTTAACAAACGAACACGAATCGAAACGAGCTCAGCTCACGAACTGTTTGTTCTATTTACAGCTCTAATGAGGAGAAATATTACCTCCAGGGTATCAGCGTATTTACTCCAAATTTCGCGGGGGCCAGAACATGCGTGACCTCGAAATCTCATTAATATTCTTCAGATAATTTCTGAGTTATGTATTTGGTTTATTAGAAAGATAAGACAATTTTGTGAGTTGTGTATTTGGGAAGAGTTTAGTCAGAGAACTTTAAGATATAGCACAGGATCAATACCTGAAGAAATAAACTCATTGAGTTGGAGATCTCATCTGAAGGCAAATCTTGCTTTCCAGAGGCATGAAACAGCTTTGACAGCCCTAGCCCAGAAAGTCCACCCACAATTTGACAATATTCATCATACTCATCAGGTGTTTCTACCTAGAATAGATGTTAAACTTTAAACTTTAGATCCAGACCCATGCAATTCTATTAAATAATCCACAAGTAAGTAGATTTGGTCCGGTTTGAAATAATTAAAAATACGTTGGTTTGAAAAATTTCAAAACCGTAAAATTACGGTTTGGTTTAAACTTTAGATCCACACTCATGCACTTCTATTAAACAATGAGTTTTGCAGCAAGGCCTAGTGTTAAAGAAACACAAGTAATTAGGAAATCTCCATTATTAGGAGAAATACAACATAGAATAAAGTTCAAGCTGTAATTTAGCATGCAAACCCAAACGATCCATAGAACTATTGTGCTTAAGCTATAGAGTACCAATCAAAATCATAATGAGTGATTAGCTTACCCCTTCGCATGCTCACCACCCCTATGAAGAATTGAATGTTGTTGTAACACAAAGCTAATGTTTCAATTGACACGATCTGGTAATATTAGCATAAAAGAATTATTTAGACATTCTGATATTAAATTAAATACTGTATAAAGAAATGAGGTAACATGAATCTTTGATATAGCAGTAAAATCATGCTGAAAAGATCTGCATAAACTAGGCGCATTCATAATTTTCTTTTAATCAATAGGAGGTTGGCACATGTTTAAACATGTTGAATAATATTTGAGAGTTACTGAAAAGGACAAACATTTAGAAAGTAGCCAACTGCTTATTCAGCCAGATATATCTACATTCTATATCCCACTCATTGAAATTTAAAATACGCTGTGGATGGACAAGTTTAGATGATTAATAAGCTAGATCACATCAGAAATATGGATTTAAGATTTTCAGCCCTATTCCATAAAACTAATATAATCTGTGGCCAGATGTAAAAGGATTTAATGACAATCTGTCGGAAAAACTCAAAACATCATGTGTAGAACGAGAAATATTCGTGTTACTTTTATCTCAGATGTTGCAATCACTAGCATCATCAGGATACTTCCACTTGCAGGAGTTCGGAATTATTTAAAAAACCACTTTGGTTTCAAAATGATAAGATATACGGAAAATCATACCTACCTGAATAATTGCGTAAAAATGGAAGATGGCAATATTTTTCAGACCCGGCATATAGTTTAGACAATCTTCCACATGTACTAAAGCATTTGTGACCATATCATTCTGGCACTGCATTCGCTTAACTGAGTTTTCCTCTGCTTTTAAGTTCTAACTTCATAAAGCAACACAAGATATTAGTACCAGTATAACACATTTCACTCATCTTAATTAACACAAAATCACTGTTAATGATGAAAAGATGCATTGAACATGAGGAGAAATATTACCTCTAGTTTATCAACGTATTTACTCCAAATTTCACGGGGGCCAGAACATGCGTGACCTCGGTATCTCATTAATATTCTTGAGATAATCTCTGATAATGCCTGTTTTCTGTTGGTTGATTAGAAGATAAGACAATTTTGTGAGTTATGTATTCGGAAAGAATTTAGTCAGAGAACTTTAAGATATAGCACATAATCAATACCTGAAGAAATAAACCCATTGAGTTGGAGATCTCATCTGAAGGCAAATCTTGCTTTCCAGAAGCATGAAACAGCTTTGACAGCCCTAGCCCAGAAAGTCTACCCACAATTTGACAATATTCATCTGACAATATTCATCATACTCATCAGTTGTTTCTACCTAGAAGAGATGTTAAACTTTAGATCTAGACCCATGCACTTCTATTAAACAATCCCCAAGTAAGTAGATTTGGTCCGGTTTGAAATAATTAAAAATACGGTTTAATTTAAAAAATTTCAAAACCGTTAAATTAAGGTTTGGTTTAAACGTTAGATCCACACCCATGCACTTCTATTAAACAATCCCCAAAGTAAATAGATTTCATGAAAAATCTAAAACAATCATGAGATGAAGATTTAGGAGTGACCTAGAGGGTCAAAACTGAGTTCGTATTTCTGTACCTCTTTGCAAATAAATTTTACCATTCCTGCACCCATTCTCATGATAATATCCTCGATTGCCTTTGATAATTGTAAAAAGAGGAATTAGTTTATCTTAAGATGTATAGATTGTTCAATATTGCAATGCTATAGATAAAAGTTGTTTCCTTAGTTTGTGGAAACAACCTGGTACTTACCAATTTTATTACTTGATGACTACTTTATAATTGGGTTAACTTTTATTTAAAATATTATAAACGTCAAGTATTTTTATTCCATCTAAATCATAACAATACATGTAATTTAGGTGACTGAACCTTTCAAATTTAAGATTTTGATTGAATTCGACTTTAGATATTTTATCAACATGACAATATGGTGCATTTTAAGGGCTTACAAAATAATGTGACATTTCATCATGTGCATGGTTTTGTACAAGATGTCCTTTCTAAATTCAAATAGTTAACATATAGCTTTGCAAAAGCTGTAGTCACGGACATATACATCCTGGCATGATTATTTAACAACACTAAATCAAAGTGGAAAAACACCTCTTCATGACTTTATTAATACTTTTTGTTACGTTTAAGCCTGTGTAGCTCGTGGCGTGGATTTCGACTCCCAACGTCAATCTAAACAGCGGATCAAGAAAAGAAAACGAAAAAAGGAAAATAAAGGATAACCGAATCTAACCGAAAATGACTCCAACTTGGAATGCGAGGAACCCCACACGATCGAACACACCCCCTCCTCGGAGAACACCCGCGGCTGGTCGCAATTGTGAAGGGTTCGACTTTAAAACCGATGAGTTTCGCCAATGGCAACCCACGAAAGGAATGGCGAGAGAATTGCTCTCGGTGAACTTTGAAGGTGACGAACACGTCCACGATGGGGGTTCAAGTCAAAGAGAATTTCAAATTCAATCTTAGTTCAATCAAAGTTGTTACAAGAAATGACTAAGTCCCCCTTTTATACTAAAGGGTGGATGGCCATGAAGAGTACAAAACAAACTAACTTAGACAAAGGACTAAAAAGTAATTATGCAAAATATTGCATGTGGCACTACTTCAAAAATTGTCTAAGTGTCGAAGTTGTTGTCTCCCCGGCCTTTATTCTTCCTTGCTCATTTCATCATTATTCCTCCGCCAATGACTCCCAACATTCCGGCGGATCTCCGGCAACATGTTGACAGTTGACCACGGAACGTTGACCATTGACCATGTCCGGATTGGCTTGACTGGTCCATTGAATCATCAGCTTTATTCCAAATGGCTTTCCTGGTTCCTTCCTCAAACTTCAACTTAATCACTCAAAATTCGAGACACTTCATCCTGGAACTTCTTAGCACGTTGTCTCGAAATTGGTACGTCGGGTAAAGTTAACGCTGGCGTTTGGCGTCCACGCCATCCCCTCCCCCTTGAGAAGGTTGAGACATCAACCTGTCAGCATCCAACTCCAGCTCCTCATCACGCTCAAAGAGTGATAAGTCCTGCACATTAAAAGTTGGATTAATATTATATTCACCATGAAGCTCAATCTTGTAAGCATTATCGTTTATTTTTTGTAAAACTCGAAATGGGCCGTTTCCCCTTGGAGATAATTTTCCATGACGCTGTTGGGGAAAACGTTCTAGTCTCATCTGAACCCAAACCAAATCTCCGGGTTTTAACAACAGCTTCTTCCTCTCTCTGTTCTTATTTCTGGCATAGTGTTCAGCAGCCTTCTCGATGCTCTCTTTGACATCACGATGCAAGTCTTTGATTGCTTGAGCCCTATCCCTGCCATTTGTATTTTCATGCTCATTGCTAGGCAATGGCAACAAATCCAAAGGTGTTAGTGGTTGAAATCCTTAAAGAACCTCAAAAGGAGACATACCTATTACACGATGTGCATGGCGGTTGTAGGGAACTCAATATAGGGTAAGCATTCATCCCAACTCTTGTTGTTTGATGCTGTGATGATCCTCAAAAGATTTCCCAAGACATGGTTGATAGCTTCAGTCTGCCCATCAGTTTGAGGATGATATGAAGTATTGAACATCAGTTTGGTTCCCAAATTATGCCAAAAACTCTTCCAGAAATAACTTATGAATTTGGCATCTCTGTCAGAAATGATTGTTTTTGGTATGCCGTGCAATCGGGCGACTTCCTTGAAGAACAATTTTGCAACGTGGCTAGCATCATTTGTCTTGGCACATGGAATGAAGTGTGCCATCTTTGAAAACCGATCAACCACGACTAGGGGTGATTAACGAGTAGTGCTACTCGAACTCGACTCGGCACTTGACTCGGAAAAAGCTCGACTCGTACTCGAAAAATTCGAGTCGAGTCGAGTATCGAGTATTCTAACCGAGTATCGAGCTCAAGCTCGAGTAGAAGAATATGATACTCGTCGAGTATCGAGTACTCGTCGAGTAGTCGAGTCGAGTCGAGTAGTCGAGTCGAGTCGAGTAGTCGTTTATTAATTAATTTTACTATATTTTATTTTATATTTAAAAATTCCCACCATCCCATATCAATAATTATAATCAAAATATTCTAAGCCCATTACCTATTCTCACAAGCCCATATCAATATTTAAACATTTTGTTTTCTCTATCCATTTATGGATTCATCAATTTTTTTATATGCTTTAAAAAAAATCAATTTCCTCATATATCACCCTATCATCCCAGTGAATTTTTTATTGGCATTTGAGATTCCATATCAGTAATTATAATTGGAATATTCTAACTAATTGACGGAATAAATTATTTTACTTACAAATTTAAATTGATAGTATATTTTTTATTTAGTGCAGTATGTTTCTATTGCCATGGGCTTTTTAATATGCCTTTTTGTCGCAATCCAATTTTTTAAATCAATTAAAGTCATACTCGTCACAAAGGATTGATGTCTTTTTGGCTACTGTGTAAAAAAAATATTTGGAATAAACAAAAAAATCGTGCTTGTGTGTAAAATGTATGTTTCAAATTAGTAATAAATAATTGTAAATTTATTTAAATTAATCTGATCTTTTGATTGGCTTCTATTGATTATGAATAAAACTAATGAATCAAACACAAAATAGAAAAGGTCAAACAACTCAAAAACTCATAATACTTCCTTCGTTCTTGAATAAATACAAGATGTTGAAATATGACACTATTCACACAAACACTTTGACTTAAAGTTTTATCATAGTTATACAAGTTAAAATGTAGTCAAGTGAGATCTTGTTAGATTCGTCTCGTCGTGTAGTTTTTTAAATATCGAAATTTTAGAAATTTTATTGTACCGAATTTGAGTTATTAATGGTTTAAAATATGTATTGGACTGCGTGCTGGGTGAGTCCCTAGCACTTATAAAAAACAGAAGAATTATAAGATAAGGGGCCTAATCCAGTAAAAAAAAAATATTCAAGCTACTCGAGCTCGAGCTCGAACTCGATGATACTCGAGCTCGAGCTCGAGAATCACTACTCGACTCGAGCTCGAGCTCGAGCTCGAGTAGTGATATTTCCCCGTCAAGTCAAGCTCAAGTAGTTAACTACTCGGGCTCGACTCGACTCGTTATCACCCCTAACCACGACAAAGATAGAATCCTTTGCCCTTGCAGTCCTTGGCAAACCAACAATAAAATCCATTGAGATGTCAATCCAATATCCGGTTGGTGCAGGTAGTGCTTGATAAAGCCCATGTGGCTTTAATGTAGATTTGGCCTTCAGACAGACCAAACACTTGGCGATGTAGCGCTCAACATCCTTTGGCAACCCTGGCCAATAGAACCTCTCCTTCAAACCTCCAACTGTAGCATGCTTTCCAAAATGACCCATCATGTCACCATCATGTGCTTCCTTTATCAACAATTCCCGAACTGAGCTCTTATATATACACAATCTGTTGTCATAATAGAGAAATTCTTCCAACCTGGAAAATTCCTTGAAAGCTTGCTTTTCTGTTTTAGTCCAAATCTCTCCAAAATCTCGATCCTGCTCGTATAAGCCCTTTACATGCTCAAACCCCACAAGATGAGTAGTTGCGAATGATGCAAGTGCAACTCTTCGAGACAGAGCATCTGCCACAACATTTTCCTTCCCTTTTTTGTACTTCAACATATAAGGAAATGTTTCAATAAAAGCACTCCATTTTGCATACCTGGGGCTGATCTCACCTTGATGCCTGATGTGTTTCAAGGTCTCGTGATCAATGTGAATGATGAATTCTCGGCCCCGAAGGTAATGCTGCCATGTCTTCAATGCTCTCACTATGGCAAACAACTCCTTCTCATAAACCCACAGTCTCCATTTGCCCATGCATGCGGTCTTCCTCCTGGCCTTTCGAAGATGTGTTTCTCCAAATTGATGTCTTCTCTTTTTTGGCTTTTGATCGTATGAATTTCCTTTCGGGTGAGACATAATTTATTTATTTTATAAATCCTTCTTTCTAGGGCTTCAGTTATAGCATAATTTTGGCTCCATCTATTGAAAGATCCTCTCTTGACATTGTCCAATCCTAGCATTGCAAGCGCACACATCTCACTTTTTTCATTAATTTATTGGGTTATGAACATTTGGCTGAACTTGATCACAATTGCAATGCAGCTTTCGAGCTTGATTGTACGAAAGAACTACTATGCGAAAAGGTGGTTATGAAAAACTGGAGCAGCTTTGATCTGCTACTAATTCCATTGATGTGTGTACATATATACCCTTTCAAACATTTCTAAATTGAGGTTTAGTTGTATATTCTCTTCTTTCTTTCGGCTACTATAATTGATTTGAATCTGTATTGTTTCCCCCCTTTTTATGGATTTGAGGCCAGAAATTAATATTAGTCCTATCATCTTAGTTAATCTATATACAGTATTGGCTAATGTAATTGATTTGTAGTTGAGGGACCGGTAATTGCAAACTGATATGATTCATGAAGTTGAAACTGAAATAGCGACGGACAAATCCGCTGCTACTGTCTGAGTGTTTTAATCCAATGTTTTCTTTTTGTGCTCTTGATGCTGGCATTAATATGACTGTTGCTTTCTGTTTTTTTATATAGTTTCCTATAAGATACTTACCATCTTCCTATAAGATACTTGCTAATGGTAATAGGGATGCTTAATAGTAGATGTTGACTAATTTATGATCTTTTCTTTTCGTCAATATCACGGAAAACCTTATTTTATGGTTTTTTTACTAAAAAATAACCATATAATGCAAATTGTTTCTTTGTTCCAATTGTTGAACCCAATTCGTATAGGTAATAGAAGCTGAGTCTTCTAATGAAGCGGAACATTTCGAGGAGGTTCTTCAAATATTTATTTAGAATTAAATTATTGTTGCAGGGTTCGAGTTCTTGGTTATCTTTCCAGATTACAAGAATACTAGGTGCTGAGGAAGATAGCCCATATGATGTCCTTGGGGTGAACAACAATATCTCTATTGAAAACATGAAGAAAAGGTATGCTTATGAGTAGTAATTTTTATAGTGCTAGAAGGTCTCGAATCTAAGTAAATGGCTAGGCTTTACATCTCTGCTACACTTTTGATGTGTATAATAATACTGAAAGTTTTATTTAGGTATTGGAAACTGTCACTAATGTTTCATCCAGACAAATGCTCTCAACTTGGCTTCTTCTATTCTTTTTGCTATTTGTTCATGTGTATTCATGTCTCGATATGAATTGTGTTTTTGTGTGGTGAAATTAAACTATGAGTATTGTTCCTTCCTAAAAATCATTCGCATTTCAATTTATATTTTTCTCATTGTCTACCAAATCTCCGCCCATTCGGGCGGGTAATACTAGTTATTATAATGTCAAATCTCTTTTGACATTCTTCCTGATTGCAGTTATAATTATTGGTGTCGTCTTTCTCTTGCTGCATTTCACATTGCCTACAAACCCTCCGCGACTCACTCTACAGACTTCTACCATTTCGGTGCTCCCGAGTAGGCCCCCCCCCCGCCACACCGACATGATCACGGTGACGATCCTTTTGAACATCAGGATGGATTTCTATTGTAGATTCCATTGTAGATGGAAATACAACCACCATGACCAGCACTGTTGTGACCTGGTACATCTTCCCGTCCTCTGACGTCGGACTTTCCCCTGGGGCATCACGACCGACACTGTTGTCTGCATGTTTCTCGTATTCAAGTTGGGAGTCGGAATTGTAATGATTGTATAAATGTGAATGAAGCACTATAGTCACGATGACAAATAATATAAATAAATAAATAAATAAAACAACAACAACAACAACGGAAACATAACCATAAATCCATAATAAGTATATATTTATCGGAACATGAGCTACATGCCCACTTGGATTACAGACATCATTACATTAATTTTATACTACTATCAGTTGGCCTTTATAGAGACCATAATCAGTGACATTCAACCAATTTGCTAGAAGTCGCAAGCCCCTCTTGCGACAAGGATACGAACTCCATAGTCGAAATCCTGTAGCAAACGGACTGCGGCTTTGATCCTTCCGACTCGTCCTTGCCCTTCGCCTCTGCCCGTAGACTGACACCGCATATGACCTGGTACATCTTCCCGTCCTCCAACGTCGGACTTTCCACTGGGGCATCACGACCGGCACTATTATCTGCATGTTTCTCGTATTCAAATTGGGAGTCTGAATCCCAACTAAAATAAATAAAAGGTGGTTAGTGGTTAGTGGTTTTAAGCACTCTTTTGCTCTATGGTATCTAAAAGGTGTACATAAATAAAAGGGATGAGAACTTAAAAAAGAATTCGTAAACTTCTATTAGAACAGAGCATTTGTGTAAAAACATCGGCAATAAGTAACCTTCATAGGATCCGTATAGTGAGTAGGGTTGTTAATTGAACCAACTCAAATGATAAAATTATCGAGCTCAGCTTGAACTGGTAAAATAGCTGAGCGCTCTATAAATTAAACATGCCTTTTTGTTGAGGTGATGTAAATAATATATTTTTTTTCTCATCTTTTGGTAATTTTTATTTACAAAATTACAATCACAATAATACCCTCCAACAAGCTTAATCAAGAACTCAAATGACTAGCTGAACAAAGTTGATCAAGTTCAATTTCCCATCAAACTTTTCAAGCTTGCGCGTACTTGGTTTGTCGAGCTGATCAGCTAGAGCTCAATTAAATTATCAACAGAACAATATACCTTGCTGAATACGAAGTACTTGTCTTATGGAAGTCCTGGGAAAATCATTTGCTTGTGTCAATTTTCTCTTCAGGTGTGGGACTTATTATTATCTGATAGTGAAGTCAGCAGGCAGGAGATATGGGAAGTATGCCAACCAATGATATAATATTAACATTGTGAAAACACAGTACAGAAAGAGTTGTTCGCCTGTGTAGAATTAAAGCTAAGGCAAAAGCTTCACCACAAACTAAATAGGACATTCAGTAAAACTATTCCAACACTCTAAAACGAGTATTAAATAATACTTCTAGTAGTATATATTGGTTGCCAACAGGAAACAGACACATGACAAAGCCTGTGTAGATTATCGATATTTTGTGTCCAAAACCACATTTGATCATTTGTGAGTTGTCATCACCACTGATGAATGATCAAAATTAAAGGAAGTGAAGGATTCAACACGTGAAATAAGCAATTAGGTAAAGCATAAACCTCATCATATTATCGCTGTATGTATCTTAATTATTTGGTAGGATCTAATTTTATTAGTTTCATTGTATAATTTCTCTTTTTGCTCTTGACTGAAACATACGTACATGCATATACAGAGAAGACATTTAAATTTCACTACCTAATCACATTTACACACACCAACAACAAATTGAAAACAAGTTTAGGACCATGGTTACTAACCTTAATTATCTAATATGTAAAGTTTCGGTGATGAGTTATCATTGGGGTTAATTATCACATATTAAAAGACCTTTTAATTAAATGTTGTAATTGACCCACTTTCTGCAGCCCAATATCCCCACTACCGGCCCATGTCTCCAGGCCCATGAAGTTGACACTGAGGCCCAATTGTCCACTAATATATACTCCCAGCCGTTGCATTGTCTGTAGAGTGGAAACCCTCATTTTCTTCATGTCTCCAGCGGCGCCCCTCATCTGATTTCTCTCTTCTTAGTTCACTTCACCATAGCTATAGATTTAGATTTGTTCTACCCTTTAGCTTGTGAGTGTGTGAGAGAAAGTAGGGACGAGTGGTGTGAGATGGACATGGGGTTTGGGACGCCGGAAATGGGTTTTCCGGCGAGGGCTGAGTGCACCTCCATATTTTAGAGCCTCCAACCGTTAGGGTCACCGGAAAAGGGTTTCCGGTGAAGGGTCTGTGTTCAGGCAGCGGTTTTGAAGGCAGGCAGCGGCTGTGGTCGTCGGTGGCGAACGGCAGTGAGCATAGTGGCCCTGGTGGTGGGTGCGGACGCCGGACAGTGACGGTGCTGCCGTTCTCTTCCCTTGGATCACCTATGTGATGGCTCCGGTTGAGTGGTGATTTGCATTGGGCTTCCTGAGCCTAAGGGTTAACGGATCTAACTAGATCCGTTGGTTTTACGTCTTCCTTTAACAATTTATTACTATATTGCTTGTTCTACTAACTTTGTGTTGTAGATCCGTTAAGTGGAGACGAAAACCGAACTGTTGGAACAAGAAAACGGAGAAGACGAATCTGTCCGTTGGAGGCAGCGCTCGAGTCGACGCGGGAGCAGCCATCCGAAGACTTTTACTGTTTTCTGTTTTCATGTTTTATTTTGAGTGAACATGTAATGGTGAGATCAAAGCTTTGTAAATCCCATAGTTAGGCCTTTTGGGTTGTAATAGAATAGGTTAAAACAGGGTACCGGAGTTACCCAACAGTGGTATCAGAGCCATAGGCCACTTTGGGACGGGGGTTGGTCAAGGCACCCCCGCAAGGTAAAATAGCTTGATCCATCTTTTTTTACAGTTTTAAGATAATATTCTTGTTCTAGGATTGTTGCTTGAAATATGTGATTTTTCATGCCTGGAGCTTTGTGCTTTAAAATCTGGAAATATTATGCTTAAACTGTGTTTTTGTTTTCTGCATTTTGTTGTGCATAAACTGCTTTGTGTGGTGTTATTAGTGAATTGTGCATTTTCTGTGTTATTGTGCTTTGTGTGCAAAAATTGTGGATTTGAAATTTTTGGGGAATAGAAAAATTGATTTCTTATTCCCTGAAAAAGCAGATTCCTGAAAATCTTGAAAGTTGTGATTTTTTAGGAATCTGTGAAAATCAATCCAAATTTTGAAATCCGACCGTTTGAGCTCTTTGGGCCACCAAAAAAAATTTAATTTGGGCCTGTCCAATAGCTGGGTCAAGTCTGAAAAATTTTTTGGGCATCCAACATTAATTTGGGTTTGCTTCAAAAATTAAAAGGATGTTATATGCTATAGGGTGGAAGTAATTGTGATTAGTTGGCTAAGTGTTTGAGCACTTGTTTGCTCATTCTGATTAAAAAGGCCAAACACAATAATGACCTCCACCTCAAATAGCATAGTTCCTTTTAATGGAAAGAACGACTTCAGCATCTGGCAAGTTAAGATGCGTTGTGTTCTTGTTCAACAAAGAAATTGGAATGCAATTGACCAACTCTTTGATAAAGATGTGACTGAAGCTAAAAAGACTGAAACTGATGAACTTGCTAAATCTGCCATTATCCTTAGTTTATCTGATGCTGTGCTTAGAAAAGTTAGTGATTGCAAAACAGCCAAGGACCTTTGGGAGAGGCTGTCTGAACTGTATGCTGAGTCATCTTTGTCTTCTAGAATATTCCTGCTTGGTAAATTTTTTAAATTTAAATTGGATATATCTAGAGACTTAGATGGGGGTTTAGATAATTTTACTAAACTGGTTCAAGACATTAAAGCAACTGGTGATAAGCATATAGATGATTATGTGCCTATAGTGTTGTTGAATGCCATCCCTGATAGTTATTCTGATGTGAAATCTGCTATCCAATATGCTAGAGATGATTTGACTTTAGATCATGTGATTAAGAGTCTAAAGAACAAAGAACTTGAAATAAAGAATTCCTCTAAGCATTCTGATAAGGTGTTTATGACTAGGGGTAGGTCTTGGAAAAAGGGTAATCACCAACAGCATAATGATAGGGGCAGAAGCAATGCTAGGGGTCAGTCTAAATCACATAGATCTCAGTCAAGAGGTAAACATGATAAGAAATGTTACAACTGTGGTAGAAAGGGCCATTTCATTAAAGATTGTAGACTCCCTAAGAAAGAGAAAAATCAAATTGATAATCAGAACAATGAGGTTAATGCCGTGACTGATGTAGCAGTTAAGTATGATGAGCTTTTGATGGTTCATGATTTGAATTGTTTTTCTGATGTTAATATGGCTAAAGATGCTTCTAAATCTGTGTGGTTGTTAGACTCAGGGTGCACCTCCCATATGTCTCCTCATGTTGAATTATTTGATTCATATCAACCTGTTAAAAATGACTTTGTGTTCATGGGTAATGACAATAGATGTCCTGTCTTAGGTATAGGAAAAATTGTCTTACAATTTGAGAATGGGACAAGATTCTGTCTTGATGGTGTGAAGCATGTGCCTGATTTGTCTTATAATTTGATTTCTCTTGCAACCTTGCAGAAGAAAGGTTTAGAAGGGAGAATTGGTAATGACATGATTAAAATGTTCAAAGGGAATTTGATGTTGTTTAAGGCCATTATCAAGAATAATCTTTTTGTGGTCTCTAATGTGGTTAATTGTGCTCTTGCTGCTAGTTCTAGTTCTAATAAGGTAAAAGAAAATACGCTTTTGTGGCATGCTAGACTAGGGCATATGAGTGACAAAGGCATGAAATTTCTGAAAGACGCTGGTTGTTTAAAATCTGATTTATGTGAAGTTGATCTTTGTGAATCATGCTTAGCTGGTAAACAACATAGAGTGTCTTTTAACTCTTCATATCCTGTTGGGATAAAATCCACCCGTGTACTTGAGTACATTCATGCTGATGTGTGGGGTCCATCTTCGACGCCCACACATGGTGGTAGAAGATACTTTTTATCTATCATGGATGATTTTTCTAGAAAAGTTTGGGTATTTCTCATGCAAAACAAATCTGATGTTTTTGGGAATTTTAAACACTGGAAAGCTTTGATTGAGAATCAAACTGGTTTAAAAATTGGTACACTTAGGACAGATAATGGGCTTGAATTTTGTAATCACCAAATGGATACTTTGTGTGCTGAATCTGGTATTAGAAGGCATAAATCTGTTCCTTACTCACCTCAACAGAATGGGGTCATTGAAAGAATGAACAGAACTTTATTAGAAAAGGTTAGGTGCTTGATGGCACCTACTGGCCTTTCTAAGAAGTTCTGGGGTGAAGCACTGATGACAGCTGCTTACTTAGTTAACAAATCACCCAATGCCCCTTTAAATGGTAAATCTCCTGATTCTGTCTTTTTTGGTAAACCTGTTGATTACGAACATCTTAGAGTGTTTGGATGTTCAGCTTTTGTGCATACTAGTAATGATAAATTGGATCCTAGAACCAAGAAATGTATTTTCTTAGGTTATCCTGAGGGAACTAAGGGTTACAGGTTGTTTGATAGATCAGGGGGTGGTTTTAAAATCATTGTTAGTAGGGATGTGATTTTTAATGAATCTGAATTTCCTATGAAAGTTTTTGAGAATGATAGTACTTCTGTTGAGGTGGAGTCTTCTTCTGTGGAACATTCTGTGAATTTGCCTGCTCCCATTGCTGTGCCTAATGTGATTGAAAATGCTGAAATTGCTGATCCCAATTTGCATGTGAATGAGGAACCCATAACTGATACCCATGATATTGATGAAGGTGGAGCTCAGAATGATGATGTTATTGATGAACATGATTTGAGTGATTATGTGCTAGCTAGGGATAGAGCTAGAAGAGTAGGTAAAACTCCTGCTAGATTATCTGATTGTGTTCTTACTGCTTATGCTATGACTGTGTGTGAAGAACTTGATAATCTAGAGCCTAAATCATATTCTGAAGCTGTTAAGTCTAAACATGCTAATAAGTGGCTTAGTGCTATGAATGAGGAAATTCAATCTTTACATAAAAATGAGACATGGCTGTTGATTCCTAGGGCTGATAATATCTCTGTGATTGATTGTAAATGGATTTTTAAAATCAAACAGGAAACTCATGGTGAGAGGTTTAAGGCTAGGCTTGTAGCTAAGGGCTTTACTCAGAAAGAGGGTGTTGACTATTCTGAAATATTTGCACCTGTTGCTAAGTTCACTACTATTAGAGTAATGCTTGCCTTAGTTGCTCATTTTAATTGGGAGCTTATACAAATGGATGTTAAAACTGCTTTCTTGCATGGTGACATAGATAAGAAAATTTGTATGAAGCAACCTGAAGGTTTTGTGGATAAAACCAAACCCAATCATGTATGCCTGTTGAAAAAAGCTCTGTATGGACTAAAACAAGCACCTAGACAGTGGAACATTAAGTTTGATAAATGCATGAAAGACATAGGATTCACCAGATCTAAATTTGATCATTGCTTATATCTGAAAGATGTGAAATCTGTGCCTATGTTCTTATTGCTTTATGTTGATGATATGTTGCTTGTTAGTCCTTGCATGGAAAGCATTGTTGAGGTTCAAAATTGTTTGAACAAGAGTTTTGACATGAAGAATCTAGGAGAAGCCAAATGCATTCTTGGAATGCATATAGTTAGGGATAGGGCTAATTCAACCCTAATCCTTAACCAGACTGAATATGTGAAGAAAATTCTCTCTAGATTCAAGATGTCAAATGCTAAACCTGTTGGTTGTCCTCTTGCTTCTCATTTCGTGTTGACTAAAGAACAGTGCCCTAAAAATGAATCTGAAATGAAAGATATGGAATCTGTCCCTTATGCTCATGCCATTGGTTCTGTTATGTATTTGATGGTTTCTACTAGGCCTGATTTAGCTTATCCTATAAGTTGTTTGAGCAGATTTATGGCTAATCCTGGTAGACCACATTGGGAAGCTTTAAAATGGCTTTTGAGATACTTAATCAAGTCTATGCATTATTCTCTGTGTTTTTCTAAATGGCATGATGATATGTTTGTGACTGGTTATGTAGACTCTAACTTTGCTAATGATAGGGATAGTAGGAAGTCTACTACATCCTATGTGTTCACTCTAGGTGGGTCTTGTGTGAGTTGGAAATCTCAATTGCAATCTGTTGTTGCTTTATCCACTACTGAGTCTGAATTCATTGCCATAACTGAAGCTTTTAAAGAGGGAATCTGGTTTAGTGGTCTGATGCATGAACCAGGATTGAAAAATGAGATTACCATTTTTTCTGATAGCCAATCTGCGATTCAGTTAAGCAAACATCCTGTTTTTCATGATAGGTCTAAACATATTGATGTTAAGTACCACTTCATTAGGGACAATGTTGAATGTGAAAAACTGAAACTGGATAAAATTGCTTCTGAATTTAATCCCGCTGATATGGGAACTAAGTGTTTGCCTTCTGAAAAGTTGATGTCATGCATGAAAATCCTTCACTTTGACTTTGGCTGATATATTCTGTTCTGATGCATGATTTACTGCTTTCATACTTTGTGTATACTGTTGGTAAGCGGGACTGGTAAGTGAAGGTATGACTAGGCGATGATGACACCGAAGCACCAATGAACACACTCTTGGCAACACAGAAAATGGTCCAAGGTGGAGAATGTTGTAATTGACCCACTTTCTGCAGCCCAATATCCCCACTACCGGCCCATGTCTCCAGGCCCATGAAGTTGACACTGAGGCCCAATTGTCCACTAATATATACTCCCAGTCGTTGCATTGTCTGTAGAGTGGAAACCCTCATTTTCTTCATGTCTCCAGCGGCGCCCCTCATCTGATTTCTCTCTTCTTAGTTCACTTCACCATAGCTATAGATTTAGATTTGTTCTACCCTTTAGCTTGTGAGTGTGTGAGAGAGAGTAGGGACGAGTGGTGTGAGATGGACATGGGGTTTGGGACGCCGGAAATGGGTTTTCCGACGAGGGCTGAGTGCACCTCCATATTTTAGAGCCTCCAACCGTTAGGGTCACCGGAAAAGGGTTTCCGGTGAAGGGTCTGTGTTCAGGCAGCGGTTTTGAAGGCAGGCAGCGGCTGTGGTCGTCGGTGGCGAACGGCAGTGAGCATAGTGGCCCTGGTGGTGGGTGCGGACGCCGGACAGTGACGGTGCTGCCGTTCTCTTCCCTTGGATCACCTATGTGATGGCTCCGGTTGAGTGGTGATTTGCATTGGGCTTCCTGAGCCTAAGGGTTAACGGATCTAACTAGATCCGTTGGTTTTACGTCTTCCTTTAACAATTTATTACTATATTGCTTGTTCTACTAACTTTGTGTTGTAGATCCGTTAAGTGGAGACGAAAACCGAACTGTTGGAACAAGAAAACGGAGAAGACGAATCTGTCCGTTGGAGGCAGCGCTCAAGTCGACGCGGGAGCAGCCATCCGAAGACTTTTACTGTTTTCTGTTTTCATGTTTTATTTTGAGTGAACATGTAATGGTGAGATCAAAGCTTTGTAAATCCCATAGTTAGGCCTTTTGGGTTGTAATAGAATAGGTTAAAACAGGGTACCGGAGTTACCCAACATTAAATATAATTAGACATTCGACCACATTGACACACTCATTCTTATAATATTATTATGTCAAAATAAATAAACTATACTATCAAAATCGTTGAATATTACCAATACAGTTGGTTTGAGTGGATTGTTGAATATATATATATATATATATATATATATATAAATGTTTAAAGCTTTGCGAAACCATTACATTCACATGGCCGTATTAGTGAGTGTTATTGTCAAAGCCAAATTAAAGAACATAATACTATGGTCTATGGGGATGGGACAGTTAGCCTAGAGATAAGTTTGTATTAATTGTACATACCCAAACTCGATCCTCTACAGACTAGAGATTTGATGATTCATTACTCACTCATTTTACACGGCCATATATATTATGAGAGTTTCTTTTTGGTGGGCATTTTATTACAACTCTCAGTTTCATACATAAATATACTTTGAGGCTCACGCATCTTAAAAAGTCCAAATAATTAGGTACGGCAACCTAACTAAAATTGGGCAGTTTCGTTCCAATATATGCCTTTTTGCAACTGTCGATTGGATTTGGGATATATTATCATATTCAATTTTATACGCATTATTACAATTTCAAATAACTGAGAACTTAATTTAGGCTACCAGTCTACCACGACCCATTACCTTTAATGAGATATGTCATGAAATAAATATTTTTTGAAATAGATTTATAAGGGAAAAAGAAAGACGAATGTAAAATGTTGCTACTCCCGGCCACATGCTTTGATCGTGACTGTTTGATTCATTGATTGTTTTTTCCTCCTCCATTTTGAACGGAAAATATTTAACTTGTTTAAGATGTAGTCCGTTAAAAAAATAAAATAAAATATTCACATAAAGTTATTTTACTGGTAGTCTAAAGGAATTAGGGAGAAACCCAGGGGGGCTTGAACTAGCTTTCCTTGGCTACTGGAGCTGGAGTGACCCGTTAAACTTCAGAATTGACCAGTCAACAACCCATTTTCAACGTTGGGCCGAGCCTGGTAGATGGGCCTGGAATGAATGGGCCCCATGACCCACCACGTATCTTCGAACAAAAATATTGAAATATTCAAGACACCGTGGAAGAATTGGAATAGGTATGTTATGTATAAAACACATCTGCCATTACAAGTTACAACTATGAAAAGAAACTTATGTACATTCCTGTTTTACTTTCCATTTTCCGATTTCTTAGACTTCAAACTTGGTACTAACCCTTATGTTATCAAAATCATGCTTAATATATAGCGCCTAAATGCGTATAAAGATCATTGTATTGTTTTTATCGAGTAAATCAAGAAAAGTGCAATTTGCAATGTGCAAAAATGTTTGTGTAAATAGATATGTGCAAAAAATGTGCGCATTAATAAATTATTAAGCCTTGGTATTAGACTGTTCATCACTAATAACATATCCCCATTCCTGTACTTCACTCTATATCAACTCTCCATTTCCTACTCTCCCTCCTGATAGATAAATTAATGTGTTTTTTTTAATTATTATTATTTATTTATTCCTCGCCTATAGGTGTGTGATTTGCCCAATTATGTGATTTATCTTTGAACTAATCTAATACTCCTTATTTTATATTTTACACGCAATGATACATTATAAATTAATAAATTAACCTACTAAAGTAAATTTTGTGCATACAGTGATTCAATAACATTGAACTAGGTAAAAATAAAAAATAAAAAATAAAACCATACCTGTTTATTCTTCCCAAGGCATGAAGATGTAGCTAGATTTGCCCCCTTACCTCTTCCAGAAGCAGAAGCAAAGTCATATATTTATACTAGCATTTAGGAGCAGTATTATCGCACAAGCCTAGGTAGAAATGTAAATGTAGCCAATTTCCAATAAACTGAGAAAAAACACTAAAATATGCACCGGCAGAAATAGTATTCAATAATTTCATAGGCATCAGATATGATTTTGGAATATCCACAAAGTAATTTTCCAAAAGGCGACAATAGTGCCCGCATGCACGTTCTGCAACTACAGCATAAAAAAACTGAAAACCTTTTATCCAGGCTTGGGACAAAATATAGGTCCAATTGCATGTACATTGAAAAATGAAGGATCGTCCATCCAACAATTGTTTTTACCATCCTACAAAAAATAGTGGACCTCAAGCCTGGATCTGTATACGTCAATACCATCTGTGCAATTCAACTATTCGGTTATATAAAACCATTCTGTGCAATTCAAATATTCTGTTATATATGGCGGGTAATATGAAACCAAAAAAGAGGCCCTATGATCACAGCCAATTCAAGATATGTAGCTCCCATAGGCCTCAGGCATGTTTTTGGGGGATTGGCTTATGTAGCATCGAGGTCCCCTGAAAGACCATTACATTTTGGTAATTCTTCTTGTAGAGTGCAATCTGCAAAAAATTAAATAAATACGAATAAAATGCAACAGGTTAGAAGTAGGGATTGCAAATTAAGAGATGGATCTAACAACAGACATAGGAAATCCATCTATCTATCTATGTGTGTGCGTGCGTGCGTGCAGCGTGTGCTGGTGTGGTGTGCGTGCAGCCTTGTCAAACCTCTCTCTCTTTAAGCTCAGTAAAACCAAATTTCGTCTTCCACATCACTTCCGCATCGTGTGAAGCGGGAAGAACAAGATCTTTCACTTTCAGTGATGATAACACATCCTCGATGCAATCATAGAGGGCTTTAAAATAACCCTGCAAACAGAGTGAACTGAATATTATATGAGGCACGGCTACTAAACCCAGAAATCCAGCACCAGTTTCCTCGTGTATTCTGGAGGTGTTCTTTGTCTGCTATAAAAATTAGTACTGGTAAAATAAAAATTACAGGAATGAACTGTGACATCTCCAAAATGGCAAAATGGATATCTAATTGGGGAGTGGGGACAAAGGAGTACCAATATCTCTTATTATGTAAACACTAACCTTCCCCTGATGATCAGCTGCAGTAGCAACCAAAGGAAGCTCCGCAACATCCTCCCCAAAAACTCGGAAAACACCAATGCTTACAATTGCAGAACTGTATAACAAAAGATAATTAGAAATCAAATGTGAAGAGAAATGAGCTGGAATGGTGCAATACTGGCAAAAAATTTCTTACTTCACCAACAACACAGCAGTGTACATGCCAAAAAAATCATAGTGGTCTTCCACACTTCTCCTGCAAAGCATGACCAATGGTTCAAATTTAGATCGCACAAATGGAACAAAAAGGCTGATAAAAAGCCCTTTCCAGCAGCATGCGACAAAGTCCAGCTTATTACCCGTAGACCATGTGTGGGATAAGATCAACGTTGTTGGTGCTGTCATCAGCAATGGGGTTAAATTGCTCCTGGAGAAAAATTAGACGAATATTCAACTTCACTATATTCTATACTAATTGCATTTGCTACCACTTTAGGTGAGTGATAGATCAATCTTCCACTCCCATTAGTTTTAAAGTCATTTTCATACAATAATTGTGCTTTGACTGCTTTCATGAGCCCCTCAAACTGAAACACAACTGGAACCAATCCAGTATTTCTTAAGAAGTAAACTTTTAGACATTGATTTGGTTTGGAACCAATTCATGTAAACCCACATTCTTGACCTGTTGACTGACAAATAGTATATAAAAGTAATAACTAAAGGACCCAAAAAAATTGTTCTCAAACAATAAGGGAAATTAATTATTATATCAAACTCTAAAATGACTATTATATGCATGTAAAACTGTAAACAGCACAGAGTATGCACTCACATGTAAAATACTAAGAGCACCAGAAAGACACGCCCTGGTTTGGTCCTTCCAAGCCTCTCTACCCCTCAGGAGCCTCCATTTTATATTAAGCTCAAGATTTTGCTGGGAACCTTGAACCTCCAATTTCTTCTTTAGCTTATCCACAATAGGTTCAGGAAGCTGCTGCTCACCAGCGGCAAGCAACTGCAGAAGGGCAGAGTTTATATCACTGCACTCACTGTGACAGAACCACAGATCCTTTGGCAATTCCTGCAATTGCACATAACAGTCACAGCTAGAGGGTAGGCCCAATGGATATGCATGTGTAGAATTTTGAAACTCCGGTACCATAAAACATCACTTTAGCATTAACTAACCTCCAAATTAGCAATGTTTTCCTCCTTTAAGCAACCAATGTGATACTCTTTCTCACACTGCAGAAACAAGAGGCATTGTTTATCGTGCTTGTGAAATCAAAAATAATAATGCATTCAACCAGATTTCTACATAAGTGTACCAACCTGGTCACATAGTATAACTGTTCGATCATCGAATCCTTCTTCACTAAAATCATGAAGCCTGCACGTACCAAAACACAGTACAATTAACAAAAACAAAAAGAAAGGTAATAAAATAATGCAGTGATAAGAAAACCATTTATCAATATAACATTTAAAGATTCAGCTACAATTAGAAAAACTACACAGACAGATTATAAAGAAATGTAGACAGTAGACACAAAACCTGCAAATTGCACATCCTCCTATATCATCTTCAAATGCCTCCATACGAATGCATCGCTGATTGATATCATCCATAGGATCAACACCAGGAACTCTCCCGGCTGCAAGTGCATTGGCATCATGCTCTACATTCCTCACTTTTTCAAACATGTGACGGCAGCATTTGCAGTACCATTTCCCTTCTGGAATGCTGGAGAGACTGACACATCCTACAAACAAAGATGCGACATAAGGTGCACGAAATAGGGGAAGTGTTTAAAAGTTTCCAATAAGCCCATGAAAGTCACAGCTGACATGATTTTGATTACTGTAGAACATAATATAAATGTAATTGTCATACTACAGCACTAAAACATTCACAAACAATGAAAATACGGCTAGATGGAAAGAACAAATTAATATGTACTTATTATAGTTTTTATTGTGTCATTTTGTGTCTTGTAGCAAGGCATCGGGAAGAATGTGTTGGGACATAAAGCTATAAAATTCCTAATAAGTACCCCAGTGATACAATGTGAAAACATTCTCACCAATGTGAAAAGCCCGTGGACAATTATCACAGCACAATAATTCCCCAACATCTTGGCATATGAAACACATATTATCACTCCGGCGTATATCCGGTTCTCGTCCTCTAGCTAGTTCAATGGCTAGCTCATGCAGACTCAATCCGCTGGAGAGGTATATATTCATGTACCTACAAACCACATACAGACAAGCAAAGAAAACAAAACAGAAATCAGTTAAAGAATTTTACTACTCATCCATTATTCTTTAATAAATGTGCAAGTACTCCTTGCATTGGCCAGATAAACTTACTGCACTAATATGGCCAAAAAAGAAACAAATATGCTCAGTAAAAATCAGAAAAATAAAGCCTCCCTAACAAATCACATAAACAGAAAAAGAAAGACTCACGGCTTTCTACGGGAAGCATATCCAGCATGAGCCTCGAACGATGAAGGGCTAATCTGTAAATAAATGGTGAGGTTGTTAACATCATGGTGATGTTTAATTTCAAGTATACAATCCCACCAAAAAGTTGGATCATAATAAAATTAACAAAAATAAGAGTAAGATTAATACCACACGTTTGCAGCACAAACAGTAAATACTGTTACCCTTCTTACGGCCTTCAAGCATCACCTGCTTTCATTCCAAAATAAAGGGGTAATATTCATTTCAAAAAATAAACTGGTATCACTGTTTCCAGAATATTCAACTACTACATTTCCCAAAAATGGTTCCATGTAACCCAGATATGACAGAAAATTACCCTGCCACGATTTATATATCTTAAAAAGGAACCATCTGGAAGATCAGCTGCTGACCAAATTGATTTGTGCATCCACAAATCCCTGGAAACAGAAAGCGATAATACAAAAGATTGCCAATAAGTCACATTGCTTTTACATATGGCTCCAGTAAATGGCATAGATATCGAACTTACTTCCGTGTAATCCTCCCTTCTCGTTTAACCTCATCTCCACCATCCGAAGTTTCTGCACTCTCTATATCTGCAGGTTGACTGCTCGAGGGAGTGGGAGAAAACGTATCGGCAGTTTCCATAACTGCGGGTTGACAGCTTGAGGGAAAGGCTGATGTATCAGCACTTTCCAGAAGGGAAGCTTGGCAGCTGGAGGGAATGGGGAATAATGTATTAGTTGACAAAGACCTGCTTGCCAAACAAACCTCACAACATATAAGTGGGCAACAATAAAGTACTATTATATGCTTAGCACAGTGTTGACCCATGGCTGAAAAAATGTGACAAAACATTAGCAACATTTCAAATCTGGAGACAAGTTTTTGCTCTACAAAAATTAAAATTAATTAAATCTATTTGTTTCTCTGATGAATAATAAAATTGATTGGATTGAGCAGAGATGCCTTTATGTTTTTTCCTTGGTTTGATAATTGGATTTCTCAGGACCAAAACATTTGTTTATTCAAATTTTACTTACAAGGTGGATCAGTGCTCTATTCTTATGTCAACACTTGTACATGACTATTACGTGCTTACCGTTCTGTAATGAACTAAATTTTTCCCCAAATACAAGAATATGTTCCACTACAGAATTTAATCTTCAAGGTACCTCATGGGGAAAATAATCCTTAGTACACCTTTGAATTCACCAACTAAATTTACTAGAAACTGAGAGGCCATGAGTCCCAACAATCCCACTTATACAACTCCTCTGGTTTCATTCAATTTATTATGCTTATGTTTTATGACTCAAATGCAACTGATGTAAAATCTCACACAATATATATATATATATATATATATATATATATATAAGAAAAGATGACAGAACAAAAGAAAGAATGATAAGAAGAAAAGTGCAACAAAAGTGCAAAAACACCAATCAAGTATTGTTGCACAAGTTTTTGTATTTCTTAGATAAGTGTTTACTACCTAGGGGTGGTGTTAGTAGTTTCAGTATGGCAAGAATCAGGATCCTTCGGTGGAAAGCATGAATCACAGAGAAGCATGCATCTGCCTGCACCAGCTTCAGGAATCAACCCTGTTACATAAAAACCAAAACAGTAATACTGTCAGTTATTAGTCAAATGCACATGAATTTATGATAGAATAAAATTTATAAATGTAAATACCACCTTTACATTCAAGACAATAGGCATCTTTGTAAGCTGTATGGCCAGTTACACTCTGAATGACTGATTGCAGTGAGTCCAACTGATCAACTTTGCAAGCATCCAGCACATCTCTCAGACTATTTCCATTGTCCAAAAATATGTACTGTGGCGGGCGTTTATTTCCACTATGTGCATGCAATTCAAATTGATTGGGTGTGACAACCTAAATCAACAACCAACGGCAAAATTGACATCTTTTTTAGTATACTGGTTATCATCATGATCTGAATAATGTAAAAGTAAGTGAAATGGATTAATAAATGCGTGTTTGGATATGCGGAGTTGAAACTTGCAGTGTTAGTGTATTATGGTGTTTTGTCATGTTCTTGGCGAAGGAACTGAATTTGGGGGCTTTGGAGACAATTGTGCACAAATTCATGTTGTGGTAACAGGATTGCACGTTTTGTAGGGTAACTTCAGTTTGGCTCCATGTTGATAGTGGATACATTTTTAAAATAAAATAACATAAAACAAAAAAGAAATATGCATCACATCATCCAACCAAAGGCGAATTATTAATAACCAAAGCCTATACCTTGCTTCCTTTGCATTCATCACATGAACACAATATTCCTTTCCCTTGAATTGTTCCATGTAGTACTGATCCCTGCCGCTTCTTCCCCTACATATGTTCAAAGAAAGAGAATGATCAATCACCCCTAAAAACTGAATTAAAACAAAAATTATTTTACCTTTGAACCACAATAGCGAACGTGCAAACCCTCAAGCAGCCCTGTCTCAAGGAGATCCTTTAACCTCGTAGGAATCCTCTTCGACCCGACTTTCTTGGACATCTTCATTTCTAGCTTCAGTGGGCTAGTAGATGATGTCTCTGCTTTGTCCCTCCCTTGAGATAACTCCTTTCCTTCAAGGGCCACACCACCTTCCCGAATGACTACTTTATCACTGCCCCTAACCTGTGCAGACAATGGCTCTGTGCATAAAGGCTGCACTGCACCTCCACTAATATCATCTCTCACTTTCTCCAGGTCAGCTTTATCTCCAACAACTAATTCAGCAACAACACCTCCCAATTTTTCTTCCTTGTCATGCTTCTTGCTGGCTCTGCCATCACCAGCTGCACAACTCATGCTAGAAATACTAGCATGTTGGGACCTGGTCACTCTCCTTCGACCAGCAGTAAGCCCTCCCAGTTCTGATTGGGCTTTCATCATCATTGTGAACTCCCGTTTCATCCCTGGCCGGATAGAGGATACAACTATCTCACTTGAATCCATGCCCTTCAACATTGTAAAAGAGTGACATGAATCACATTAGCTAATTGTAACATCAAACTCATAAGGATTAAGCAGTAAAAACTACACAAATGTTTGTGCATTATATGTGCAACATGTGATCAGAGTTTAAACGGAAAAAAGTTACATGATTTATATGTGTTTTTATTTTTTTAAAGACACAATTTCAACAGAAATAACTACATGTAGCACTGTAGCAGCCATGTTCAGAATTTAGATAACACTCTGCTGCCCAAATTGACAAGTAAATAATAATAATAATAATAATAATAATAATAATATAATAATAATAATAATAATAATAATAATTCAGGCTTTACAAGTGAAAAGAAAACAAAAATGTAGAAGTTAAAATATTTTGCTTACTTGACTGTTGGTATTAACGTTGCTGATGATGTTTTCCATTAATACCTGGAACAATAAATGGGCTCCAGAATTCATATGGTGCATAATCTGATAGTATGATTTAAATCTGAAAAACTTCTTGAAGCAGCAAACATTGCAACATCCAGAAATATGTATCATATGTATTGTTAAAAATATGCACTATATTTTGTTGCAAATATGAACACGGAAACCACAAGATGTTCTCAATTTTTTAAGCAGCTACATTAATTCCACAATAGATATGTGTTCCTTCTAAAGGTTAAGCTCAAGGGGAGATGCACATCATAACTATTAATTCAATCAACAAGGCAGATAGCTTAGGCTCAAACTTTTCAGGAGTACATTCTTATAAGAGGAGTAACAACACGATCATGAACTCAAGAAAACTTCAATACTGAAAAGAAAGCACAAGTGAAGAACAGGGATGGTAAATTAAGATGCATAGATTCACAAGGACCCATGTGCATGAAATGTGCAAGGAGTTGAAAATCTAAGGCCACCTTATAAAATCTTATGGATAAGTCTTATTGGACATCCACACAGACAACTTATAGCACCTTCTCCTAATACTGTAGGTGTCAAAAATTCCTTCAATCACACAAAAGCATGTACCTACATTATGTTGAAAATCAATATTATAACGAACGATACTTCTAAGCAAGAACTTCACCTGGTTTTTCTTGATAAAAAATCATGGGGGATTAACACTGGAAAAGTGGAAAATTAATCAAAGAACAGCCTGAGCGCTTAACTTGATTCTACATGCCCTAATTTCATTGACAGTTAATATACACTCAATCAGACAAACAGAGACATCATGTGGTTACTAACAAAGTTTTTTTTCCTTTTTTTTTTTTTGTTTTCAAATAAACCCTAAATTTCATTCACTACAAAGCATGATCTTCCAATCAATCAAAAACACCAAAACTCCTCCATTGCACACGGAAAACTCAACCGCTGATTCAGAAGCAGAAAATTCCACAATCCCGCCCCTTGGGACAAATTCCAAAAACCAAGCGACATATTGCAGTACCTCTGGAGTGCGCGGCGGTCAAGAACAACGAGAGTAATTGCAGATTGAGACGACCTTCAGTCTCCTGTGGATATTTGGAGGGAAGAAGGCGAAACGGTTATCAATTTGGGAGAAAATATATTAAACCTAAAACGTATGAACAAGGAAAGCCACATTCTGGAGAAAAATAAAATAAAACAAGAAAAAGGAAACACATAATTCAATTCCACCTATATTTATAGTCACGTAAATGTATACCTATACGTACAGGATGTCCTATACATACATACATTAGAACTAATATGTTAGGGCACAAAGGTTTCTCTTTTCGCTTCGCTTTGATCTATAAATTTATTTATTTCACCATTTTTTAAGCTTAACTTTGATCTCACATAAAATAAAATAAAGTAATAAAAGTCTCCAGCATATTTAAATCTCTGAAAAAAAAACATGTAATAAACCTGTTATTATAAGGTAAAAATTAAATACAACAAAATCCTTTCATAGAATTTGCATAATAAACATAAAGATAACAATTTTATTAAATATGGAAATTTTTTCTTATCATAAAGATATGGAACCCCAAACATATATATGGGATTCTTTGTGATGAAAACATGGAAGGATATATTATCAACAATGTTTTAATTTTGCTCAATTTGTAAGGAACCCTATCTGATTAATCATTATTTATTCATAAATTTAGGTTTTATATTTTTCAGTATATATTATTCTGGAATTTAAAAGGTTTGTTCGTTATTATAATAGGGAAAAGATTTTCCCGGAAAAGTTAGTGTGCAGTCATTCACAACAACATCACAAAAGTTTATCTTCCACCCACAGCAGCAGTGCAGGCAGCTGCACCAAAGTTGTACCCTGATTTTCCAGTCAAAAATTTTTGATTGTTTGAAAAAAGTTCACTAGAAGGCTTTATTGACATAAAATGTAAAACAATAATAAAATTTATTAACGGTAATATTACATCATAGTAGTAGTATTTTATTGCAAAAATATAATTTCAATTATAAGTTAGGAGTCGCCATGAGGATTAAAGTTGGGTTCTGTAAAATCCATTACCAATAGATAGATGAAGTCAAACATCGTGGATAATTTAATTATTTGTCGGAAAGTTTGCTTTGGTCACTATTACTCCTTAGAGATTTTTTTTAATCTTTTTTTCTATTTGTTAGTTTTTTAATTAATAAATAAATTTAAAAGTTTCAATGATTGTTGTTATGTTAAAAAAGGAAAAGTTACAATAATTTTGGGTTTGGGCCTAATGAAACAGTGAAAGAAATTATAACCCAACAAAACTATAAATAGCCCAATGGGCCTTGCGAAAAAGAGAAAGAACGCAAAGCTGGGCCTGTAAAATACTCTGGGATAAGAAAAAATATTCAAATAAAATATAGTAATAAAAAAAATATAGGAGAAAAAACAAAACAAAACAAAAAAATGAAATAAAATATTGGGATTGAAACTTTTACAATCATAAATCCAAGACTTTACCTTTGGGGGTAAAATGATTTTTAACTTTTCTTATATGTTTTTAGTTCATCATTTGTGGTAGGTACAAACATTTATAATTCCCAAAACCATATGGATCAAAAGCTTCCATGTATGATTTTATTAACCAAATATTGACCTCAGGATCTTAAAGCTAGTTGTTGGAATTGAGAGTAAAATTTTAAGTCAAAATTTTAAATTTTAAAATAATAATTTGTTATTTCAATGGGGACTAATCCCTCAATGATCTTCAAATATATATCATTGGGAAGAAAATTAAAATTAATTAAACAAATATATCAGATCTAAGTAAAAAAAACCAAAAATAACTCAACAAATATATTAGATCTAGATAGAAATTTCAAATCTGGACGTAAACCGACCAGATCTGAACATAGAAACACATAAGACTATGATTTACTATCTTATTTAATACTTTTTATAAAAATATATATATGTATATATATTTATGTCCAAAAACATGACAAACCAAACCACAAGATATAGAAAGGAGAAAGAAAAAAAGGAGAAAATCAAAATCAAAAACAAAAAATCAATATATAAATAAACAAAATTTACTAAAATGAATTAAGTGAATTTTAGAAATTTACCGAGATCGTGAATGCTTCTTCACGATTACGTACCGGATCTTTCCAAACACTATGTCGCCGATGAACTTAAAGCCCGTCGATGAACTTAAAGCAATTGAGATGTGACAGCAATGAAATCTTCGCAAGGGGCGCGCCGCCGAAGAAATTACTTAAAATGACTGAGGTGCGACAGCAATGAAAACTCGAAGTAAATTTATACTAAACTAAAAAAGGTAATAAATAGTATCAACCGGATTTCAAACGTTTATAGGGAATGGGCCCGTGCCTCTTTGGGCCGAGGCCACTCAATAACAATGAAAAAAAAAAATCCAAGTCGAGTCACCTTCGACAAGTTTACTACTAAAGTCGTAAAATAATTTCAACTAATTGCTACAAAATATTATCACTACTTTTCATTCCAATTTCAATGAATTTATCATAATTAACTTAAGATAAATTCATAATAAGCCAGAACATTTCTATTATCACTGAAAGTTCACGTTTTCATCATCTTTATTAATAATTAAAAGATAAGTGAACATAATACCAAAATATTATGGGTCAAATAAAATAATGAAAGGAAATATAGCCCAAACATAATTAATAGTCTTTATGAAAATGGGCTTTATGCGAGGAGAGGGGGTGAAATATAAACTGGGCTTTTTTCTCCAATACTATAGCATCAAGTCCAAAAAAGAATTATTACTGCTAATTAAATACCTATTTTTCATATGATAATAATTTATATTATGATGTAATTAAGTTTAAATTTACAATAATAATATTAATTATAAAGATACGAAGATAGCATTAATCCAATTAAATTAAATCCATTTCAAACCATAAATAAGTACGAAGTATTATACATTTCATGAATTGAGGATGTGTCCCGATCTCTGTTATGCCTAATATGAAGAGGATAATTATAATACCAATATTACTAAATCAGAAAAGGTCCATTAACATACTCTCTCTCTCTCTCTCTCTCTCTCTCTCTCTCTCTCTCTCTCTCTCTCTCTCTCTCTCTCTCTCATACCCAAAATTTACATTTACTTGCTTCCTTATGTGTGTGTTCTTGGTGGTTGTTTGTAATTATGAGACGGTTGGTTTTTCTGGTTATTGATTTAGTCTTGATCGATTTGCCAACTAAAACCATCGGAAGGGGAAAAAAAAAGTTTGGAGGAGTGGATCTATGATAATGCTAATAATAATAATAATAAATAATATAAATAATAATAATTCTAGTAAGAAACACGACATTATTTCACACCAATTTTATTACTTGTACTATATTATTACCAGAGTACGGTACAACTCCAATTCTCCAACATCCAAACACCTCAGACTAAGAACAAAAGGTAAATACTACATTATTACAAACAAAAATCTTCAAGATATCCAAATCCTTCCTCCCTCCCTCCTTGCACCCAATTATTGATGAAAACACAAACTATGCCAAAGGATTGAAGTTGCCCTGTTGAGCTGCCATAGCGTGGCCGGAGATTACTAATAACTGCCACCGGAATGACATTGAGCAGCGCCGGCCATACCCATACGGTGGCCGGAAGTACCCGGGGGCACATTCTAGCTAGCACCTAATATATTAGCCATGGCAAGAGGGTATGCATATGGGCACAAATGCTACCCATTTATATAAGTTTGTACCAAGATACCTAAATTATACTGTGCTCCTATTTTGTTGATTATATATTTGAATCTTTTTATTGTAACACCCCATTTTCGGTGCAGCGGAAAGACATGGTATTATTCTAGATGTTACCGCATCGGATTTGAAGGCTGACTCCACAAATCAACATTAGCTATTTCCAGTGCGCTTTGGCCTCACGCACGCATACTTGGGAAACTTCCCATGAGAGTTACCTATCTTAGAATTACTCCAACACAAACACGCTTAACTTTTGAGTCTTATAAAATAGTTACCAAGAAAGAAATAGCTTATTTCACTTCATTTAAGTCATTCTCAAGTGTATTACATTACTAATTGGTTTAGCATTATAAAGCATGCTTATTAAATCTTACTGTTCCGATTCTCATCTCTATCAGGAAAAAGGATTAGTTTATTAACAAAATTCAAAAGTATAAATATTAGTATTATATTCTCAAATTTAGAATATGAAGAAATATAGTACAAGAGAATATGCTTTGTTTCCTTCTTTATGGGATCGAATAAGATAGCATAATTCCGAGGGATATCCCACTCCACGTTTAGTTTTGGCACAACATGTAGTCCATTCTTCATCTTTATTTATTTTGTAACAAAATACCTTTTGAAAAATTAGCTTTTCTGTGTGCCAACTATGAACAAATACTAATACTTTACCGAGCATGTTTTAATATATGTAATGTATGATCATTTGTAAATACATATTTTGATACTTCAAATATGATGATAATATACCAATAGAATGTGCATTTATGAAGTAGATTTTAAATTCATCATTCTTACAACATAATTTTATTTCCACATATTTTGATAATTTCATGATTAAGATATAGAATCTAATGGTATATGTTAGGCTCTAATTGAATTGCCTTTTGTTGATCTTCGATTCTTTTAAACCGAATAGATTTTCTCGCTGTGAGGCTCAAGAGTAGAGTCTTTAAGCTCACTCAAGCGACTAATGCTCACAAACATTAAGTCAACCGTGGTAAATTTCAATCTTAGCATTTAATGATACAATTTTTTTTAGAAAAATGCAGGAAAAATTATTTAAAAATTACCAATGCAACGGAGTAATTCTTATTGAATAAAAAGATAGTCAATATATAATCTGATTTTTCGCCTATTAGCTTTGCAAATTTTCGATTGGTTACATCATTTTACAGATGACCCAAAAAAGATTAGCCCACAGAAATCAAAATTTAGCATGGAAAGAAATTTACCAAGAAAATCCCACAAGCAAAACATCGATAGAACAAGACCAATACCAGAAGCGCCTAAGCCCATAAAACACCAAAACTCAAATGGTGGCCCAGAAATCTGAACAGAGTTGGCCCAAACACTACACCGTTCACAAGAGTAATCATGAGTCCAATCTGGAAACTACGGGAACACCTCAAACCAATCCTTCCATTCTTCGGGGATATTTAGCAAAACATTTAAATTGAATCAGCTCAATTCTGACACATTTTGTGACAAAATAGTTTTTTTTAAAAGAGATAAAATAACATAAAACAGTGTTCAATCTGCTCTTTTTGAATCCGCTGCAAAGAGTGGTATTTTAGATTTCAGCTTATTGTAGGTAAAAAGTTAGTTTCAAAATAGTCAAACAGATAATTTTGACTAATTTATTACTCACATAATCATTGAACAGCTTATTGCGAAACAACCCATCATTTCTGCGAAATATTAGTTACAGTCGGTCTCTATTAACAAGGCTGGGTGGGTGTGGTTTCCAGGTGGAATAGAGTTGATAACGATATAAATGGGTTCCAGCGGTGTCGGAGCATCTATTGGGCATATGCCTGTTACGGATGTTGTCGCTTGTGTCAGAGCAGAATCAGAGCTTCGTTGGTGGTTATTGCCCGGCCATGGAGGAGTATTAGTCGGTGTTGGTGGGGGAGATGACGAAGTAATGGGTAAGATTATGGCGGAGCCTTTCGTGAGGGCAGTCACTATTTTCTTGCGATTTCTTTCACAATCGACACTTTGTTGTAAGAATTCTACTTTCATTTTATTCGAGGATTTTATTCATTTTCTCAGAGGGCTTTTGAATCACTATTGCATTCTTTCGGCTTTTGGCATTGTTTCTGGTGGACTCATGGTAAGATATGAGGCATGAACACTAACTTAGTTTGAATTCTATCTCTGTTCAACATTGTGTTTTGCAAAATAAACTAGATCTGTAAAAGATTAAAATAAAATATGATTTGCATCAAGATTGAAGATCATTTTCTTTCCAACATTTAACTATGCAGTTTGTCTATCAAGCTAGAACAACTCTATTATTCCAGGATTTATTATAGTATAGATTATTATTATTATTATTATTATTATTATTCTTATTATTATTATTATAGTGGCATACTCTCAAATACCAGGACAACTCTATTATGAAAAAACAAAAAAAGACTTTTATTGATCATTCTCTTTAACATTTACAACTTTTGATGGTGCTTGTAATTGGGTTCTTGTGTTGTTGTGTACAAATGACCAAAACTCCTCTATTTATAAAACCCTATGTAACATTTTAGAACTATTCATTGCATTTCTAGATTACTAAAGAATACTATGTTTCAATGTGGAACACTTTGGATATATCTAGAATCCTAAAAATGTTAAGAAGATAACACAAGTTTATTCATGAATCTAATAGATAATTTTAGAATCTTTAATTTAGTAGGGATCTCAACAATCTCTCCCTTCCCGATTAATCTGGAAGATTGGTAACTCCAGCACCACCTCCGCAACAATCTTTGAATTTCTTCATAGATATCATTTTAGTCATCATATTTGACTAGTTATCATCCTATACGCACTTTATCAAGTAATTCGTTTTTCTTCCAACGTATCTCGTATCATATGATATTGAACATCAATGTATTTTGATCAAGAGTGGTAGGTTGAATTCTTTGCTAAGTATATCACACCTTACCAAGATACAACTCCTTTACAAAGGTAATTAGAGATTTATAATACTACTAGTAGTAATATAATGGCGCACAAAGATTTCTTTTTCGCTTGGCTTTGATCAAGAAATCTATTTTGTTCACCATTTTTTAAGGTTAACTCTATCTCACATAACGATAAAATGAAATAAAAGTCTCTCAACATATTTAAATCTCTGAAAAATTCGTGTAAGATAAATTAAATACAATAAAATCCTTTCATGGATTAGGTTTCGAATCTTAGACTTACTCAAGCGATTGAAATTAATCAACACTCAAATCAACTACGGTAAGTGCTCATCTTCGCATTTAATGGTACAATTTTTCAGAAAGATAGGAGTAAAATTGATTTATAAATCACCAAGAGCAAAATATTACTCCCTATTGAATAAAATAACATCCAATATAAATTCTGATTTTTGGCCTATTGGTTTAGTACAATTTCGATTGGTTCCCAAGCCTTTGATGCTCCTCAAAAAAAAATAAAAAAAAATAAAAAAAAAATTTAAAAAAATAAAAAATTTTAAAAAAAAAGGAATTTTGATTGGTTCTCTCGTATACAATCATTACATCCTCTCGTTGATGAACAAAAAAAATCAGCCCAGAGAAACGCGAAGCCTAACCCAATAAGACATTACCCACTTAAGGAAAGCCCACAAAGAAGTAGCCCAATACAAAACAAAGCCCTAAGCCCATACACTAACAAAATTCAAATGGCCCAATTTTGGCCCAAAACACTTCATTGTTCACACTCGTAGGCACGAGTCCACGACCAATCTGGAAAGCAGGGAACTGACTTTGTAACAAAAGGCTTCAAGCAACACAAAAAGGACTAATAATAAAAACACCAAAAACAAATATACTAGTAATAAAAAGAAAATGACACAGTTAGTTCTATAGAAGAAACGGGTCGGGTAATCTGCCAAATACAAAGGTCATGGACTAAAATTGAATTTTTGCTGCCTGGTGGTTGTAGTTGTCTCCTCAGTCCTGTCTGTTTCATTTTCTCATGTGTTCTTTGGAACTTTGTTCTCGACTCTTTATGTCTCCACAAGTGAAATTTATAGTATTTCATTTTTTCTTCTTAGTATTTTATTAATAAGAACTTGTGGTTTTTCTGGATGGCACTATATTCCCCACATCCTCAAATTGAATTGCAAAGCTCATGGGATCACTATTTCACAAGTTGCCATATGCTTTGAGCATTTCCGGATTCACTAAGAAATGCTGTGTTTGCATACAAATCATAATTCCGACAGTTTTTTTTTCACCTTTTCATAATATGACAATTCAGGATATGTGGTAAAATCCACGTTCAGTTATTATGCACATGCATGCTCTCTCTATTAGTCATGGATACGTAGTTCTAACACAAAATCAAGATTCAAGGATCATATATATTCCAATCCAACGTCAATTAACAATGAATAGAGTCGCTACAATTCATATAAACTAGAGGCAAATCAGAGACTAAATGTATAATATTATTTAGAGGTAATTAAGTTAAGAGGATTTTGGGGTATTTATTATCCGTATTGCAGTGATATAAAATTCTAGGCATATTTCTTTCCTTTGATTTCCTTAAATAAATAATTTTTTTTTTAAAAAAAAAAAAAAAAAAAAACTCACATTAGGCCACATTTATAAACTAAAACAAATCCCCAAGAAGAAAGACACAACCCCGAAGGCAGGTTAAGAATCCTTGAGTCTAAAGCAAAACCTGTATATATACACACATACTACATATTTAGACCATATATGATTCCAAAATCCACACAAAAAAGGCCATATTTTCAACTCTGCAAGACAAGAATATTCACTCCCATATATGCCAACCCCAAAACCTCGCACTCAAGAAACCAAAAGGCATAACTTAATAAGTTTTTTATATCTCCACATCCGACCTTTTGGACTGTATAAATCAAATACCCGGCCATATATATCCACACCCAAAACACCGCTTAAACTGATCATTCCTTAGCTGCAGCAGCCACCATGCCGCCGGCACAAACACAGGTGGCACAGCCGCCAAGGCGACCGTCTCCGTTCAAGTACATTGTCGGAGCTTTGTTGGCGTTGATAGTCATCACTGGCCTCATTGTCCTAATCACGTGGCTCGCTGTCCAACCCAAGAAGTTTCGGTATTCTCTCGAACAGGTAATTAAATATATTGAACGATAAACTTAATTATTAGAAAAGTGCTCATAATAAAAGTTGATTAGAAAAGTGTTCCTACACTCATATTTATAAAATGCAGGTTCGAAATTTACCTTCCACTATTGTAGTAGTAGTAAATTAAACCTTGCTAGCTAGCTAATACATTTTCATAAAAAATAATAGTGTACTGATAATGGAAACATACGTACACGATACGTGCAGGGTTCAATAAGCAATTTCAACCTAACAGACCATAATAATCGGCTCAACTCCAACTTCCATTTCGTCCTCCGCGCCGACAATCCGAACCGCCACATTTCGCTCTACTACGACCGCATCGACGTCACCGTCTCCTACGAGGACCAGAAGCTCTCCATCAACAACGTCCACCCCTTCTACCAGCGCCGCCACAACGTCACCCACGTCGATCTCTACCTCGTCGCCAGAGACGCCACCCTCTACGGCGCCGTCGCTCGCGATCTGCGCTTGGAGAAGGCCTCCGGCGACGTGGAGCTCGACGTCACCATCAGGGCCAAGATTCGACTGAAGGTGGGCGTCTTCAAGATCCATAAGAAGCTCAAAATCCACTGCGGCTCCGTCACGGTTTCCTTTAAATCTTCCAAGGGCTTTCAGAGGGTTTTCTGTGACACGGATATTGATTGATTTTTATTTTAACTTTTTTAAATTTAAAAATTTGAATTCCTTGTGTTGGTTTTGTGTGTAGGCGACGGTGTGGTTTGGATTTGAGGGGTTTTTTTTTTTTTTTTGAATTTACTTTTTTATGATGTGTGAATTGAAGATTTGTTGATTGTTTGTATTTAATTATTATGATTTGTATATGGGAGAAAGAGGAAATTGTGGTTGTAAATTGTAATTGTGATCTTTGGATTTATGTTTGTTTCGTTTTTTGGATGTGCAATAAATAAATAAAGTTCAAAGGTGACGTACGGGTACACATATTATTATATAAATAAAGTTAAAGACTTAAAGATATACTCCAATTGAATGGAATACAGTCAACAGAGCTATACAGGACTAGAGTAATAAATACTCCCTACTCCCATTTAAATTGTCTTGTTTCATTTCTGCACACAATCCAATATACTTTTTCAATCGTTAGTATCTCAAAATATGTACAACAAAATTTTTTTGTAAAATATATATTCTAAAACTACATGATTATATGATTTTAACAAGACCAAACTCGACTGTTTTTTTCAAACATATACTTGGAATAAAATTGAGTCAAAATTAAATAATGAACAGTTCCAAAAAATTAAACCAGACATCTTACCTGTGACGGATGGAGTATATTTAATTTATTTTTCGGTAAGCGTATATTTAATTTATTGTCATACTATGTCACACATATATACATGTAATGTCTAAGATTTTACCAGTCATATTTTAAAATGTTAACCATTTATCGATTAAAATACAACTTGTAATAAAGAATTGAACAAGTTTTGAAATGTCAAAACTCTCAATTCATCATCATTTCGTGAAATTTAATTAGGCATAAGATCACCCAAATAATTATAATTAATTAAAATAAAAGGTAGAATGCATGTTCGTAAGTCAAGCATCATTTGGGGTTTATCCAAAGCTCAATGTTCAAGTTATGCTTTGCACGTCCGTCGCCTCCGCACATTAATATATACTAATATTATATGGACTAAATCTTTAGTGACCATTATTGTCTTTTTCCCAATTGTATTTAAAGTATTTTATTATTATTGAGTAATAATAACATTTTCTTTTATTAGAGACTCATCAAGTACCAAATACCAGAATCATTTCAGATTTTTTTATTTTTTATTTTTAAATACAAATTAAAGGAATAATAAGATTTCATTAAAGCACGCAATACACTGTACATATGTAGAATCACAAACACTGCTGAAAGAGATTGTATGTACTACCATTTATATATTTTAGGCCCATCCAAAATTCTACGCATGCAATGAAAGGTGTTTGTTGCACGAAATATCCATCCATGGAAACTTCCTTCGGTAAATGAATGCAAATTAGGTGTTCTTGGAATCGAGGATTTTAGTATGGGATGGTTTTGAAATATGAATATATGAATCTAATTCTACAATACGGTTTCTGTAATGGCATAAAAATTACCAGCAGGTGCAGGCAACGCTAAAAATGATGTGTAGCCCTTTGTAAAGTGATGTATGAACCTTATAAAGTGATGTAGTTTGGTTTTTTTTTTATATTAGTTTTGGGTTCATAACCTCCATCCATCACTTTTTGATACTCACACATCATATTCATATACACATACCCGTCACTTTTGAATGTGCCAGCACCCAAACGATTTCCCTAATCATAACTACAACATGAAGTTAAGTTAATTCTCTAAATCCATATCTCACAAATACAAATCCATTTATCCAAAAATGCACCATGAGTTAATCATACTACTAAAGGCATAATAAACCTACAATTCATATAAAATTAAAATCACAAACATATTGTTGGAAATGATAATAATGATAATTAATGCAACTCAACTTTAGAATGAAAATAGCCGAGTTGTTGTAAATAGTTCAAAATCAGAATCTTTCATTTCTCATAATTGTTTAATTGTGTAATACTTGTTTAATACACATATTGAATTGTTTAGTTAGTGTCGAATATGTTCAACAGTTTTTTGAACTTGTCTAACAGTTTTCAATTTATGTTAAATTTCTCCAATAAAAATCTTTCAAGTTAAGCATTGAGAACATAAAAATGTACTGTATTCAATCTTTTAAAAATATACAGCACTATAGATCTTCTGTTTTTTCTTCTCCCCCTTTATGAAAAAGCAATTATTCTAAAAAAAAATAATAATAACCAAAAAAAGGAATTGGATATTCAAACCAAATTTCTATCTGAGTTGGATAAATGATTTTCTTCCATTGAACATGTTCCATTAGCTCTGAAATCTGACACAAGACAACTGATTGCAAGGATGACTATATGTCTGCACTTTGTTTATCTTCGAATAATAATTGACACGTTCTATTATCTTTTCTTTTTTTTAAACCAAAAGGACAAAAAAAATATAATAATAATAATAATAAATAACAAATGAAAAAGAACACGAATAGTTCAATCAACTGTTGATTATTGTTTATCTTACCAAAAAAAAATCAACTGTTGATTATTGTTGAAGCATTCTTGTAAGTATTATTTTCAAAGGAATACAACCCATATCACCCAAAAAAGGAATACAACCCAGGAATGACGGAATTATAAATAGGGAAAGTTATTGATTAATACCCAGACATCACAAGTGTTACGTATTAGTACCCGTGTACTCAATACATAAAGTATTGATACCCAACAAGCAAATACCTGTAACTTCAGGACCCATTACATAAAAGAAACTCAAAACCAAAATAAAATTGTGAATTGACACTAATAACCCCCCTTTTTGGCAGAGATGTGACGTGTAATGATGGGTAGTAGGCAGCCGTTTTTTGTTTTTTGAATCTCCTCATACACGATTTGTCTCACTCTCACACACAACCCATTTGTCTCTCTCACCTTCTCCAACCTGCGACAATCGAACTCGCACCATTGGAGCTTCGATTTCGCGCGCGAGGGTGTTGGAGGACGTCGTTCGCCCAGCTTTGGTAGGGATGGGGGAAGGGTAGAAGCTTAGGGTTGGGACGCCCCTGTTTCGGGAAGGGTTCTTGGAGGGGGAAAGCTGCACGTAGGGTTTTGGGGCGAGTTTAAGAAGGGTTCTTGGAGGGGGAAAGCTGGACGAGAGAGGATGGTATCGACGCTGGGTTAGGATTGTTGTAGGAGGGGTGTCGGAGGGGTTAGGAGTATAGTGGGACGCGGCTGTGAAGGATTTTGGTAGGGGCTGTGAAGGAAAGCTTGGGGAAGAATGAGTGACATTGAAGAACAAGATGAGGGGCAAGAGGAAGCCGAAATGCAAGGATTAGAGACGTTATTGTTTTGTCATTACGAAGGGGAAGTGCATCTTGTGCGAATATATGATGCCGACCTTCTTTCGGATGTCTATAGAAAGGTGAATGATAAATGGATTGATGTGAATGCCGCAACGAAGACCCTCCATTACGAAGAACCCGACAGTGGATACTTGATGGAGCTGATAAAGGACGACGATGTGAGAAGGATGTGCCTTTTGAATCGGGCACGGTAATGTTGTGTTAAAACCCTAGTAGATGATCTGATTTACAGCTTTTTATATTTTTGTATAGACACTGGTATTGTTATATCTATTTATGTTGCTCTTTAACTTGTACATTGGTGTCACTGTATTTGTTATATTTCTGTGCACAACGGTATTGTTACGGATAGAGCGAATCCCTTTTCTAGCGATTGTATACGTGTTTGGACTGATGTAGTGTATGGAACATGCATTTAGACATGAGAATTATCACTCCGCTGGTACCGAAAGAATATCGTGCGGTCGTTGTGACCTTTTCTGTATGAATTTCAATAACATCGGTATCATATTATCTAATTATGGTATACATGTGCCATACACGGAGTTGTAATGCAAATCGGTGATTAGTATTGTATGAATAGGATCACGGTATTGGATGACCAGGTTTTATCAATAGGATCATGTTCTGTATGAATTGTGCTACAGGACGGATACTGAAGCAGACGAGGAATTCGACGACGACTCGGATGAGGACGAGAAAGATGTAAGGGTCATCTGGGCCAATGCAATCAAAGGTGAAGGACAGAAATTCAAAGATGCCGAACAGTTCAGGAAGGTCCTAAAAAATCATTGTATTGCAATCCGCCGTGGATTCAAGTTTGTGCACAACAATAAGAAAAAAGTTCAGGTGAAATGCTCCATGGAGAACTGTGGATGGCGGATTTATGCATCCCGCCACAAATCTGATGAGTCGTTCGCGATCCGCACTTGCACATTGATGCACGATTGTGGTGTGAACAATCTACGATCAAGGGTACACCCCAAGGCGACAGCACCATGGGTTGCGGCATTTATCAAGGAGAATTTGAGGCGGGACCCGCACTATGCGCCGAACCATGCAGTGGACGCTATTCGCGCAGCGTTCAAAGTCGATATCAGCTATCGTACGGCATGGAGCGGGAGGGAGGTGGCGATGAAGGAATTGCATGGGGACGATTACTACTCATTTGACAAAATACGGGTATTTTGCAACAGGCTACTAGCGTCGAACCCTAGGAGTGTTGCGGATTTAGAGATTGTTGAAGGTACCAAAAAATTTAGGAGGGTCTTCATAGCAATTGCTGCTTGCGTAGATGGTTTCAGGAGAGGGTGTCGGCCCCTTGTCGAGCTCGACGGAACCCATATCAAAACCAAGTGGAAAGGCCAGGTATTGGCCGCTGTGGGGAAAGATGCGGAGGGTGGATTTATTACAATAGCATTTGCAGGTACAATGTTTGGTGTTGATACATATGAACGTTGTTGTTGTATGGATTAAGGGTTGTTGTTTATTGTGCTAACCATTTTGTTATATGTGAAAATATATGTTGTGTTTGTCATTGTGGGTGTGCCGTTTTAGTTGTCGATGCGGAGACGGATGAGAACTGGCAATGGTTCTGCATGAAGCTTAAGGACGTAATTGAGGGGGGCAATGAACGGGTGTCGTGGGGCGGGTGGACGTTTTTCAGTGACCGACACTCCGGTTTGATGAAAGCTATTCCAAATGTGTTCACTGGGAGCAATCATGCAGTATGCGTTCGACACCTTGTGGAGAATTTCAAAAAGGAGGTAATAGTTTTGCTATGCATGTTATAGTATACTGTCAGTGTAGTACGGTGTCGATTGAAAGGCACAATGGTACCAGGAGGACATCTGTTCATTACATTTTTTATGGATGACAGGTGCTGAGGAAGTACCCGTACAAGGACAAAAATTACTGGACAGGGGTCTTCAAGGCTGTTGCATACGCGGCAACTTACGACGAGATGATCCGGCACCTGAATTCCATACTTCAAGCAATGCCTGCTTCATCTGCATGGCTTGAAAATGCGGATCCTCGTCAATGGGCGAATTCAGTTTTCCCGGGGAACAAATGGGGCGTAATGAACACGAATCTAGTGGAGAGTTGGAATTCCTGGATCAAGAAGGCCAGACACCTGCCGCCATTTGCAATGCTTGACAAAATACGGTCGAAGATCATGAAGATGATGAACGAGAAGCGAGAGGCAGGAGCTCGGATGACTGGAACACTTTGTCCGGAACCAGCAAAAAAATTGAACAGCGCTTACTATGCGTCCGGTGAAATGGATCTACAGCTGGCGGGGGGTTCGTTGTTTGAGGTACGTGACCATGGTAAAATACATGCTGTGGATGTGGATCGGATGACCTGTACTTGCGGGTACTGGCAGTTATTGAGGATCCCGTGCAAGCACGGGTGCGCAGCCATCGAGCAAATGCAGGGTAATATTCACGATTATTGCGATCCCTTTTACACTGTTGAGTACTACAGGACAACGTACGACGGGGTGATCTATCCTATATTGATGGAAAGTGATAACGTGGGCGGTGGTATTGAGGAGGAGTTCGTGCTGCCTCCTGATGTTCGCGTGCAGCCTGGGCGGAGGAAGACACGACGGATACCATCCCAAACCGAGACGAGCAGGGTAAGATGCGGGTTATGCCGAAGGGGTGGGCATAACAGAACGACCTGCAAGGAAGCACACCGGTACACTGGTGTTCAGTGACCCAGTTCTAAAGACACATACCGACACATTTTTGATATTTTTGACCACACGACACAGCTGTGTCACTATGGTGCTGATTGCGCAGACACTGTGGTATACCACATATTGGCATGTAATATTTTTTTGGAACATGTCTGGTACATAATTGACTTGATAGGTGGTATTTTTGTATATGGTTTCAGTTCATGAAACGATCCTTCGCACGGATGGTTTCAAAACGTGATACCATGTAAATGCAAAAGAAGTAACTTTCGCATGTTCTTATTTATTATGGATGGCTTCTTAATCGATGTTGCTGCATGAATTTCATAATGTGATAGCACCATTATGTTTGAACCTCAACCACATAGTGTTTGGATGCACAATTGTGGCACATAGGGTTGGGGAATTGTGTTAATGAAGCTTGTTCGTGCCTCATTCAACATAATCAATCGTATTGATGCTTTGTTAGTGTAAATTAAAGTGCTTGGATGCCATAAACGAGCTCAAATCAACAACTTAGTACATAGGATGTATGGTTGCACAACAACACACCACCTGAGTACTTGGAATACACTGGACATTGTTCTTGTGATGTACTCCTCTGCTTGGAGATAGCACCATTATGTTTGAACCTCAACCACATAGTGTTTGGATGCACAATTGTGGCACATAGGGTTGGGGAATTGTGTTAATGAAGCTTGTTCGTGCCTCATTCAACATAATCAATCGTATGGATGCTTTGTTAGTGTAAATTAAAGTGCTTGGATGCCATAAACGAGCTCAAATCAACAACTTAGTACATAGGATGTATGGTTGCACAACAACACACCACCTGAGTACTTGGAATACACTGGACATTGTTCTTGTGATGTACTCCTCTGCTTGGAGATAGCACCATTATGTTTGAACCTCACTCACATAGTGTTTGGATGCACAATTGTGGCACATAGGGTTGGGGAATTGTGTTAATGAAGCTTGTTCGTGCCTCATTCAACATAATCAATCGTATGGATGCTTTGTTAGTGTAAATTAAAGTGCTTGGATGCCATGAACGAGCTCAAATCAACAACTTAGTACATAGGATGTATGGTTGCACAACAACACACCACCTGAGTACTTGGAATACACTGGACATTGTTCTTGTGATGTACTCCTCTGCTTGGAGATAGCACCATTATGTTTGAACCTTACTCACATAGTGTTTGGATGCACAATTGTGGCACATAGGGTTAGGGAATTGTGTTAATGAAGCTTGTTCATGCCTCATTCAACATAATCAATCGTATGGATGCTTTGTTAGTGTAAATTAAAGTGCTTGGATGTCATAAACGAGCTCAAATCAACAACTTAGTACATAGGATGTATGGTTGCACAACAACACACCACCTGAGTACTTGGAATACACTGGACATTGTTCTTGTGATGTACTCCTCTGCTTGGATATAGCACCATTATGTTTGAACCTTACTCACATAGTGTTTGGATGCACAATTGTGGCACATAGGGTTGGGGAATTGTGTTAATGAAGCTTGTTCGTGCCTCATTCAACATAATCAATCGTATGGATGCTTTGTTAGTGTAAATTAAAGTGCTTGGATGCCATAAACGAGGTCAAATCAACAACTTAGTACATAGGATGTATGGTTGCACAACAACACACCACCTGAGTACTTGGAATACACTGGACATTGTTCTTGTGATGTACTCCTCTGCTTAGATATAGCACCATTATGTTTGAACCTTACTCACATAGTGTTTGGATGCACAATTGTGGCACATAGGGTTGGGGAATTGTGTTAATGAAGCTTGTTCGTGCCTCATTCAACATAATCAATCGTATGGATGCTTTGTTAGTGTAAATTAAAGTGCTTGGATGCCATAAACGAGCTCAAATCAACAACTTAGTACATATGATGTATGGTTGCACAACAACACACCACCTGAGTACTTGGAATACACTGGACATTGTTCTTGTGATGTACTCCTCTGCTTGGAGATAGTACCATTATGTTTGAACATCACTCACAGTGTTTGGATGCACATTTGTGGCACATATGGTAGGGGGAATGTGTTAATGAAGCTTATTCGTGCCTCATTCAACATAATCAACCATATGGATGCTTTGTGAGTGTAAATTAACGTGCTTGGATGCCATTCACGAATCAGTAGCCCGCTGCATAGTGATATTCCTATTCGTCATGTATGGTGCTATCTTTGAAACGGTTGGTACTAAATGGAATGACGGTGTTGTTTCAATGGATTTCCCCTCGATTAGTACAGATGGGACCACCAACCATCAATTCATGACTTTTGTTGCAGGCAATCTGCCATGTACAGAGAAGAATCTCTGAAAAGTGAAAAGTAACTTTATGTCATTCTCACACTTCCCAATTTTGACCACTCATGACCGGTCTCCAAAGCATCCAATCTCTATAAGTAACCCAGCCCAATCTTTATCTCATTCAATTCAAACACAAAACATTTTCCACATAAATTTAGTGCTGAAGCATTCGCACAGTGGTATACATTCCATCATGACCTCGGTATTTATGCCATTAACGGATTGCGTATAAACGAACATCGGTAAACATGTCATAGAACGACCAAATATCCCTTAACAGTTAACATCATCCTATAAGATTAAAACAAAATGGTGAAATACCAATTAGTACATATCTGTGAAGTACCAGATAAAACAAAATACGATAAACGACCAAACCACTAATACGACAAAAACAACCAATCACGACAATCCTGCATCATCCATATCAGTTATAATCGTAAACCAACAACAAATCCAAAAATAGAAACACCATAACAGTTCAAGACGTGGGGTCAGCCACGTTGTCGGCATCAATGTCCATTGGACGTGGAATATCGGCAGTGGGATCAGAAACACCAGACTTGTCAGAGGGGGCACCACCCTGCACAGCACTTTGCACATCAGTACTTGCGGGATGAGCACTAGCCATTGTCACTGGAGCAATGGGATCAAGGGTAGCTCTGGGATTGTTTTGGTCCGCTGGCAAACCAAGTACGCCCGATGTGTCGACAATGCGGAGAGGGATCGGATTATGCACTTGGAGCGTATCGGGGTGAACGGGGATGTCCGGTGTGGGCACAGCAGTATGCACCGGGGCCGGATCAATGACACGAGCATCTGTGGGTGCAGCCGTGTTGACTGGAGGTGGATCATCGTGCAAGGTGTTCGGGGCAGCCGCCTGAAGAGGGGTGGTGTCCGGATTGCCAAGGGCAGTATCAGCCACCAGTAAAAGGTTGGTATCGGTACCATCAACAGTGGTATCATCAGCATCTGCAGCATTTCCTGTCCCCTTTTGGCCCGCCTCATCCGTCACTGTTGCTGCCTCCTTCTCCGTCCCCTTGTCGGCCGCCTGATCCGTCACTGCTACTGCCTCCTTCTCTGTCGCCTGCTCGGCCGCGTGATCCATCACTAGTGCCCCCTCATTGTCTGTCCCCTTCTCGGCCGCCTAATCCGTCACTGGGGCCGCCTCAATCTCCTTCTCCTTCACTGTCTCTTTCTCCGTGCCCTGAACGGCATCTTTCGCCCGCTCCTCAGCAGCTCGGTTCCCGTCAACAATCAATTGGAGTGCTACCCGAGAACGATATGCTTTGATATCGGCAGTGCCCTCCGTATCCCAAAAAGCTTTTGTATCGCGCACAAAAGCCTCCATCCACCACATAACATGTACGCCACAGTCAACCGAGGTCTCCGACTGCTGCCTACATGTCTTCCGATTCACAATGTGAGGATCGAAATCCACTTCATGCCTCTGGATGAAATACCACCGCAAGAAATTTGCCTATACATACAGTAAAACACCATAGCTTCAAAACACAAACACCTCAGATAGGTGAAAATGCACTATACTATAGGATTGTGTGAAAGAGCAAAAACACTACTGACAGTTTGAAAATGCACTATACTTACCACTCTGAGTATTGCCATGTTATATCGCGGAGCCCACAATGAATTGTATACCACGACCTCCTTCGCATTCAAGTCCAAGACAATGAGAAACCAATGATACGAGGTGGTCACGGGCACCAAAACATAATCCAACCCCTCCTCAAACCCCTTGTCCATCACATCGAATTCTCTCTTTCCCGGTAGCAACATATCCATCCAAAGTTTGTCATACTGCCGTCCAGTCAGGGTGGCCTTCTTTGAGGCATCGCACATCAGCTGTAGAATATTCGACTGCTTGCCGAACGAAACAACTATATGTTAAAAAATCCAATGATGCCAGAAAGGATACAAGTTATTTATTAAACTCAAATCGTACCGTCGTGTACGGGCTTAGGAATGCCACCTTTGTCTGAACATCATATGCAGCCCGATAACTTTGACCACACAAATACGCGGCCCAACAACCCACTAAGTCATTGCAAACAGCCTCGTTGAACAGAAGGAGTACCACACCCGATGGTTCGACGGCATATATTCCCTGGCTCCAGACAAACTTGATGCTGTACAGGAAAGGGCAATAGATTACAAAACAACACCATAGATAAAGGCGAACTACACTACACCTGTAAACGTGTAATACCAAACAACACTGAATATACCTCTCATCTATAACATCGATGAACCGCTCAATCGTCTCCTGATCTGCTTCCGACAAAGAAAGCCTTCCTCCATAGCCCCTCTTACCTGCGTACTTGTCTCGGATCTCCATTTCTTTGCTCTTCTTCACGTCATCGGCTTTGTCCTGTCCATTATTCCATGCACCGTAGTAAAAGCATAAACACACCACTCTATTCAGACATAATACCATAGTTATACTTACCTTGTTCTTTTCATTTTTTTCCCACAGGTAACTTCATGTCCAGCTTTCGGTTCACACGCGGCTTAACGTTTCGAGTTGCAGGCGACGCGATGGGGGTGCTCGCCTTCCGTTTCTCCGGCAGAGCCACTGTAACCAGGGGATTAACGGTTAGCAACTTTATGGTAGGGACTTGGATTAATGAATTATTCACAACAATACCTTTTTCCTCGGCTTTAGCCGTCCGACCTCGGACCGCCTTGTCGTACGAGTCTTCCGAACCCTCGTCCTCGCTTGCCGCCGAACTGACCTCGTCGTCGCCTGATTGGGATTCGCCAGACTCATCAACCTCGTACTCGCTTCCCGACGCAGCCTCGTGTTCTGCTTCCTGCTCGCCTCCCTCGCTCCCGCTGTCTGAGCCAATCTCCGTGCTTTCCGCTTCATCGCTTCCAATCTCCTGTACGTCCTCTCCACTTGATTCAGCCTGTGATAGTGTAAACACATGAACAACACTCCAATTCACTTTCAACGACATTGTGGATGAATAATATACCAGAGCAAACAAAAGCCCAGATGTACAACAGTGATCATCAATTGGAGTACTAACCAGCGATGCTATGATACCACATTAACAAAACACCTACAATTTCAATAAAATGTTCACTGTACCTCTATCGACGCAGTCATTTCCACTCTTTCGTCCTCGATTTTTTTCTCCACAACCTTCTTTTTCAGTAGTCGCTTTGTTGTTTTCTTCTTACGGGAATCTCGTCCGCGAGCCCATCAACCTCCATGATCACTGACGAACCCTCCGGGGTGGGCACCACCTGGGTCACAAATTTCTTCTCCCGCCTGGTTAGCTCAAATCTTCGCGCTTCGCTTGCACTCAATCTTACGAGATCAGCCCGACATTCATTCAAACGTCCATGTCTCTCCTGCCACCTAAGAAAACGCGGGATGACAGGCTCGGCTATGGCTTTTGCAATTCGTGGAAATCTTTCGTAGAACCATCCCTGCACAAACACAATTTCACGTGGTTACAGTTCACCCAAAGATGAGAATGGTATTATGGATGGGTCGGTACAGTGTTTTCCAAGCATATGCATGTTGCTCTTTGGTACACCATTCCTTGTGTTTAACAGTACTAGTATGAACTTACCAGAACACCAGCCGTGCATCCGTCCACGTATATCTTCCCTTGCTTACGTCGTCTCATTGAATCCACAACAAACTCAAACGCTGCCTCCCCCCCAACTATATTCATCGAGCCTGTGCAGTTTGTCCACGTGGTGGACAAGAAATTCGGGTAGTCTCAGGGAGGATGTCGGAAATAGGAGACTACTAAATACCACCAGAACAAACGCCCTTGCAAAATCTTTGTCATGTTCCGTCCCCGCCAACTGCTGCATCAAATCGACGACATCGTCCCTCTTCAGCTGAGAGCCTTTCTTTCCAAAATACTTGCGCTTGAAAGATGACTTTTGCTCACAGTCGGGGTTCACGTACAACCCTGTGTGTTGGAGTCCCAACACCACTGAAAATTCCCACGACTTGAAGGGCAAGTAAAATCCCTCCCCGAACTGAAAAGCGCACCTCTCAGCGTCGAATCTCTCCAAAAGCGCTTGGAGCCTTGTCTTGCTTTGGTACTGTGCTTCCACCTTTGAGAAATGATAGAAAGGCGTGGACTGTATCGCTTTTTTCTGTTGCTCGGTTATTCTACTCTTAATTTCTGCCATGGCGTCGTGCAGCACGGTAAGGCTGCACCTGGCAGTTATATCCACCCCACCTTCTCCCCCCTTCTTCGTTGTCTTCTTCTTCTCATTCTTAACAACTCCTTTCATTTTTGGTGCCATTGCCTGCCAAATCCACTAATCATCAGAATCTCGATGAACATAACATGGAGTACTGGACAAGATACGAACGATACTACACTCCCAGAACAATGGCAAGTCATTCAAAACACTGATGATATTGGTCAAGAAACTGAACGATACTACACTCCTAGAACATGGACAAGTTCAAAACACTGCTGGTAAAATAAAGTGACACCAACATATATTACTCTTAATTCCCGAAACACCATATGCAACATCATTGTTATTTTCTATTCAACGGAGTGGACAAAACCATGCCAAAAACATTCTAATATTCACTAGAATCACTGCTATCGAAACACACACACCTAAATCAAACATACTCATCTCTATTCAACTCACAAAGATTCACAAAATCAAGTTCAATAACAGTGGTGTATTCCACGAACACTGTGGTATCTCAAACATACTCATCCCTAGCCATTTGTATTTGCCAAACTTAACAAAATCAACCCCAAAACAGTGGTGTACCTCATGAATCTTCATGGTATCTCAATAACGACAACAAAGACAAGTGTATTGTGACGTGAATCGTGGTGTCGCACAAAACGTTTCATGTAAATTACCATGAACCGCATCTATAAACAAACATCAAACACAAACATTTTCATGCTATACGAGAAATAAATGCCAAATCACAGTCCAACAAAGCAACCCTAAACCCTCTTACAAAAGCCCGACCGCAACCGCTATGTATTTCAAAGCAAAAACCCATATTCAAACCTAAAAACCCATTCTCAAAGTCTATCGAGGGTATTCAAAACACACAAAACACACATTCAACCATAACCGCATGCCACAAAACACACATTCAACCATAAATCCATGTAAACCCCTACTGCGAAATGAAGACCTAAAATTTGGTACCTTTGAAGCCGAAATCGATGGGTATTCAAAACTCTTCCTTCCTCTTCGATTGTTCGGCCTTTTAAAACGCGTCTTCCTCCTCGTTTCTCCACTGGAAGCCGAAATTAAATGCACAAAGTGATGCGCGAAATGAGACGACCTTCTTTAACTCCTCCGGTAATGAACGCCGGTGGTGGGAGACGTGGGCACTCCAAAAATAACTCCTTCGGCGGTTTCAAAACCGAGGCAATGGAAGTGACATAAAGTTGATTTCTCCCTGCTGCCCTTCCCCATTAATTCCACTCTTTGTTTTCTGTAGGGGCACTATAGTCTTTTCGTACTTTTTAATTTTGAAAGAAACTCAATAACATTGGGCAGGTATCAAAAGTGGAGTATAATAGTATAGGGGTATCACAGTCTCAGTATTCTTGCAATGGGGGTATTAAACTATAATTTTCCGTTATAAATACTGTATTTTTTCCCTCTTCCTGTTTTCCCCTTAATTAACTAAAAGAATCTATTTTCAACTAAACTTTAAATCTGCTCCTTCAAAAAAAATAAATTAAATCTTTAATCAAGTTGTCATAGAACTCCACAATAAATTTGAGATTTTTTTTAAAAGAAAAAAGAAAAATGTGTTCAATAAATCAAGATTTGATTGCTTTCTCTCATTTTCTTCTCATGAAAAGTGACTGACATAATTAATCATTCATTGCTATTAATTGTTTAATTCAATTCAATAAAAATCGATCAATTATATTATTAATTTTATTTCACCAAAATATTATTATTATTATTATTATTATTATTATTTAATTTATATACTTGAGATTAGAAGAAAAAAAAGATTCCGGCGCTACTGATCTAAAATTCCCCTAAAAAGAATAAATCAAAGTAAATTATAATGTAAATTATAATCACAATTAGAAATAGTTGTTTTAATTATTCGATAAATATATTATTTTTTCTCTGGTATTGTATAAATCAGGTTTAATTTAAAATCACTCTATATATGATACTATTAAAGCTTTTTAGATTATGTCAATTTCTATTTGAAAACTGAAAGTTTGAATGTCACACCTCTCCTTGGATTATGTCAAAATTTTATATATATGGCACTATATTCCTTAACTAAATAGCAGTCATTTCTTTGGTTAATGGTTTCCGAAAATACATATACTATATTTTCAAATTTCAATAATGGAAATTCCATCATGGCATGCACATCGTCCGTGGTGCATCATTAATTAATTTTGATACCTAAAATATCCCTGGAATTGGATATGCACCATGGGCATAAAAGACGTGTACAAAATGGTAGTCCTAAAAATCCAAAATACAGTAGATTGCAAAATGCAAACCACTTGTAAGACATTTCCACGTACAACCACAAGTACTACTCCACCTAACGTCCAATTTCCGCTATTTCTTTTTCCCCTTTTTAGATAGTAGTACTATTTAATACTTCCTCCGTATTCAAATATTTTTTACATACCCACTTTTCACGCAGTTCAATGTACATTTTAAACCATTAATAACTCAAGTTTGGTACAAGTAAAAAGTCTAAAAGTTCGATATTTAAAAACTACTCGACGAGACGAATCTAACAAGATCACACTTGACTATATTTTAACTTGTATAACTGTGATAAAATTTTAAGTAAAAGTCTGTATGTGAATAGTAACATATTACTAAACGTCAAGAATATATGAAAACGGAGATAGTACTATTTTGTAATAATCAGAGATTTGGATTATTATCATTTATTTGAAGATATCGTAATTTCGCCAAAAGCCACAAGTGTATCCACTCGTATTTATACTATATTAATACGTGTCTTTAATTTCGATTGATTTCACCACATAATGGCTTAAGTTTTCTTCTTCGCCACATGGCACTTTAATTTTATATTTTTTTTTCTTTTCAAAAAACTTAATTTAACTTAGTAACTTACAACAATTTATCTTGTTTACACCAGATACAGTTAACTTGAATGGTATGCGGCTCTGACAACTTAAACAATTGTTTCAAATTCAAGCTATTGTGTATATAAAATTCTGTTTTGAGAGAGACAATTTTTTAATACCCACCCGATTCTAGTCCAATTAGACCTGGGGACATCCAGGTATTCATATAAAAAATTAATTTCTCTGGTTTATAACAAAAAAACCTAAATAGAAAAAAAATATTTTTGTATATATATAAATGTATTATAAAAACTTCCAATTGATTAAACAACTGTCTAAATTTGTCTTTATGTTTAATCATAGAACCTACTTTTTTTATACTCTTTATTATTTTATACTAAAAGAATCAATTGTGCATAACTCATCGAATGGAAACTGATAAATTGAAAAATAGTCTATAAATGGGCAGCAAATTCACACTTAACACAGTAATACCAACACAAAGTAGAAAAAAAAAAAAAGGAGAGAGAGAGAAAGAAACAGAAAAAGAAAAAAAAATAAAAGTAATCAACAATCCAATATAAATTCAAATCACAACAGAAAAATCCCTTTCCTTTCCTAGCCCCGGAGGGCTGTGAAGCAAAAAAAAAAAATCACAACAGAAAAATACTGCAATTGCTCAATACCTATCGTAGTCCTAGTAGTATATGCAATAAATTAAATTCAAAGAAACATTTAAATTATCTGAATTTTAGGAATCCCATCCCAAACAGTTAATTCTATCATTCCATTTTTTTTTTTTTTTTGGATGAGCCGAAGCCGGGAAAAAAGTAGCGATACAAAGAAACCATGAAAAACGAAAAAAAAAAAAAGGGAATAAAAAGAAGCACAGCGAGCTGTGTAGGGGGGGCGATCAAAACAACTGGGGTTGAGCCACGATGTCGGACAAATCCGATGCAATCTCCCTCGCTACAAAGTCCGGAGGAACGCCCAAGAGGTATAATTCTATCATTCCATTTAATAACGCCATAATTATTACACTAATTTAAAATTTTCAAATCAAACCGACTCCCAGATCAATCTTCAGCCGTCCGATCCGAGCACTGCTGGGACACGCCCATAAATAAGCCACCGCATTCCCGCTTTCGCAGTGAAATTCAAGATTCCGCTGCAGTTAAATTTCGCGTCAACCGGAAAACGACAGATCTACGCGACGAAGAGTCAATATTAAGGGGTTGAGTTTATTGTATATAGACGTTAGGAGGTTGGGCAGAATTCGCCTAGTGAAAATGGGTAGGGGGGAATTAATTGGCGCCGCGAAATGTGTTTCCCTACCCTAATTTTTAGTGGTTGGTGATCTTTTGTTGTTGGGGTTCGGGATCCCTCGGTTCTCTGTTTGAATTTTTCCGTGAAGTGGGTGGCAGCGAAGTTGTTGGACGAAGGTACTGTTGTTGGGTTTTCCCTGATATGCGATAACATTGCTGTTTATATGGTATTTGATTTTTTTGATTTTGTGAATTTGGTTTGTACTGTACTTTTATTGTGTTCAATTGTGCTTTGACTGGTTTTTGTTGCCTAATTGTTTTGCACAGGTCAGCTGTGTTTGGGTTGTTTGTGGGTTTGATCCTAATTAGGGTTTTATTGGAAAGCAGGGGATTTTGGTTTGATTTGGTTCCATTGCTAAGTCATCAATTTTTTGGATGGGTTTTTAGGTTTTCAATTACTGTTGATGAATTTGATTGTTTTTGTGAGGACAGTTGCTCTTTTCCTTTTTCCTAGCTTTATCTTTTTGGTAGTTGTGATTGGTCAGGGACAAGATGGATCTGCAAGTTTCCTCTCTTCTTTTTGTTTTTCTTGGTTAATGTTTGTGAGTTTCTTTTCTTTAAAAGAAAGCATGACTTGAATCTTTTTTACCGCTATGGTTGATTGGATGCAAGCACGATAGAGTTTCCAGGCATGGATTGATTCTGAGCCATTTACCCAGTGATTTGATATGGTTTTATGCAAGTTCTTATGATTTTAGGGTAATTACATCCTCTAGTTTGGACTTTGCAGGCCTGAAATATTGCAAATGGCTGTTGCTGGTCTGAGGAATGTGTCGGTTTTTGATTCCCAACACGACCAGCCCAGTAACAGGGCATCTACTCTGTTGCAGATTTGGCGAGAGATTGAGGGTGAACATTTGGCCACTCAATCTTGTGAGTTAAGACCACAAAGAAGTGGTTCTGGTCCAGAATGCTCGAGAAGTCATTCCATGTGCACCGAGCAAGGAAATGACAATGAGGATGATGTTTCTCAAGATTCTGATGATATTAGGAATAGGTGTTTCTCCATTTTGGAGATTGATCATGAGGATAATAATAGTATCATATCAGAGCAATCTAGTGATCTGGGTGAGGTCGAAAGGGAAAGAGTGAGGCAAATTTTCAAAGAATGGATGAGCAGTGGTTCCAAGGGTGGATTAAACGTGAAGAACCGTTCTGGGCAATGGCTTGGAGGGAACGAGCGTGAAAGGGTGAGGGTTATCAGGGAATGGGTGCAGAAGACTAGCCAGCAGAGAAACAATTGCGGATCAGATAGAGATGGAGACGGAGACGGTGAAGTGGGATCCGAAATTGAACAGGTTCGAGATGGGCTAGTTATTGGCCATACACGAAGAACTAATCGAAGGTTATGTGGAAGACAGACTCTCATTGATCTTGTTCTGAGGATTCAGGATGAACGAAAAAGAGAGATTCTTGGTTTGTCGGAACAGAGGCCGGTGTCTAATTTTGCTCATCGCAATCGCATTCAGGTTAATTCATCCTTAAACAAATTGTAATATTGTATTACTCAACATTTCTAGAAACCATTTATGCAACTTCTTGGGGTTTTTTTGTTCGGATTATATCATATTGGATTTTGTTGTATATGGAGTAATACAAGTGTTGGCAAAGATGGCCTTTATCATCCTTAAATTTTAACTGGTGACCCTAACAAAATCCAATTCTTGAAACCTGTTAAATTATCCTTTGCAGTTGGTTGCTATAGATGGACTCCATAGTCTTAGATTGGATGCTCATTTAATATTGTGCTTGCCTTATATTCAGTAATGGAAATAATAAATTATGTTATTTTGAGTCTGTAAACAAGAGCAATCATTCGCTTTGACTAACCTAAACCACTTTGCAGGCTCTCCTTAAAGGTAGGTTCCTACGAAATGAAAGGTTGGTTCCAGATGAGAGGCCATCTTCAAGAGCAGAAACTGAATTGGGGTTGCTGAGGCAAAGACAAACAGTTTCTGATTTAAGGTAGTTTCCAAGCAAAAAAAAGAATAAATCAGATTTAATGTTCCTGCATTGAATCATGTCTTTTAAAATGTATTTCTTGATCATTGCTGAATTAGTTCATGTCTAGAGCTGTTTTGTCTTGTACTACTTTCTATTCCCATATTTCAAAATTTTTCTTCTTATAATATTTGGACTCTTAAATTTCATCATATCTTCTGTATTTAATTTCCACTTTCATAGTTCGTGTTTGTTTATTCGCAGTTTGAATCAATGATGCAATGTTAACAAAGCATAAGTTGCATTCTCTAATGTATTAGATTATAGAGTTGAATTTTCTTGTTTGTGTTATTTTTCGTTTTTGAGTAAAGCTCTCTTGTGGCTTAAAAAAGATCACGGACTTTTGAATTTCTAATTAACCAAATTATTCGATTACTAATACAAAATGTAGATGTAAAGTTGTTAACTAATTCATCTCAGTTAATGAGTTTATTTGGATAGTATCATAGTTACTAACCTGTACTAATGGCATCTCGAAATGGATATGCAGGGAAGAATTTCTCTCGAAGTTGGACAGTTCTGCTTCCACCTTGGTTAGCACAGATTCTCCTTCTACTTCTGCCAGCGGAAGTAATGGGAAATCTGCCTTTGAATCTCAGGAAAAGGAAGACACTGAATTGCAAGTTGCATCTGGTTCTGGAAGTGCTGCAGATGGATTTAGGATTATTCTGGAATCTGAAGTACAAATAACTGAAGCGGAAGATTCTGTTATGAATGATGAGGGAATGACTGAGGAACAAGAGCCTATTTACAATCAAAGTACTTATGCCAGAGAAGAGCCAGCGACAAATATTGATGGAAGACAGCAGGAATTGTTCATTGATACTGAGCATAACAGTTATGGTGACCAGAGCACTGCTGTCATCAGCAATGAACCATTATTGGGATCTGAGGAAATATATTTAAGAGAAACTGTTGAAGTTTTTGAACATGTTCAACAGAGGATGGGTGCTGGCCAGGCTCTTGAAGTAAATGGCCAGAACACAGAAGATGAAGAAAATGGAAATGAAGAATTTGAATCACAGGACTCTTCACCTCATCGAGATGGATTTCCCGAGTCTGTAATTGAGATTGATGATGCAGCCAGAAGTTGGCTTGGAAGCTCTTCTAATCAATGGACTCCAGAAACACTCAACGACAACAATGATGATCAATATCAGAGGCAGGGATCGCATCAGGACTGGCGAAGCTATGATTCGCAGGAGGGCACCGACAGTTGGCTAGATTCTGCACCTTCAAGAGAGGTTGGAGAGTCTTCTGGAAGACATGCTGAGACGTATTTCCATCACAATGATGGTGAAGATGTTCGTAGGATTGAACTTAGAGAGCTTTTCAGCCGGTATGCAATCTATATACACCTACTCTAAATGAACTTGCATAGCATGGATAAGCAGTGAGCTTTTTTTTAACCAAGCTTATGTTTGCAGACGACATGTCTCTAGTCTTCTTCACAGTGGATTCCGTGAGAGTCTAGACCGTGTGCTACAACTGCATGCAGAAAGGCTAGGCAATGCTTCTGATGATTGGGAGCACGATGACACATCTGAAGACTTTGTTGAGCAAGACCAGGAACACTTGAATGGCAATCAAACATTGCCCGAGTCATATGGCTTTGAAACAAATCCATTGTCAGCTCCTTCTCCGACTTTTATTGCTGCTTCCCAGCCATTTTGGGGAGAGGAGTTTCCAAGTGCAAATTGGTCACGTCGTATGTCAAGCCAGCTGCCTGGAACGGTAAACAAAACACGAGCATCCTTAATTGGATCTTAATTATACTTGAGCATTGTTCAATTATCCTATCCATGTCCTGAATTCAGTTAATTTGCTTAAAGTATTAACTGAATAAAAAATGCGTTCAAACTTTAGGGTAATATCCTTACATCTTCAACTTATAAATTTAGATTTCAAGACTTGGGTTTTGGCTTAGTGCTGATGCTGTTACGTATCTCATCTTCTCTTAAACCTGTATGTGATTACCAGGAGTGGGATGTCATCAACGAGTTGAGGATTGACATTGCAAGGCTCAATCAGAGGATGAACAGTATGCAAAGCATGCTGGAAGAATGCATGGACATGCAGATAGAGCTACAACGCTCTGTGAGGCAAGAAGTCTCTGCTGCTTTAAATCGAGCAATTTCTTCCAGAGGTAATCTTCCCAGTCATGGCATGTACTTCTACAACTTACCTCCTCTCCCTGATTATGAATGATTAAACAATAGTCTTTTCTCAACGATTCCTTCAGGCACTGGCAAAGCACCCCGCAATCAAATCCATGGTGAATCTGAACCGTGGAATCATGTAAGGAAAGGAGTCTGCTGCCTGTGCAACGATGGTAGAAAAATCGATTCATTGCTGTACAGGTGCGGGCACATGTGCACGTGCTCAAAGTGCGCAGAAACTTTGGTCCAGAGCAATGGGAAGTGCCCGATGTGTCAGGCTCCAGTAGTTGAGGCGGTTCGAGCTTATTTTATCCAATGACGGAGATAGGAAAATCACGACAAAATGAAGAGAGTGGAACCGATTTATACATAAATTAAATCATTCCAGGAGTTTTCACAAGGTACCGACTAACCGACCTTTGGGGTTTTTCTATGCTCTTCGTTCGCTTAGTTAACTGTTTATAAATACCTCAGATGTGATTGTTTTGCAGATTACACATTTGGCTGATTTGGTGAAGATCAGACAGTGATGGTTTAGTTATTATGGAGATTTTGTTTATAATGTAAAATTACATGTGTAATATACTAAACCTTTTGTGATGGTCTGTGTTGTGAAACTCCATTTGAAATTACTCTATATTAACGAAAAGAAAAGTTATGCCTCCGGTGGTCAAGTTTTTTTTTTTTTTTTTTTTTTTTTTGGTGTGTAAAACCGAAGCCGGATAAGAAAAGAAACAAAAAATCAGGACCTCCAAAGACAAAATAAAAAAATTAGAACCAGAAATAAGATCATACAGTCTTGGGAATCAAACTCCTGCTGCATCCACCTCTAATCCAGGGCGGATAAAGTCTTGTCTCCCGATGCAGACTAGCAGTATGTTAGTCTATTTTGTTTATGGCCAGCTTTGAGATGAAAGGAAAAATACGATAGGGGGTTGTTGAGTTTGTGTTTAGGAATCAAATCGTTGTACAAACCCAAAATGACATGCGTTTGTCGGGAGTCGAACCCGGGTCTATTGCTTGGAAGGCAATTATCCTAACCGTTGGACTACAAACGCTGAATGGATATTGAATTTTGCTTTCTGGTTATATTTTTCTTTCTAAATCCAGGTTTGAAGTTTGATTCTACTACATTATTCCCTCTTCTTTTTTTGGGGCTGGACGATCGATTCTTACCGGCCCATATTCTCTTTTTTTTCACTTTGTAAGGGTGGTGTTTAAATTCTTATTAGTTTATCAAATAAAACAAAGGAAAAGTAAAAGACAAGGAGAAGGAAGGAATAGAGCCTCTATAGGAGGGAGGAAGGAAGTGAGGGGAAATTTAAATTAATGAAAAATACGTGGACGGCAGGATTCGAACCTGCGCGGGCAGAGCCCACATGATTTCTAGTCATGCCCGATAACCACTCCGGCACGTCCACTACAATGTTGCTGAATTTTATCTCAAATTAAATAAAGAAACAATAATAACTTTTTTTAGCCTTTGACATGCGAATAATACTTCCTCCATTTTTGAAAAAATGAAACATTGACATAGTTTTTAATATTCATTTAGTAACTTTGATTCGACTTTTTAATATAGTTATATAAGATAAAACATAGTCAAGTGAGATCTTGTTGGATTCGTCTAATCGCGTAGATTTATATGATCAAATTTTTATATCTTTTATTTTTATAGAATTAAAGATATTGAGCGTTAAAAATATGTATTGAATTGCGTGAAATGTAAGAATGTTTCAATTATATGAAAACGGAGGGAGTATTAAGCTTGAACGTCATTAAATTAGTGGATATATTTATGGTTCATAAGCAGAAAAAAGTTAACAGACAAACAGTTATTAATTAGGAGACTATATTATATATATATATATATATATATATATATATATTAACCACTCACTATTACTTCATCCGTTTCAAAATATTTCTTATGTACCCACTTTTCACACAGTCCAATACACATTTTATTAATAAATCAAGTTCAGTAAAACTAAAAATTCTAAAAGTTTGATATTTAAAAACTACACGACGAGACGAATCTAACAAGATCCAACTTGACTGTATTTTAACTTGTATACCTATGATAAAAACTTTAAGTGAGTTTGTGTATGAATAGATCATATTATCAAATGTAAAAAATATTATGATACGGAGGTAGTATTTATTTATTTTAATTATAAATGAATTTATAAGGTATGAATAGTATTTTAATTATGATTCGGAGGTAGTTTAAGTGAAAGTTTGTATATGAATCTATCTATATAATAAATCCTGAATACTTTTTGGCATGTGCAGACTATATTGTCCTTTTCCAAAATAACTCAATCATTTTAATTTTAAGGGTTAATCAGTAATTATACAATCATTTTATAGATCAACGGACCTAAAAAAGACACATCAGCGCTGATTAATCATCAAGATACACGTCAGCGCTGATTAATTTTACCTACGCCATGTCATCAACTTTTAATACTATATTTAGATCATAAATCTATAGATCTATATATTATAAACAAATCTTTAAAAAATCTTTCTATATTTTCAAAAGATATAAATGATAAACAAATTATAATATATTTGATGGTTAATAAATATTTAATTAAACATATACTTCTCTACTATAAATTCTTTAATTGAATATATATATCCAATATATATTATAATAGTTGTACTAAATTTTGAGCCTAAAGTAACTTTTTTTCGATAGGCACAATTATTTCTATCCATGTACTTTTTTTTAAAATTTAATTAAACATATACTTAAATTTAATTAAACATATACTTAAATTTAATAGTTGTACTTTTAATTCTTTATTTTTTTTTTCGATAGACACAATCTATATATTCTTCAATTTAATTAAACATATATATTTTTTTTGCCTAAAGTATTATAATAAGTATAAATCTTAATCAATATAATAAATTAAAAAATTAATTATTTCTAACCATTTGTTAATTTATCAAAATATATATTTAAAAGAAATTATTCTGCTATAGAAGATTTATTTAAATTTTAATCCTAATTTGTGGCATCGGGTATAATTGGGAATTTAATCTTCTATACCATAATAAATCATGGAACTATTTTTTTTGTGCTGCTAATGTTATCCCTTTAAGTTATAATTAATCTGTTTATAAGAATTATATATTATGGTTTCAAAAAGTAATTTAACCTTAAAGGTATGCATATCTATCATAAAGATGCATATCAGTTTAGAAGGTAAAATCACTTCATTTTAAAATTCAATTACAGTAGGATTGCAATATATTGATCTCCTCCTAAATCATGTAATCATATTTTTATTGTGCTCCATATATTAACCTTTTAAGTTATAATTAATCTCTTTATGAAAATTATATATTATGGGTTCAAACAGTAATTTTACCTCGAAGATATGCATATATATTACTCCCTCCGTCCCACTAATTCCATCTCATTTTTCTTTTTGGTCTGTCCCGTTACAATTGTCACAATTTCCTTTTTGAAAATAATTAAATATATTAATTACCAACCCCACTACCATCACATCACATTAATAAATAAATATATTAAAATTTCAAACACACAACTATCACATTACACATAAATAAATCAATTAAAAATTCAAATACATACAATCACATCACATAAATTCCTAATTTACCCCACTATAAACATTAATTTGCCCATACATTAAATACTAAATATCCCCACGTAAAATACCATGTCAAAAAGAAGTGGGACACTATTAGTGGGATGGATGGAGTATAAAATACTTATCAAAGATGTAGAAAGTAAAATCACTTCATCCTAAAATTTATTAAAAAAATTCATGACCGTATGATTGCAAATCTATCCATCCCACCATTTACTCCTAATATTAGAAGATAATATAATAAATTTTGGAACTATAATTATATGGTGATACCTATATTGTTCTTTTAAATTATAACTAATTCTCTTTATAAAAAATATATATTACGGGTTTAAACAATAAAAATACATAAAGAGATCTTTAAATAAATATATATACTATTTTCACTAAATATATTTAGGAGTACTAAATTTAACTTTTTATTGAAAAAACTTTTGAAAAACTACATAATAATATAGATAAAAAAAAGATACTCCATCACAAAGAAAATTTCAATATATTATTTTGTTACATAAAAATCACCATCATAATAATGTATATATTGTATTATTAATATGGATATCATACCATATATATTCAATATTTGTATTATTGTATACAATCAACATGTTTTTTTTTTGCTGGTTATTAAGAGTGGATTACAAAGTCGAATGTTTAATATGTTTAAACATTTTAATTATATATATATAATATTTATAATTCGAGGCGGTAATCTTAGTGAATTAATTTTTTTATTGATATTATATTTTCTTTGTATACAAATTTGAATTTATCTTTGGTATGTATTAAGAAAAAAAAAATTAAACTTTTTCTTTAATTTTTTTTCTTTTTTCATTTTGAAAAAAAACGATAATAGAAACTATATCTTATAAATTTTTTTCATAAATATAATAAAATAATAACAAATTAATTGAGTTAATATTTGTTTGTATTAAAAATAAATTAATACCCGTACACAGAGCCCCGTACGCGGAGCGCGGGAGAAAAATCTAGTAGTATATTAATTATGATACGGAGGTAGTCAAATCCCAAATAATAGACCCCAACTATGTCAAAATATTCACTTTGGTACCTAAACTTTTTTATTGGAAAAAACTAGACCCCAACTTTTAAAAGTTGGAAGAAACTAGACCTCCACCCAAAATAATTTTTGTAAAAATATTATTTCCCACCCCTTTACTTTTTTCCTTCTTATTTCAACACCAAAAATTCTTATAGCCATTAAATTTATAATTTTCTTTATGAATTTAATAAATAATTGACCGGGCATAAATATTAAAATTGTGATTTCAAAATATTTTAAACCTTTAAAAAATATTAATTTTTTAAATATTTATATTTTTATAGAGAAAATATATTGAAATCCTAATACATTATATTATTATTAAATAGAACTATATCTCAAGTTTTATAATAAAAGTAAAATTTATACTTGACATTATTTTTCAAAATAATTAAATATTAATTAATATTAATAAAATTAACAAATGAATATATAAATCAAACAATCGATAGAATTTATTTAAAGTTTTTAATCAAACAATCGATAAAATTTTAAAGTTTTTCTTATATGAGTAAATATTTAATTATTTTGACAAATAATGTCAAGTATAAAATTTACTATAATATAATAAATATATGTACTTTTATTATAAATTATTCAATTTAAGTATTTTATTTTTGGCTCCACTAAATATAAATTAGATATAATTCTATTTAATAATAATATAATTTACTATGATTCCAATATATTTTCTCTATATCCTTTCCAAGCCTTAATTAGTTGTTCAGCTAAACATATATATATTTTCTCTATAAAATATAAATATTTAAAAATTATTTTTTTAAAAGGTTTAAAATATTTAAAAATCTGAATTTTGAATCGTTTGTTAAAATTTTATTTATGCAAACATGTTTGGTAAATTATTTGTTAAAATTTATAAAGAGGATTATAAACTTAATGGCTATAAGAATTTTTGGTGCTAAAATTAGAAGGAAAATAAGTAAAGGGGTGGGAAATGATATTTTCACAAAAATTATTTTGGGTGGAGGTCTAGTTTCTTCCAACTTTTAGAAGTTGAGGTCTAGTTTTTTCCAATAAAAAAGTTTAGGTATCAAAGTGAAGATTTTGATATAGTTGGGGTCTATTTTTTGGGATTTGCTCTTTTATAAATGAAAGAGGGGAGGAAAATATAAAGAAATTGAGCACATCGTACCAAATCTCCATCCCACATTCATGGGAGGATCTATGGATGGAATGGGGTGGCACATAATACTACTTAAATTGATGAAATTGATAAGTTATATATATTTTTTAATATATCTAACTAGATTAGGCTTGGTGTCACCACTTAATTTCTATGGTGACACCACAATCATTCATTTCAACTAAGTTTTCCTCTATAGTTTTTGTGTTTAACTATTCCATAATTTCAAAATAGCTTCCACTATTTTTTTTTGGATATCACTTAAAAAATTGTCTGGATCCATACTGCAGCCACATTCTACTTAAATTTGTTCCTTCATATCAACACCAAGTCTTTTTTCTTTCGAGTTAATTTTATTCCAAAAAAAAAATATTTATAAAACTATAATTAAAACTTCACTTTGCCCACAATTAACAGAACAATTGTGTTTGTCCAATTCAACTATTTTTTGAAGCCTGTATAGACTGTTTTTTATTTTTTATTTTATTTTATTTAAAAAAAAAAAAATTTCGGAAGATATCTTAAAAATAGTGGCCGGATTATGCCAAATTATAAATGCCACTCTGAGTCAGCCACATATGTATGGATTGTCTTCAAAGTACATACAGTAGTAAAATTTATTCTATTGAAATATTTTTAAATTTATAAATATATTTCATTTTACCTATCGTGCAATTATAGTCAACAAAAAACAAACCATTTAAAAAGATTATTAGTTGTCGCATTATTGGATAAATGTTTCTTTGATTTACGTGTGCGAAATCCTAAACCATGGGTGGTGATCTTCTCTAAAAAATATGGCTTCACTGATCATCTTTTTAAACAGCGGCCGGCAGCTTCCTCTCTGTACCGAGCTATGGTTAAGGTAGGCTCATTTCTGGCTTCTGGAATGCGAATTAGAATTGGGACTGGTAACTGTAGTTTCTGGTTTGTGGAATGGCCTGCTAAGGGGTCGATTGGACATCGTATACGATATATCCATGTTTCTGATGTTGATCTTAAAATTAAGGATGCATGCTATGCCAAAAAAATAAAATTAAGGATGCATTTTCCAATCATCATTGGAGATGGGAGCGCATGTGGACACCCGTTCCAGAAGATATTAAAGCGGAGGTTAAGGCTTATGGTCCATTATTACTACATGAATCGGTCCCTGACACTTGGAGATGGTTGGGAACTCTGGATGGTGAATATAGAGTTTCGTCGGGGTATATATGGATTCTAGAACAGCGCGGGATGCAAAGAGACGGTCACCGCTCATGGGTTTAGAGGATTCGGGCTCCGGAGAAGGTTCATTTTATGATGTGGCTTGTCGTTCATAACTCGCTTCCGACGAACGAACTTCGTCACCTTCGAGGTCTCGCGGATTCAGCACTCTGCCGGGTTTGTGGATTGTATCCAGAGTCTATTCGTCACTTGTTCTTCCAATGTTCTTGGGCGGTGACGGTTTGGAAAAAGGTGGGATTCACGGTGACAAGTTGGTGGCCGGATGAATTTGCTAACGGAAATGATGTCTTGTATCGCCTACGCAAAAATTGGAAAGGGTTGCACTGGGCTACCATATTGGGAATTTGGAAAGGGCGTAATGATGTGGTAATGAAGGGTGGAGTGATTAATTTAAGTCTAATTACACGGGAGGCCCTTTCTTTAGGGAATAGCCTTGAGAAGGCTTGTGGTAAGAAGTTAAAAGAAGAGAGACTAAGGTGGGTTATGTGGAATCCCTTGAATGTAGCTTGCCTTTTGCTTCATGTAGATGATAGCTCATTGGGTAATCCGGGCCCTGCTGGGTTTTGAGGTGTTTTTCGTGAAGCGAATGGAAGATGGACCGAGGGGTTTTTTGGCTTGTTGGGAATCACTAACAACCTAGTAGCTGAACTTCATGGCATGTTATATGGTATGAGGCGTATATTGAAATTGGGCTTTGAGGAGGTGTTTGGCTCGGGTGTAGCCAAGGACCTTTTTCTCCTCAAGGGAGGCTACCGGAAAATGATCAAACCGATTACGGGTTCGGATTAACAATAATGCGCCCACAATTGACTGAATCTTCTTTGAATTGATCAAAAATAACAAGATACAACGGAGAATCTGCCCGTTGTTAAGAAACAACGGCGGAATTCACCAAAAACAGGGAACCAAACTACCAGCTGCTAAGGAGCAACGGTGGATTTGGAAATGGTAACCGCTACAAACTAGGCTAGATTCTAAGGAAAGCTGTAAAGGAAAGCTGTAAAGAAAGCAGTAAAGATAACAAGGAATTAAATTTGATAAAAGGAATTTGGGGGTTGGATTGATCTCTCCGATTTTTTGTGTGTCGACCCCTATTTATAGCCGGAGCTGGAGTAACCGCTCTCCGGCTGACTCCCCTGAGCCGAATTCTTTCTCTCTTCAATTCGGTCGTTTTGGTTTCGGCTGTTCCTTCCTATTTCGGCCGAAATCTCTATCAGCCTCGGTTCCCTCCCTTCGGTTCACTATGTACTTTCGGCCTTACTAATCTTGAGCCCATCTTCTTTTTGGACTTCCTCTTTCTTCCGGCCCATGTCTTATGGCCCAATAGCTCTTTCACGGCCCATTATTCCATATGGCCCCAACAGATGCCCTCCTTACTTGGGCGAATTTCTTTCATGCGAAGGAGCCCAAGTAACTCCTCTCTCTCTCTTCCTCTTCGTGCGCTAACTCCTCCTTAATATCCGGCCACGTCCTTCTGTGCCTTTTCATTTGCCTTTACTTTTGTTTTTATAGCCATTTTCCCATTTTCTCTTTCCTCATTCTCCCTTCGTCTTCTTGCTTCTTTTCCCATCGATGGCGCAACCGACTCTTTCCCCTTCCTCTCAAAAGATCAAAGATGCTGAAGATTCCCTAGTTGAGACTTCTTCGCTTCGTCTCATTGATGACGGCCTCGTTACTCTTGGGCCTCTTGCGACTTCAACTGAGGCCACGATTTCTGCTTCTGTTCTTTTTGGGGAGTCGAAGACGATCCCCTTGTTTTCGGACTATTTCTCTGTCAAGCTTTTCGGCCCTCTCAATACTTGGCCGCTGGTGACTCAGGAACATGTTGCTTGGTACGAAAGGGCCCTTCCTCATTGTGGATTAGGTTGGGTTAACTCTGGCATTGTTCACCTGATTAAGCTGAGCACTCAGCCCTTTCCTACTACTTACAATTACATTCAGGCCCTTCTTTGCTTCTGGAACTCATCCATTAATTGCTTCTGTTTCCCATGGGGTATGATGACTCCAACTATTGAGGATGTTAAGCTTCTTCTGGACCTACCCTCTCTTGGAAAGCCCGTCTTAGGTGTTACTGATTCCGACAAGCCTAATACGAAGAACACCGGCTATGCTTCCGGGCTCACCTTTTCTTCATGGATTAATAAGTATCGTGGGGATAAGCCCGAATTTTCTGAGGACGAATCTGTGGCTTTTATGATGCACTTCCTCAGCCGATTCTTCTGGTGCGCTCCTGCCAAGAATGTTGTTCTTGAGACCTACCCTCTGGCCAAGGCCCTTATGAAAAAGACTCATTTGCCTCTTGCCGACTATTTCTTGGCGCATCTGTATTCTGGTATGTCTTCCTTGGTTCATGGATGGGCTGATGGCCACTCTAGCCGATCTCATGGCCCTCTTTGGTTCCTTCACCTCTGGCTGGTATGGCATTTCAGGGATATGTCCCGTTTTGAACCTCAACCTTTCGAAACTACCCATCCTTCTGCTAACGATCTTCTCGGGGTTCGGTTTCCTGAAATGCGCACTGAACAATGGATTTGCTACTTCATGAACCGATCCCCGCTTGGTCCTTCTTCCTGCCATCTCTACTCTGGTACTCCGGATAGTTGGGTTTCGGCTATCAACACTCCCCCTTTCGGTAGACCCCTTCCGAAGGCGTTTGCTCAAGTCTGGAATGCTTGTATCATTCCTCGTCACATTTTCAACTGCTCGTTGTTTGTTCCCCCTGACCATTCTATCCTTTCTGAGGTTTACAATCCTCACTTAGTCAGCCGTCAATTCGGCTTTGTTCAGGATGTGGTCATTCCTCTCTATGGAGACCCAAATCGATACAGCAAATCCTTCAAAGGATTCGGCTCTGAGAACAGCCGAAATCTCTGTCGTACTTGGGCTCTCCGGATTTGCAACTTTGAAGTTCGTTCTTTTGACGTCCGCCCTGGTCTTTCAACCGAGCGTTTCGATACCTGGTGGGAAAAAGCTCTTTCTTATGCTAATTTTGGCACTAACTTGCAGAGCCTCCTTGTTTCTCGCGGCTTTCCAGGTATTATGATGTTTTCGGTTGTTGGTTCAGCCCCTGATTACTCCTGCTCTTCTCAAGAGGATGACCCTCTACTTCCTTTACTTAGTAAGTCTTTCGGCTTTCTTTTTATTGTGTATCGTATATCTTTCTCAGATTTTTCCTTCTTTTTTTCTCGCTTTGCAGGGGCTGCTTTAGATGATGTCTCGTCTCTTCCCTCTCATCCGCGTATTTCGTCTGCTCCCGCTACTTCCGGAAAACAAAAACGTGCCACTTCTGGTTCAGGGAAGTCGAAAAAAGAACCTGCAACTAAGACGCTGCGACGTTCGGCTCGTTCGCCTTTTCCGGGTTCGGCCTCGTCTGCTGATCAGGTCTCTTGCCGCTCTTTTCTTCTATTTTTTTTTCTCCTTACTCACCGTCTTCCCTTTAACATTTATTTCCTTTTTTTTTTCCTAGGCTCCTCGAGTTACCGTTTCTTCCGGCCCTTCCGAATCACCTAATCCCTCATCTACGGCCCTCGATCCTATTGATGAGGACCCGGCTATTACTTCAAGTACCACTCACGTTTCTTCGGCCGATATGGGGCTGGGATTGACTTCTCGAACACATGAGGGTGGCAACACTGGTTCGGCTGTTCCCATTTCGACTACTTCTCTAGCCGTAGCCCTTCCCTCTTCTTCTATTGCCTCTATTCCTGACCCCTCCCCTGTTCACACTCGGCTGGGAGAATTAGCCGTTGGCAATGTTAATCCTCCTTCGCCTTTCCCGGATAAGGATGTTCTGGATAATTTATTTTCCCTTTCATTTGTTTCTTCTTCATCGGAATTTTCTCGTTCTTTTAAAGCCTGCTTGGATAAGCTTGAACGCTTGATTTCCGAACAATCCGACGCCTTTTCCGTCCAAACCAGGCCTATCCTTTTGCTTATCTCTTATATCAGGCAGACTTTTCCTCAAGATCTTCTGGTCTCCGGTTTGTCAAACATCGTTGATGCAATGTTCACCTGTCTTTTACGAATAGACATGGAGCTTCCTAGCCTCTTGGCCTTTCGCAGAACACTCGAAGATGAGCATGCTTCTCTTACCCTTCATAGGGCGGAATTTGACAAGCATGCTTCTGACTATCATTCTTATATGAGTCAATTGTCGGCCAATGATGGCCTCAGATCCAATTATTTGAATCGTCTCTCCGCCATTGACTCCGAAATCAGCCGTCTTCAACATGAGGCACAAGGCGTGAAGGATGCCTTAGCCGAAGTTGACCAAGAATCGGCTCACTTGCAAGGACTTATAAAGCAGCTCCACAAATCTGCTCAGGCTCAGAGGGATAAACTTGCTAGTCTCAAAGAGAAAACAGACTACCTTGCTTTGAGATTGTCCTTCAGTGACAATGTCCTTAGTGTTTTTCGTGGCTTGTGGTCAGACACTCAGAAGGCACTTAATCAGATTCGCTCTGTTGAGGTTCAACTTCCTTCGGTGCCAAATACTTCAATGGTTTCTGATAACCTTTTCGTCAATCCTCCTTCAGGGGATAATCCGAAGAATTCTGGTAATATTTAATTTGTTCTTTTGGTCCTGACGATATACGATGATTATGTCTTCCTTTTCTTTTAATTTCTCTTCTTAGATGCTCCGTGTGATCCTTTCGAAGACACTACCGACAAGCTTTTCTCGTCCCAACCCGATGATCCTCTGGTTTCGGCCGAAGCTGAAGCTCGATCGTATCAGGAGTTTCAATCAGTATTGGATCCAACTTCTGCTCGTAATTCGGCCGCTCCTCTTACCAGTGATTTCGGTGAAGACATTGCTTATGATTTGAGTGGAGATTGAACTTTGTTGTTGTTGTTTTTTGGATGTAATAATATCCCCCTTACTGTACTCTTGGCTTTTATTTCGGCCGATCCACTCTGTATACTTAATCGGCCCATTATAAAATATTTGTCTTTTTGCAAACTTATTTCGCCTGTTTCTTCCGTGTTCCCAAGGATATTTTCTGATACAATATTATCTTCTGCAGCTTTATTGGGATTCTTGAAACGTCTCTTCCGTAATCAATGCTTTTCTCTTTACGTTTCCTTTTTTGCTATAACTGACATCTCTCAATTTTTCTCTATAAATACCAACTCATCTCCACTTCTTGTTCCATAATCTCGCAAACACCGATCATGAACATCTTGATGCTTTTAATTCCTTCTCCTCCCTGGCCCCCTTGGCCCGTTGGCTCTTTGGTTGATCCTTTGCTTATAAGCCGAAAGCCCTCCTTATATGCAACGCGAGTTCAACTAATCCTTTTACCATTATCTTCATATAAATTGGGAACTTTCCACACTTTCCTCAACATGTATTCCGACGGTCATACTCGAGCTCTGCTCTATTCCCTCTTATTGTTGTGACCCGTCGTAATCTTACTAATATCGGTCCCAAAGTCTTGGGCGGTCGAATAATAATTGCGCCTTTCTATGGGACCGAATTATCTTCTAAGCTCCGAAGGCCATACCCCTCGAACCTCATCCCTATCTTCAATGCTAAGAAGGGGGTATCCTTGCTGGAGCAGATTAAAATTTTCTTCTTCCTGGTCTGGGAGTTGGCTTTCTTGGCACAGCCATCTCTTCTCTCGCCGGCTAGAAGAATTTGGGCTTGGGAATGAATGTTGGCCATCTACCACTTCAGATCCCACTTGCCTCCGCTTCTTTCTAGCCGTTTTAGCCCAGGACGTTTCCCTTGTATATTGTAATTTTGGGCTATCGACGCCGCTTTCGGCCGAAGTAGCACCCTTTTTGTACTTATTCGTTCATGCAATAAAATCTTTACTTTTTCGCATCACTTCGTGTTTAATCCCATACTGATGGATAATATTTCTTCATGTATCTTGCATTAACTGGATTTGACATCTGCTCACCATTTTCGTCCACCAGAACGTATGCTCCATTCGGTAATCTCGTATGAACAATAAATGGTCTCTCCCAATTGGGACTCCACTTACCTAATCGGCCATCATTCTGCTTAGGTGGCCATATAACTTTCCAAAATAAGTCTCCAACTTCAAACCGCTTAAGACGAATTCGCTTATTGTACCAATCGGCCACGATATCTTTATTTTTCTGCAAATTCTCAAAGGCTTGCACCCGATTGGAGTTTATCTCCAATAACTCATCTTTCATCGCACAATCATACTGTTCGGCCGACATTGAATCCGCCTGGCTTGTTCTCAAAGTCGGCACTGTTATTTCGGCTGGCAATACTGCATCCATTCCATAAGTCAGCCGAAATGGTGTAAACCCAGTAGCTGAAGTTTTAGCATTTCGATAAGCCCACAATGCTTCAGATAACTTTTCGTGCCATTTTCTTGGTTGATCTTCAATCATTTTCTTTATAATTCCTATTAGCTGTTTGTTTGTGGCCTTTGCTTGTCCATTTCCTTGCGGGTAATATGGTGACGAATGCACAATTTTTATCCCGTATTCGTCTGCAAAGGCCTTGACCTTTTCTCCCACAAATACAGTTCCTCTATCTGTTAGAATCGTCTGTGGGATCCCGAATCTATAAATCAATTGTCTCTTGATAAACTCAATCACCTCCTCTTGTGAAATACTGACATACGCCTGAGCTTCGGCCCATTTCGTGAAATAATCTGTTGCCACTAGCACGAACTCATGTCTTTTCGATGAAGAGGGATGAACTTTTCCTATGATGTCCATGGCCCATCCTCTGAATGGCCATGGTTTGATCATTATGTGTAATTCTTCGGCCGGTAACTTCTGAATCGGCCCGTGTTTTTGACATTCGCTGCATCCTCTTGCATATTTTTCACAATCAGGACCCATATTCGGCCAATAATATCCCAGCCGAATAATACTCCACTTCATCGATTTTCCTGCCCGATGTGCACCACATATTCCTTCATGAACCTCTCCCATTACCCTTCTAGCGTCTTCTTCTCCGACACATCTGAGCAATATTCCATCAATAGCACGCTTGAATAATAATCCTCCTATTATGACGTAGTCCATCGCTTTCCGTTTTTCGGCTGGATTAGCCTCCGAAGGATCTTCTAATGTCTGTGCTATCTTTTTTATCCATTCGGCCTTCTCTGTTTCGGCCAAACGTACTTCTACATTTCCTGCTATCGGCATCAACCGATATTTAGCTGCATGTTGAGCCAATTCATTGGCTACTTCGTTCTTTTATCTCGGGATATATTCAATGTACACCTCATCAAATTCTTCTAACAAAGTAACCGCTTCTTCATACAATCTAATCAACTGAGAACTCTTAACCGAAAAATCGCCTAGTAATTGCTGAACAACTACTTGCGAGTCTCCTTTGACAATGATTGCTCTGACTCCTTCTTCTATCAACCTTTGTAATCCCGAAATTAACGCTTTATACTCAGCTTGGTTATTCGTATATGACTCTGGCAGTTGCACGAAATATTTGTATATCTTGCCATCCGGTGTTTGTAGGGTAAACCCTGCTCCAACTCCTGAAGCGGCTTTAGAACCATCAAATGTCATTACCCATGGTTGCAAGTATACAATTCCTATCTCACCAATTTCTTTCGGCCGATCTTGATAATCGATGTCATCGGTTATCGGGTGTATCACATGATCAGCCAGAAAATCGGCTACAATCTGTCCTTTCATAGCCCTCAAAGGTTGATATCTCAAATCGTATGCATTTAACTTCATGGCCCATTTGGCCATTCTTCGGCTACTGACCGGATCATTCATCATAATCTTAACTATGTCAACCGAAGATACCACTATCACTTGCCTTGGCTGAATATAATATTCTAATTTCTGGCATGCATGATAAAGACTTAAACATAGTTTATGAATCGGCGAGTACCTTACTTCGGCGTCCCTTAGGATTCGGCTAAGATAGTAAATCGCCCGATCCCTTCCTTCATCGTCTTCTTGCGCCAGTAATGCTCCAATAGATTCTTCGGCCGCTGCTATATACAACTTCAATGGCCGTCCTAAAATTGGAGGAACCAACACAGGTGGATTCATCAAATCCTGCTTCAATTGTTCGAAGGTTTTTTGTTGGTCGACTCCCCATTTGAACTCCTCTTCCTTCTTCAACCTCAATAAATCGGTTAGTGGTTTCGACTTTCCAGCCGCATTTGCTAAGAATCGTCTCAGGAAACCGATCTTTCCAAGAAACTTCTGTAGACTCTTCTTATCATGTGGAGGTTTGGCTTCTTGGATAGCCCTGGTTTTGTTTGCATCAACTTCTATTCCTTTGTTATGTACCAGGAACCCGAGAAAATTTCCTGCCTGTACTCCGAAAGCACACTTGGCTGGATTCATCTTGACTCCATGCAGCCTCATCCTTATGAACACCTTCCGCAAATCGTTCAAGTGGCTTTCGATATCTTTGGATCTGACCATGACGTCGTCGATGTAGACTTCAACACAATTCCCTATGAGGTCATGGAAAACATAGTTCATGGCTCTCTGGTATGTAGCTCCTGCATTCTTCAGTCCGAACGGCATCACCACCCATTCATATATCCCTATGGCACCAGGGCACCGAAATGCAGTCTTGTGAATGTCTTCTTCGGCCATAAAAATTTGGTTGTATCCTGAATATCCATCCATGAAAGATAGCATTCCCTGTTTTGCGGCCGAATCAATCAACAAGTCAACAATAGGCATCATATACTCATCTTTTGGAGTGGCTATATTAAGATTCCCGAAATCAATACAAACTCTCAATTTTCCATTCTTCTTTATTACAGGAACAATATTTGATAGCCATTCTACATATTTAGCTGGCCTAACAAACCCGGCCGCTAACAATTTCTCTATTTCTTCTTTTATTTTTGGGACTAATTCGGGTGCTGCCCTCCTGGCCGGCTGTTTATGTGGCCTGAACCCTTCTTTAATAGGCAGTCTGTGCTATACAATTGACCGCTCCAATCCTGGCATCTCTGTATAGTCCCATGCGAAACAATCCTTGAATTCGACTAGAACCTCCTTGAATCGGCTTGTCATCTGCTGATCAAGATTTGCACTCAACGGGATCTCCCTCGGGTGTTCGTCTGTACCAACATTGACCATTTTCAAGGGGTCTTGAGCTTTGAAATCCGGCGTTCGCTTTGGAATTGCGTCTATTAAATCGCTCCATCCTGCTTTGTCGTCTGAAACTCCGAGTTCGGCCGATTCGAACCCGATCGCTTGATTCGGTTGTGCCTCCATCATTTACTTTCTTCTTCGACTGGCCGTTCATCGGCCTGATATCTGATTTCAAACCCCAAATCTGTCCAATCACACTCGATCACCTGCGGGTACCGATCCCCTACCACTGCTAGGAATGGTTGTATGGGTTCTTCATATAACACCGCATCAATTCGTCCGGCTGAGCTGACTGGAAATGGAGGTTGATCCCCATCTACTTCTTCAACTGTGCCATCCTTTTTCCAGAACCATACTTTCTGGTGAAGCGTTGATGGCAAACATCGGGATGTATGAATCCAGCATCGGCCTAGTAGGGCCGCATACGGGACTTCTGCATCTACCATGAAGAACATGGTCGGAATTGATATTGTTCCGACCGTTACATCCACCAATATACATCCTTCAGCCGCAGTTTGAGCTCCCACAAAACTCATTACCTTCATTCTCGTAGGGAGTAAATCTTCCTTCGAACGGCCTATCTTCGTCAGTGTGGATAGCGGCATGATATTAACAGTGGCTCCACCGTCGATAAACATTCTTCTAAGTGGTCTCCCATTGACCCAACCATTAACGTATAAAGGCCTCACATGCTGGGACATTTTCGCAGTTGGAGGCAAAATCGTACCTGGTTGAGCTTCTGGAACAAATGCTTTATATCCTTCCTCAAACGATTTCTCTATTTCGGCTTCCGGCCGAAATACCTCAAGTTTATCGAAACAAAAATCCACTATGGGTTCTTCATCGCCATAGTATTCTCCATCCTTCTGACAGAAAACCACAGCTGGTTCGGAATCCGACCAGTACTCCTCTTTCTCTTCGGTGGTTACCGTCACCATATTCGCGCTAGATCCGAAGTCGAACTTAAACTGCCCAACAGGGGGTGTATCACTATTCGGAATGATAGTTGTCTTTGGTTTCCATTCCCTGGTTCGGACTGGTCTAGGCTTCCATTCTTCTTTCGATTTCGGCTGCTCACTTTCAATTTTCGGCTGTATTACTTTTGGCCGAAATTCAGTTTTGTTCTTTAGCCGATCCTGTCCTTCTTTCGGCTTCCTCTCTTCTTTCGATTCGGACTTCAAACGAGCCGAAAATACCCTATTGAGTATTCTTCCTCCCGAGAACGAACAGTCATCAGGGAAGTCCTCTTCCATATGCATCATATCATACTCCTCCTGCTCAGAAACAGCAGCTGCTTTAAGCCGTTGCATTCTTCGTTTGAAAGTACGATATGATCCCTTTCCTTTTGGGACTTTTCTCTCCTCTGCCCTCCAAGCTGAATGGTCATACCGGCGTTGATCGAAATGCCTTCTTTCTGGAGAGTTTTGGACCCATCGGCCTACCTGAGTATTTGCTGGTGGCCTTCTAAGCTTTTTTTATTTCGGGACTAACAGCTTCTTCAGGGACTGTGATCTGTATCACAGTCTTTCCATTCTGTTTATCGGCTGTTAACTTCATCTCTGAGTCCCATCCGTTGGTTATGATTTTCAACGTTGGTCTCTCACTCTTATCTCCGATCTCGATCTCCTGATGTCTCTCCGATTGCTTGATCCACTCTTTTACCTCATAATTCCCCAATCGGTCAAAAACATCTGTAACTTTCTCTTTTCCCTTCGGAGATCCTAGTCTTTTCCATACTCCTGACTTCTGAGCCGATGGCCGATCCCCAAGCCGATCGTGCACAGAACTCTTGCTAGATGATGTTTGATCCCCCAATCGGTCATGCACCGATTTATTCCGGTTGGGCTGCACCATCACCATGTTGGCAACTGGGAACGGATTCTTATCAATTGCCATAAGCCTCTCTGGGAACTTCAGCTTCCCATCATCGACATGCTTCTGAATCAGCTTCCTAAAATGCCCACAAATCGCCGTGGAATGAGTAGCTGATCCATGGAATCTGCACCATCCGGCCTCCAACTGATCCTTGGTAGGCTGTGGATGGTTTCCTTTAAACTCTAGCAATCCGTTCTTCTGGCAATAATCAAATATTTCATCCATTTGTGACAAGTCGAAAAAGTAAAACCTTTGAGATTCATCTCCTCCTTCTTTCTCCTTGCCTCTGGCTGGCCGAAGTGCTGGACAAGTCATAGGCTTTTTTATGATTAACTCTGCCCTTGCAACTTCAGCTAATGCAGGAACGTCATCCGTATTGTACTCTTCCTGAATTTCACATCTATCCAGAGATTCAGCAAATGAGGCAGCTGACTGGATAGGTTGTGACCTTCCACTTTGACTCCGGCTTGATTTGAAAGCCGCCTGTTCCGCCAAATATGTCTCCATCCTTATAGCTTCAGCCGTTAATTCGGCTACTGTCCTTGGTCTTGTTACCATCAATCTGTCCTTAATGGCAAACTTCAAATTTTGCTTTAAGATTTGAATATATTCATGCTCAGGTAGCATTGTCTTCATCTGAGCCTTTACTGCATAAAATCTTTCAATAAATTCAGTAACCGATTCAGACGCCTTCTGCTTGGTTGACGTCAGATCAACTACCGAGACTTCCGGACTGGTATTATAGAATCAGTCATGGAATAACCGCTCCGTTTCGGCCCAAGTATTGACCGATCCCGCTGGTAAATTAATGTACCACTCGAATGCTGGGCCAGTTAATGACAAACTGAACAATATCAGCTTGTGAAAGTCATTTTGCGCGATTCTGGTACATTGAGCTGTAAATCGGCCAATATGCTCGATGGTAGAGCGGCCGACTTCTCCAGAAAAAAGTGTTAAAATCTGGAACCTTTGCCCCTCTAGGCAGTGGATACTGCTCCTCAATGTAATCTGGATAAGGTTTCCGATACATCGGCCTATTCTCCTGGCCGATGAGATTCCCAAACTGTGTGCGAATAATCTCGGCAATAAGCTCTCTGTCAACCAGTTGTGGTGGATTCTGCTGAAGTGGTGCGTATTGTTGTTGAACCACTGGAGCAGGCGGTTGAACAGCTGGTTGAGGCGGTTGATTCTGTTGGTGATCGTACCTCTGCTGCGGAGGAACAAAAGGCCGAGCTCCGTGCCCTCCTGGCGGCCTAAAGGCCTGCTGTTGAAAATTGTGAGGATTTTGCATCGCAGGTGGTGGATTTTGCGCCACTGGAGCCTGCTGCGCTCCCATCGGATACATACTCCTCGCTATTTCGGCTCTAAACATGGCTGGCATCGCTGCCAGGATATTTCCTTCGATTTGGCGAACCGAATTAGTAACCGCCGCTTCCACCATAAATTGAACCTGATCTCGGAATCGCGGGGTTAAATCATCGTTTGAAAACTCCTGATTATGGAAGTGTGATGGTCCGGGGAAACCTGGGGGGAATTCTCCGGCTTCTGGTGCGCGTTCTTCCTGAATCGGCGGCAAATCAGTCCTCGCCGCCGTGTTTGCTGCTGGAGTTGCTTGTTCAAACGCCATTTCGCGTCCCACTGGGCGTGCCACTGTTTGGCTCGGGTGTAGCCAAGGACCTTTTTCTCCTCAAGGGAGGCTACCGGAAAAGGATCAAACCGATTACGGGTTCGGATTAACAATAATGCGCCCACAATTGACTGAATCTTCTTTGAATTGATCAAAAATAACAAGATACAACGGAGAATCTGCCTGTTGTTAAGAAACAACGGCGGAATTCACCAAAAACAGGGAACCAAACTACCAGCTGCTAAGGAGCAACGGTGGATTTGGAAATGGTAACCGCTACAAACTAGGCTAGATTCTAAGGAAAGCTGTAAAGGAAAGCTGTAAAGAAAGCAGTAAAGATAACAAGGAATTAAATTTGATAAAAGGAATTTGGGGGTTGGATTGATCTCTCCGATTTTGTGTGTGTCGACCCCTATTTATAGCCGGAGCTGGAGTAACCGCTCTCCGGCTGACTCCTCTGAGCCGAATTCTTTCTCTCTTCAATTCGGTCGTTTTGGTTTCGGCTGTTCCTTCCTATTTCGGCCGAAATCTCTATCAGCCTCGGTTCCCTCCCTTCGGTTCACTATGTACTTTCGGCCTTACTAATCTTGAGCCCATCTTCTTTTTGGACTTCCTCTTTCTTCCGGCCCATGTCTTATGGCCCAATAGCTCTTTCACGGCCTATTATTCCATATGGCCCCAACAGGAGGCCATTTGTTTTTCTGATTCTCTAGAAGCCTTACGGATTCTTCATCACGTCACTAGTGATGGCCATTGGCTGAAACCTTTGGCGCTACTCATTAAGGACACTTGGGCTCAACTTGCAAGGGTTCGTTGGTGTCATATCCTACGCGAAGGGAATGTAGTTGCAAATTCTCTAGCCAAGCTTGATGCTAATTCTGAGAGTTTCTTTACTATTTGGGTTTTTCCTCCAAATGACTCTCGGGTTGCTTTAGCGGCCGACAGGGCGGGAACCTGGTTTCCGCGTTTTTGAGTTTCATTGTGCTTTCCTCCCTTCTCCTCCCCGTGCTGTAGATTTTTCTTACCTTTGGTTACTTACTTTAGCCGACGCATTGGCGTAATTTCACCTAAAAAAAGATTATTAGTTTTTTCTTCTATTTCTTAATATTTGTCACATGAATTTATAATTTCTTGGAGGCAGGTACAAAATTAATATTGTACGGGGACATATACTGAGTCTTTGATCTAATTAATGGTTAATTTCCTCAACTTTCAATATCAAATTTTCATTTCATCATCTTTAATCCGTTGTAATATGTTCTATAGACATTATTGTTGCCAAAAAAAAAATATGTAAAAATAAAAAATAAAAAAAAAAATCTATGGAAGATATTTTTGGGACCACCAAATTGCCATGAGACACCTCAGTAATTTATTACAAATAATATACCTTAAAACCAATGTATAAATCATTCATCCGTGCACCTCCTCCTCTTCACGCCGTCATTCTGGAAGCCATCCGCCGCCGGTGGAGCCTTAGATTCCACAGCAGCAAGCGATCGGAAAAAGATATCCAGTTCTTGATCTCCGAATACAGTCGTCTCGAACAGCTTCAGCGCCGGTGCCAGATTTCTCCGGCGGCGCACAAACCGCCTCTTCCTCTTCTTCTTCGTCGGCGGCGGCGGCGGGTGGCGCAAATCCACTTCGGGTATCTTGTGCTCCTCGGACGAAGGCGTTTTGTATCCTTCTTCTTCTTCGTCTTCTTCTACTGGTGATACAAATTTTGAATCATTTATCTCCTGAATTGCTCGATGATCGTCGGACATAATTGATAATCTGATGAAAAGGCAAACGAAATTTGAGATCGATAATTTGAAGGTTTCGATTATTTTTCTTGCTGCTTATCTTTTGACGCGATGATTTTATTTCGTCAATTTAATTTTGGCTCATGCACTATAATAATATCATATCATCATTTCTTATTTCTGTTATGAAATTTGTGAAAGATGGATGTCCGCCAGAGGTGATGCTCGATGTGTGTGTCTATATATATATATACACACACATACACGCACACAATAAATGCAATAACTTTTTTTTAAAAAAATTAATTAAATTAGTTAAAATAATTAATTTTGTATAAGATATCCATTTCGTATTCAATTTATTAAATAATAAAGGAATTGTCCCACCACTTCTCTAGCCTGTATAGGCTGTTCCACAAAAAAATAATAATAATAATAAAGGAATCAAACGCAGTTGACCTGATTGTTATGGGTTAGCTTAATTCAAGACTTTTACTTAAGTTGTTAAAGTCCCATATTACTCGGACTAATTGCATCTAGTGTATTGATCTCTTGTATTTGGTTTAAGTCACAAAAGGCTGTCAAATTTAATTATATCTGATTTATACAATATAATTAGAGTTTGGAATTAAACTACGTGATTACTTTACCCTTTTGACATGCTTATATTGTGAGATTGTATTACAAAAATGAGTGAAAAGATAAATTCGTTGAATTTGTGCGATGATCGATTTTACTAATATTCATTTTGGATTTCGGTTATCAACTTGGGTTGATTAAAAGTAACATATTCCTTAAATTAAAGTATTGGTGAAGATTTTCATTTTTTGAGATACGGCAAATTAAAGTAATTTTTTGCAACATATATAAAGTGTCGTATTATATTGTTTTGATTATGGGAATAATCTACTCTTCATACTTTATCAATGTACTAAAAGATAGTATAAGATTATTAAATTAATTATCCCTCCTTTTTTTTAAAACCCAAAAAAGAAAAATTCACAATTGACATTGGATCGTTGATAATTGGGAATTCATAGCACATAAGCTACAAGGAGTTTTATATTTGCGGAATTCTGATTTGAAATATACTACAATTCTTCAGTGCATACTCGATTTTCGAGACATTAGTCTTGTGCCCAGTGAAAATTAGGAATTCTCAATTATTCGAAAAAAAAATAAAGGATAGATTACTGGAGAATTCGAAAATTGAAAGTTTGAATCAAACCTATGAAAAATCTATTTAAGTACGATGGTTTTCATCATAACTGATTAGTGGTTTATGGTGAAATTGGTTTAGAATTAATGAATGATTTCATTGTTATTAACTACTTTGTCCGTATTCAAAAATTTTAACATTCATTATTTTCACGAGAGTAGTATCTCAAATTTTATAAAATAAAAAATTATAAAATTTTAATATTATAAAACTACGTGATTAGATGAATCTAACAAAATCTCACATGACTATATTTTATCTTATGTAACCATATTAAAAAGTCGAATCAAAGTTACTCCATAATGTTTACTATGCTAGTAATGGAGGGAGTACTACTTATTTATTAAGCGGATAATTGGGCCATCAACATTGGGCTTTTCAGCCCACATTACAAACCCTGTATTATTAAGCCCCGAAAGTTAGAAGGGTCAATAAATTTGCAATAACAGAGCCCAATTTATAAAAAGAAGACCCGATTGGGGTTCAAATTAACAATACCGCCATTAGGGGTATTTCAGCCTACGCAGGAGTCCAAATACTGTAGTATTTTTCGAAACCTTTGTTTTCAGAAAACAGGATCCCCATCAAAACAAAATTGATATCATTGAATCTCAACCCGGTTACTGAACAGGCAACTTAAGTACCTGCACATCAAGAAAATGATGGTTAAGGCTTCAGAAATGATGCTGTCATTTATATCCATCATTTCTCTATGGTACCCATCATTCCAAGAATAATGGTTAAGGCTTCAGAAGTGATGCTGTCATTATTTATTATTTCTCTATAGGTACCTATCATGCTAGTTTTGTCTGTAGGTGTTGTTGCCAGCATACAAACAAAGCCGCTGGAGTCGAATGAAGAAGAAAAAGGAGAAGAAGAAGAAAAAGGAGAAGAATGAGGATTTTATCTGCCCAACTATTTTTCGGATAGGCAAAGAAGAAGAAGAAGAAGAAGAAGAAGAAGAAGAAGAAGAAGAAGAAGAAGAAGAAGAAGAAGAAGAAGAAGAAGAAGAAGAAGAAGAAGAAGAAGAAGAAGAAGAAGAAGAAGAAGAAGAAGAAGAAGAAGAAGAAGAAGAAGAAGAAGAAGAAGAAGAAGAAGAAGAAGAAGAAGAAGAAGAAGAAGAAGAAGAAGAAGAAGAAGAAGAAGAAGAAGAAGAAGAAGAAAAGCAACACCCTAGACCATACAAGAAGACTAACTGTAGAAATATCATACTCCCAACACTTCCCAAAATACTATTACGCATTTTAGAATTACTTCAGCAGCCCTAATAAAAATATATATATATATATTGTATACATTTATTTGATTAATTTATTTAATTAAGCTAAAAAAGCTTAATTACAGCCAAAAGTTAATTGAGCTGCGCTGGGCTACACTGGTTGAGGGATTACAGCATCTAACCATTAATGCCAAACAAGCTAAAAATATCCCTACGTAAAGACAATAAATTAAGAATACTATTAAATCGAAATTTCAGGGTCCAGTTTTCACCAGTACTACTACTGCAACAATATAAATATTGGAAAGGGACTGGACTGGACTCCATGCAGTTTTACTTAATTTTATGGTGCACAGTTATATCTTATCCTAAGAGGCTCGCTCGTGTATACACACACACACACACACACATATATATATGGTCCATAGAAATACAATTGATCACCTCATCATTGTGTTTATTTCCATGCACATTCTTAATTTATTGTACCAACTGGCCGTGAAATTGAGTACTACTGGGTATGCTCCATATATAGGACGATGAAGATTTCCACATCATTGGCAGACATGATCAGAATGACCCTAACAAAAACCAGTTGAAAAACCATTAATTAGTATATTTCAAAACAAACTTCAAATCCACATTCCTCTTCACAAAAACATAAAATAAAAAAAAATAAAAAAAAAAAAGGATTTTCCCTCTAAACTTGCCAATGAGCATATGATGCATATCCCTCTTTCCCTTTCTATGGCATGGGATTCCCATCCCCATCTTATTCAACTTTTTATTTTTATTTTTTTCCTTTTCTCGACGTGTAATGATTTCACTCGATTTACCTATTTGATTAATTAGAATTCCGTGTAAGTACTCTTATAGATCCCAACTTTATGTTTGTGGAAAAAAAAATGTGTGCTTTTCATTTAATATTAGTAATTTGCTTCTTTGCTAGTATTACAAATATAATGAATTGGTGGGGTGGGGACTTGTTTACTTTTAAAGACATACATTGATACATACGTTTTTGTTATTATTGAACCAAAAAGCTATCATAGGAGAGAACCCCCAAGTCCCAACTGATTAAGCAAAGCAAAAAATGAAAAGTGGAAGAAAATAGGGAAAGAAACTAGACATAATAATAATAATAATAATAATAATAATAATAATAATAATAATAATAATAATAATAATAATAATAATAATAATAATTGAGCACCAATGCAAGAGAGGAATGAAAGTGCAGAGTCAGAGTGCAAGAAAGAATGGTGGATTCATCAAACTCCACAAAAATATACTACTAGTAATAAAGGAAGGAAAGGAAAGGAAAGAAAAGAAAGAATGAGAATGGCCAAATGGGTGCACATCCAAGTGAAAAAGCTCCCCTTAGTTATTGCTTTTGAGTTGCTTTGGTATCTCAAAAGATGGATTCACAACAAAAGTTGGGAATCATATAGATATTGCTCGAATTATTTCATTGCTTTTTTCTCCACACCTTTTTGGCCATATATCCCCCACATTAAGACAAACAATTATTGGCCTTTTCTTCGGTTTTATTATTGTCTTAATGCAAAATTGAAAAGCCCAATTTCTTTGTTCCTTATAGATATAGTGATGATGATGATATATAGCGTACGGGTGGTCCCATATTTTTTTGGTCCTTTAATTTTTTGATACTGAATTTCAGCTATATTTAAATTTTTAATGGCGTGCCAATAAATTATAATTATATTGGTCCTAATATATTGAATGTAGTCATTCATTCTTCTATGGAAATTCCAAACTAGCCAAATTAATGCGTGTAACCTCATATGCTGAAAATTTCTCTGATTTTTTTTAAGGTTTCTCTTTGGATGAATTTTCTCATTAAATAAAAAAAAAATCAAATCTGGATACTCAAAACATAGATAGATAAAAAGGAACTATTCAGATAATACCCTATCATATGAATCCAAGCATATTCATTGTTTTCATTTTGCCAAATGCCCAAATATTTTCAGCAATCGTATTAAAATGGCTGAAAAGTTGTTCATGTTAAATTTTAATTTATTTATTTTAATATTCGTACTTTCAAGTTCTCTAACTTCCAAACATATACATAGATAGTCAATTCTCTATCTAATCTTCTATCCCTTCTTGTTCGTTTTTAATTTGTGTTATTTGGATATCCACATCCTTTTGTCGACATTAGAATATCATTATTCATAAAAAAAATATTCTTATTTTCCTTTTATTAAATTTATCATCTACATTGTAAATTATAAAACCAAAATATCAATAGATGAAAATTAAAAGAGTATTGAATGATAAAAATATAAAAAAGAAAAAAAAAAGTAAGAATAGGAAAAATGAAAGGAAGTAGTAGTAGCAAACTGTAAGCAATTACTAGTACTAGTTGCATCGGAAAGAGAGAAAAAGCCAAGTGTCACAAATGTAAGGATATTTCTTGAAAAGAAACTTTAGACAGAGGCAAAAAAGGCTACAGATTTTTTATTTGCCACTTCCCATAATTCCCAAATAGAAAACATTTTCGAGAATGAAATCCCAACTCCAAATACTGTCCAATGTGAGGCAATAAGGTGGCATATGGTCTTGTCAAATATGGTGCTTGAAAACATTTTTCATGATTTTTTCGAATTTTGTCCAAGTAAAATTTGGAAACAAATGCGTTGGGTGTTTAGTTCACTTCATACTACTTAAGTCAATTGGGGTTGGTATGTAAAATAAAATTTGAAAAAATATATAATTATTTATAATTTCAAGTATTTCTATTATTTTCATATTTTTTAAAATAAAATTTAAATTTAAATATTTTTTAATCATCGATCAAAATTTTTAATTTTTAATGTGCAAAACCGATATATATTTAATACCTTGGGTACGGAAAAAAAAAGGAAAATAAAAGAATGCCTTCATTTTTTTTGGAAATTAGAATAAAAGAAAAAATAATAAATAAATAAAACTCCCCAGTTTCCAACTCTGGGCATCATCATTCATCATTCATCAACGTACACCACAACAACAACCGCCATTCGAATCATTTTTCACCCCATTTCCATAATCATCATCAATCCCCATTGCTCTTTGCTTAATCTTTTTATTATATCATCATCATCCATCCCTTTCAATCCCACAACAACACATGATGTATTCTTCCTTATTTTTCCTATTTATCTTTCACATTTAATCTTTAGTGTTTTGCTCCTCACCAACTAGAGGCGGTTATGGTTTTTCTGGCGACGCTGGTTCTGGTTATTTTGGCGGCGGCGTGTGGCGAGGGGAAAGCCGTGATGCTGAATCTGGAGCGGTCGAGGAATGGGGAAGCGGAGCTCAATTTACTCAAAGATCGGGACCGCGTCAGGCACGGTAGATTGTTGCAGCAGCAAGCACGCGGAGTTGTCGATTTCCCCGTCCAAGGCACCTACGATCCTTATCTTGTTGGGTAATTTTCTCTGTTTTATCTCCATTTTTTCAAGTATCTGCGTGTGAGTGTATTTGCGTAATTGAGTCATCTTCTTGATTATTCTTTTGTGAATACCAAGACTGGAGAAGATAGTTACTGTAATTGATGAGTTTTTGTTCTAGGCTGTATTTCACTAGGGTTAAATTGGGGACGCCTCCAAAGGAATTCTATGTACAAATAGACACAGGGAGTGATGTTCTGTGGGTCGGTTGCAATCCATGTTCTGGCTGCCCAACTTCCAGTGGACTTCAGGCAATTTCAATTATATACATAACATCCTATTCTCTTGTTTAAGTATAACGTTCTCTATTTTCCAATTATGCACTCATACGGTGCGATTTTCTGCTGTTATAGATTCATCTTGAGTTCTTCGATCCTTCCAGTTCATCAACGGTGTCTCAAATTTCCTGTTCTGATCAACGTTGTTCATTGGGAGCACAATCTTCGGATTCTCTCTGTTCAAACCGAAATCAATGTGGATACACTTTCCAGTACGGAGACGGTAGTGGGACGTCGGGATATTACCTATCCGATCTGATGTATTTTAACTCTGTAGGGAGCAATTCAGTGACTTCAAATTCTTCAGCACAGGTTGTCTTTGGGTTAGTAAGTTTTCCTTCATCTGCATTTTACCCCGTTTTACATAATTTTGTTTACTTAATTTGCAGACTTTTTCTGATTGCAGGAAGAACATATTTTTAGAACAGTCCTCTTTAACATGACTCCAATGTCGTTATTGTCTGCTTCATGGCCTCTGTTTACCTAGCAAAGTTTAGCTTAGTCTTGATATGGCTTTGACTGTGTCATTTTTTCATCACAGTTGTAGCACGTCACAAACGGGAGACCTTACCAAGCCAGACAGAGCAGTTGATGGCATATTTGGCTTTGGCAAGCAAGGTTTATCAGTCATTTCACAGCTTTCATCCCAGGGCGTTACTCCAAATGCATTTTCTCATTGCCTTAAGGGAGAAAATGGTGGTGGTGGTGTATTAGTTCTTGGCCAGATTGTCGCACAAAATATGGTCTACACTCCTATGGTTCCATCACAGTATGCTTTCAAGACTTGTCATGCAGTATATTATTTCATTCCCATCATTCTAAAATCACATGTTTCTGTATTCAATCCACAGGCCTCATTACAATGTGAATCTACAGAGCATCTCCATAAATGGGCAGCCCTTAGCCATTGACTCATCTGTATTTGCAACAGCAGATGACCGAGGAACAATACTTGATTCAGGAACAACATTGGCCTACCTTGCAGAAGACGCTTATGATCCTTTCGTTAATGCAGTAAGTTTCGGGCAAAGAACATTTTCAGTCTCTCAATAAATGCTCATTTCAAATATCTGTGTTTTTCAAGCCATCTTTTCTATCTGTAGATTATGCAGACTGTTTCCCAGTCTGTTCGTCCCCTTTTTAACAAGGGAAACCAGTGCTATCTAACAACTTCCAGGTTTTGACATGGCACTCTATCAACCGATCCTCTTGAAAATTATTGTTCATTCATTTACAATGTTTGTTATCTGCATTCTGCCAGCATCTCTGAAATATTTCCTTCGGTTAGTTTGGACTTTGAGGGGGGTGTGTCCATGGTGTTGAGGCCTCAGGATTACCTCTTGCAGCAGAACTCTATTGTAAGTTGCCACTGCATTTCTTAGAACAAGCATCCTCAGCACTAGATGTTGGATAAATTAAATATAAACAAATATAAAATTCTACGAGCTTGTGATTTTGTTGATGATTAGTTTATGACCCTGTAGGGTGGCGCTGCGGTTTGGTGTGTTGGCTTTCAGAAAATTCAGGGGCAAGGAATTACAATCCTCGGAGGTACGAAGCATACAATATGCTATTATTTGAATTTAACTTTTAATGCTTTGTGCAAAGAATGTTACTTTTGATTTTTGAAGTAGTTATTGTGTATTTTGACAAATTTAATTCTCTTCTTACAAAAGTTGTTTTTATCTTTTTTTTTTTCCATAGACCTCGTTTTGAAAGACAAGGTCATAGTATACGATCTGGGGGGACAAAGGATCGGATGGGTCAACTACGACTGTAAGCACAATTCCATCATCTTTCATTTTCATGCTCTCTAAGCCTTTCCCTCGAAACACCTGAACAAGATTCATTTACACTTATAACGTGTCTCATTAACACATACATCTCACAGGTTCAGCGCCTGTCAACGTCTCCATAAGCAGCACTGGAACAACTGAATATGTGAACACAGGGCAGCTCGACCACAGTAGTTCTTCACGGTATGACCCTCACAAGCTTGTTTTACCTACTGCGGCCGTGTTTTTCTTGTTGCATATAGCATTCTTCGGTGTTTTCCCATTTTTGTGACATGTATTTACTGATGATAATTGGATTTCTAATGTCATTTTCCCTCTTAATAGTTCTGTAAGCAGATTAATTAGTTGTAGCTTCCCCCCCCCCCCCCCCCCCCCCCCCCCCCTTTTGTTTTGTGGTATTTGGAAACAATCATTATCTCATTGTTGTATAAAAGATGCATACAGGTAGAGTAGAATTTTCCTGTACAGAGGGTACATTGTGGAGCTTGTTGGATAATTTGGGTCATGAGTAGGATAATAACATCCAATAAGGGAATGGTGATTTGGTGGAAATTAGTTGAAGACGTTACTAGAGGCAGTTGGCTAAAAGAAAACTACAAATTTGGAACAAATTCAACTTTTGAATAAACCAATCCTAGCTAAGAGATAAATTATTCTATTCTCTCTCCACATACTATTAACTAGTACTACTATTTAAGTACATAAACATGCTCCTCGACATTTGCACGAACTCAGATATGGGAACACTTTATAACTGGCTCATGCTGTCAGTTATTAAAATCCTGCAGTTACTACTCTTACTCAAAATGAATCAAGCTACTAGAGCAAGCATGTCCAAAAATGCATTTGTGGTTTGGGCCGAAAAAGTGAAAAAGAAAGTAGTAATAAGTCATCAATCTCGTCTAGGACAAGGGGATACCATGATATTTACCTTTAAAAAAAGTCATCAATCCCAATATTCTCCCAATTGTGCATTGTTTGGCCAAATCAATGTAGGGCTTACAAAATTTTGTTGCAAATAATCTTCCATGTCGGCCAGGGCGATTTTTATGTACATTGAACTATAATATTTTTGTTCTTAATAATAATAAAATATAATAATAATAAAAGGCATAGATATGCAAGTGACATTTTGTAGAACTAGCCAACTAGGGTGGTTTCAGAGAAATAAATTTATAAAGGGAAGGATACTTTAATTTGTCTGATCCAACTTAAGCTGCTAGAAAGAATATTACTAGTATATTGTTGTTATTAGAATCATAAAACTAATTCAAATAAATGTCTTTATTTTGAGTTAAGTTACAAAGTTAGCATGTTTCTCTCCGTAGCAACAAAAACACTAGAAAGAAAAAATTTCGCACTAGTACAAAACATCCCTGTTGAATCATATGTTAATTATTTTTCTTAAAAATGCATGCCATTTCTTTTTTTTTTTTTTAAATGCTGTCCAACAACTAAAGATAATTTCAAAATATAAGAATTCGTAGAAACAAATAGAGTAAGTTTTTAAATTCTAGTCGTTTTATATTATTTAACTTTCAAATAAAATTATTTATTCATAAATTCAAAGCAAAAATAAAAAAATACATATATAAGAATTATTCTTTAATAATGTTCTGTTGTACTTCTCGTTCATTGTACTTAACCATTTTTATTTTCCATTTAACAAATTTAGCCCAATTTAAAAACAAAGATTCACGGACTGACCATTCCAAGAATTTTCTTTTATTACAATGACGAGGAAACATCATGGGATGGCATGATGACATTCAGCATTTTCCAAGAGTCAATTGGGGTGATATTGGTTCCCTAACCTTTTTTTTCACACCGGGTATTCCCAAAACTAATCACTCAATAATCTGGTTGGTAATGAATTCTTGTCATGTCGTGTCCATTCAATGGTTACAAGCTAATTTAAAAGCGATTTTTTTTCCTTTATTTTTTCTTTTCTGTTTTTTCAAAAAAAAAATATAGATGAGGCAAAAAAAATAATAGATTCATTGCATGTGGTTCCAGCATACTTCATCCATCCAATTTACTTTGTTTTACCGGTTGCTAAAGTCCCTTTGTCTCTAGGCAACATATCTTTGATACCATCATAACATGTAGAAATTTATGAATGTAAGGCTCGTACCTAAAATCAATGAGTGATATGTGGAATTGCTCCCAACCATATAAAGTAATAGGATAATCACATCACAAATCGATGTAGGATCTCAACAGTCTTATTTCTTTATTTAGTAAAATTTACTTACTTAATTTTACTTTTATTTTTACAAAATACTACTATGTCACAACTATGCACTTCAATGCATATTTTTTAATAATTAGTAATACACTATAAGTTAAAATTATAAATAATTAAAAATAAAAATCGAATAAATAGGTTCCGGGCTTCTTTTTTTCCCCCAAAAAATCAATAATTGATATTTTTAAACCACACAATTAGACGAATTATATATGATATAACACCTCATTTTACTATATTTTTCTTATATAATTATGATAAAAAAATTTTAAACAGCTAGAATAATGAACATCGTCAATAAATTTTTCAAAAAAAAAAAAAACGTAATTCAATGTACAACTAATTTACTATCATTAACTAATTTCCATCCACTACATAAATTCCGTAAATAATAATAATAATACACGTTTAGAATTAGCCAATTTAATTAAATATATTTAATTGGCTAACACAAAAAAAAAAAAAAAAAAAGAAGGGTTTGGTAGAGGGTCGAAACCGCAGCTACTTTGTCGTTAGCTCTTCTTGTAACAAAGTAAATAAATAGACAAAATTGACACAGGTCACTAAGGAAAAAAAGATAAATATGTCCTTTTTCTTTTCAAAAAATTTAAATCAGTCCTTTTTCTATTTTATTACCAAAACAGTCCTCTACAAATGATAATTATGTTCAAATCAGTCCTTTTTTCACTAATTATATTCTAATTGCTGACGTGGCAAGTGTTTTAATTTAAACCTGACACGTGTGCATAATATTAGTCTTTTTCTTTTATCTTTTGTCAATTCAGTCCTAAACTTTTATTTTGTTCTATTTAGTCCTCTACCCCAATCACTCATTTTTATATTAATTGGCCTCAAACCTTTCAAATTATTTCATTTTAGGCCCAGAACCTTAAATTTTTTATTATTACTAATCCATTTATCAAATAAATGCACAACATACTTCCATAAATAAAATTAAACACCAAACCTCATATATTGGGTTCGACTGCTTTGTTATCGGGTCTTTCAAGTACCGGAATTTTACGGACTCTCTCTAATAACCACTCGACCGCAACCGATTGTTCATTGGTTTTGGTTTCCTTCAGTAACAATCAACAGAATCTTACTTTGCGTCCTACCTTAGGATGTAGCAATATGTGAGTAAATTATTTAACTTGAATTTTTTGAAGGTTATGGATACAGTAAGCCTTGGTTTTATTGAAAAATATTAATATTATTAAAAATATTAAAAAAATAGCCTGAATTTTATTGTCCACAAAGTATGATTGTGCTGATTGTTGCTGAAGGAAACCAGAACCAATGAACCATCGTTACGGTCAGGTGGTTAGAGAGTATCCGTAAAATTCGGAACTTCGAAGACCCGGTAACAAGGCGGTCAAACCCAATGTATGAGGTTTGGTATTTAATTTTATTTACGGAAGTATGTTGGGCATTTATTTGATAAATGTATTAGTAATAATAAAAAAATTAAGGTTCTAGGCCTAAAATGAAATAATTTGAAAGGTTTGAGGCCAATTAATATAAAAATGAGTGATTGGGGTAGAGGACTAAATAGAACAAAATAAAAGTTTAGAACTGAATTGGCAAAAGATAAAAGAAAAAGGACTAATATTATGCACACGTGTCAGGTTTAAATTAAAATCCTTGCCACGTCAGCAATTAGAATATAATTAGTGAAAAATGACTGATTTGAACATAATTAGCATTTGTAGAGGACTGTTTTGGTAATAAAATAGAAAAAGGACTGATTTAAATTTTTTGAAAAGAAAAATGACCTATTTATCTTTTTTCCCAGGTCACTAATGATGCATCGCTGGCCTGACATCTCACATCCATAATAAATAAATTAAATACTACTAACTAATTTATTAGAATTCAACAAAAACAGTAATTTTGTACAAAAATTGCAAATATGTTGTGTACACAAGTTTAATCCACTACTTTACTAGTCTGTCTAGGCTGGTCAGGAAAAAAAAATAAAATAAAATTATATATCCATCCACATACAATTAATTGTATATGTACCTAATAATGAATTGAAATAAAAACAATGAACTGAAAATACCAAACATCGAAAAGTGACCCAAATTTTTGATCGAGTAACAAAAACTCATCCCTTGGCGCTTCAAAAGCATGCAAAATAGTTGACGTGTGTAAAGTAAATATCAAGTTTTTTTTGTTGATCAACAACTTATACATGCTAGAAAAAATATGGTGGAAGTTCATATCACATAAATTCAAAAAAAAAAATTGAATGAATAGAGGGTGAGTGGGAAATTGGACCCCAACCTAGAAGCTAGAATCAGTGGACTTGACCACTAAACTAAATTCTCATGTCGGAAGTAAATATCATGTCGGAAGTAAATTCTCACTATTACTAGAATATATACATATTTGAGTATCAAAAAATTTAAAGAATACGTGTGTTTGTGTATATAATTTATATAGATATAGATATTCAGCTAAATTAAACCTTAGGGTTTAATTTAACTTATGAAAAGAAATTAATTGCATAACTACACACAATTTTAGACATGCAAATGGGAATGAGACTTGACTCCAGTGGTCATCTCCCCTACCTTCCAACCATAGGTTGGGGGTTCGAGTCCCACCCGGCCCCTATCCCTCCCCTTTATCCCCCTTTGTAATTTGTGTGGATTGGACTCCCACACACCTTTGCCGACACATATGTGTCAATGTTTACCAAAAAAAATTCAGACATGCAAATTATCTGTTTAATTAGCATACCTTCACTTTAAGAAATTAGGTTTTGAATAATGTTAATATCAAGTAATTAAAAACAGGTCATATTAATTAATTTCTTACAATCAACAACAGTTGACTTGAGTGAATTGGGGCTCTACTCGCTTAAGCAATGTTTCCGGTCCGAGCCTTGTGTATGCAAAAAACTGCTTTGGGAGATGCGCCCTTAATTGCCTATGCAGATCCTCGAGGGATTAGTCTTTGGTCCAATGTGGTCTGGAGATACCCGGTAATTCACCAAAAAAAATTTAGAGGGGTGTATTCGATTGAGAGTTTATAAGATTTTTATGGACTTTAAAAAGTTGATGGATTTAAAAAGTCCATAGACTCCACATAGAGTTGACTGATTCTATAATTCATGAAGAGTCTTGAAGAGTCTGGCTGATTTTAGAGAGATTTTGTTTAGTTATATTTTTTAAGAGAATCCATTAAAATCTATAAAGAATTAAAATCCATAGACTGTTGAATAACTATAGATTTTTAAAGACTTTTTAAAATCTGTATTGAATACCTCTAGATTTTTAAAGACTTTTTAAAATATGTATTGAATACCTCTAGATTTTTAAATACTTTTTAAAATCTAGATTGAATACACCCCAACTTTAGAAATTCAAAAAACTCCAATAGAGTCTTGATTGAATATACCCCTTAATCTCTTACAAATACTGGAGTATAATTTATTAGTTCCATTAATTTTTAAATTAATAATTTACTACAATTTTAATACCATATATATTCCAAACAAATTCAAACAAGCATATATAGAATATTATGGCTAATTTCTTTTCTCATCTTCATCACCTAACACAGCAGATGCCATGTCCAGAAATACACACACTCAAATAAATTCCTAATGATTCCACAATATTTAATCTGAAGAAGAAAAAAACATATAGAATTACTGGAAAAGACAACAATATTGTGCTCTCAAGTCAAAACATCATAGAAAAATAGTAAGAAATAAGAAGCCACCAAACCCCCCAATACACAGCTGTTACAAAGAGCCCCAGACAATGGGTGACTTTTGGACGCTCCAACATATAAACAAATAGTTGAATTGCAATTATTCATTAAGAAATTCCCATCCATTATTCAGGATTTGGTTTGTATATAAACCCCCCCTAATGTGCCCTCCATGAACAAGCCACATCAATCAATCCATACTTTGTCCTACCAACTTTGGTGTCCAAAAAACCATTAGTATTCACTTACTACACGATGAAGGTGAAAATAGCAAGTTCGAGGCTTGTGAAGCCTTTGTATGAAGGCAACAACAATCCTTTTTCCTTAACAAATTCCATTCCCTTGTCTGTTTTTGATAAAGTAACCTATGATCAACATGTCGCCGTCATATATGCTTATAATCCTCCCACCCCTCCCAACATAGCCATTGAGCTAGGGCTCCGGAAAGTGCTGGCGAAGTATCGGCCATTGGCCGGGAGGCTCGGGAAGGATGCAAATTCCAGCGATCGCGTCATTTTTTTGAATGATGAGGGTGTGAGGTTTGTGGAGGCCTTCGTGGATCGAGTGTTGGATGAGACGTTGATGTTAACACCGTCGTCGTCCTTGCTTAGCCTTCACCCTGGCCTGGTCGGGGTCACTGAGCTCGTACAGGTTCGATCAATTACTTTGAAATTAGTTTTCTAATTTATCAATACTTTCGGGCACTAATTAGTACCGTTGAGAACAAATGCAGTTAACCTGAGTGATATAACACTCTGTCAGCTTAAGGTTTTTATTATTATTATTATTAATATTATTTTTACGTTTTAATTCTTTTTTAACAGGTTCAACTCACGCGATTTTCATGTGGGTCCCTAGTGGTGGGGTTCACGGAGCACCACCACGTGGCGGACGGGCATGCAACGAGCGACTTCTTGGTCGCGTGGGGGCGTGCTTCCCGAGGGCTCGAATTGTGTCCGCCTCCATTTTTCGACCGCACGATCTTCACCCCAAGAAACCCTCCTTCATTCGAATTCGATCATCGAGGGGTGGAGTACATAAGCAAGAATTTCAAAAAGGCTTACCCACTGATCGACAACAGCATCGACAACATCGTCGTCCACAAGCTCCACTACACCGCCGAGTTTCTCTCCAACCTCAAAGCCAAGGCTCGGCACCCGGGAATGAAAAAACCTTACAGCACTTTCGAGAGCCTCGTGGCACATCTATGGAGGGCAGTCACAATAGCCCGCGGACTGAACGACCGCGAAACCACACAGGTGAGGATGTCCGTGGACGGCCGCGCCCGGATGAACCCTAAATTGCCGAACGAGTATTTTGGCAATTTGGTCCTGTGGGCATTCGCAAAGGCCACAGTGGGACAACTAAGGGCACAGCCTCTTTGTTATGCAGCCAAGCTATTACACGAGGCGGTCGTGTCCGTGAACGATGAGTATTTCAAGTCGTTCGTAGATTTCGCCAACCATAAGGCTGAGGAGGAGGGTCTCATCCCGAGTGCTGTGGCCGACACGCAGGAGTCGATCCTGTGGCCCAATTTGGAGGTCGATAGCTGGCTTAGGTTCCCGTTTTACGACTTGGATTTTGGAACGGGAAGCCCTCATGTTTTCATGCCCTCATTCTCCCCGACTGAGGGCATGATATTTCTTCTCCCATCCTTCGACAGCAGCGATGGAAGCATCGATGTTTTCATTCCTCTTTTTCGCGAAAACTTGACCGTGTTTAAAGCGATCTGCTATTCTCTAGAGTAGATAATGCAACCAAACTATGGGAATGTTTGGGAGCGAACAGATCCACTAGCAGATAGTAAATTCGAAGAGCATATTGTCTCACAGTTCTCTTTCTGAATCTCTTATCCGCTAACGGATCCGCTAACTCCCAAACATCCCATATATACACATACATGACACCCGTACCAATATCTAAAAGAAGTGTGTGTGTGTGTTTTTTTTTCTTTTTAATGTTTTTAGGTCTTGGTATTATATAATTATGTCCTTGGCTGTTTTAGATCTAATATATGTTGTCCGAAGGGGGTTCGACATAGAACAAGAATAATGCACCATATATCTTGTTTTAAGTGTATATCCATATATGTTATTGTAAGGTTGTTATATGAATCTCCATTTCAAGATATATAGTCTTCAAATATTTCTGGTTTCAGAATACGTACAAGGTTTCAATATTTTGCATTTTTTTCCTTATCGAAAGATGATGGATCTAGACCTTAACCTAAAACCAATTGGTGATAGGATAATAGCCCGTGTCCATATAAATGGGGATAACCCAACATATAATCAACGTGAGACATTATAACTAGTATATATAGTACGTATTCTTTGCAGCTTGCACGTACAGTGTTTAAATACAGAATACTCTATATATATAAAGTAAGATAGCCGACGGTGTCTTTTAGTTGATTAGTTATTACATGCTAATCATACCACCCAACGCATGGATGATATAATCCTTTAATTATTTAATTACAAACTAATCCCTTAACTATTTACATCACGTATCGTCATAGTATTAAATTACGTAGGACATACTTTTTAATATAACACTGCAGGTTGATAAAGACCCTTTATCCCAATTCTTATTACTCAACTGGGATAAGATGCCATGCATGCATGTCTTGAATTATACTACTCCTATTATTGATCAATTTGTAAAAGGTAATTTCTTTGTCACTTTTTAAAATTAATAGAACCAATTGCAAACAATCAACTTATTAAGAGATAAAATTAATTATTGGATTAATGTTGTGTTTAATCATGCTTAGTTTTGTAGTACATGATTAATTGTTTTTTTGGAGGAGTCATGAGTAATTGTTGAGCGATTCATCGTGAGTGCATAAAATGAAATTATATGACTACTATATATACGTATTAGTTATTATCGTACCCCCTACGGGCTTTTTGTAAGTTATAAAGTAAGCCAATTAATTTATTTGAATAAAATAAAATAAAATAAAACAAAATGCTGGTGTGCCAGAAATTAAGAGAACTTAATTGGCGATCCAACAGCCAAAACACACCCACAAAACCACACTATTTTAAACCCTGATTATATATATTCCTTTTAAGTACTCTTTTCTTATATACTATTACAAAGAAATTTCCTCAAAATAATATTAAGAAGAAGCTGAAGTTGGTGTGCAACAAGCAACTCCGGTCCTGTCTCCTTTTGGATTTTGAATTACTTTGAATTAAATTTTTCTAGAGGTTGTTTCAGACACAAAATAACCTCTAAATCATTTAGTTCATAAGCTAACAAACAAACACTACTAGAAAAATTCTAGATTTGATAACTAAACTGTGGTAGCTAACGAATTTCGGTCGCTAACCTCTTTACTAACTAAATTTTACCAAAGATTTTTGGTCGCTAGATTAGAAAATTTTTGTAGTGAAACTCTTTAGTATTTTTTTTTTCTTGTCTTATTGTAGAGCATTTCCTAAACTAATAATGGTACCAGAATTACGTAGAACTTTCGGTCCTTCAATTCTTCTACTGAAAAATCTAAATCTCATGGATCACAGTCTACATGTACTTAATATTGAAATTGAGTACCGTAAGTACAAGCACGTATAAATTAAATTCCACGGACAATATACTTTGCTTTTGCATTGACAAATGACTTGCAAAAGAACAATTTTCATTAGGTAAGAGTTTATCAATCACTGGACTATTTTTATCAATCAGTGGTCTATCAAATAATTTTGAAAACAAAAAATTGTTACGATAAAATACTCCACTATATAATTAGATTTCTTCATCAGTAGATCGATAGTTCAGCTTCTATATAATTTAATTAATTCAATGATTAAGATATCCCGTGACCACTCTACCGGACCAATCTCATCTAGTGAAATAACATTATGGATACATTACTTTTATATACTACTTATAAATTCAAATTTCAAGTGCATGCCCAAGGACAATTACTTGTTTTATTAATTACCCGGCCATATTTGGTGATTCCAAATTCTAATAAACTAGATTTTTTCACCCGTTGTGCACGGGTGTTGAACTTAAATGAAGATTATAAAATTATAGTATAATTTTTTTGGATTACATAAGGTTCAAAGACTTATGCTTGAATGGTGGTGGAAATGTATATGCAACAAAAATGTAAGGAGATAAAGGAGATAATTAATAGGAGGATAAAACGAAATTCAAATTAAACTCCAAATAGGTGGACATAATATAAAATATAGTATTTTTTTTCATCGTTGAAAAACTAATATATATATATATATATATATAGTTTCGCTTTCATATCTAAAATAGTAAGAGCAACTGGAAAAAAAATAATCTTTAACAATTCAAAATTAAATTTATTTAACCTAAATTCAAATTAAAATTAATAATCTTATGTTGATATAACCTAAATTAAATTTATTTAATAATATTATAATAATATTTCTTAAAATATATACAAACAAATAATTTATATTATATATATTATATAGTTTTAATCAATTTATATCTTTTAAGATATATAAGAAGATTTTCTCAAGATTTTATTATTTAATAGACATATTTATTTTCTATATATAGATATTGATGATGATGTGGATGGTGAGTTGGAATTAGTCATCGTTTAGTCAGTGATGGTGTGGATTAATTGTAGCCATTGATTATAAAATGGTGGTATAATTACTGATAAAACCCTAAAATTTAAAAAAAAAGAATCAGTTATATTAAATAAGGGCAACAGAGTCTGCACATGCCAAAAAAGTATTTAGGATTTATTATATAGATAGATTAGGTATGCAAAATCTAATTACCATAATGGATCAACTAACCAATTTAATTAGTAGATTAGGTATGCAAAATCTAATTACCATAATGGATCAACTAACCAATTTAATTAGTAGTATTATTCACTAACCAATTAATAATGCAAACAAGATGAACTATATATGAAATAAAATTAAATAAAATGTAGGTTTGAAAGAACTCCAAGCTTTAATTTATGGTCATTCTATAAATAAACGTTATCATCTTATCATATTGCGTCATCTGTGATATTTCAATAATGATTTTTTTTTTTTGAATACCAGGGTATCCCGGGCCATACTAATCCCTCGAGGATCTGCAAGGCAATTAAGGCCGGGCGCCTCTCCCAAAGCAATTTTTTGCATACACAAGGCTCGAACCCGAGACCTTGCTTAAGCGACTAGAGCCCCATCCACTCAAGCCAACTGCTGTTGGTTCAATAATGATTATTGAAAAATCACTTTTTTTTCTAATTTATATTTTTCATCCATTTATTTTATTATCGGATTTATATTATAATAATGAGATAGATGATAAGTGTTGCAATAATAATGTATGTGCCTAAACCATGCAAAGAGGATAATAACAGCTCCATATGGATGCAATCTATATCTCTTTTATATATTGGGTATATATTGTATATCTGTAAACATTTAGATTCTCCATAGCTAAGTAATTTCTCTTATTAGCCCAACTCTAAATATGCATGAAGAAAGCAATATCACGAAGAATGGAATATATGCATGAAATAAGAAAGAACATTTATCAGTCGTTAATTAGTTCAGTGGTAATGTGCGGATTTGGTAGGGGAGATTACGATTCGATCCCCATAGTGGCTATTAAGAGAGGATGAAACTACTTTGATCCCAAAACATACCTCCACGCCATATTAGTCAATTAAAAAGAACATTATATTCATATTAGATTTGGTGTAAGGTATAGCCTTGGGTCGCTAGTTTGAGCTTATTTTAGGTTCACTTCCTTGTACTGCTTTAATATGAGCTTTGCCTTGATTTTTTTTTTTTTTTATAATTAGAAGTATTCATTGCTTCCATATAATAATTAAACTCGTCATTAGGGAATTGTATTGGTTTCAATGGTGATGTTATATATCCTTGTAATTTCGATTTATGTTAACAGTACAATTTTGTTGTAACGGTCGTTTTAAATTTCTGTACTTTAAATTATGGATATGGGTGTGCAAGTATTATTTTATTATTTCTTGAAGTTTATATGTGTAGTCCTCATATATAGATGAATCAAGTTGTAATGCTTCGTTTGGTAAATAAATAGAGTTTAGAGTTTAGAGTTTGGTTTCAGAGATTAGAGTTTGGCTTCAGATATTAGAGTTCCCAAAACCACGATTTGTGGAGAAAATCAGCGATTCGAAATCTTATATTTTCGGGAAAACAAACAGATATGAATCTCGTAGAGTTGGGAATGGGCTTTTAGCGTTTTGACCGCTTGTTCCAAACGGGACCTAAGTTAGTACCTGGAAGTCTTGAACCACACCAACTTCATTGGAAAAAATAAAATAAAGATAAAATGAAATATGGTGTTGATTTTGTGAATCAAGTGGTTTCAGTTTTCAACTTCCAAGTGGACTTTCCACTTTTTAAGTTGTAACTTGTAAGGGAGGGTTATCTGGTCCGAACATCAAATAAATTTAGGTTGATCAGAAAATATGTTCTACATATATCATATAAAGAATATATAAAGATGAGATGTATAAGCAAGGAAAATAATAATGATTGAGAATGTTGAAATTGATTTGTATTTAACCTGAGCTTAGTTTATTAGTTTATAAGCTTTCAACTTTTAAACCTTACTTCGGAGTTCAAAATTTAAATTTCTACTGCAAAAATGAAAATTAAAGATTAAATTGATTACAATGATAAAACATAGATAATCTCAAACTAAGTTTAAATTGAATACTGTACTAGTTAAAGATTAAATTGATTACAATGAATAGTTTGATCTATGTAGATAAGTTTACCCATAATAATCTAATAATTTATCCTGTATGTGATCTTAAATTCTGTTGAAAATTAGCAAATGCAGTGGGTCTGAATGGTAAGCAACCTTTTAATGGAAAAAATTTCTATTGGGCAACCATTAGTCTTGGGCCCAATGTATCTCGAGGATATACCTAGTATGTTGAAAATTAATTAACAGGCCACGTACAAGGGGAAAAAAGGATTAGATATCAAATTGCAATACAAGCCAAAATGTTTGCGGGTGTTTTTTAGAAGCCGAAATTAGAGAAACGTGTGAGTCCATACCACCAAATTATAAAGGGATAAACGGGGGATAGGGGATCAAGTGGGAAATCGACCCCAATCCTAGGGATTAAACTATATTAACCTGAAAAATAACATTAAAAAAATAACTAAAATAATATTCTAATAACAACTGAATTCTTTCCTTATAATTAAAAATAAATAAATAGATTTTTTATGTATTAATATGCATTACTTAGATTACAATGAATTAGCCCTGAGTCAAGACCAATTTAAATGATGTTAAACTGAACCAAAGTAAAAATTAGAAATTATGGCACCAACCTCGTGAATTATCTCCGTCAAAAGATTTCACAATTCTGTATACCATGAATCATGTGGATCGCATGTCCAATGCAATGTTTAGCACATTGAAAATATGCATTGCATGCATAGCTATTTGTTGGCTTAGCTACCTAAGTTAGTTTACAGACACGGCAAAACCGTTGAGTATAAAGACATTGGACAAAGTTTCAACCATGTCCTCCTTAACTACGCTTCAATTTGTACAAATAATGTAATAATATCAAACCGAGATCAACTTGAGGGGATGAGCTCTGAACACATAACTGTGCAGAATATCTCCACAAGGCATCGATTGATCTCACAGCTTTCTTTAGCTAGAACACAGGACCTCATGCACGATATATACAATCGTGCCCTTTCTATTTCAGCTTAGTCTACAGCCCATCAATGAGTACTTCTTTCACTTAACTACCAGCACCTTTGTGTGGAGATACTTTACTCAAGGGTTCCATAATGATATGATCAGAACGCTCAAATTTGACACGTATATATACTTTCATGAGTGGTTTGGATTGTACGTTCTACCTTGTCTGCATCAAGCTAAGGAGTTCCATTCAACCCTGAAAAGATAGCAAACTTCCTATAAAACCTTTCCATTATCAAAAAACATCAGCTAAAGTATTAAATTAAAGGGGTGTGTAACTGCTCAGGTATTTATCACCGGTGCTCATAAAATTTTCCTCCTCCTGAGGTAGAAGAACATGAGAAAGAACCCAACTATGGCGCCAACAAAAATTCCAGCTGTTGTTAGCCAGAAGGCATACTGCAGAGAATAGTGTTTCGGCACAGAGGTTATACAAATGTCTGAAAGGGAAATTTAAATCATGAAGAGCAACAATGGAGCATACCACGTGTTCCTCAAGATATGACCTCAGGTTCATGCCGAATATACCTGCCAAGATCTCAAGTATAAGAGTAAATTAAAATTGAATGTCTCTCATCATGTCAACAGACATTCTCTTCATACTTTGTCCATACTCTAACAACAATTATTTCAACCTTATATACAAGTTGAAACAAAAGACAGTAGAAATATGCCTAGCAACATTCAAACCACCTGCAATGTAAGGAACAAGTATAGGCTTGCACCAACAGAGAACAAAGGAGAATTTGTTTATCAAACTCGTCACTCTGCTCAAACAATGTTCTTGTTTTATCATGGAATCTCCTAGCAAAACCCCTAAAAAACATTGATATCTGTATGGAAGTGAGAAAAAGCAGTCCTGTGCAGAAGTTGGATAACATACCTGCAACTAAAGCACCAACTGCAATGCAGAATGTCCCAACCTGGAGCAGAAGTTCCACCCTACTTACCTCAAGCCGACGAGAGCTGGTACAAGAAATTATATTGTCTTTAGATTAATGAATGAGATCATAAATCATATTCTTTTCTAAAAATGTACATGGTAATGCTAATTTATATAGAAATGGGGGCAGGGTATGAATTGCATGAGCAACTATGTTTTAAGATGCCATGTATCAGATATTCACTAGAATTGCTTAAAGATTCTAGGCACTGCATCCTGCACAGTGGCGGACGTAGGGGGGGCTCGGGGTGGCGCCCGCCCCCCCGAGCTCAAAATTTATCTATAGTATTTTATATAGTTGTGTGAATTTTACCTATAGTAGAAGTTTTTATGTAATTTTGTTCCCGAACTCAAATTTTGTCATTAAATTTTTATATAGTTGTGTGAATTTTAGCTATGGTAGACACATGTTTATCTAATTTATACTATGAGGAAGAAGAATAGGGAAAGAAGAAGGTACTAGGTTTTTTTGCTTGTCGGCTTTTTTCAACATAACCTTATATATTGTTTCATTCTTAATAAAATAAAATAATATATCTGGGCATAACATTTAATATTATAACTAAGGCACATGTAATTAATTACCATTCATAATAAATTTATTTGTCTACTAGTATCTAGTGTTTTTATGTTAATATTTTGATATTGTCGATTATAATTGAATATTTTAGCATGTTTAATATAAAATAAAAAGATAATGCTCATGTCAGCTCTATAAATTTAAATTCTAGTGATGTTAACAATATTAATAAAAAAAATTAAAGCCCGGGTAAAGTTAGATGAAGAGAGGACATTATTGGTGATTCGGAAAAACGAAAATCAACTATGGTTTTTCTATTGAAATTAGAAATAAAACAAGACGAAGATATTTGGTAAAGGAGTTTCGCCGCCACAACCCTAGTAGTCTTCGTCCGCCACTGATCCTGCATGTGGATTTTTCAAAAAGATAATAATCATAATAATAATTTGGTTGCTGCCATGGTCTTCACTGCTTATATACTGTAGCTTGTCCGTAAGCAGTTTTCCCACTGTGTAACACTTCTTGATAAATTTTAACATAATCATGGATAAGTTTAAGTACACCTATTAATATGCAATAATAGAGTATATGATGGTTGCGTGTATCAGTGTATGTATATCAAAAAGCTGTATATAATTTAGCAGTGTAGTATAGAATCCAGCAATTCAGTATGCATAATTTAGTGACACAACTTCATCATGGTAGTTTAAATATTCAAATAATGGAGTTTGAGAAGAGAATATGTGTACATAAGCAATGGAGTATGTTAAATTCAGTGGCGTGCATACTGTTATGAAAAATATGAAACGCAAATAAAAAAACACACAAGAATTGGTTACCTAGTTCGGATTTCTCCTATGTTTGGGGTACTACTAAGCCAGTGATTTTCAATATGTGTTTTTGGATACAATTTACAATGACACGAGGGGGTTTGAATACACACAAAACCCTAGGCCCAAAAGGACGAAAATTTACATGGAAGTATCCAAATCAAGTTGAATCGATTAGTTAATCGTTAAGATTTCAAAATCTATGGCATACAAAAACAGATGAACACGTCTTCCAAAACATAAATTAGATCAATAATACTTCGATGTTTGGAATTATGAGTAGTTTTGAGTTTTGAGCTGATAATAATTTCTTGTCAAGCAGAGTTTCCTATATAATTAACTAATGCATTTTGTAGGCTTGAGTCTGAAGCTCGGTCCGAGCATGAAAAAGTCCTCATATCATGGATAATATCAGCAAATAGAAAAATGGATTAGTGATATGGCAACAAGCAAACCTGAGGTTAACAGCAATTGAATCTTCCATTTCCTTTGCCGAATTAAGAAGTCTCTCTGCTTGACCATGACAAGATTCACACCTGCCATTGAATGATAAATGAGACGTACCAATTGAGAGAGCAATCTGAATGACATGCTATTTAACAAGAAAAAGGATCATCAATGAAACACTGTAGCATAACCGAAACCAGTGCTTCAGCAGACAAACATGCATATAACAGTGTATAAATGACAGTTTCCTGTACATACACAGCCCATGTCATCAAACCAATAACAGAACTATATCAAATATGGTTTTCACCGGGTCCTGGGGCTGAAAAGTTACTTTTTTACTACGCTAACGCAACTGAATCCTCTAATTCTATTTGGCAACATAAATGATCTATAGAGAACAAACCGGTGCCAGGCATACTACAATATGGAAAGATCTCTTTATCACCACATGCATCGACTATCATTGCTAGTCATCAAGACACACACACACCACCTTATCTCTTTTCTTTTTAACCTTTAAAAAGTGGGGCTGGGATTTGGATTCTCAATCTCGGGTTACATGTTCCTTCCTACTGCTTTTAACATGGTGATTAAGAAGAGAATAACAACATGCAAATGGCAAAATTTGATAGTTCAATAAATCACCTTTGGAGATAATTTTCTAAAAGCATTTCAATTTCTTCCTCTTCTTCTGCAAGACCCAAAAGTCAATGGTCAGAATTGTATCTCTATAACGATAAGGCATGCCCAGAGGATTTCTTCAGGATGAATCACCAGTCATGGCTTACCCTCAGCAATCTCTTTTTCTGAAGCAACGGCACATACCATATCATTATTTTTAAGGAGAGTGCAATTTCTTCCCATAACACAGATTTGGCGTATTTCATGAGTATCTTCAAGGATATCGAGCAACATTTGTTTAAGGGCTCCAGCTCTCGAACCTAATTCAACCTTTAACCAAAAAAAAAATATAAACGATTTTTTAGCAATTACTGCAGCAATGCACTTGTGCAAATGAAGTTACCTAAGAGTAAAATGAGGGGGAATTCTATGTACCAGTGTCTGTTTGTTAATGCGAAGTTCCTCCAATACGTCAGCAGTCAATCGATTTGGAAGAACCTCAAGCAAACCTTGCACCTACAACATAAGTAGTTTACTTGCTGATAAATATAAACTGCATAGAAACATGAGCACAATTTTCTGCTAGATGCCCAGAACAAGACATAACAAAGTAACTGTATATTGATCTCGTTTAAGTAATCATATGAGAATGGGCAATAAACTTTGGCTAACAGAACCCTTCAACTACTGCTGTGAATAATCTGGACAACGATATAGGAATTAAATACCAGAAAAAGGTTTTATTAAATACAACTATAGGATTATGATTTTGTTAAGATGTGAAATTTTTATTATGTTGCTGAGTAATTTCATTCCTTAAATTTTTATTATGTTGCTGAGTAATTTCATTCCTTCACTTATATAATGTTCCAAATTAACCGTCAAACCAACATATAAATGGGAGGTTTATGCAGAACAGGCAAAACGGATATGAAAGCAACCAAAATAACCTCATGGTCTAAATCTTTTCATCAATTAGCAAACACAAACAAGTAGGAAGACCAGATACACCAACCCAGAAGCTTGGGGGACAAAAGAGTAAACACATCAGAACATACACTCACTATGTTTCCATACTCACACGTGGTTCTAATTCCATTAATCTGTTCTCCAAACGTTGTATTCGAGATTGTAATGCTGCCTCAACCACCTGAAATAAGTCAAAATTTACTGTTCAAAACAATTTCATAACTCATTTTGCATAAAACATCAGAATGAGGTCAATGTAAGTGGCAAATACCATTGTCTCTTCAAATCTTAAGTTAGCTAAACCATGAAGAATTATAACTAAGATGTGGTTAGTTTTTATCTACCTTTCAAGGCACAAAATTTTGAAAAAGGTCACATATACCATGCTGGATTGTCTAGAGAAGGCATCAACATGTCATAAGTCAGAAATGAATCAAACGACGGGCTTACTTTGCACATTGTGATTTATCTTGCTATAAGAATATGAATATTGTACAAAATTGAGGGAATTGTGAAGTATGTGTTAAAAAGAAGAAGAAGAAGAAGAAGAAGAAAAAACTTTTCTCCACACAGTAGCTATTGCATTCTGTCATTAATTAACTTATGAAAACTGCTCAATGTACAAATCAGCAGATAGATAAGTTATACTCAATCTGAACATTGTCATATACCACATTAGCGTTACAATTAAGCTGTCATCAACGACAAAGATGGGGTATATATTCAGAATCTTGTACATTATCCGTGACAGTGTATAAAGGCATGTGCCTACAGATTGCAGAAATAATGAACAAACAGCAGAACAGAATAAGTTACAAAGTTTACAAAAAAAATAGCAAAGAGCAATAATTCAAATAACAAATAGACCGGATTTCAAATGCCACGGATTCAAAACAATAATTCAATGGGTAACCAACCTCAAGAACAAATGGCATTGAGTGCCCTCCACTCATAGCCTTAGGATTTAAGCGTGGTAACAAATTATCAATGAAAGCTTTTCCGCCTTTACTGTGGAGAACAGATAATCAAATGTTACATCTCTGCAAATATGCAAAACATAAGTAGAATTGACTGCGGAAGCCATATAACAGACAAGGGGTGTACCGGTTATAGTTGAATATATAAACACACTCTTCCATTACAATTGCCCGTAATGAACCCAAATTCAACAAAATTGCACGTTGTCGTACCTTTAAGATGTGCAAAGTTAAAATGTGTCATGAAAAAACATCAGCAACAAAGACTAAAATGAGAAGTTAACAGGTTACTGAGACACTATTATAGATGTAAATTACAGCTAAATCCCATTACCGGTGCTTCTTTGAATCAATTAAAAGGGAAAGAGAGGTAGGAAAGATGCTACTCATGTTTGCGTAGAAATTTCAGTAGGAATCAGAGAATATGATGGAAATGGAAGGGAAATCCTCCTTTACAGACTCACAAGAAGTATTCTGCCCAAAGATTGCAAGATTTGGATGGAAAACTAATCATTTATTTTCCTTTCTTTTCCCTATTGCACCACCAAACTAGCCCTTAATTGTTAAGATCACAACTTTGTAATTGACTTGTCTCTCATGGAGCATGAGTAAAATTCAGACATTGAATAGCAGAGCTAAACTTCAGAGATGCTGCTCTAGGGGGATTATTTATTGTTATATTTCATGTAAAGATTTTGAAAGCCCACATAGAACTTTAACGTCAGTTTACCAAATTTTTGACAATAAACGAAATACAAATACAAAAAATCAAGTTCAGCTGTACTCAATTCTGATTGCATTAGTTAGTGTTAAGAATTGTATATGGCATTCATTATTAGTACCAGCAATGAAGGCATTGAATTCGTCAGCCACAGTGACGGATCAACGCTCCTAATATCACGAGGCTGGAGGCCTGCAAAAATATGTCAAAAGAAACAACTATATTACACAAAAATAAATAAATAAGCATTTGAAGTGATTCTCCAATGAACTTTTATATTGTGCAATTGACCCTCTAAGAAACTTCTACTGACCGCTAGATTTTAACAAGTGCCTTCGATTTATTTTCCTTGTAGATACCATCCCATTAGACCTGACTTCTACAACCTGTGGATGTGAATAGGATAAACAGGATTAGCCATGTAGTTGCAAAAGAGGTAATGCTTAATGCAATTTCCGAGGGATGTATTTTATGAATCACCCATATTTATCAAGAGAAGAAATTTCTTTTCAGCCTTAATACCTGCTAAGAGCAAGCATTGATATGATTTTAACCCCTGTATCTTCACAAAGTTGAGAAATAAAATCAGAATAGAGACAATTACAAGTGATTGAATAAACAGAATATGTATACATATGTGGGTAGATAAATGGAAGAAGTTCCAATTGAAGAATCCACTAATTTCTTTCTTCTCAGGCAAGAACAAGGCATCTCCATAATTTTAGAGCCTACCACCGTCACATTATCACCACACTTTGTGATTCTAACCAAAAGTACTCGAGAATTCAACTTATCACAACAATTGCATACACGAATGAAAAATCATAATTTCCTATTCAATCATTTGAATTTCCTTCGGGCGAACTCAAAACAGCCGCAAAATCAAAAACTCAAAATAAACAAACCAAGAAATCAACCACAGTTCAAGCGAACAACAACCTCGTAAACAGGCTCGCGAATACCCAGATATAGAGCATCTCCGGCCGCCGAACTTTTCTGAGAAGCCGCGGAACCATTGGTGAACTTGCCCGCAATCACCTCATCGAACTCCACATGGTCCCCATCTTTATCCAGCACAGCATCCCCAGCAGCCTCGCTCTCCTCAATACATTTGACCCCAAGGTCCTTGGGCCGGATTCCCGGCATGGCGCCGTCCAGCGCCTTCCGGCCCTGCAAGGCCAACAATTTCCGCGAAATCTGGCATTTGGATCGAGACAGGGAGATTCCGGTCAAGATCAAGCGCAATTGGTGCGGGGATTGGAGATGCAGTTGCAGCAGAGTGGGGGGCAAGTAGTGCAGAGCGAGAGGAGTGGATCCCATGGTTCATGTGAGAGGAAAATGCCAATTCGATGGTGGAAATCTGAAATCGGAGGGGAAGAGAGGGTTTATTGAGGGAATTGGTGCAATTTGGTGGTGGAGACCTGTGAAGAGTCCATTGATGGATGTGGTTGTGGAGGAGGAGCTTCCATGTGTGGCTTTGAGGGACCGCTTCCTCTGTCCCTTACGGCCTTATTAGTTATTTACCTCTCAACGGTCTTCTTGCTTAGGATGGACCGTTGCCATTTAGCTCTATTTTTTCTTTACTTTCCTTATTTTTAATGCTCTTCATGTCACTTTCCATAATTAGATACGAAACATTAGGATAATCTAAATTACAGATAAGAAAATATTATGTGTTGCCAAAAACACCTCTATGAGAAAAGGAAAAAAAAAAGTATTCATCGTATAAAAACTATTGCAAATCACTCTCCTAAAAATGAGCAGAATCATTTATTCAATACTTCATACGGTTTTTGAAACGTTTTAATGAACAAGTTTCAAAATCCTGTTATTCTATCTAAAACGAGAATGATTAAAGACAGCTTGCTCTCAACTAAAGGCTTTATCATAATTCGTAGTCACCGGTACCATAGCACTTAACAGTTGACAGCCCTCTAAAAAGCCAAATAGTTGTTCCAGTCGAGAGCGCAAAATAGATATGTTAACTTAAAAACATCCCAATATCTCGGGCATAGCAACCAGCAAGTATGAATTTATAAAACTTTAAGTGAAAATCTGTGTGTGAATAGTATCACCTAATTAAATGTAAAAAAAAAAAATACGAATACGGAGGTAGTATATAGGTTAGCATTTTATTCATTCAATTAAATGTAATGTAAACTAAAACAATTAGTGATTCACAAGAAATTATTAGAATATAAATTTTGGAATTTAAAGTTAACAGTGATAAATAGTTTTATTTAATTATGTTTAAGATAATTTTGGGTTTTGTTGTTTGGTGGTAAAGTTTAAAGATTGGAATTTGAAGTGTTAAAACCTACTATAAAGGAATAGATTTACGGTCCGTTCGGTTTGAGGGAATTTTGGATTACCAGTGAGAGTGTGATTGCTGGGAATATAATATTATCGGGAATTTAATTTTTTTTATATTTTAAAATTATTGTGTTTGGTTAGATAGTGAATATCATATTTCCAGTTTTAATTAATTTACCATAATGTCATTGAATTTCAATTGATCGAATTTATAAACATCTTATTTTTCTACACAATAGAAATATTTAAGCTGGTATATTTTTTATAATATAGAAAATTCTTTAAATGTAATTTATTGTATGATAATTACTTATTTAATATCTCTAAATTCTTACTATTATTTTTGATTTTGTATATAAAAATAAATAAAGTTTAAGAAAGTATGAGAATATATATTCAAATATATATTAAAAATATTTGTAAATAATTTAAAAATTTTGAATTGATTTTTAAAAATTTATTTTCAAATATTTATTATTTTTTAGAATAAAAATATCCAAATTTTTAAAATAAAATAAGTATAAAAAGTGAGGGTATAAAAAAATCAAAATAGTATAAAAGTATGTAAAGTGGATGTGGTAATCTAAGATTACATGCTCTCTAGGTGGGAATCATATTCCCACAAAAACACTTAACATTTCCACGTCAGTGGTAATGTGACATTCTCATATGAAACATGCCCCGAACCACACATGACAATGTTTAATTCCTACCAAAGATTCTCACTAGGAATCTGATCTCCCGAACCAAACGCCCACTTAGAGTTTAGTGGTTATAATGTAAAATATTTATTTATTTATATAATTGTTTTGAAAATTTCAAATGTTGAACACTAGCATTTTTTTGGTGAATTATCGAATATCCACATGCTACATTAACCTAAGACTAATGATCTAAAACTAATATATCGAGGATCTGCATGAGCAGTTAATGACGTCTCTCCCAAAATAATTTTTTACATATATAAGACTCGAACTTGAGACCTTACTTAAGACATTAGAGTCTCAGCCTCTCAAATCAACTGTTGTTTGCAACACTAGCATCTTTTGACCCAATGCAGACATAACCATCAACAATAATGATATTATTTTGAAGCCAGTGTTCCACTCGTGAATTTAATTTTAACAATATGTCTATATACTCGTATTGCCTTTTCTTGGCTAAACAAATGAGTGCGATATTGCTGAGAGCCAGAGACATCATAAATCAACCTAACAAATACGGAGTACTACTTCATGGATTGTATAAATACGCCACAATATATAATGACTATGAGTTCGAAATATCCAATATCTATCTAATTATCCCTTCCCAAAATAATTCCCCGACCTTTACATAAAAAATTACCCCTTCCCACAAATCAATTAGTAAAATGTTACACGTATGGAATAGATGTGAATGTCTGTCCATTTACTTAGCTTGCCACGTTTCACTTTTGATGAGTAATCAGTTTCATCAAAATGTATAAATACATGTACAAGTGATTGAATGAAGAACACATTGATTGACTTCTCCTCCATTTCGTTTATTTGCTTTCTTCTTCATTAGTTTATTACTTCCACTATTATAAGTATACAATATATATTATACACTATATACCAATTATATTAGTTGTGAACCAATAGGTTATTCTACAACACGTTATCAGCACGAGGGGTCTCTACAGGAGTTCTATCGGAGTTCTGTTTTTAGGTATAATTTTATATCGTTACTTTTCAATATAATTATGGCTAATCTCTCAAAGCAAGAATTTCTCCCGTTATGGGTTTCTGGAGACAACTACATGTCCTGGGCACGGGATGTAAAAATGCACCTGGCATCTATGGGGTTGGAAGATACTATCGCCCCTGACAAAAAACCATCCAGCCAGGATAAGGCAAAAGCCATGATCTTTCTGTGCCACCATATTGATGAATCTCTGAAACTTCAATATGTGACGCTGGAATCACCACTTGAACTGTGGCTGAAATTGAAAGAGATATATGATCATCTCAAAATGACGGTGCTGCCAAAGGCTCGAAGCGAATGGCATAATCTGAGGCTCCAGGACTTCAAATCAGTCCGTGAGTATAATTCAGCGATGTTTCGTATTACATCGCAACTGACACTTTGTGGAGAAAAAACAACTGAATCTGATATGCTGGAAAAAACATTATCCACATTCCATGCCACAAATCTGGTTTTACAGCAGCAGTACCGTGAGTGGGGTTTTCAAAAATACTCTGAGCTTATCACCTGTCTACTTCTGGCCGAGCAGAATAAAGAACTATTGCTGAAAAATCATGAATCCAGGCCAACAGGTGCTGCCCCATTTCCTGAAGCAAATGCCACAGAAGCAGAAAACCAAGTTCGGGATCGTGGGAATCAAAGAAATCAAAATTTTAATCGTGACAGAAATCGGGATCGCGGTCGTGGGAGGCCTGAATTATCTGGGAGAAACAAATATCGAAATAAACCTCGATATGAATTCAACCGTAGAAATGACAACAAGAGGCCCTATAAATCGCACCCAAAGCCTAAAAGAGATAGAAATAATGATCAACCATGTGATCGCTGCGGAATCAAGGGTCACTGGGCCCGAGTTTGTCGAACAGCTAGTCATTTAGCTGAGCTGTACCAGGCCTCGAAAAGGCAAGAAAGATCTGATCCCGATACACATCATGCCACCCATGATGATACATTTGATGATGTTCTGAATGATGACATTACCCACTTGGACACTGATGATTTTATTGGTGACACAAACTGAAAAAGAAAAGTGAAAAGATCGGCTTTACATTTTGTATTTTGCGTATGATATATTTTGCCTTATGATATTTTGTATTTTAGTGTTTTACTCCCTGTTTTGTATCTCCCAAGTTATAATGTATTTTTGCAGTAATTATATTATATTACTGATGTTGTTTTTATTACCTTCTGAAAAGAAATGGATGGCCAAGTCGAAAATGAAATTTGCCTCATTGACAGTGCTACAACGCACAGTATCTTAAAAAGCAAAAGCTTTTTCTCCCAATTAAAATTGGGAAAGACCGCAGTGAAAACTATAAGCGGTAATGAAAATTGTATTGAAGGATCTGGAAGAGCGGTTATATTTCTCCCTAAAGGGACAAAATTGGCATTTGAAAATGCCCTATTTTCAAGCAAGGCTCGGAGAAACTTGCTAAGTTTTGGTGATATTCGAGAAAAATGGCTATCACATTGAAACTTTAAATGAGGCAGGAAATGAGTTTGTTTTAATTACTAAAACCATCAATAGTGAAAAGTTTGTTCATGAAAAGCTGCCATGTTTGACATCCGGATTATATTATACAAAAATTTATGCAGGAGAAGTACATAACCTAGTAGGCCTAAAGGCTACTAGTGAATTTATAACCTGGCATGAAAGGCTTGGACATCCGGGCAGCGTGATGTTGAGGCGAATTATTGAAAATTCCAGTGGCCATAAATTAAACCATAAAATGGTTTTGAATCCAAATGAGTTTACATGTGCTGCTTGCTATCAAGGAAAATTAATTACCAGGCCATCTCCAGCAAAAGTGGGAATTGAATCCCCTGCATTTTTGGAAAGAATTCAAGGTGATATATGTGGACCAATTGATCCACCTTGCGGACCATTCAAGTACTTCATGGTACTAATTGATGCATCAACAAGATGGTCCCATGTCTGTTTATTGTCAACTCGCAACCTGGCATTTGCTAAGCTACTTGCACAAATTATTAAATTGCGAGCACAATTTCCTGACTATCCAATAAAGAAAATACGCCTTGATAATGCTGGAGAATACACATCAAATGCTTTTGATGATTTTTGCACATCTGTTGGTATCACTGTAGAACATCCAGTTCCGTATGTGCATACCCAAAATGGTCTGGCTGAATCAATAATCAAAAGGTTGCAATTAATTGCACGACCTTTATTGATGAAATCAAAACTCCTCGTTTCTGCTTGGGGACATGCTATATTACATGCAGCAGCATTAGTAAAAATTAGACCGACAAGCTATCATAGCTACTCCCCTACTCAAATTATAACGGGGAAAGAACCCGATATTTCCCATTTAAGAATTTTTGGGTGTGCTGTATATGTACCAATAGCACCACCTCAAAGGACAAAAATGAGACCTCAAAGAAGGATGGGCATCTATGTCGGGTATGAATTACCATCGATTATTAAATATCTTGAACCAACAACGGGTGATTTATTTACTGCAAGATTTGCAAATTGTCATTTTGACGAATCATATTTCCCGACATTAGGGGGAGGAAGTAATCAACTGAAAAAGGAAATTTCGTGGAAAATCCCACTTGATATATGTGATCCCCGTACAAAACAATGTGAATTAGAAGTGCAAAGAATTGTGCATTTGCAAAGGATTGCAAATCAATTGCCTGATGCTTTTAATGATGCTGCAAGAGTAACAAAATCTTACATTGAAGCAGCAAATGCACCGGCCAAAATAAATATACCTGAAGGGCAAATCCCAAGTGCTAATGAATCTAATCCACGTCAAAAGCGTGGCAGACCAATGGGTTCCAAAGATAAAAATCTACGAAAGAAAAGAATTATACACGTGGATGATGAAAAACCTGAAGAGGTAACAAATTCAACTTTTGAAGAAGTTGATGCTGAAAATGCTAATCCAGAAGAAAGTGAAACTATTGAAACTGCTTTCAATTATATCACTTCTGGAAAATATTGGAACCGGAAAGAAACAAAAGTTGATCAAGCATTTGCATACAATGTAGCACTTGAGATGATGAAAGATGACGAGGGTCCCGAACCAAAATCAGTTGATGAATGTCGGCAAATGGATGATTGGCCAAAATGGAAATATGCAATTAAATCAGAATTGGATTCACTGAACAAAAGAAAAGTATTCGGCCCTATGGTCCAAACACCTGAAAATGTAAAACAGTTGGCTACAGGTGGGTGTTTGTGAGAAAAAAAATGAAAATAATGAAATTGCAAGATACAAAGCAAGGCTTGTAGCCCAATGATTCCCAAAGACCGGGAATTGATTTTGAGGAAACATATTCCCCGGTTATGGATGGAATAACTTTCAGGTATCTCATGAGCCTAGCAGTACGAGAAAAGCTCGAAATAAGGCTGATGGATGTTGTTACTGCTTACTTATATGGCTCATTGGAGAATGATATTTATATAAAAATACATGAAGGATTTAAATTACCCGAATCTCATAACTCAAAACCTAGAGAAGTTTATTCTATCAAATTACAAAAATCACTTTATGGGCTTAAGCAATCGGGCCGAATGTGGTACAATCGCCTTAGCGAAAGTTTAATTAATGAAGGTTATATAAATGACCCTATATGCCCATGTGTTTTTGTAAAGAAAAATGGGTCAGAATATGTAATCATTGCAATTTATGTTGATGATTTAAATTTAATTGGAACTCCTGAGGAGCTGGAAAGGCAGTTGAATATCTTAAAAAGGAGTTCGAAATAAAGGATTTTGGAAAAACAAAATTCTGCCTTGGCTTGCAAATTGAGCATTTGGATAAAGGTATTTTTGTTCATCAATCAGCTTATACCCAAAAGGTATTGAAGCAATTTCGAATGGATTATGCTCATCCGTTAAGTAATCCAATGGTCGTTCGGGCACTTGATCCTGCAAAGGATCCATTTAGGCCAAAGGAAGATGATGAAGAATAACTTGGCCCAGAAGTGCCATATTTAAGCGCAATTGGCGCGTTAATGTATCTGGCAAATAGCACGCGACCTGATATCGCGTTTGCTGTTAATTTACTCGCAAGATTTAGTTCTTGCCCTACTCAACGACATTGGAAAGGCGTAAAGCACATCTTTCGCTATCTCCAGGGAACAGTTGACCTTTGGTTATTTTACCCAAAAGATTCTCGATATGATTTGATCGGATATGCCGATGCATGATATTTATCAGATCCACACAAAGCCAAATCTCAAACAGGCTATATTTTTGTGTGTGGTGGAACTGCTATCTCATGGAGATATATGAAACAAACATTAACGGCTACTTCATCAAATCATGCCGAAATATTAGCAATCCATGAGGCTAGTCGAGAATGTGTTTGGTTGAGGTCAATGACTAATCATATATTGAAAAATTGTGGCTTGGTCACTGAACCAAAAATGCCCCCAACGATTTTATTTGAAGATAATTCGGCTTGTATAGCCCAATTGAAAGGGGGTTATGTAAAAGGAGATAGGACTAAACACATTTCACCAAAATTTTTCCATACCCACGATCTTCAAAATAATGGTGAAATTGATGTACAACAAATTCGATCAGATGATAACTTAGCGGATCTATTGACCAAGGCATTGCCGACTGCGACATTCGAGAAGCTTGTGAAGAAAATTGGAATGCGGCGGCTTCGAGATTTAAAGTGATGTCCAAATCAGGGGGAGAAATAAATATAAGAATAATGTACTCTTTTTCCTTCACTAGGATTTTTTCCCTCTGGGTTTTTTCCTAGTAAGGTTTTAACGAGGCATATTCTTTGTATAAATGACAGCCAAGGGGAGTGTTACACGTATGGAATAGATGTGAATGTCTGTCCATTTACTTAGCTTGCCACGTTTCACTTTTGATGAGTAATCAGTTTCATCAAAATGTATAAATACATGTACAAGTGATTGAATGAAGAACACATTGATCTGACTTCTCCTCCATTTCGTTTATTTGCTTTCTTCTTCATCAGTTTATTACTTCCACTATTATATACAATATATATTATACACTATATACCAATTATTAGTTGTGAGCCAATAGGTTATTCTACAACATAAAAAGAATTTTCTTTTCCCCTCTTCTTACTTCCAAATTTACGCAACTTAATTTTGGACCAGTAAGTACAATGAAACAAAAGAAAATGGTAATGAATTACTAGTAGTACTATTAAGTAATGTAAGTATAAGGGCTCGTTTGGATTGTCTTTTAGAAAAAGCAGAAACCAAAAGCAGGAGCAGAAGTAAAAGCCAAAAGCAGAAGCAGGTAACTTTTGTGTTTGAATGGAATGTTTGAGAAGCAGCTTTTTTTTAAAAGTGTGTTTGGATATGTAAAAGTGAAAAGTGCTTTTTGAAATGTGTAAATTACCAAAAAGGATATGCTATTTATATGAAGTAGTATATATTTATAGTGTAATTAAAATAAATTAATAGGGGCATTTATGACTCTGCACACATTACTAGGTGCTTTTGACTTCTGCTTTTCGGAGAAGCACCCCTGGGCTGCTTCTCCCAGAAGCACTTTTGCAGCTTTTCGAGGTGCTTTTGCTTTTTCCCAAAAGCCAAAACAAACACTCATTGTCATTTAAAAGTACTTTTGACAGAAGCAAAAACCAAAAACACTTATTCAAAATAAGCCATTCCAAACGGCCCCTAAGTCTATATAGGGCTCGTTTGGATTGGCTTTTGAAAAAAGCAGAAGCCAAAAGCAGAAGCAGAAGTGAAAGCCAAAAGCAGAAGCATGTAACTTTTGTGTTTGGATGGAATGTTTGAAAAGCAGTTTTTTTCCAAAAGTGTGTTTGGATGCGTAAAAGTGAATAGTGCTTTTTAAATGTATAAATTACTAAAAAGGACATGCTACTTAATACTCCCTCCGTCCCACGAAGTTTGAACCCTATTCCTTTTTGGGGTGTCCCACGAAGTTTGAACCCTTTCCGTTTTTAGAAAAATTAAATTAATATAAGTTTATTTAGAATATTAATTGTTGTCAAATCCCATTAAAAATACTTACTTTTACTATTCTGCACAAATTCCAATGCATTATTACTTTCCTACACAAAGTCCCTTATATTTCTTTAACTCTTAATATTACAAAATTGATACAAATAAAAATTGTATAAAATATATATTCTAAAACTACACGATTAGACGATTCTAACAAGACCACACTTGAATATTTTTCTCAAATTACATCACTACGATAATATTAAGTCAAAGTTAAACAATAAACAGTATCAAAATTCATTATAATCTTAAACACAAATACCCACACCACTTTAACTACTAAATTCCACTACCTAAATTACCGTGCCCAAAAGAAAGACTTCAATCTTCGCGGGACGGAGGGAGTATGATAATAAGATGTATTTATAGTGTAATTTGTATTAAGTAATGAGGGTATTTAAGTCTTTGCACAATTTACGAAGTGCTTTTGGCTTCTGCTTTTCAGAGAAGCAGCTTCTCTCAGAAGCACTTTTGCAGCTTTTCGAGGTGCTTTTGCTTTTTCCCAAAAGCCAAAACAAACACTCATTTTCTTTCAAAAGTGCTTTTGACAGAAACAAAAACCAAAAGCACTTCAAAATAAGCCATTCCAAACGCCCCATACTGTGTGAAGAATTTTCGAAATGTAAAGAGAGAAAAGACGAACAAAAAATGAGAACGAACGAAGGAAGGAGAGAAAGGTCAATAAAAGATAAAAATAGGAAAAACGATCCAGTGAAATAAAAGTCGTCCCTCCCTCCACTCTCCGACGGCATTTCCCACTCTCCGCTATCTCTCCCTCTCTAGATCGCACCGTTGGGGCTGTATTTTGCTGCCTATACCTATACAGCCTACGTTCACGGGGAAGTTTGGACTGGGCTACGGAGATTTCTCTGCGATTTGATTGTTGAAAATTGCGATTAAGATCTGTGGATTCCGCGGCCGTTGGATCTGGGGGATTGCCGGATCTGAGGGCGTTTGAAGATGGCACTTTCCGGGATGAGGGGATTGTCGGTGTTCATTAGTGACATACGGAATTGCCAGAACAAGGAGCAGGAGCGCCTCCGCGTCGACAAGGAGCTCGGCAAGATACGCACGCGGTTTAAACAAGAAAAGGCAAGTTTTTTTTTTTTTTGCATAGGGATGTTTTGAGGATATCCGCGCAGCGACTGCTCTCCGTGTTCCTTGATTGATTTGATGTTTTGCGTAGATTTTTTGTTTGCCTAGTATGCAATTTAGGAATTTGGGACTCGACAAGAGCTGGTAAGTGAGAGCGAGTGGGAGTAATTTGGAATTTACTTCGTTAAAAGACACTGGGGTTTGTGTTTTAGGGGGTTTAGGATGCAATTGAGCAGTTCTAGATATTTTTGATGGCTGATGTTTTGATTTTGGTGGGCTTGGTGTATAATTGGTTTGATCTGGGTTGATAAACTGCACTTCTTGGGTTCATTAGTACTGCTAGTCAATTTTAGGTTCTGACGAGCACAACAACCAGGAGAAGAGGTGCAAAGACATTTTGCATTTCTATAGACTATTTCTTTTTCCTGTGTAGCGTGTTGGTGCTACAATATCTAGTTACAATCTGTTAGGATTGTTAGACAGTGAATGAGTGAGATATCAAACAAAAGCAAAATAATGCAATTGGGATTACCTACAGAGTCGATGTCCATGTTTGGTGTTTAGACACCAATTTGTGTGATAGAATTGCTGGATTTTATGTGTAGCTATGTACTAATTGAATCCACAGAAATACATACTAGTGTGAATCAACTAGCCGATTCATATACATACACTCATCTGTTTATCTACGGATTGTTATACACTTATACTTATGAAATTTGAATTAGGAGCAGACTTATGGATTATGATGCTTTCTCCCATAAAAAATGCATGTACAACTGACACAAGGATCTCTGGTTCATGAAATGTTGCCTTTTGGTAACATCCTGTTATTTGTGTTATAGATGTAGCAGGAATTATTGAAGTATAAGTAACTTTGTTCTATTTTCTATTTAATGGTTGTGAACTGTGAAGTGCATTACTGTGAGGACGGATAGGTGCGATTCAACTGCTAGACTCCATTTACTTAGATTGTATTTTATTTGTTTATTTTGGTAATTTTAGTGTATATTTGCTGAAATAAATTTAGAGAAGTATTGGGGGGTGTTTGGACATTCTGTCCATACAAAATACACTTTTCAACACACACTGAATTTTCAATTTTTTATTTTTATTTTTATTTTTTGTTTTTTTTTTGTTTTTTTTTAATCTTTTATGTAAATATAAAATAAATATAAAAAAATACGCCCAATACCTTCATCTCATGCAATTATCCATATAATAATGAATCACATCATCCAATTTTTTGTATTTTAAAACCGTCAAATCAAAAATTTATTTTTACTCTTCCATCAATATTCATCGTTTCTCTTCTTCATTAAGTTAAATAAACACAAAACATCCTAAAAACGTATCTAAACACCATGACTGTTGTTGCATTTAGTGTATAGCAATGTGCAAGTCTTTAGAATTATTTGGATTTTGTTATTTAAAATTTAACAATTCTTAATTATTAATTATTCAAGCAACCATAGATTTTTGTCAGATGGGATAGGAATTGTAAGTTTTGTGACCCTTTGGTATTTTGCATAAGCATGTGATGGAATGACAATTTTGTTCAGTTTAGGCATGATAATGAATTTCTGCTAATTGTTGTTCGGATAAGTTATAATTAGCACAATTCATCTGTTAGGCATGGAGTGATTTTTTTCTTGAAATTTGAGCACCCAATTTATTTGCATTAAGAGATGATATGGCTTTGACTGCACTACCACATGACGTTGACATAAAAATAAATGAGCTCTGACATACTCTATTAGGTAGAATTGCTATGCACTCTTTTCATGAAATAGATATACTAAGAGATGCATAATTCTTGTGGCAAAGTGGAGTTTTCTGCTATCATCTGGTCGTCTAAAAGTGAGTGGCTTCTGTTTATATATTCTTTAGTTCTCTTACTAATTGTTTACGTTTCCATTAGTTTGCAACCATATTTCCATCACTCTTTTTGAGGGTAAGAGGGGACAACAAACAACTATTATTATGCACATCTAAATAGGAATGGCTCTGGATCTTAATTGATGGTCATGTGCTTATGTGTTATGCGAGAGTAGTAGTGCTAGCATCATTCTGCTTTCTTTAATTTTGTGTTATTGAACTCTTGCGTATATGGATTGTTTCAAATTTTCTTCATATTATATGAAACTTCTTGCGTTGAAATTATACCTAACATGAAACTAATTGTGTTGAAACTTGAAATTATACCAAAAATGGCCTTGTGTTGGTAATTATGCCGAAAATGGAACTGCTTATGTTTACATTGTACATCTATGTTACTCGGACTCTCTCTTGAGTATCGGACACGATTCGGGAATCGGAGGAGTCGACACTCAATTTTTAAAATTTGGGGATACGGGGACACGGTCAAACAAGTGTCTTGACCATTTTTAAGACACGCACACGATTCGGAGTGTCCGAAAAATAATATCGGACACTCAAGTTATTTATAATTATATTATATTAATACTATAATTATTTATTTTTACAATTAAGCAGCCGACCATTTTCTGGCATGTTAGACTGCTGAGATGTTAGAAAATTGAGTCCAAGTGGTCATAGTTCCAAGCCACTTTAGTGGGCTCACTTATTCTTCTTGTTTCATATTCAGCTACTTATTAGTATTTTTATTTTTAAATAACAGCCCAAGCCCAATTGAGTCCAAAGCCCAACATTCCCCCAACACTAATTCTTCACCATCTCCCATTCCCATTCTCACATCTCATTTCCTCCTGCATTACCGATTCCATTCGTTGCGCCGCCAACGCTGCTCCACCACCCACTCCTTCACTTGCGCCTGTTGTGCTGTCGCCATCTCAACTGCTTCCCCGTTGTGCTGCTCTCCGTCGCCTCCGTTGTGCCGCTTCTCAGCCTTCGCACCTCAACAACTTTCCTCCTTCTTCCATGAAGTGTCGACTCCGTGTCCGTTTGTCGGAGTCGTTGCCGGACACGTGTGCTGTGTCGTGTCCGGGATAGAATCGTGTCCGTCAACGATTCTCGACCCAAAAGAGGGTGTCCGAGTTTCATAGTTGTACATAATCCAAGAAATTGGTTTCTCTGTATTTATGTCGAGGATGCTCCTTCAGCTTGCTTGACCCGCTGACCAATGTTTATTTTGTTGAAACACATGATTATATAACCTCAATTTTGAACTGATTCATGTATTTTACAGGGTCTCTCGCCTTATGAGAAGAAGAAGTATGTGTGGAAAATGCTTTACATTTACATGCTTGGCTATGATGTCGATTTTGGTCACATGGAAGCGGTTTCTTTAATTTCAGCCCCTAAATATCCTGAAAAGCAGGTGAATTCACTACCCTTCTGTTATGCTTCTATTGTTTCTTCTGTTACAAGTGAAGTTTAATTGGATTGTCATACAGATGCCATGTGTTTGTAAGCATTTATCCAGTATTATATCCAATTGTAGGGCAACATGCTATCTTCTCCTTGCTTTGCTACCACCGCAAAGTTACATTGTAAATAGAAAATTATTGAGAAATACCCCAAAAGGGTGGTTATCAATAATGTGAATGTTTTGGTTTAGGGTGAAATGTGTGCAATCGCACGTTATGATCTTAACTCTTAGGAAAAATGTGTGCAATCTCACGTTGGTAGGAGTAAAAGGTATCATATTCGTTGAACTCCCTTTAGATTGGTATGAACCTGTGAATTTTGAGGGATGAAAGAAATCTTAATATAGAACGGATGAAATCCCACTGAGGACTCTTCTATTTGTTTATTTAATTTTGGGTGATTTTTGACTCATGGCAGCACAGTGTTTTCTATAACATTTGAACCTCAGGTGCAGTATAATCTAGATATAAGCATATTGTATGTTACTTTATCGTTGACTTTCATGCTGCTGATTGCAGGTTGGATATATTGTTACGTCATGTCTGCTCAATGAGAATCATGATTTTTTGAGATTAGCAATTAATACTGTGCGCAATGATATCATTGGTCGGAATGAAACTTTTCAGTGTCTAGCATTGACGTTGGTATGGTTTTGAACTCACTTTCTTCTAAAATAGTTATGTATAGCTTGATGTTGATTTCCTTTAGAACATACTTATCCATTCAAACTTGTTGTGTCTGTTTAGGTTGGTAATATTGGTGGGAGAGAGTTTGCTGAGTCATTGGCTCCCGATGTTCAAAAATTGCTTGTAAGTGAATTGTTTTTAATGGTACCTGCTGAATGGTATCAATGAATGATGCTGAAAGCTACTATTGATTCAGATTTCTAGTAGTTGCCGGCCTCTTGTGAGGAAGAAGGCTGCATTATGTCTCCTGCGTCTCTTTAGAAAAAATCCTGATGTGGTGAACGTAGATGGCTGGTGAAGTGTCTTATCATATTCTCCATTTGACTTCAGTTCTATCTTATTAATTCTACTCACAAATCTAATATCAGCTTTCTTTGTACATTTTGTTAGGTCTGATCGTATGGCGCAACTCTTAGATGAACGTGATTTAGGTGTCTTGACTTCTTCCATGAGCCTTTTAGTTGCTTTAGTGGCAAATAATCATGAAGCGTATTGGAGTTGTCTCCCAAAATGCGTTAGAATATTGGAAAGACTTGCTCGAAATCAAGATATTCCTCAAGAGTACACTTATTATGGTATTCCATCTCCCTGGCTTCAGGTTTGTGTTAATTAATCTTCCTTTCACTGCTGGTGATACCGATTTACATTTTTCCATGCTACTTAATTTGGTGATTTTACCATTTCATTGGTGGATGACCAATTGTAGGGATATATTTTTTTTCCTTTCTGGAAGGTATATATTAGTGGTAGCAAGGGCAATAAAATGAACAATCACACAGCCATTGTGGTCATATGTTTAAGAAGAGACTAGAATGGAAATATTTAGTTCTAGGCCTCTTTAGAGGGTATGTGAAAGGGTAAATTGTGAAATTGGAGTTAGCCAGCCACTATTTCAGACCTCATTCTAGTTCATCAAGTATCAGGTTCCTTGGTAGTTATATTATGTGCTCTTGCCTTCAAATGTTGAAAACTCTTTGAAACAATGGAAAGTTGCCATCCAGGACCATTCTTCGGAAGCCTTTAGGATAAACTTGGCCTGACAATAGTTTTTATCCCTTCAGAATGTCTAACTTTGAGAGTTGTGTGCCTGAAAGGTGTAATGGATTGCCAGATTTGTTAACAGTGTCGTTTTCTTTATCCATTTTTCTTGGTATGACTCCCTTCAGGTGACAACTCTTAACATAAAGTCTTTATGTACTAACCTTTGTTCTCATACAGCAACATATGAGGGAGCCTTTCTTTTGAGTACTCATCATTGGCCCAATCATTCTTGATGTTTTAAAAACTTTGGAACTGCAGGTTAAGACTATGAGGGCCCTTCAATACTTTCCAACGGTTGAAGATCCAAACACTAGAAGATCATTGTTTGAGGTATGGTGATCCTGAGAATAATATTAAATTGTCTGTGCTCCATATGTCTGGTTGTTCGTGTGTGTGCGTGTTTGTGTAGTGAGTCTCTCTTGTTTACTTGATATATTAATATTTGCACTCAGGTTTTACAAAGGATCCTGATGGGTACGGATGTTGTGAAAAATGTGAACAAGAATAATGCATCGCATGCTGTTCTTTTCGAAGCTCTTGCGCTTGTGAGTTTGTCTCCTCTGTTCAATTAGAAAGCGCAAATCGATTACTGGTCAAAAGTTTATGCCCCTACCCTTTTCTAATATTAGTCGATTTTTTTCTTTTTAATTAATTAATTTGTAGTTTTGGTTTTCATAAATCCTCACATTACGTGTATAGTTTTAATTTGTTTATGCTTTTCCCCTGCAGGTAATGCATCTTGATGCAGAAAAAGAAATGATGTCACAGTGTGTTGCATTGCTTGGTAAATTTATTGCTGTTCGCGAGCCTAATATTCGTTATCTTGGTTTGGTGAGTGGCTGGGTTTACAATACAGTGAAAGCATTTAAATATTTTCTGTTGATTATTTGGGTTCAAACCTGGTTTTCTTTCTCAATTTATTATATGAGGGCTTGTTTAAAGTTATGTGAGTTGTATATTTACGGGGATTTGTGGGGCAACGTAAGTGGTTCCCATTTATTTGTGGTTTTCCAGTGTCTCCAGTTTTGATTCTTTAAGCTACCGTAGATGTTATTTGCAGTTGACTTTTCCTGATTGCAGAGGCCTGTCTATTGCTCTGATGCAGGAGAATATGACTCGGATGTTGATGGTCACCGATGTTCAGGATATAATTAAAAGGCATCAAGCTCAGATCATTACTTCCCTGAAGGATCCTGATATTAGGTTGACTACTGTTGTTTTATGATTTTTTTTGAAGCATTAACTGCTAGGCATTAGTGGTCTCATGTTAGGTATAAACAATTGGAGTTTGTCTTCACCCTCTGGTGGGACTTGTGGGACTGTCCTGATACTTTTATTTTTATTGAACTATTTGTATTAGGGGAATTGACATCTTTTACTAGTATATATGTTGCTCAAAAAGTTTATCTTCATATATTTACTAAATATTTGACTGCTTGTAGTATTTTCTTTTAGTTGCAATTATGTAATTTTGATTGTGAGATAAAAAAAGTAGTTTTTCTTCTTGCCCCACTCCCACTCTTTTCTTTACTTATTTTAACTTCAAATTCTAGAGTTTTCTAATTATAGTTTATCACAACAGTATTAGGAGGCGTGCCCTTGATTTGCTTTATGGCATGTGTGATGTTTCAAATGCAAAGGACATTGTTGAAGAATTATTGCAGGTTCGCATTCTTCTTTTTGATTGAATAATTTCTTTTTGTCCTCTAGACCAATTAAGACATGCCTTGCTGACAACCAATCTCGTTCAGTATTTAAGTACTGCAGACTTTGCAATGCGTGAAGAATTGTCGCTTAAGGTTGCTATCCTTGCAGAGAAGTTTGCCCCAGACTTGTCTTGGTATGAATGCTTGCTCTTATTGATGTGGCAATCAAATTACCCTAGGACTATTGCATGGTGGAAGAAAAAACTGTCATTTTGGCATTGAAGAACTACAGAAATCAGAGCTAAAAACTCCTAAAATTATTAATGTTGGTTATAAATATGCCCTTCCTTAGCACCCTCTAACACTTTGGCGGTAGAATGCGGAAATTGGGTATTGAGTGTAATTATGTAATGAACAAGGGGGGGTCTATATTTGGCAACAGCTGATTAGCTATCCTTGAAGCATTTGCTTGTAAAGAAATTGTGAATACTTGTCGGGCCTTGGTTCGACATGCTTGACAGCTCAAAATAGTTGGTTATGAGGGACACCCCTTGCGCATTGAAAGTGCAATACTTAATTACTTATTCTTGTGTTGTAGGTACGTAGATGTTATTCTTCAGTTAATTGACAAGGCAGGGGATTTTGTGAGTGATGATATTTGGTTTCGCGTGGTGCAGTTTGTTACAAACAATGAAGATTTACAGGTAATTGAAACCATGCTTCATGTTAGAAATTCCCAATGAGATTTCAGTGATTGCTGATCAATTCTACTCTTCTAATCATCTTATTTATGTCCTCATTTTTTCCCTTTCTTTTGGGATGTATATTTTCAGCCTTATGCAGCAATGAAAGCAAGAGAGTATCTTGACAAGCCAGCAATTCACGAGACCATGGTGAAGGTGTGTTTCCTGAATCATGATTTTGTATTATTATGGGCCTCAGGCCCTCTGCAGAATATACCATATTTAGGAAGGGTATTAGCCAAGGAGTTTTTCTCGAGTAAGTGCTATCATCTCCTTATATAAGTTAGACATTTTCTCAAATAGTAAGCCTTGGGTGCTCAATGGGCAGAAGATGGTGGATATAATGAATTGCTGTTTGGTGCCATCAAACATCCCCTTGAACTAATTCAGAAGTTTTTGCTTTTTTTTGGTTTTTTTGTTTTTAGTCTTTGCAATCCATTGAATTGCCAGTCAAATGATAGATGTTTTTCATTCACCAATGAGGCTGTGAAAATAAATTTCATCAAGTCAATAATGTTTCAACATGGATTTGCATATTATAATGATCCAGGTGAGTGCATATATGCTTGGAGAATACAGCCATCTTCTAGCCAGACGCCCAGGGTGTAGTCCAAAGGAAATTTTTCACATCATACATGAGAAGCTCCCTACTGTCTCGTAAGAAAACCTGCCTGTTATTTTTTCCTTCCCCTAAGTTTTGTGTTAAACAGGCTTTCGTCTAAATTGATCATTCTTGACCAGGACTACAACAATCCCTATCATTCTTTCTACATATGCAAAAATTTTGATGCACACTCAGCCGCCAGATCAAGAGCTTCAAAATCAAATCTGGACAATATTCAACAAGTAATCAGTAAAAAGTGATTGCTTTATAATTACTTGTGAATTATATTGTCATACTAAAATTATCTAATGTGCTTCAGATATGAAAGCTGCATCGATGCTGAAATACAACAACGTGCTGTTGAATACCATGCTTTGAGTATGAAAGGTGCTGCTCTTATGGATGTACTTGCAGAAATGCCCAAATTTCCCGAGCGACAGGTTGGAGCACAACATTTGCAGTGTTAACTTAGAAGGATGTAATCTGTCTACACAGGGCCTACACCTTTGGCAATGCTGACAGTGACCAGTTATCCCTTTTTATTGCAGTCTTCCTTGATTAGAAAGGCTGCAGATTCTGAGGCAGATACTGCTGAGCAAAGTGCCATCAAGTTAAGATTACAGCAGCAGTCTTCTAATGCTTTGGTTGTTTCTTCTGCGAATGGTGCCCCACCTCCTGTGAACCAACTTGGCCTTGTGAAGGTTCCAAATGCGGTGAGATCCTTTAACAGCTTATGGTTAGAAACATCATAGATCTGTTTTTTATTCCCATTCCCCGAGTATCAATTTTAACCAACAATTTATGAGGACAGGAACAAAATAATGCTGAAGAAGGTGGAACACATTCAAATGGGGCTCTAAGTGTGGTGGATCCTCCACAACCTAGTACACCTTCTCCCGATCTCCTTGGTGATCTTTTAGGCCCACTAGCTATTGAAGGTCCTCCTGGTGCTGGTCCCTCTTCTGAATCTACAGCTCCTTCTGGTCTGGAAGGTGGTGCAAATGTCGATGCATTAGCCATTGCACCTGTTGAAGAACAGAGTGCTGTCCAGGTATGCTTTCTTCTACTAAAGTCCATAAATTCTCATGACATGAATAAAGTATGAAAATGACTATAAGTGATGGACATCTAAGCTACATCGCTAGTGGGCTTGATAGAAACCGATTTGAATAGAAAGGAAAATTGCCCTAATGGGGAATCCTGCTGGTCAGCCTTTCGCTCAAAACTTTTACTAATTTTTCAGTGCGCCAAATCCCTAATAACAATCCCTTAAATACTAACATAACAAAACCCTAATAACAAATAATAACTAATAAATCGGCCCATAATTAGGCCTAAGCTCGCCCTGCATCTGCTCTCTATCGGGGCTGAACTTGTGTTGGTAGGCATAATTTGAGTTGAATGATGTGTCTTTTTAATACCTCTACCTAAATAGCGCAGTATTTTGCACGGCTCTATTTTTTGTTTTAAAACAATAATACTTCTGCTTGAAACTGGGATTGATCCCTATTCTTGTTTGAAACCATCCGGCGCTTATCAGGATTGTACTTTACATTCCATATAAGATGATAATATGATATATTGATATGGTTCAGAAATGTAATGCCTTACAATCTTTGAGTAGTTATTAGTTTTGATAAACTTTCATCCCCAAACCTGTGGAGTTCAGGGGAAGCCATAATATAGAATTCACCAACATTTCATTGACCTCTTGATTTCTTTTTGGGTCCTTACTTGCAGCCACTTTGTAATATTGCCGAAAGGTTTCAAGCTTTGTGCCTTAAGGATAGTGGGGTATTATATGAGGATCCTTACATTCAGGTATTCTCCTCATGGTTCCGGTGATACTGTCTAATATCAAATTTTTATTTTTATTTATTTATTTATTTATTTATTTATATATATATATTTTTTTTCGATACAAAATCAAGTGGTTCATGTCAATGACGATCCTTTCCCTGGTTTATAATGTTTGTTAATCTGATCCCAGATTGGCATTAAAGCTGAATGGCGAGCACAACATGGACGGCTTGTTCTCTTTTTGGGAAATAAAAATACTGCTCCACTCAGCTCAGTTCAAGCTTTGATATTGTCTCCATCACATTTAAAATTGGACATTTCATTAGTACCCGAGACAATTCCTCCTAGGGCACAGGTTTGTTTGCTTTTTCCTTTATCTCATATTCTCATTAGCTGCAAACTTTTCTAATGATTAATATAATCTTTTTACTTACGGCTCATTGTATAAACCCAATGCATTGATTGCTTGCTTTGCTTAGGTTCAATGTCCGCTTGACATAATCAATCTGAGTCCAAGCAGAGATTTGGCTGTCCTTGATTTCTCGTACAAGTTTGGAACCCACATTGTATGACTCTACAAGCTTTAAATAGAATTTGAAAATGTAACTGCTGGGGCAAGGATGAAAAGAGATTTTTTTTTTCATCTGTAAAATACATTTAACGGATTGATCTACACATTGACAGGTGAATGTGAAGCTTCGGCTTCCTGCAGTCCTTAACAAGTTTCTTCAGCCTATCACGATTACTGCTGAAGAATTTTTTCCTCAATGGAGATCGTTGTCAGGACCACCATTGAAGTTGCAAGAAGTGGTGCGTGCTTTATGAATATGGAAATTACGGGTGTGTGTGTGTAATGTGTGACAATCTTTTTTTTTTTAAAGTTCTTTCATAAATTATACAGGTGCGCGGTGTAAGGTCCTTGCCACTTGCGGAAATGGCAAACTTGTTCAACAGTTTGAAGCTGATTGTTTGCCCTGGACTGGTAAGTGCTTGAAACGAGCTTCTTGCTCAGGAAAACTTTTGACCTCTGCATCTATGCATTGATTTTGTTTTCTTTGATCTCCTCTTGTTCAGGATCCTAACCCAAATAATTTGGTTGCAAGCACCACCTTCTATTCGGAAAGTACACGAGCCATGTTGTGCTTGGTAAGTTTCTAATCATCATACCAAATTTATTGAGAATTATATGAAGAGTACTTTGAGGTAGAATGCCCATATCTCCACGTGTAGCTTTCCCAAGGTTGCAACTTGAAAGTTACATTTTGATTAATTGTGTTCATGGGATTACACTATCTGACAGTTCATTATTGTGGAACAGTTATAATAGCTACAATTCAGCCTGTCTTGCTTATTTTTACTGTTAATCTGTTGTCATTCCTCGAATGACTGCATCATCCCAATCTTTTGGTCAGGTACGAATAGAAACAGATCCAGCAGACAGAACGCAGCTGCGTATGACCGTTGCATCAGGAGATCCTACACTGACATTTGAGTAAGCATTCAATTCATCCAAGATAAAGGGGGGTGTATGGAATAATTTAGATTCCCGATTAGGAATCCTATAATCGAACCACCCCCCAAATATCATCTTATTACACATTTAAATTCGTCTCCCCATTCACAGGCTGAAGGAGTTCATCAAAGAACAACTAGTCTATGTACCCATTCCTCCCCAGGCACAAGTACCCATCCCCCCTCAGGTGCGACCCACCAGTCCACCCACAGCAATTCCCTCTTCAGATCCCGGTGCTCTTCTTGCCGGCTTGCTTTGAGTCTTATACCCAACCCTGCACATCATCCGACACTACTCTGTAACTGTGTGTATACGGCAAGGCTGACCCTGTACTGCACACTGGCATGCTGCTGGCATCATACATTGCAAGGGCTCGCGGGAGTAAATGATGGGGACTATATGTAAAACCGGCGTAGCTTTATTTTTGCAATTTATTGGAGGTTTGTGAAGTTTTTCTATTCTTTTGCACAATTTTATTATTGTGCCTTGGTGAGGTTTCTTGATTTCCTGGGGTTATTTTTAAAAGTCCTTTTTCCCCTCTCCCCCCTTTAGCTTCTATAGCCAGATCTTTACTCAAATTTGTTTCTGTAATATGAAAATATTCTGCTATCAGAGTACAAATGCATTTGTTTGGGAAACAAAAAAAAGGAAAAAAAAAAAAAAAACGATTGTTGTGTATGGTTGTCGGTTGGGAATCAGGAGTTGGAATTTTTTGCTTTGGGGTATAAAACTACAATGTGGTCATAATCACTTTCAGTGTATCATATTTTGATGGGATTCTACTCATTCATGTTGGTGAATCATATTGATTCTTAATTCTCACTGATTCTCCTTAACAATGTCTTGTATGAGGAATGATTTTGACTGTCTTGCGTTTTCATGTTGATCTTGGTCATGTAACTTTGCTTCTAACCCCTTGCCGAAAAGGTTACTATTTCACCGCTAATCTAATTGGATGGTGCTTTAGCCACTTCAAAAAATATTTTAAAATTTCAACGTACTTAAATTTTCCCTAAATTTGGTTTATTGGAATTTGAAATAAATGAGAATAGTTGTTAATTTGCATAAATATTACTATAGTTTATAAGTTTAATAATTACATCATCTCAAGTATTATCGTTAATTGTATGTATTTATTATTGAAAACAAGATAATTTTACATTGATAAACTATTAATTAATCTTATAAAAACTTCCCATCGTTAACATTATAAAGCATTTGCTTATTAACGGGCTAAATGACCTTTCAAATGATATCTCTACTTTACTCCGCCAAAAAGAACCAAAGAAAATGATATCTCTACTTTACTCCGCCAAAAAGAACCAAAGAAAATGATATCTCTACTTTACGTCTGCACTTCCAAAATAAGTTTTCTAAAGCAAAATCCCATATGGCGCGAAACTATTTCACACCTCGTCACTCAAATCTCAATCAGTCGGTTGCGCTGTTTTTAAATTTTTAAATATAAATACAAGTTGGAATTCCAATTCTAGGGTTTGTAATTCTATTCCGTGAATCCTAAAATTCCGGTCCATTCCCGCCGGATTTATGCGTGGTTGTTAGTATTATTTTCTCTTTCCGTTCCCATCGGTGGCGGTGAATGGTGATGGGGAATAAGGCGACGGAAGAAAGCATTTTTACCGTGCGCTCAATTGTCGGCGGAGAATTTTCCAACATGGACATAATTCGAGCTCTGCACATGGCCAACAACGACCCCACAGGCGCAATTAACATCATTCTTGACACTCCTAGGAGTTTCAGGAAGCCGGATGTTTGCACAAGGTCCCAGCACCCAGTAAATAATTCGAATGTGGAGCCTCCGATCATTGCAGCTAGCGTACTGGAGAATGGTAATGGGGTTGGGAATCCTGGGTCTGGACTGACATCTAACGGAAGTATAAGCGGTGTGGTTGGGAGAAGCAATGGAGAGGGAATTGTTGGAAACACTGTTATTGAGAGAAGCAAGCCAGAGGGGGATGATGAAATCACCGTAATTTGCAGAAACCGGGGAGAGCGGAATGATGGACCTGACAGTGGGGCGAAGACTGGACTGGGGGGCGAATGGTGGTTTGTGGCAAATGGCGAGATATCTGGGCTATCTACTTGTAAAGGGAGGATTTTGAAGCCTGGTGATAAAGTGAATTTCACCTTCCCAGTGGAGAAGAAATTGAACGGGCCATCGCCTGGGAAGTTAGGGGGTGGACGAGGCCGGAATATGGGTTCATGCTCTGAGATTGTTAGGTTTTCTACTAAAGATTGTGGAGAGGTATTGCACATAATTCTTTGTGCTTATTGGATTTTTCGTAAGTAGAAGTCTTATTAGTTGTGCAATTCAGTTTTCTGCATCTTAGGTTAAGTACGTTTTTGGTCTTTGCAATTGATATAGCATGTTATATAAATTTGGATATTTTCCGTTTCAGTAACTAAGTGATACGTGATATTTAAGAGATTAATTTGAGGTTAATATGAGAGTAACATGAGTTGTGAATTTCAAGTTCCTCAGTAAAAAAAGTGCCGCCTCACTCTTTCTATTATTAAGACTTTTCATATTTTTATGCATACAAGTCTTCAAGGTTTGCTCAAAGCAACTTATCCTGCTTACTGATGATTGGTGCAGATTGGTCGTATTCCGAATGAATGGGCTCGGTGCCTTTTGCCTCTTGTGAGGGATAAGAAGGTTTGTATTCAAGGGTATTGCAAATCTGCTCCTAGTGTTCTGGGGATCATGGATGCTGTTGTCTTAACTATCAGGTATATAGGTAGTGCCAAATTCACACCTGTGTATTTCGGCCAAAATGTTTGTATTGAATTAATTATGTGATTTAGAACTTGATAATGCTGGGAACTTATGAGCTTTATGTTGTGCTTTAGCGTGTATATAAACAGCTCCATGTTCCGAAAACGCCATCAGATTCTGACATCTCTCAAGGCATCCAGCAATTCAGCAGAGGAGTCAATTGTTCACCCACTTCCAACTTTGTTCAAGTTACTTGGACTTGTTCCTTTTAAGAAGGTGACAATGCTTATCAATCCTAAATAGTACTATACAATTTAGAAAATGGAGTATTATATATTTAGATGATCCCTGTACCTAAAGTTTTCATGTTGAGTAATTCTTGTTGCATAAATTGCGCATATGATCCTCATCTATAATTTCAGTTTCTTGTGACTTGTAGGCAGAGTTCACTCCGGGGGATCTGTACACAAGGAAAAGACCTTTGAGAGCTGAGGTACGACCAACAATCTGAATTCTGATGGGTGCATAGACTTAATGAGCATGAACTTAGGGCTTATAGTTTTTCTGTAACAGGACAACTCTGGTTTACCTTCATCATTCCTGCAACTAAATAAGACCAAGAGTACGACTTCTGGAGCTGGAAATAATACTGAAAATGAGGAGGTGATTTCTGACAATGATCTTGACAACATTGTTGGCGTCACCGATGGCTCAGAATTGGAGGTAAACAGATCTCAATTTTATGCCTTTCCGTTTTTCATTATCTTGCGTAATTTGATGTATGATGTTTAGGAGATGGAACCTCCTAGTACTCTGCTGTGTGATCTTCGCCCTTACCAGAAGCAGGCTCTTAATTGGATGGTTCATCTGGAAAAGGGAAACTGTATGGATGAGGCCGGAGCCACAATGCATCCATGCTGGGATGCTTATCGCCTTTCTGACAAGTATGCGAAGCTTCATTGACATGATTACTATTCTACAACCAATATTATGATATAATAAACTTTTATCTTTTGGTTTGCAGGAGGGGACTAGTTATATACTTGAATGCTTTTTCAGGTGATGTGACAACAGAATTTCCCAGTACGCTTCAGATGGCTAGAGGAGGAGTATGTTGATAACTTCATCTTGTTTTTCCTGTGTTTGAGTTCCTTCAAGTCTAGATAACAATGTGTGCTTGTAGATCCTGGCTGATTCCATGGGACTGGGGAAGACTATTATGACTATATCGCTCCTTCTCATGCGTTCTGAAAGAAGTGGATCATGTAGCAGCTCATCTACTAGCCAATCATCCAATGATAACTGTGATGCAAGCTTTAATTCGGATAAATCACCAGTACCTGAAAAGAAAGCTTTCAAGTTTTCTGGTTTTGAGAAGCTTAAGAAACAAAAATCTTCTCTTGTGAGTGGGGGTAGTCTCATTGTGTGCCCAATGACACTAATAGGCCAGTGGAAGGTATAGTTAATTATGTTTTCAAAAGTGAAACAGATGTTGTGCATACGGTTTTTTAAACAGAAAATGAAAATGGTTAAATACTCTCTTTTTCTTTTTCATTCTTAGACAGAGATTGAAACTCATGCTCAATCTGGGGCTTTGTCAGTTTATGTTCACTATGGCCAAAGTAGATCCAAAGATGCCAAGGTTCTAGCACAAAGTAATGTTGTACTGACTACGTATGGGGTGCTAGCTTCAGAATATTCTTCAGAGGTATTCTGCTGAAGAGGATTTCATCATATTCCCTGTTTATTTCTTTGCTAGTACTGACATGCGTGAAAAATCCAGTTGGTTGGTAAAACAGTTATTTTCTAATATCTCTGCAGAATGGAGAGGAAAATGGAGGATTGTTTTCAGTCAAATGGTTTAGAGTAGTTCTTGATGAAGCACATACCATAAAATCATTCAAAAGCCAAATTTCCGTTGCTGCTTCTGCTCTCGCTGCTGATTGTCGATGGTGCCTTACAGGTACACCCATACAGGTAAGTGATTGTTTCTTTATCTTGGTCTACATTCTTGGAAAATAAATGTGATATAAGTTTTTACGTTGATTAATTTATTTTCTTCCTCTTTGGGATACTAGTCACACCATTTGTTGTTATATTCAAATTTATGGCCATGATTGCCGTCAATTTATATCCGGCATTATTCATGCAGGATAGTTTTATCCACCATTCCGACATATCAATCCACTCCACACCCACATTCTGTTTCTAGTTTCTTTTTCTCCCTTTTTATTGGTTCTTTACCAATCAAATTTGGAATAGAATTACTTGAAAAATATTTTACTTCATCTTTGCACAGGAAATATAAGACCGAAACATGTGTAGTAATCAAATGAATGAAATTAATTTTTTTGGGAGTTTGTTAACCACTTGCTATAGACCCTTTTTGAGCATTATTGTTATAGTTTGGTGGATAAATCAAGTTTCAAATGCTAAATTCCTTTTACAGAACAACCTGGAGGATGTCTTCAGCCTTCTTCGATTTTTGAAGATTGAACCATGGGGGAATTGGGCTTGGTAAGGTGCTAATTCATCTTTTGGTAATGGCAATTACCTTCAAATGTATTTTATTGTTAATCTTTTGGTAGGCAAATCGTAAATTTCTGTTCCAATAGTCACTACTAGTTATACCATTTACGCATTTTCTGCTTTTCATCAGCATTCAGTTCTTTACCGTTTATCTTTAGGTTTTCGAACTTCGAAGAGACTTCATTTAGCTTTATTTCTTCTTTATACATCCTCTAAATTTTCAAAATATAATTGAGGCATATCAGGAGTGGATATATAGTCCATTACTCCATTAATTGCATTTTCATTCCTTTTTTGTCCGAGTGATTGAATTAAATTTTCCAATCCTTGTTTTGTTACCCAAACTCATATTTTTTGGACTTGGTCCTCACCATTTGCAGTAGCTTTGCTCTTAAGTTATTTCTGATATTCCCTCTTGTACTTGATCCAATGATGGTATATTATAGTAGTCTTTTTTTTTGCATGTTAATTACCTAAGTTATGGTCAACTTGCGTTGTCCTAATCTTTTTTTTTGCTCTTTTTAGTTTTCCATTTGTCAAGTTTTAATAATGTATTTTGGACAATGTCAACTTTTATTCAATTCTCCAGGTGGAATAAGCTAGTCCAGAAACCTTTTGAGGAGGGTGATGAGAGGGGATTAAGGTTGGTACAATCCATTTTAAAGCCAATCATGTTAAGACGGACTAAATCCAGCACAGATCGAGAAGGCAGGTATGAAGTTATAAAGGTTTTGTTTTAATTTCTCTCTCTCTCTCTCTCTCTCTCTCTCTAGCCACATGTTTTAATGATCCCCTGATTTTCTTATATTCCTACTGTTTTGCAGGCCAATTTTAGTTCTGCCACCTGTGGATATACAAGTGATCTACTGCAATCTTACTGAAGCAGAAAATGACTTTTATGAAGCATTGTTTAAGAAATCAAAGGTACCCAGTTTCTATCAAGCGTTATGCAGAATTTAATTTAATATTTCTTCTTGACAAATTTCATTGTTGCATCTTTAGGTGAAATTTGCTCAATATGTAGAGCAAGGCCGGGTTCTTCATAACTATGCTTCTATTTTGGAACTCCTTTTACGTCTTCGTCAATGTTGTGATCATCCATTTCTTGTTATGAGGTAAATATCTATTTTATGCTCAAGCTCAAAACATTTTTATTTCATCTTTTGCTGTTTTCCTGTATATCTCCCTTACTTATCTTAGTAATATATATACTTGCCCTGTCCCAATCATCCTTATTCACTTTGGGTGGAATCTAATCTAAAGATTACATCCTTGAGCAACATAATGATTTGGCACTACTACCATGATTAGGGTGATAGAGTAAGTTCTTTTGTGGATGTGAAAGTGAACCTATAAATATGAATACCACATATGCACCTATCTGCGTTTCTGAATGAATGAACCTGTGCAAAATTCAACCTATTCAGACATGATTTCTAATTTGATGTTATTTGTGCTCTTGGCATGGGCTACTATCGAGTTTCTGATATTGATATTAATATCACCATCATAACCTGTGTATTTCAGGTGCACTTCTTTTTTTTTTTTATGGTTGTAGTCTCAAGTTTAGTTATATTTGTCTTATGTTGTATAGAGTACCCTTTGTAGCATATGCAGGAAATAAATATCAATATGTCCTTGTTTATGCAAAATATTTATTGGTAAATTTATGGTTGGTTGCTTCTAGTGACATTATTCTTTATTTGTCCAGTCGAGGTGATACTCAAGAGTACTCTGACTTGAATAAACTGGCAAGACGTTTCCTCCGGGGTGGTCTAGGAAGTGAAGATGGCCAAATCAAAGAAGCACCATCACATGCTTATATTCAGGAAGTTGTCAACGAGTTACGCAAAGGGGAACAAGGAGAATGCCCAATATGCCTGGAAGCTTTTGAAGATGCAGTATTGACACCGTGTGCTCATAAACTATGCCGAGAATGTCTTTTGGCGAGCTGGAGAGGCTCTGCATGTGGCCTTTGTCCTGTTTGTAGGTAGCAACTTGCACAATCTTATCAATTGGTATTTTCTTTACTATCTCAGGCTTGGGAAAATGACATTCTGCAGAGACAAACAAATGGTTATGCATTTAGGGATATACTTATTTGATGATGTCAAACACTTGAGAGGAAACTGTATTAGAAATCCTGATGCACAATTTTGGTTGTGCCACAGGAAGACCATTAACAAGCAGGATCTCATCACTGCCCCAACGCATAGTCGCTTCCGGGTTGATGTTGAGAAGAACTGGGTTGAATCATCAAAAGTTTCTGCTCTAATGCGTGAACTTGAAAATCAGTCGCTGGGATCTAAAAGTATTGTTTTCAGTCAGTGGACTGCCTTTTTGGATCTACTGCAGATTCCTCTTTCTAGGTAAGATCCTTTTCCACGTGATCTAATTTTTTGGATTTGGGAAACTTCTAAGACGTGATTCTATGTTACAATTGTGATAATACAAACCATGCTTGGGATTAACTCGTACTGGTTTATAGTGGATAACTCTAGCTATTGAATACAAGTAGCGGATAAGTCCTTCCCTTGTATAGCTTGGTTTTTTTTTTTTTTTTTATCAGTGTTGTTTTGCAGTACCTCTTTCTGCTTTTGTTCAAACAGACTTTTGATGTTTCTTGATTTGGTTAGATAGGGGCAGAAGTGATATCACCAGTTGTCTGCATTTGCAGGAATAATATTCCATTCCTTCGTCTTGATGGGACCCTCAACCAGCAACAACGGGAGAAAATAATAAAGCAATTTTCAGATGAAAATAACGTTAAGGTATGCCATTCGTGTGCAAGTGCATGACATGCACATATGCACATTTCATCTGTCCTTAAGTTGAGATAAAGCAAGGGAAAAATTCATATTTGTCTCATGGCAGGTGCTGCTCATGTCACTCAAGGCTGGTGGCGTTGGAATAAATCTCACCGCAGCATCTAGTGCTTTTGTTATGGTAAGACTATATATAATTCCACATCCTGCACCTAACATGAAATAGTATGGTTCAGATTACTTCCTGACCGGATATTATCACCTGTCATATGAAAAATATTGGCATTAAATGCTAGCGGCGACCTGTATTTTGTGTAGGATCCATGGTGGAATCCAGCAGTTGAGGAGCAGGCAGTCATGCGAATTCATCGTATTGGACAGACTAAAAGTGTGACAATCAAACGGTTTATTGTGAAGGTAATTCTTTGGGCATTTGACTGATGTCAATACGACAATACCAGACTTATTTCCTTTGATTGGATGTCATTTTCTCTGGGATAATACAATATGCATTTTACTATAATATGAATAGTAATGAATGGTACATGAGTTGCTTATTTCTACAGATATATATAATGATTGAATAAAGAATTTTAAACGTGATGATTAGGCCGATTTAGTAATGTAGGGGTAAAATTTTGGATGAATACATATTTGTCTCAGAGGATCACTTGATGATTACACACTCGAGAGGGCTTTTCTCGTGATGTTTTGAACTGCATAACATTATGGTTACACAAGTATTATGAATTTGGCAGGGCACTGTCGAGGAAAGAATGGAAGCAGTGCAAGCCAGAAAGCAGCGGATGATATCCGGTGCTCTAACCGATCAAGAAGTTCGAACTGCACGTATAGAACAACTCAAAATGCTCTTTACTTAACCTTCTCATCGACATGGAATGATCCTTCACACTTGCCGGGGGCTCACAGCACAGCTTGCCATTGTCCGTCGCCCGTTACCCCCCTGTTGACTGAGGAACATTATCAGTGGGTTCGATCATTACTGGCAGCTTGCAGGACGATCATTCAGATTTCAGCAGCCCCCCAAAGAGACGGGAAAAGGTTTCGATTATTTATATGGGGGCGTGGCAGAAAGCCACGAAGTTAATTGGCAGATTTTTTTTTCAATTTATATAATGTGTGTGAATTGTAGTACTATATAATAGGAGTGTGCTCTATATTGTTGTAAATTACTATATGGTTTCAAACTTTGAGGTGTATAATAAAGTTGTGGTGGAGAATTCCTATGATTTGGAATTGGGAAGCAGTTTTAGTTGTTGACAAGGAGACAAATGTTATCTATACTTCCGTTTCTTCAATTCCATTTTTGTTGTTAGTTCTTCCCATTGCCTTTCCAGTTCCACTCTCTGTTTTGTATATCTCTGTTCCATGATAACTCTGCCAATGCCACCTACTATATGTTCGTGAAAGAAAAAAGTTTTTAAATAAACTACTACTATTTAGAAAACATATGTTTATTTCTCTATTTTTTTTTTAAAAAAAAATGTAACTATTTAGCCTATGCTTAAGAAATAATTAGAGTTTAGAATAAAATAATCTTAAATTTGATACTTTTTTGTAATAGTAGTGTTTAGTACTTCTATTAGAGTTTAGAAGTTGTAGTTTAAAAAATTAAATCAAAGTTGAAAGATGTAGTGTTTAGAGTTGAGAAGTTAAAATTTAACAATTACTAAAATAAGTGTTTATTATATATGATTTTTGAATAACTTTTAATTAGGGGTGTCAATTTCAGGTAGGGGTGGAAATAGGCTAGGCGGGGCTAGACCTTGGCTTGAACGGCATAGGCCTGCGTCGAATTTTTAAGGTTCGAGCATGACCTATTACCTTTGATAGGACTATCTTATAGAACTAAGTCTGACCTCTTTATTTAAATATGCCGGTTTTTAAGCCTTTTAAAAGTCTGTTTTAGAATTAAGTTAAAATTCTTTTATATATGTTTGGATGTAATAATAAGGTTTGAAGACATGAATTTGTGCACTTGGGCAAGTCGTTATCTACAACTATTTATATGCGAGAAAAAACCTTAAATATTTTAAAACACACTAATAATAATAATAATAATAAATTAATAATACTTCTACATAAATAATTACTTCTACATAAAATAATCTATATAATAAATCCTGAATACTTTTGACATGTTCAGACTGTATTGCGCGCTTATTGAAACTTATATTTTTATCTTAATTTTTATTAAAAAAATATAAACTCAAGGTTACATTTGTAAATCATTATAAAACATCATAAAATATATCTACGGTTATTATCACGACACATCATAAACGCCATATCATCCTCTCAAAAATACCAGATGCTGACATGTGGCATCTATAACATAATCTTGAATTAATTTAATCTACTATTTTAAATATTCTTAAAAAATATCTTTATAAGATTTCATCTATATTTAGAAAATAAATTGAGAAAATCTTTAGCTTATTTAGAATATCTTAAATATATATTCTTCAAAAATATCTTTCTAAGATTTCTAAGATCTTGAGAAAATCTTTATATGAATTTTAAAAAGATATAAATTGAAAATAAATTAAATTACATAATTATATTTTATATTTTGTAAATATATAATTTACATTATATATTATAAATTCTTTGGGTCCAGTTAGGGTGCGATCGAAAGAATCCGCAGCACATCAAGGCGAAAATCTGGAGCGTTGATTTCAAATCCAAGGGTTGTAAATGGAAAATGGTAAAGTTGTCCAACAAAATATGTAACGGAAGATATAACACTATATTTAGTATGTTATCAATGTAATATTTGGTAAATCATATCAAATACTACCTCCGTTCTTTTTTATTTGTACATTTTGACTTTTGTCACTGTTCATTGAGTAGCTTTGACTCGACTTTTTAATACAATTATATAAGATAAAATATAGTCAAGTGGGATCTTGTTGGATTCGTCTAATCGCATAGGTTTAGAATATTAAATTTTCATAATTTTTACTTGTATGGAATTCGAGTTATTACGGATTAAAAACGTGCATTGGATTGCGTGAAATGTGGGTCCGTAGCATTTATTTAGGAACGGAGGAAGTATTTGGTAACCATATCAAATATTCCAAATAATATCTTTTCTTGATCGATTAAGTTAATAAATAGGGTAACAAATCTATTAATCCATCATTCAGCGATGCTACAAAAAATAATTCAGTGATGGTATCAAAAATAGTTCATGAAGAATTTAGCGACAGTACATAGCATAATTCAGCGACGTTGCCCTGCATAATTCAGCGATGCTACCAAAATACAATTCCGCGGTGCTACAAAAAATAATTCAGTGATGCTATCAAAATATAACCCTATATTTAGTATGTTATCAATCTAATATTTGGTAAATCATATCAAATATTTGGTAACCATATCTAATATTCCAAATAATATCTTTTCCTGATCGATTATAGTTAATAAATAGGGTAACAAATCTATTAATCCATCATTTATCGATGCTACAAAAAATAATTCAGTGATGGTATCAAAAATAGTTCATGAAGAATTCATCGACAGTATATAGCATAATTCAGCGACGTTGCCTTGCATAATTCAGCGATTCTACCAAAATACAATTCCGCGGTTCATCGACGGAATTAAGAAGAATTCAGCGATGCTACCTAAAATCAAACCACTTATGCTGTCAAATATATTTCACCGACTATATGTAGATGAATTCAGCAACTCTGCAAGAAGAATTCAGCGATGCTACAAAATACAATGCAGTGATGATACCAAAAATAATTCAGCGACGTTTTCATGAACAATTCAACGACCTTATCAAGAACAATTCAGCAATGCTATTAAGAACAATTCAGCGACTTTTCGTCAACAATTCAGTGACTCAAGTAGCAGCATTTCGGGTACGTTTTCATGAATAATTCAACGACTTTATTTAAAAACATTTCAGCGACATATATCTATGTATATCAATATAATTAAGCAAATTGGAGGGTAATGTAAGATGAAATGCGGAGAAGAAGAACAACAACGTTCATTTTCCAATAATATAACAAATTGACTATTTTAACCCTCAAGTTAATCTCAACCATCAATTTATAAATTAAATCAACGGTTCCAGTACACCGCAGTACATCAAGACAAAAATGTCAATCGCACCCTAACTTAAACCAAATTCTTTAACTTTATATATAATATTATTAAATGATTTTTTTATTATAATTGTATTAAAATTTGAACCTAAAGTCATGAGTGTCACTGTTTACCAAAAAAAATTTGAACCTAAAATATTAACAGAAATCAATAAGCTAAAAATTTTTAATTAGTAATAATAAATCAATTTATCAAAAATTATATATATATATATATTTAATATTAAATATAAATTTATGGGTATTACACAATATAATAAAATGCAGAATAAAGCATACTTTTTTCTAAAAATAGCCCCAAAATAAAAACTTTGAGAAGTTGATAAGTGTTAAAATGATATTCCAAGGGAAATGTGGAAATTGATTGTTTTATCTAATATTATAAAGTCGGGGTCTTTTTTTTGCCAAAAAATTTAGTTTAAGTAATAATTTTAGAATTTTTTTTTAGTGAAACCGGGTATCCCCAAGCCACATTGGACCCAAGACTAATCCCTGGAGGATCTACAAGTGCAATTAAGAGCGCCTCTTCCAAAGCAGTTGGGTATGTCTTTTGGAAATTTTAGAGTCTTTAGTTTTAGAAATAAGGACCCAAGACTTACCACATGAGGTTTAAAGTCTTTAATTTTAGAATTTTTTAAATTGGGTATATCTTTTGGAAATTGCTTTTTTTCCCCCTTAAATGAAAAGGTAACAAAAAAAGTATATATAGATAGTCAAAATGATATTAGGGAGTAATAGACAAAATGAACAACATATTAGGGAGTAAAATGATATTTTTAGAATCTTAATAATGCAAATATATAATTTATTCGAACTTTGTTTGGAGAGTAACCGGGTATCCCCATGTCACATTGGACCCAAGACTAATCCATCGAGGATCTGGTCAATTTTGAATAGTTTAATGGTATTTCTTTCAATTGCTTTTATTATGTTAGATATAAAAGCGAAACTATATATATTTAGTTTTTCAATGGTAAAAGCAATCTATTTTATATTTTGTTCAAATTTTTTTCAATGGTAAAAAAAAATTTGAACCTAAAATATTAACAGAAATCAATAAGCTAAAAATTTTTAATTAGTAATAATAAATCAATTTATCAAAAAGTATATATATATATATATTTAATATTAAATATAAATTTATGGGTATTACACAATATAATAAAATGCAGAATAAAGCATACTTTTTTCTAAAAATAGCCCCAAAATAAAAACTTTGAGAAGTTGATAAGTGTTAAAATGATATTCCAAGGGAAATGTGGAAATTGATTGTTTTATCTAATATTATAAAGTCGGGGTCTTTTTTTTGCCAAAAAATTTAGTTTAAGTAATAATTTTAGAATTTTTTTTTTAGTGAAACCGGGTATCCCCAAGCCACATTGGACCCAAGACTAATCCCTGGAGGATCTACAAGTGCAATTAAGAGCGCCTCTTCCAAAGCAGTTGGGTATGTCTTTTGGAAATTTTAGAGTCTTTAGTTTTAGAAATAAGGACCCAAGACTTACCACATGAGGTTTAAAGTCTTTAATTTTAGAATTTTTTAAATTGGGTATATCTTTTGGAAATTGCTTTTTTTCCCCCTTAAATGAAAAGGTAACAAAAAAAGTATATATAGATAGTCAAAATGATATTAGGGAGTAATAGACAAAATGAACAACATATTAGGGAGTAAAATGATATTTTTAGAATCTTAATAATGCAAATATATAATTTATTCGAACTTTGTTTGGAGAGTAACCGGGTATCCCCATGTCACATTGGACCCAAGACTAATCCATCGAGGATCTGGTCAATTTTGAATAGTTTAATGGTATTTTTTTCAATTGCTTTTATTATGTTAGATATAAAAGCGAAACTATATATATATATTTAGTTTTTCAATGGTAAAAGCAATCTATTTTATATTTTGTTCATCTGGTTGGGGGGCTTGAATTTTCTTCTACCATCTTATTATTTCCTTTATTTCTCTTTTAAATTTTTGTTGCATGCATTCATATCACCATTTAAACAAAAGACTTTAAACCTCATGTGGGGGTAGAAATAGGCTATAGGCGGGTTAGCTTTGAACGGCATATGCCTATGCCGATGTATTAAGGCCCAAATGCCTATTTTATAAGCCTAAGCATAACCTATGAAAATTAAATAGGTCAGGTTGTAAGCCTTTTAAAGTCTGATTGAGCTTATTCTAAAATTAAATTTAAATTATTTTATATATGTCCTGATGTAATCATAAGGTTGGAGACATAAATTTGTGCTCTTGGGTAAGTCTTCATCCATGACTATTTATATACAGGGAAAAGACTTATAAATATTTTAAGAACCTATATAAAATCAAATTAATAATTATTTTCACATAAAATAACAATAATGATACCACATATTTATATGCCATAAAAATAAACATACTAATAATAATGATAACTATGCTCATCCGATTATTGATGGATTAATCTTGGGTCAAATGAGGCCTGAGATACCCTGGTATTCACCTAAAAAAATAATGATAACTATGCCGACCTGGTAGGCCTAATATGTTTTTTTTTTTTTTTTTTTTAATAAAGTTTGGTCCGGACCTATTTAACTAAATAGGCTTTCAAAAAAGTCAAAGCTTAGTCTATTTATCAAAAAATGTGGTCTGACATGGTCTTCGATAGACTAGACCAAAAGCCCATGTCGGGTAGTCTGGCCTATTCTCATCCCTAACCTCATGTATTAAAAAAAATATATTTTCATTTTACAAACTCATATAAATTCAACACCAGTGTGCATATAAATTTAACACCAGTGCGCAATGTCAGACGTAGAGTGTCTGAGGGCAGGGGCGAGGATAAAACTAAATAACTTTGCTTTATTTCATCTTTAATTTCCATACAATAACTATCAATTGATTTTCGTTTATTTTGGATTCCTAATGATGTCACTCTCTTCGTCTAACTCTACATGAGCCAATATCTTTAAAGAATATATAATCATATGTTAAAAAAGCTCACTAACAAAGAAACATGTTGTATTCTTTTTCCTCTTCTTCCCCGTAAATTACAGAAAAATGATTATAAATAATTAAATTTACACGACTGTATAAAATATTAATGCCAAGGTTTGAGTTTGAGGGAACGGAATTATATAAAAAGAATTTCTGATATAGCTAAAATAACATAACTATATAAAACTTAGTAGGCAAATTTCAAACTCGGGGCGGCCCCCCAAGCCTCCATGTAGTTCCGCCACTGCCCGTGCGTAGCGGGCGAAAAATCTAGTAATAATAATAATAATACACATTCCTATGTAGTAAACATAAACACACTAATAATAATGATAGATAGGCCGGCCTGGTAGGCCTAATATGTTTTTTGGCCTAGGCCTATTTAGCTAATGTAATACCCCAGATTTTTATCAACGCCCAAAGGAATAAAATTTATTCCGATCAATGTCGAAATATTTCCGAGAAGAAGAAAATAATTTATCACAATAAATTATTGCTCGGATATGAAACGCCGATAGATTTAAATTCAAAATGGAATAAAAGAGGGAAAGGAAGCCCGAAGACATTCCATGAATTGAGTCAAAATAATTGGAATTAAATTCAAGAAGGAAAAGAATTTTAATTCCAAGAACCCGTGAAGTCGGAAGAAATTAAATGATACAAGTTATTGCACGGGAATCAAAAGACGACGAATTGGAAGCCGACGAATCCGAGACCGACGGACTTAAGATCTCAAACATGAAATCCATTTGAGTCAAGATAAACTTAAGACAAGAATTTATGACCCGAAAAATCAAGCCCGAAAACGTAGGAGGAAAGAAGTCCGAAAGAGAGGAGGAAAAGCACGACGGATCGCACGACCCCGCCCGGACCGAAGTCCAGGCGAGAGTGGCGCGCACCCGGCGCGGGTTTTGGCTAAAAACCGCCCCAACCCCGCGCCGCCATGACAGCATCAGCGTTTGTCGCGTTTTGGCGACTTTCTCGCCAATTTTCGGGGCCCAAGGTTGGGAATCCGATCTATCACGGGTGTGGCATCTTTTTGGACGTTATGTAATCAATCCCATGTCCATTATCAGCCATTCTCATCAAAGTTTATCCCAAAAACTCTCCCAAAAACTCTCCCTAAGCCAAACACTCTTCCGGCGACTTTCCGACGAGTTTCCGGCAACCAAATCCAACCAATGAAGTGTGTAGATCAAGGATTGCAAGCTTTGGATTGTTGGTAAGATGTTAATCAAGTTTCCATATGGTTTTAAGATCATAACCATCATCCTAACTTACGAATCTTCGTATTCAAACACAAATCGGAACCAAGGGAAGAATAAATCGGGTGGAAGAGATTCGTTCGTGACATCCCGTGGATTCCGGACGACCCGTGACTTCCTAGACATCATCCCCACTGTAAGTTAACCTTACTATGGTTTTGGGTGACTTAAAATGCAACCAAACATAGAGATTTAACTCAAGAAAATTAATAAAAATCTGTCAACAAGAGAAACCCTCAACGCAGCATTTTTGTATGAATTTTTCGAACCTCTAAAGCTGCTCAAACAATAAAACTCAAAACATGAAAAGTGTTCCTAAGACTTTGATTTAGCTTCTGTAAAAATTTTGGAATTTTTCATGATGTTTTGAAACCTGAAACCAACCCAAAACCGAAGAGTATTAAATCTGAATTTTAGAACTTTGGCAGATTTCACTCTCAATCTTGTTGGTTATTTTGACCATGGATCTAGGCCGATCTAGGATTGGTGTTGAACATGAAAGTTGTAGATCTATGAGTTTAGAACATTTCTGCAAGTTTTTAGAATTTTTCGTTGAGATTTGAACCTCCGAACTCGAGCCGATCCGATCTGCGTTAGAACCGATGTCAAGAACCTTGACAGATTTCTTAACCGAACTTGATGAGCATATTTCTATTACTTCGAGTGTTCAAACCTGAAAACTCAAAACTAAGATTTTGATCCAAAGATCATAAGCTATATTGTGTAAAAATTTCAGAAATTTTCATCAAGTTTTGATACCCCAAATCGTATCGGACATATTCTGCGTTTTTAGGAATTGTCAAAGGATGACAGATTTCATATCCAATCTTGAGGAGCTTATTCCTATCACTTCTAGCTCGAACCAATCCTCATGATCTAAACAAAAGTTGTTGGAAATCAAGTCTAGTATGTCTCTGTAAAATTTCAGAATTTTTGAAATCAATTTGATATGTCAAAAAGTCAAATCTTTGAAAGGTGTCAAACCTGAATCCTGACAGCTTTTTGTTTGAGTCGAAAACTCGATTTTTGACATGCTTCCCATCGTTTTTCCGAAAAACTTAAAACACGAAAGTTGTTCATTGGGATGTTTTTGAGATGCTGTACAAATTTCAAATCAATCGCCTAAGAAATGGATTTTTAAAACAAAAAGGCGCAAACTGTGACATCGATCGATTTTTGAAATCTTTTAAACAACGATCGAGACGTTGAATTACGATATATCTATACTTTTGAAAAATCCCGTTACACCAAATAAAAACACATTTTCTTTAAAAGAATTCTTTTGAAACATTGGGGACTTGTGACCAAGTTTGACATCATCAATATGATTCATGCGGGTTTGATTCCCAATGATGTATTTGAGTTCTTGCGGGTTAGATTCCCCAAGGGCGATTGTATGTTTTCCTGCGGGTTAGATTCCCCAGGATGTATTGAGTTCTTGCGGGTTAGATTCCCCAAGGGCGATTGTATGATTTCCTGCGGAAATATTGGTTATGAGGATTGCGGTCACAAGAGCCCTGGTGAATGGTGAACTATAAAAGAAACGAAAAATATTTTGAGAAGTGATACTTTTGAAATTGGCTGAGGCCGCCGGATCACCGGCTAAATGATATATTGTTGAGATGATGGCGTAACGGGAAATATATTAAAAAGCTTAGATTTTATGAAATTGGCTGCGGCCGCCGGATTGCCGGCTAACCTAAACATTGTTGAGCAAGAAATGTTTTTATAAAATTTAACTAAAGGCTTTGAAACCCCTAACCCATGCTATGTGTTAACTTACTCAGCGCGTTTTTGCTGACCCAAACCATATATCTCCTTTTTCTTACAGAGTACGAAGAATATGCATCGTCATATGCATACATGGGAACATTAGGGGAAATCTTTATTTTAAATCCCTGCATTTAATTACGACTTGCATGAACGGGCCTGTTTAACCCGTGTTTTGGCCATGTTGGCCCTATATTTAAATTCCGCTGCAACTTTGATGTATTATCTTTAAATTATATATGAATGGGCTGTTTGAATATTTTAAATTCTGAAAAACCATAGCCTTGCATCTCTTTAGTGAGCTCGGAGAAACCGTGTCTTGCTAGGGAGGTGTGGCGGTGGCATCCCGGCCTGGGTTACCAAATCCGGGGTGTTACAGCTAAATAGGCTTTCGAAATAGCCTGAGCCCGGTCTGTTTATAAAAAAAGTCTGGCTTGGCCTGGCCTTCGGTAGGCTAGGTCATAGGCCCCTATCGGATAGCCTGACCTATTCTCATCCCTAATTTCAGGTTTCGGGTCGTGCTCGTGTTGGCCTGTCGGGTTGACCAGGTGGTATAACACAAAATTTGTAAATTTGAATACGACCCGAAACCCGAAATGGAGCCGAAATACAAAACCCGAAGACGATTTGAAAATTTTCAGGTCTGATTTTGGGTCAACTTGATTTGGAAAAAACCCAAAATGGCTGAACCCAAACCTGGAATTTTTCGTGTCGGTCGAGTTCATGTTTTAGGGTTGTGTCCAAAAGTAACAACTGACAACCCTAATTAGAGACAACTAGGTTTAAAATTTAAAATGTGTTTTCAGGTTGGTTTCAGTGACCTGATATTATATTTTAGGTTTTTCATGTCGACCCAAAACCCAACCTGTCCCAACCTGATATTTTTTTTTTAAATTTTTCGTATCGATCGGATTTGTATTTTCAGATTGTATCCAAAATTGACACCCTACTTTTAATAAATACTTTTAAAGATAAACGCTGAATGTTAGCCATTACTCCCGCCGTAGCCTAAATGTTAAATAAGTGGGTTTAGGTTGTTCGGGGTACTACGACATTCTTTTTAATGTACGTTGGCTAATCCCTATCTTTAATCAATTTAAAATTTGAATGGTCAAATTAAATGAAATGATACTACCTCCGTCTCATTATAATTATTATGGACTCACCTGACACATATGCCGATACAACATTAGACGAATCTAACAAGATCTCACATAAATATGATTTTTTTACATAACGACTATGATAAAAATTCGAATCAAACTTGTACAGTGAATAGTGCCAAAAAATCAAACGAGACGGAGGAAGTATATATATATATATATATACACTGTTTAATTGGAAAAAAGGTCAAATATATCTCTTTTGTTTCAAAAAAAGTCAAATCTATCCCTTTTTATTTTATTACCGATTTTATCCTCTACATATGCTAATTATATCAAGATATATCCTAAATTCACTAATCGTGGAATGGCTGCTGACGTGGCAATAAATTAACTTAAACTCTACACACTGGATGGGATTTGAAGTGTCTCTCAATTAGGGCTGGGGAAAAATACCGAGTATATACCGCATACCGCACATACCGTATCGAAAAAAGAAATATCAAAATTTTCGGTATACCGTAATTTTCGGTATGGTATCATACCGAAAAAAATTCTCCGTACCGTATACCTTACCGAACTTTACGGTATGAAAAATTTCATACCGTTGTCGTACCGAATATTTCGGTATACTGAAAGTTTCGGTATGAAATATTTTCATACCGTTTCCATACCGACATTCCGGTAAGTTCGGTATATACCGCTATACCGAACATTCAGTACATACCGACATACCGTATCGCGGTATATACCGACATACCGAACATTCACTACATACCGACATACCGAACTTTCGCTATATACCAACATACCAATATTACGGTATATAACGGTATCGCGGTATATACCGATACCGTGGTATATACCAAAGTTCGGTACGGTAGCGATATACCGCGGTATCAAAAAAATTTATACCGTTACCGTACCGAAATCTTATGGTACGGAATGATACCATACCGAAAATTACGGTATACCGAAAATTTCGATATTTTCGGTATTTTTTCGATACTATGTGCGGTATGCAGTATATTCGGTATTTTTCCCCAGCCCTAATTGAGACACACTTGAAATTCGATCCAGCGTGTAGGGTTTAAGTTAATTTATTGCCACGTCAGCAGACATTCTACGATTAGTGAATTTAGGATATTTCCGGATATAATTAGCATATGTAGAGGATAAATTCGGTAATAAAATAGAAAAATGATAGATTTAGCTTTTTTTGAAACAAAAAGGATATATTTGACCTTTTTTCCCTGTTTAATTTATAAGTGAATTAGTGAAGTTTTTGCGATGTTAAAGGATCACCTCTAACTAAAAAGTAGAATATTTTTTTTAAAAAAATTATATAATTTTTATGACTATCAGATATTAATAGATTAGCGGATGAAATTCGAATCTCAATTTAATTAAAAGTTAAAATATTTAACCAAATTAAGTAAACCGCAACGCCATGGAGATCGAGTATATCGTGATCTTATACTTAATTCATTCTTTCTTATTTAAGAAAAGTATTTGTTTGTTATTTTAAATATTTAAATTTTACAATGAAATCTGTTTATTTTGAATTTTTCTCGAAAGAAATAACCATACATAATTTTTTTTCTAAATAAAAATAAAAATAATAAAAGTAAAAAAGGGCAAATGCCAGCTGGTAATATATGACACTATATGAGCAAGCAGAGCTTCCTGCGTTGATCATAAACCACGTACATGAGTTCCAGAAAGCACTCCTCGTTACAAAATCCATGTTTGTGCTCGTAATTCTTTATTTGATGCATCATAACGCTCGGCCTCCATTAACAGCCAGCGGATTGTGGTTTCCAGGTGGAATGGAGAGGGATAGCGATATAAACGTGGTTCCGGAGACTGCCGTGTCGGAGCATCAGAGTGTGCCCGTGGCCGTGCCTGTTACGGATACGGTTGCCGCCGCGCTTGTGCCAGAGGAGAATCCGAGCTTTGGCGGAAATGGCGGAGGAGAGGCCGGTGACTTGATTGGCAAGAGGAAGAGAGGGCGGCCGAGGAAGCAGCAGGTGGCGGCGGCCGTGCGGCAGGAGCTAGTGTTTATGGCGGAGCCGCCTTTGGCGTCTCCGCAAAAGCGAGGGAGAGGGCGACCGAGGGGATCCGGCAAATGGCAAATGTTGGCGGCGTCGTTAGGTGAGTTTCTATGAATTTAATTGATTCAATTGGAGAAAATTTACCTAATTTCCTAACATTATTAGGGTTATGCATACTTTGAAGGGATGTTTGCTGGGGATTCTGTGGGAAGCAAATTTACTCCTCACATCGTTAGGATTCAAGCAGGGGAGGTAATAACTTGATTGAAAATGAAACATTCTCTATCACAATCACAATCGGCATAACATTTGTTGTAAGAATATTCTACTACATGTTTTTTTTTTACTCCAGAACATTGCTCAAAGATTTTATTCATTTGCTCAAAGGGCTTCTGAATCACTATGCATTCTCTCGGCTTCTGGCATTGTTTCTTGTGCAGAAATTCGTCGGGCTGGTTCTGGTGGCCTCGTTTTAAAATATGAGGCATGCACTTTACCCTACTTTGAAAATTCTATCTTTATTCAGGATTGTGGTCTTCAAAATAAACTAATTCTTCAAGAGGTTAAAATGAAAGTAAAATGAGATATGGTATGACAAGATTTTCTAGAACAGATGTATCTGTTTCAGGGATGTTTTCAGATTATCACTTTGTCCGGATCACATTTAGAGAACGCGACAGTCGGGAGTCAGGGGAAAATCTGCCTGTTGAGCGTCCAACTGGCGAATCCTGATGGAGGCCTTGTTGGTGGTGCTGTTGGAGGTTCGCTTATTGCAGGAGGACCAACTCATGTAACCTAAATCTCTCTGTCTGAATATTTATAAATTCATTTCTCGTCAGTTGCATGCTAAATTTTTCTTCCATTTTGCTATAACTATATACTTCGTATTTGAGTTTCAATAACTTGTGCAATAGCTTAAGGAGATTTTCTTCATTTTTTTTTTAATGAATATTTCTATTCTGTGATACACTCATCAAGTTAATGCATAGTATTAGTAACTCAAAACATTGGGATTGATAAACTGAAATCCAAACTATAATTTATGAGAATTTTGAGTTCTTTTAAAAACTATATTTGGATGGATGAATTTGGATGTCGGAGACATGAAAATTTGAGATATATTTATACATCCTTTTATTAACACAATAAGTAGAATAACTTACTACTATTATTATTATTTTTTTTCATTTTAAATCCTCTGCCAAATCAATCAATTTAGCATATGCAGTCTTGGAAAAAACCCAACTAAAATCCGCCATTTGATAAGTTTGTTGCTTGGTTTCATTGTGGATCGTTGCCATGTTTTGGTGAAAAGCTCTTTAAAAGGATGATATAAACATAGATATGTGGAATCGCCATTCTGAGACTCATGTACATTGTGTAACACTGTTAATCCAGCTTGTCATCGCTACATTCAGACAAAATTTGTGGGAGCAAGCGAAGGAGGCGCCTCTCGAACCTCCAAAGCCGCCTAATAACATTAATGTATTTGCAACACCATTGCAGCAGCAGCAGCAGAAGAAGGAGGAGGAGGGAGCAGCAAACCGCCAATTCCAAGAAGCAGAAGTGAACGGTCCGGCGCCTGTATTGTCTCCTTTCTCGGCTCCACCGGCCGCCGGTTCAGCTGCCAATGGCCCCGACATCAACGACACAGCTTACCGTCCTTTGCCTCCCCAGTTGGACTGGACATCGTTGCATCTCACCTCTGCAACCATCCCGCCTCACATATTGTCTGAAATCAATGACAATGATTTTCATAATGATCACTAATTATCCTTATTTATTTATTTATTTTTTTTTGGGTTTTGTTTTGTTCGTTTTGCTTTCGTTCTTTGCTTTTTTCATCGGCTGCATGCATTCAGCACTAACGCCTACAATGAATTTCTCTATATTTTACCATTCTTTTTCATTTTCAGATTTTACAGTGAATGGTTGTCCACCATAATTGTTGCCATTTTTGGAAGGGGGATTCATTATCTCATTTAGGTGCATAGTGCAAATTCTGAGTTTTTGTAGTATATTTTTGATATCTATATATTATTAATACCGGTCATCCAAGTCAACATTTAATGTGGTGTCTCCATTCTAAATTTCCAATTTTCTTAGATTTTTGCATTTTCTATTAATTAAATTTAGATTTTTGTATTTGTTATTTATTTACTATTTATTTATGTCAAAATATTAATTGATTTAATATGAAAATCCTCATTTCCATTTTTAAAAAGATATGAAATTTTCAATTTATATGGAATTCCCATAATTACCATTTTTAAAAGATTTGAAATTTGAAATTTTTTATATTTGCATTTATTTATATTAGATTTTGGTTTTTTATTTATTTATATTAGATTTTTGCACTTTTTATTCCAACAATTTTTATTTTTACACAATTTTCTGTTTTTAAAAGATATAAAATTTTTAACTTATATGAAATTCATACAATTTTTAGCTTTTAAAAGATTTCAAATTTTAATTTTGCCTTTATTTATTTATTTATTTTAGATTTTTAGCATTGTATTATTATTTTAGATTTTTGCATTATTTATTTATATATTTATTTTAGATTTTGCATTGTTTTATTCACATAATTTTCAGTTTAAAAAATATATGGAATTTTCAATTTATATGGAATCAAGATATAGTTTGACATATTGTTATTACCTGGTTATTTTTGTATTCGAAATATCAAAAAAGAAAAGCAAGACATAAATCATGGGATGGAATTAATATTATTTATTTTAGTTACATAAAATATAATAAAATGAAAAACTTAAATAGGCTACCAAAGGGATGTGATTTCCATTTTTGGACCATAATGAGACGATTTGAACAACATGCGGTCCGCTTTGGCCCTATTTGTGGGTCCGACAGCCTTGTAGTGGCCCAAAATTGTAAATGAAAAATAATAGCTAAAATCTGAAAATTGATCATTCTGATGGCTTAAAAAATTATTAAGAGAAATGTGAAAATTCATATTCTTTGGATAATTAGTTTAAAGTAAATTAATTATTTTCATGAAGCATATTATAAATAAAAGAATCTGATGTATAAAGAGTTATTGTGAATGGGAATAGATCCATCTGTAAATAAATGAAAATTTTATTTTTTTAATATATTTTTTAAGAAATAATTCATTAGTTTATATTTTAATAGATTTGTAATTTACGGAATAACAAATATAAATATAGCTTTATTATGAATTGAAAGGCTAACTGCTGCAAATTGTATAAATTTGAAAATTTTCTCTAGAATGCCGATATTGAATAAAGTTTTAATGTCTGAAACATATAATCTATTGATACTAGAACAGACATATTAATAAGGAACAGATGAAGGCGGGTCATGCTAAGCTATTATCTTTCTTGACTGATGAACGTAATAATGTTTATAATAAAATAATATATGTAGTTGATAGTGATGATGTTTGATTTTTTCTTTACGTGGTAGAAATAATAAGATATTTATCAATAATTTATCTAGAAAATACTCCCTCCGTTTTTTTTGTTTGCTACGGATCCAAGCAGCACGCAGTCCAATGTACATTTTAAATCAGTAATAACTCAAGTTCGGTACAAGTAAAAATTCTAAAAGTACGATATTTAAAAACTACAAGACGAGATGAATCTAACAAGATCTCAATTGACTATATTTTAACTTGAATAACTATGATAAAACTTCAAGTCAAAGTGATTGTGTGAATAGTGCCAAATTCTCCAACGTAGCTATCATTTAAAAATGGAGGGAGTATTATGTATAGCCCTTCGTGGAAGAGATGATATGGTGCTGCCTGCAGCATCCAGTGGAATAGTATCCAGTGGACTCATATTCTAAATTTAGTATTCAACTAGATTGTGACGAGAATTCTACCTGCAAAAAACTTACTCCATGAAATTATTTAACCTCTCTTCTGAATAAAACAAAACTCATTATTTGGGATGAAAATTCTTAATTGGTAGAATGATTATGAGCCAGTCTGAATTAAACAAATTCTCCATTTGATTTCAGAGGAAAAAATTCCCATCTCACAGTTGTTTTACTATGACTATTTTTTTTTTTTAATAAAAAACTCATTTGCCAATGAATATTTCATATACGCGATGGTAATTAGTAAAGCTGGTATTGATCTTGGAGATGTAAAATTAGATGTGACATTTCCAGATGATAATTTTATAAAATATACTGAAGATCATATAGCGGTATTTGTTCAGAGTACTTATGCAAATATGAACTGCACCATTTCAAATTCAGATATTTTTAAAGATTATGTTATATTAACCCATGCCAATGATTTCTCATATGATCAATGATTATATCATGGAACATATATCTACAAATGAAAATGTATATATATATATATATCAGTTCTAACAATATTTATCAAGATGATGAAAGCATAAGTAAAGCAAATGAATTATTTTCACTGGAATATCTAAACACAATCAATTGTTCTGAATTACCGAAAAATATAGTTGAATGAGGGTTGCATAGTTATGCATCTTAGTAAAATAGTTCCATCAAATAAATTATGCAATGTAAGTAGGTTGATCGTAACTAAGATGCAGAGCCATATAATTGAGATTAAATTAATTTTCGAGAAACCATGAGAATAGAAAATTCTTGATTGGTAGAATAAATATGAGCCTATATGATTTAATCAAATTCCCCGTTCGATTTCAAATGAGAAAATTCTCACTCGCGGTTTGTTTTGCTATGATTGTAAACAAAAGTCAATGTCAATCTTTAAAGAATGTTGGACTTTATCTTCAAAAACCAATTTTTAGCTATTAACAGTTACGTTGAAATATTTCGTGTCACTAGCAAGATATGATTTAAAGTATTAATATACAATTAAGAATGATTAACTCAACATAACACAAGAAATATTTACAATGAAATTTATATATGACAAAAAATTTACAAAATTGATACATGATGTAGGTGATGATGGTAAAGTTGTTATTGAATTTGGAGATGTACAATCAGTTGTGACATTTACGGGTGATATTCTTATAAACTGTACGGGTGATCTTATAACGGCAATTTTTTATAGTACATATACAAATATAAACTGCACCACTTATAATACAGACATTTTTAAGGATAGTGTTATAGTAGCCCTTACCAATAAGATTTTCAACAATGAAAATTTCAGCAAATTGCAGGGGAATTTTTCAAATTATGCTTAATACTTATATTTAAATTTTATTTTATTTTAATTTAAATTACAAATTAAATAAAATTATTATTTTAATAATTATTTTTATTGATATGTTAGGTTTGTAACGGATAAGCCACAGCTGCTAAAGAAGATAGTATAATATGATTTCTTTCTTAGTTTTAAAAATAATTGAATTATATTATCATATACTCCTCTTTCGAATCTATATAAAATAATTACATATTTTTCATTACTCAAAATACAATTTATTATTAATTTATATAATATAAATATAAATATTATATAAAATAAATAAATATGCCCGTCGAGTCTCGACGGGTTACTTGCTAGTATTAATAAAATTATTACATCCATATATTTATGTGTGGGAGAAGTTAGGATGCGACTAAGGGATATGACATGATGTACTGCGGCGTTCCTCAACCGTTGATTAACTTTTTAAATCAACGGTTGAGATGAACTGGAAGGGTAAAAATATAATTATGCCATATTAATCCAAAATATATTTTAATACATTTCAGCGACAAGGTATGTACTTTTCAGCGATTTGTTGATTAATATATTGTTTTCAGCGACATGCATATTGTTTTCAGCGCGCATTCCGTGTATTTTCAGCGACGGAGTATAGTATATTTCAGCGACACACTATAGTATATTTCAGCGACGATCAGCGACTTGATATTGTGCATTTCAGCGACTTCGTAAAAGCTGAAACCCTAATTCTTTGGTTTAATATATTTCAGCGATGAGCTAAGTGTATTTCAGCGACGAGCTGTGTGTATTTCAGCGACAAGTGTGCATTTCAGCGACATACATAGTGTTCTTCAGCGATGACCTTATTTGTATTTTTCAGCAACTTGAAATTAAAAAATTTTTTGGATAATTTTACCCTTTTGCATTTTGGACCGTTGGATCTTAAACGAACGGTTGGGATTGGCGCCTTGATGTGCTGCGGTTTTAGTGATTGCACTGTAACCAATCCCTTTATGTGTTGTATATATATGGACAGAATTTCATTAGATACTTATTTTTAAGACAAGATATAGTAAAAGATACAGAAATATAAATTATTAACACAATATTTATAAAGTCGTTTTAGTTACACCATATAAGGCATGCTAAGTAAAAGTAGTAAATAACTATATAGATCAATACCCTTTTGAACCAATTGAATTTAAACTTGGCATGAAAAATTTCTCTCTCTAGCAGAATTCGCTCTCTCTGGTTTGTTTCTTCACTTTCCATGGCTACGTCTCCTTCCCTTAGGGCGGAAGACCCCCCGGACACTCCCTCCTCGCCGTTCTTCTTCTCAGGCGGCAGCAAGCCTTCCTTCCGGGACATGGTATTAGAGGGTAAACGATCACTTCCGGCCTTCCGGATAGAGAAAGAGGAGATTGAGAAAGGGATGAAGCTGGACTTCATCAATGGGGATAGGCTTAAGCCTAGGGTCACCTTCGATCCACAGCTACGCAAGAGGCTGAGTTCACCTTGGGAGGATGCCATCATCATATCGGTGTTGGGCAAGAGAGTAGGATACATTGCCCTGAAAGATAGGATCAAGAAAATCTGGAAACTCCAGGGGAGCTTTGAGATGATCGACATTGACAAAGGTTTCTTTGTGGTCAAATTTGAAAAGGCGGCAGACCGCACCAAAGTCATGAACGACGGGCCGTGGATGCTCTTCGATAGCTATCTAACCATAACACCATGGAAAGCCAACTTCTCGACGTCGGATAACTCACCACGCAAGACTATCGTCTGGGCGAGGCTTCCGGATATCTGCCTTGAACTGTATGAGGAGCACCTTCTCAACCAGCTGGCTTGGGGCATAGGTACACCGGTGAAGGTTGATGACATGACCAAGAAAGTTCACCGGGGGAAATACGCGAGAGTATGTGTGGAAATTGACCTCCAACAACCGGTGGTCACTAGTATTCTTATTGATGATCAATGGCAAAAAATCCAATACGAAGGATTGCATCTCTTATGTCCTCACTGTCAAAAGTATGGTCATGGCAGCGAGAGCTGCTCTGAGAAGAAAGTGGGAAAGGAGGTGGGGGACGGTGAGACTCACCGGCAACGGGAGGCCGGATGTGACATTGACTTACACCAAAAAGTGACTGAGGCCTCTGCGGGCACAGCTGCTGCTGCCTCCTCTGGAAAAACCTGCTCTCTGCTGGGGGAGACGGTATCGCCTGGTAACGAGGAAAGGGTTGACTCCAAAAGTTACACCAAAATGGATACTACAGACGAAGGGAAAAGTGAGAGTGACTCCGCCTCTTTCCCAAAACTCAAAGTCACTGATGAAGACAAAACTGAAGGATCGGCTCCCAACGATCACGTGCATGCTTTGCCAACTCAACCCGACAGTGGAGATTGGATTAAGGTGAGTAAGAAAAAGACAAAAGGAACAGCTAGGGCCAAAGAGACTGGACCGAACTCTAAAAGTCAGCGGCAGAGCCCCTCAGTCTTGGGCCAGGAAGGAAAGGCAAGAAGTTTGGGTGCACAAGGTAGGCCTCTTAGGCCCATTACAAATTTGATTAAGGGAAAAGGCAAACAACCCTGTAAGGGAGGTAAGGCCCAAAATCTTAACAAGGCCCATAGTAGCCCTCGGTCCAGCTTTACGGACGGCAATCCTGTGGTAGCCAAGAGAGCTCGCTCTGTCCCAGATAATGACAGTGACAATCAAGAGGGGAAGGAGGAGATTCCAACGAACAACATTGAGGAGAATCATCCCCATTTAAATGAGCCAGAGGAGGTCCTCGACCACTCCATGGAGGAAGATACTACGGAGGAAGGGGCTGCGCACGCGAGCGCCGTGTTTCGCCGCGGATGAATCACAATGGTGTGTGTTCTGTTTTTCCCCCCAACTGTTTTTATGTTTATGGATTTTACAAACTTTAAAGTTCTTGCGTGGAATGTTGGTGGAATAATGGGTGGCAACACTAAAAGAACCCTAATTGACATAATTCGGAATTACAATCCGGATTTAGTGTTTTTATTTGAACCTCAGATTTTATTCAGCCAGGCTCAAACCTTTTTGTCGAAAGCCAATTACACCGCTATCTGCATCCAGGAGGCTGTGGGTAAATCGGGGGGTATTTGGGCTCTTAAACAGAATGGGAGTAGCATCCAAATGAAAGTGTTGGATGTTCGTGACCGCCTTCTCACGTTCGATCTGGAGGCCGACAGCAAAAATTGGACGATTACAGCACTGTACGCCAGCCCCCAGTACACTGCTAGGAAAAACAATTGGGAAGACTTAGTTCAGGTATCCAGGATGGTCAGCGGTGCTTGGGCCGTGATTGGAGACTGGAATCAAATCTTGTATTCCGATGAAGTTCGGGGGGGTTGCATAATATTAACCGAGCTGAGGAGCTGGGTAACACGCTACAAGAATGTGGCCTCAGTACTATCAATACTCAGGGAGGAGCATTCACTTGGACGCGGCCTATTGGGGACCTCAGAATATCTAAAAGGTTGGACAGAGGAGTCATAAATTTGGAATGGCTTTCGTGTTTTCCTTGTGGCTCTGTTCAAGTTCTCCCAAGAATTGCATCGGATCACAACCCACTCCTCCTCCGGTGTGGTGCTGTGCCTCCTAAACAGAAGTGTAAACCATTTAGATGGGAATCTTCGTGGGCTACACTGCCGGATTATCTCCCCACGATCACCGCAGTCTGGGACCCCCAATCCCACAATATTCGTAATCAGCTGGAAAAGGTGAGGACAGTTTCGGTAGCTTTTAACAAGGTGCACAACAGCAACTTTAGATGGAAGAAGTTGAAATTGGTTAAGAGAATTGAGGGGGTGGCTCGAACGCTGGAAAGAATCGACTCAGTGCGGCTCATTTTATTGGAAAGAGAACTGAAACAGGAACTTGAATCTATCATCCTTCAGGAAGAACACTATTGGCACCAACGAGCCAGAGATCATTGGGTCCGGCTTGGTGACAGAAACACGGCCTATTTCCATGCCAGGGCGAAGAGTAGAAGTCACAGAAATCGTATTCATGGGCTCTACCTTCCAAACGGAAATTGGTGTGATGAGGAGGCTATGCTGCAACAGGAAGCCAGAGATTATTTCCAAGCTTTATACAAGCAGAACGACACCATTCCATATAGGCTGTCGGATGCTGACCAATCACTTCCCCCGCTGCCAGCGATCACTCCTGAAGAGGCCTTAGTGTTGGAGGAAGAGGTCTCTGAAGATGAGGTTAATCAAGTGGTGGCGGATAGTAATGGCACTTCGGCCCCCGGCCCGGATGGATTCCCGAATATGTTCTTCAAGAAATTTTGGAAGTTGACTGGCAAGGGGGTCTACACTTTTGTTAAAAGAGCCTTTGAAGAGAGGTGTTTTGATCAAGAAGTTGCCTCGGCTTTCATCTGCCTTCTTTCAAAAACGGCGGATCCATCATCGTTCTCACAATTCCGGCCCATCACACTCTGTAATATGATTTACAAGATCATTACCAAAGTACTGGTGAATCGGATTAGGCCTGTGCTCCAAGCTGGCATATCTCAACATCAAGCCGCGTTCCTTCCGGGGAGAGGATCAATTGACAATGCCATCCTCCTCCAAGAACTGTTGAGCCACCTCTCGGGTCCTCACCCGTGTGCCCCGGCAATTATTCTCAAAATCGACATCGCGAAAGCCTATGACAATGTCAATTGGACTTTTCTCAAAAGCTGCCTGGAGGACATGAAACTGCCTGCTGGTATTATTGAACTTATAATGTTCTGTGTTTCTTCGCCTACTTACTCCCTGTTATGGAATGGACGTGCCTTGGAACCATTCACACCGGAAAAAGGGCTCAGACAAGGGGACCCTCTATCTCCATACCTATTCATAATTGTCATGGAAAAACTCTCCTTGGCAATCCTGAATAGTGTTGATCACGGGGACTGGCAACCGATCCGGCTGCGTAAAGGGGGTATGGGGATATCCCATCTAATGTTTGCGGACGACTTAATTCTCGGGCAGTGGCGGATAGGAAAAGTGTCATGACCATCCATCAAACTCTCCAACAGTTTGGCACTGTCTCAGGTATGCAGCTTAACCCCCTCAAATCTTCCATGTTTATTTCCCAATCAGTGGCTGAAAGTGACAAAGAGTGGATTGAGAACACTCTAAACATCCAAAGGGTCGATTCCCTAGGGACTTATTTGGGATTTCCCTTACTGGTTGGCCGGAAACGAATTCGGGATTTTGCTTTTCTTTTGGACAAACTGGACAGGAGGCTGGATGGATGGAGCAGTAAACTCCTTAACAGGGCAGGCCGGATCACCTTATGTCGAGCCGTCTTGGCTGCCATCCCGGCCTATTTCATGCAACTACACTGGCTGCCTAACGCGGTGTGTGAGGCTATAGATAAAAAAATCAACAAGTTCATCTGGAAGGACAAACACGGGAAGGGAATACACCTTGTCGCTTGGGATAAGGTGGCAGCCCCTAGAGAAGCAGGTGGGTTGGGGTTGAGGCGTGCTAAGTGGATGAATGTGGCGCTCTTAGGCAAACTGTTGTGGTCGTGGGTCTATGAGGAAGACAAAACCTGGGTGAAACTCCTCAAAGATCTCATCCCAGAATGGTCGTTCCCAGCCCCCCTTGTAAAAGTCACTCGATCTTTCATAGCTAATATGCTCAACAAATTGGCGAAGGTGTTTAAGGAAGGTTTTGTGTTCAGGATTGGCTGTGGTGAATCCTCCTTATGGTTTTCCAATTGGTTTCATGGAAACCAACTCGGCCCTGAGCTCCCTTTCATAGCTATACACGATTTGGAAGCCCGAGTGAAGGATGTGATTACTAATGACACTTGGGACTGGAATGGCATCCATTCAGACATCCCGACAGATCTTCTTCGGGCCATATGCGCTGTTCCTCCGCCTAAGCTTCATTGGGCTGTCAAGGACCTATGGACTTGGAAAGAGAGCACCTCAGGCAAATATTCAGTCCGCTCTGCTTATAAATTCGTTGCTAAAATTGATTCCAATGGAGAGGGGTGGAAATGGATCTGGAGGAACGCTCTCCCGGAGAAGTTTTGCCTCCTGCTGTGGCTGTTGTGCCGGGATTCCCTCCCGCTGAATCTCATTCGTTTCCAGCGTAATATAGCCACGTCTCCCCTCTGCCTAGGCTGTGGCGTAGCGGAAGAGAGTTGGTGCCATGCTTTTTTCTATTGCCCTTGGGTTGATCAATTATGGAAGACTCTTCACATATCTATTCCTAAGGACTGTGCTGCTATCACAAGAGAAGATATGAGGGAATTTCTCCAAGGGATGTGCAGAACTTATGGGAGTTTATTTGTGGTGACACTTTGGGTTATATGGACCGAAAGGAATGCCCGCATCTTTTGTGCTAAATCCCAGTCGCTATGGTATCTCAAACGAGAAGCTCTTAGGCTCAATGAGGACATTATAAGGGCGGGAGGACAGAGGTGCGGGGGTCAGCAGATGATTCGCATGGTGCATTGGAATGACACTCAATCCACTGATACCATTATTCATGTGGATGGTAGTCGTTATGGAGTCCCGGCTAGAGCGGGATATGGTTTCGTTGTGAGGAATAAGGAAGGGCAGTGGCTCGGGGGAGGGTGCGGATACCTCGGCCATAACTCCACCATTTCTGCAGAAATCCATGGGCTGGCGGCGGGTCTAGAGTTTGCGTACCGGGAAGGGCATAAGAAAGTGTGTTTGTACTCGGACTCCTTGGTTGGCATAAGGCTGGTCAGCAAAGCTCCAAATTCTCACCCCCTTGCCTCCATCCTCACCAGAATCAAAGAGCTTCAAGCCTTGATGGAAGTCTGTTCTTTACATCACGTGGCCCGGGGAGGGAACAAGGTGGCCGACAAGCTCGCCAAACATGCGGCTTCGGCCGAGGAATTCTACACCACGTGGGCATTTCCGCCCGACTTTGTGGTTCGTGAAGTTGAAGAAGACGCTGCAGGGATTGTCTGTCCCCGTATACAGCGCTGCCCCTTCCCCTGAGCGCTGGGTTTAGCTAGCTTCTCCCCCCCCCCCACTTCTTTTTCGTTGTATTTTTTCCACTTTTTTTCCGGCTTCGGCTTTGCAAAAAAAGAAAAATACCCTTTTGAACCATATCCCACAATGAATTAAAAGTAAAAACTAGCATGTGTGCATTTAACTTTTCTTTTTAGGGCGTTTGGTTTGGAGAATCCAATATTCCCACTGAAAATTTTGGGTAGCAAATGTTATATGCTCGCGTTTGGTTTGCGGCATCTTTCATATAGAAATGTCACATTCCCACCGAGGTGTAATGTTGAGGATTTTGGGTGGGATCATTCCCATCCAAGAGGTAAGTATTCTTAGATTACCACCTTAATTTCTCATACTTTTATACTAACGCGTCATTTATACCCTTACATTTTATACTTCTTTTATTTTATAAATTTAGATATTTATATTCTAAAAAATGATAAATATGTGAAATTTAATTGTAAAAATCAATTGAAAAATTTTAAATTATTTAAACATATTTTTTAAATAAATATTCTCATGTTTTCTTAAAATTTATTTATCTTCTATATAAAAATAAAAATAGTAAGCATTTAGTGACATTAAATTACTAATTATCATACAATAAATTATATATAACGATTTTCTATATTTTTAAAAATAAATCGGTTTAAATATTATCACTATTTTGTAGCAAAATGACATATTTATAAATTTGTTCAATTAAAATTCAAGGACATTATAGTAAATTGATTAGAAATGGAAATCTGAGATTCTCAATCTAACCAAACGCAATAATCTTAAAACACCAAAAATTAATATTCCTGGCAATCTCATATTCCCAGTAATCTTACATTCACAGCAATCGCATTCCCACGGTAATCTAAGATCCCTCCAAACCAAATGGATAGTTTGTCCATTTAGCAGCTTTTTAAAATGGGGACAATGACAATTGAGAAATGCTTGGAGTTGTTTCTTGGCGTAGAGAGAATAATAATCAGCTCTTTCGGCCACGAAAATGGATTTAGTAAAGTTCACTGGGCACACCTAATATGGTAGACTGTTCAATCCTAAAATGCAACTTTGACACCGGGCCATGATTTCGTTTTCTTTAGGAATTAAGTATAATCATTCCGAAATAAATAATACTACTACTATTTTCAACAAAATAATCGCATTTAAAGAGGCCCCATGTAATGTATGAATGAATGTGATCACACACATATATATTTAGGGAACTACTATATATGTTGTCAATATTAGATAAAACCAGCTGTGGCACATGCATGCCCCTGTGGCCTTCTATGTTTCTTTTTGTATAATGATTGTATAGATATGTATGTATGGTTATGACAAAGTATCAACTCACAAAACCTTATTGTAATGAACCCTTCATGTTTTTTGCCATCTGGGCTTTATGACAATGACCTATCTTTTTAGCTCACAATGGGAAGCACTTGTTTAATTTATACTCCTATATAGTATAGTACAGTAGGATTCTTGGATTTTTTTTTTTTAGCTATAATTTTATTGTGCAGTGGAAGAGATTAGGGCAAATCAATCTCACCTTTCGGAATAAACATAAACATATTTGCTGTGTCTCTTAAAGATATTTGAGATGTGGTGATGATGCCTGATGAGATCTGGAATTTGAGTTCATTGCCTCCCACAAAAAAGAAAAAAAAGAAAACAGATGTTCAGTACTTAAAATATGCACACATCATGCATGTACACACGTTTAAGGCTAATTAGCCTAGACAATAATCAATGTAGTTAATTGTTTTATTTAATTATTAATACATAAAATTTTAATTTTTAGCAGTTATGGTTCAAATCATCCATCTTATTTTTGAATGTAATAATTTTATAATAGTATAGCAACAAAGTCATCTCCCTTATTTGTACAAAATTGTGAAGATCTTTGTTGCGGCCTACAAATTACTACCAATCTTCTGAAGTAGGAAATAACTACTCACTTCAATATTTAAAAATTCAAAATTTCAAATATTTGACTTTGCAAAAAGAAATTTTGATATCTACACGAAACAAGAATTTTGAATTTTGAACTCCAAAAAAACAATAATAATACTATAATGGAATAAATTAAAGATGGGGTGTTTTTGGAATCTTATGGTGACAGAATGCAGTTGCTACCATTGAGCTACCACATATTGTCACATGACATCACTTGAGATTTTATTACAACGGTTGCATACTTTGGGTGGATAATGCTTAACCAAAACACAAGAAGAGAAAATAAAAGATAGCCGACACAAGAAAAAAGTGAAGCAAAAGGATATATATATATAAATGCATTTGAGGTTTTCCTACAAATATTTATAAGATGTTAAAAATATTTGTGTATCGAAGAATTGGGAGGGAGGGATAAGTAAGGATTCGATTAGGATCGTCAAACCTTCAAGTTCGAACTTGAAGATTTGACTACTAAATCAAACCATAACCCTTTTAAACAAATTATCACAGTATTATTCCTTCATTTTTACTTTAAAAAAGAACTTTTAGATCCAATCGTGGGCGGAATTAAATTTTATAACAGATAGCAGTATTTTTTTTAAATTAAACTCAAAGAGGATTATAAATTGAACCATAAGATATCAGTAGAGAAAGTTGAACTATGAAACATTACACCGAAAAAATGAAGCATGGACTAATTATGAGTAAACGTTATTAGTGCTAATGAAGTTGATTGATTACCTAATCTCGGCGGTAATTGATTTGTCTATGCCCCACGAGCCACGAGGACAACCATTTTTATTGCTAAAGTAACTAATTCATGATCACAAATACTACGTATTTCTTTACATCATTATGCATACATAATAATATTATTATAATTATCAAAATAGTACTATTACAAACTCTAGTTTTTCTGAAAGAAAAAAAAACAAAAAAACAAAAACAAAAATGAGTGCAGCAACCGAAGAGGTTATAGTTGATTTTATTCATTAATTAACGAGGCAAGTGTGGCCACCAATCCATGAGCAATAATTCTCCGAGAGCCCATTTAATCCTTTCTACTAGTATTGGCATTAATTATATTAATTATTGACCTTCATCCAAACATATTCTTAAAATAATGATTGTATTCCATATATTGATGTCTAAATTTGCGACCCTCTTCGTCTAAATTTTTTTTTAAAAAAAAAAAAAGGCACTAAAAAGATATGCTCCACAAGCTCTCTAAATAATGGTTTCTTTTGGATGTTTCAATAGTGATAAAAAGAACATTAAGGAGACAACTGGATACCTTTTTTTTATATTTCAGATCCAGAAAATTTTTTTAAGTGGTATCACAATAGTGATGGAAACTATGTTAAAATTAAGGATAGTAGTCAAAATATAAAAACCATTGAAAAAGACTATGTTATAATTAATTATAGTGAAATCACCACAAAAATTCAGCGGTTGCACAAATTAAAGCCAAATCAAGCTGAATCTAAAAAAAAATTTAGCTTAAAATAACAATTTTATCAATTTGAATGGTATCCCGTGCTACCGTAAAAGTCTTAATAGATCCGCTGGCTGCAACATGAAATATATATATACCTATACTGCTATACATAAATGTAGATTGGATTTTCCACGTTACATTCTGTATTTATATTCATTTTTTTTTTGTTTTTTTAAAAAATAAAGATAAAATTTTACAAGGAGGCTGCAGCTTCAAATGTCCAGAGACATAAGGCCACGACCTATATATGAAGCTGCAACAAGAAATATATATATCTATATATATAAATAATGTCCAGCTTCAATTTTTTTTTTTTTTTTTTGAATATGGAGGCACAAGCATCAGCAAAGAGAAAAACTACGAAAATCTACAGAAAGGAGGAGGAAATGAAAGCAAAACAAATTAATCTCTAGAAAACCAAGTGCCTGCCAAGTCTGCCGCAACCGCCCCACAAGCCCCGTCCGGTGGGAAAGCCCACGTCGTGAAGAATTCCTCCGCATTGGCCCCTCTCTTAGCCAATGAATCAGCAACCGCATTCCCCTCCCTTAGAATATGAAACCATTTCGCCTCTGGAGCTTGAGCAAGGCAATCCGAAATATTTTTAACTAAAGGGAAAAGCCAATGATCCTCACTAACACCTTTCCTCAGAAGAGTTAAAGCCGATAAAGAGTCGGAGAAGCATGTAGCTTCGCCAATCCCCAAGGCAATTAACCTCCTCAGGCCATGAAGAATACTATGGAGCTCAGCCACCAAGTTCGAATTGGTGCCAATGTACCCCGAGAAACCCTCGATCCATTTCTCATTATGCTCTCTAATCACACCTCCAAAACCTGCCCGACCAGGATTACCAATTGAACTCCCATCCACATGAAGGATAAAACCCGAAGAACCCAAGGGATTCCAATTAATCATCCGCGGCACTACAGCTTTGATCGGCTTAGAATAGACCCGATGGAAGCATTACTAAGGAATGTCCAGCTTCAATTTTACGAGAAGGCAATTTATAAATAAATTAAATGCATCATATGATTCTCCTTTCACCTACAATTAATTAAATGAGTACATTTCAATTCCCAGTTAATTTGGTTACATATTCTTTTCTCATAAGACTCAATTCCCCCCCCCCCCCCCCCCCCCCCCCCCCCCAAAAAAAAAACATTAAATAGTGGTAATTAAACTATCTAGTGTACTCTTTAATGAATGTTGAAGAATACGCACCTTTTTTTAAAAAAAAATAATAAAAAAAATTCTAATTGTTCGTTTGAAAAATAATTTCTCATCCACTCTCTATATTTAAATGGAGAAGCAGAGAATAAATTAATAAAATATTTTTGATAAGGGTGAAAATAATTTTGAATCTATCGAACTACTTTTGTCCACCAATTATTAGTTCTACTTTAACAAAATACTTTGAAAATGCCAATTGGACACTTTAATTAATTAATTAATTAATTAATTAATAATAATAATCACGACAAAATTTTTCTGTTCTAGCGATCGAATTTGCGATTGAAATTTGTTTGCTACCACAATTGTTTTTTAAAAAAAAAAAAACAATCTCATTCAAAGAAGGCGTAGGACTAAAAGAAGAAATGAATAAAGGAAGGCATAGGGATATTATATATCACACTATAAGAATTTTCTATTTCAGCGACCAAATTTATGACCAAAATTCATTAGCTACCATAATTTTAGCGACCGGAATTCATTAACTATCACAATTTTAATGACCGAATCCGCAATTTTTCTTGTAGTGTCACACGTCCAACTAGTTACTACTATGATGGAGTTGTTCACTAGTTTTCACTCATTAGAGCTCAGCTTTAGAAAAGCTTATTCGAGAAATTAATCAAAGCCATTTCAGACAAAAAGTTATTAGCCTATTAAATTATCAGACAAATGAGTGAGCATTGCCAACATTCCTTGAAAGGGACGAAATTAGTTCTCATGCACTGTTATTTTATTTTTCTCATTTTTTTCAAAGTAATATCTCATTTTCTCCAGGTTGGTTCATTTTGTTTTATTGGTCAAGCTGCAAGTTCGGAATTTAGCAAATAAATGGAACTTAAACAACATATTCAGATATTTCATTAGCTTAACAAATTGAGCTCAAACATCAAACCCTGGCATCTACTTTACCATCTAATTTCTCAATTTTGTTGCTATGTACTACATATGTATGTCATTAACCCCCAAAAAAGAATCAGAAGAAAGCTCCATGGCCCACAGAGAACATGTCGCTTATCTTTTCTTCAAACACAGACACAGAATATAATAATAAATACTGTACTAGTATATAGTAATTTCCAAGACATGAATAAAACCAAGAAAAATTATAGATCTTACTTGTAAAAATGCTAGCATGTGTGTTACTCCTCCCCTTATATAGTTTGAATGGGCAAAAATTCTTTTTTTTTCTGGGATTTTCTCCATCATGTGCTGCTGCTGTCCTCTTGCCAAATCCAGGGGGGGCTTTCCCCCCTTTTAATTTCCTTATCCTTTTGATGTGTTCTTCACATGAATCTTGAACCAAACCCCCCACCACTCCACCAAAATCTTTTCTTCCCGGATAATTCATCTGTTGTTGTTGTTTTAACTTTACCCTAAATACCACAAGAAAAGGTAAACTTCCAAAACAGGTGGATTGAAATCACTTTTTGTAATGCATGAATTATATAGAAATGAATGACAATATGAAAAAGCATAGAAGCAGCCAAAAGTATAGAACAACTCCCACTCAAAAGTTACCTGTTGATTCCAGTCATAAAGCTACAATCATGGAAATTTGATCTACCTGTCACACAGTATTCACTAGCCTCTAATGTTCCCTTGTCAGAGTTCCGTTGGCTGGAATATTGCTCCGGCCGACGAAATTCCCTGCAGAAGTAATTGTTTCTTTTAAAATCATAATCGAAATGGAAATAATTCTAATATCTAGAGCTCTCACCGTTTAACAATTGTCTTCAAGTCTTCCGGAATCATTTCTGAAACTTAAATTCCTATTCCCTGGAGTCATATATATATATAATGGCTCTTTTTTCATTTTGAAGGGCAAGGTTCTTTCTAATCATGCCCATTCTCAATTACAGCACTCTGAACTAAAAACACTCCCAAAGTGTAAAAGTAGGATTTGAAATAGTGTTGATAACAATGAGAACATTTCTCCTATCCTAATCACCCCATTTAGAAGATATTAGAGATTCTTTTAAAAAAATTGGAAAGTTAAGGCTGAATTATAATTCTGATAATACTAAACCAAATAGGGAGAATGAGGAATCGTTGGGATTCCCCATTCCTGATTCCTGTTCCGTTCCCCCTCACCATTTTGCACTTCAATTCATCACGACAAAATGTATATACTAAAGAGTTGAGAAGGTGTGATTTGATGGTATTTGATGAACTTAAGTTAATATTCTCAAGAATTTAAATGGGTAAAGCCCAATAATAGATATTTTGCTAAATCTGATCCTTTCAACTGAATTCAAAAATGCAATCCATGAAAGAAAGAAGTTTTTCCCTTTTTCCTGAAAATGTGTATAAGAAAAAGGTTAGACAATGAACTGTGTAACAAGTCAGTATTAATTTAAGAAATTGCCATTTGCCACAAGCTATTCATTACTTGCCTTTCTTGGTAACTAATTAATTCACTGATGACTGAATAATCCAAAAGGCAACAAATGATAAATAAAAAGAACGATTTATTTATTTAGTACTAGTATTTTTCTGATATTGAGGGAATGGGGAGAGTCTCTAAATCTAAATTATACCACACATTTTATTTTTTTTACTATATAAAAAACATGTTCATTTCTCACTTACTGACTCCTCAATAACTTGCTCCATCTTCCTCTCTCTTCTCTACTCCTCACAATGCCACAACACTAATCCTTCCATCTCTCATCTTTATGCAATTTTCAGACGAAAAGAATTCTGAAGTAGAGAGCGAGGGAGAGAAGGAGGGAGTGGAGAGACTGGCTTACCTGTAACGGGGATCTTGACAATCCCATCCGCAGTCTCTAGAAGCTCAAATTCTTCCTCTGCATCTGTTGCATTTACATCCGATTTTAGACAACCAAAGAGAGAAACAGAGATAACAGATCTGCAGTTTTATCAAGATTTATGTAAAACAGTTCTAGTTTCATTCTTCCCCCATAAGTATATTCCCCATAAGCCTGAATGGCTGAAGTATCTGCAAACAGTTTCATACCTGAGGCGTTCCCCGGGTACACGGCGAGTATCTCAGGCCAATTCAGCCTACTCTGGGAGCTCATCAAGACTCCATTGGTAGTTCCATTGCTGACAATTTGTGTCTACATATGCCTGGCAATGTCCATCATGGTGTTCATGGAGAGGCTGTACATGGGAGTTGTCATCATCCTGGTGAAGCTCTTCTGGAGAAAACCTGAGAAAAGATACAACTGGAAACCAATGAAGGATGACCTGGAAATGGGGAGTGGAGCATTTCCCATGGTACTTGTTCAGATCCCTATGTTCAATGAAAAAGAGGTATGGTTTTTCTTGAATCTCAACCTAATAATTTCCCACTTTCCATACACACACAGAGAGATACCCACATGGGTATGTGTGAAAAAAAAAAAAAAAAAAAGCAACAGCATGAGGCTGAAACTTAAATGACAGGTCTACAAGATCTCCATTGGTGCAGCCTGTAATCTCTCATGGCCTGCAGATAGGCTAGTGATTCAAGTGCTCGACGATTCCACAGACCTTGTCATCAAGGTACGACCCATTCACATAGATTTAACCAATTTAGCCTATTACATCAACTGGATTTCGTTTTTCTCTTTTGGGCATTTCGTCGAACACTTTGTAGCCCTAAAGACCCTTCGATTCCGATAACACCCAATTACCTTCCCTAACCGCCACCATCATTTCCCAACTTAAATCAGTCAACTCCCCCTTCAATTCAATTTCCAACCCATCACCCCAGAAATGGCTTTTTTTCCCAGGACATGGTCGAGAAAGAATGCCTAAGATGGGCCAGCAAAGGCATCAACTGCACATACCAAATCCGAGAAACCAGAGGAGGATACAAAGCCGGCGCGCTCAAAGAGGGCCTAAAACACGATTATGTCAAGGAATGCGAGTACGTCGTCATCTTCGATGCCGACTTCCGGCCCGAGCCCGATTTCCTCCGCCGGGCCGTCCCGTTCCTCATCCACAACCCGGATATTGCCCTCGTACAAGCCCGCTGGAGGTTCGGTAAGAAGTCGTTTCGAAACACGATTTTTCCAAAACTAAAAGCGCGACTTTTAATAACTACGTATTTCATTTTCTTATTTCTTTTTTCTCTGGTAGAATATTTGGATTGGCGTAAGATTGCTGGCAGGAAAAAAGAATTTAATAATTTAATTTCTGATAAGCCGTAACGTGCACAAGTGTCGGTGGTCTTACTGTAACTACCAAAATCGTTTTTAGTAAAAAAATAAAATAGTACTAAAATTTTAAAATTACCATTGATGATGGAAGAGAAAACACTAAAATCGCATTTAAGTTTACAGCAAATGGGACCCGTTGGCTTTTCTTTTCTTTCTTTTTTTTTTCCCCTTCATTTTTAAGAATTGTAATTTACCCTACTACTATCTTTTTTATACTACTGTACACTAGTACTCTTGCCATATTAAATAGAATGTCTGGGCATATAGACGATTAAAATTTAAAAATATAGTATAAAATATATACTCCCTCCGATCCTTTTTAGTTGTCTTTTTAGAGATTAAAAAGTGTTACACAATAATTGTTATTTTTAGGTAGTTATAGGTTAACATATATTTTTACATAAATGCTATATTTTTACATAAATGCTAGATTAAAAAGTGATATATTTTTACTATATCGCCCTTCACTTTACATAAATGTTATTTGTTGACATTTATTATGAATGAGTTTAGTTGGAGAATAAAAATGTAAATTTATGAGTCAATTAATGCAAACATTAGTTATTGAAATTGAGTTGAAAAATGCAAATATTTAGGAACGGAGGGAGTATTAACAGCACTCAATTTAATTATACTTTGTATTATGGAGTATATTTGTAATAAAATTAAACGAATAGTATTATAAAAAATAATATCAGACATTTAGTAATAGTAGAAATTGGGTTGGTTTTAGCATCTTCCCATTAACCAATGATTAATAAGGATAATGATAATCAACAATGGTTATATCTATCAACTATTATATTTTATCAGCAATATTTGTTATATACTAATTTTTTTAAAAAAATATAAAAAATTGTAAAGTTAATCCTATATTTGGATGTCGCTTTTTCTTTGATTTTTTTTTCTACCACATACAATTTCTTTTATCAATTATAATTTTTAATCTGCTACATTAGTAATGGAAATTATGTAAATTAATAATAATTTGATCATTATTTTTTTTAAGTTTTAGGATCGATGAGTTTAAATCCTTCCAAAGCTCTTCCTTTGATTTTAATTATTATTTGTTGTGCGTGCACCAATTATTTGCTAAAATTGTTTATTATTATTTTCATAAATTATCTGAATATAGGAGTATTAAAGTTTGCATAATGACGAATAACTTTTGTGAAAGAAAATAAAATATACATATATGTGTTACTATTGGTTTAAAATTAAATACTCCCTCCTCTAGTATAGACTGTCAAGCTAAATAAAAATAAAAATAAATACTCCCATTAAAATTTAAAACATCAAAGCAATTTGTACGACTTTGGTGAATTTGCTATTGACATTTATGGCAGATCAATATTTTCATAGTGTCATGTAATGGACTGTTAGAGAAGAAGGCAAATCTGTCTTTTCAAGAATTTTGATAAATTTTTTTAAAGAGTCATTAGGCCTGAGAGGGATAGGGCTTAGACCATCTCCAACCCACCCTGCATTTTGCTATTTTTGCAGGGTGGGGCTCCAACCCACCCTGCATTTTTGCAGCACCGTCCCTCTCCCTCCCTCTTATTTGTGAGGGTGCTACAGTGTTCCTCTCAAATGAGATGAACACTATTCACACCCTGTATTTTTTCCCTTCTTCATTTTTTATCTTCTTTTTAATTTTAAAATTTATATATTATCATATATTAATATAAAAATATTATCAATTCAAAAATTATGAATGAATTGTAAATTTAAATTTTTAAACATTTAAAAAAAGTAATTTAAAATAGAAAAGATACGGTGTATTCCTTAATTCTGCAAAAAAAAAAAAAAGAGGGATGGGTTGGAGATGAAGTTACTGTAGATATCCTGTAAAAATAGAGATTTACACTGTAGCTCCTGCAATAATAAAGGGTTAGATTGGAAATAGCCTTAGGGCCGGGTTGAGAGTTGGGGACTTGACCACTGATAACTAAAAATACTTTAGTGAACAAAAGGAAAATGGAAAAACTATAGGGACGGTGGTGAGTGGGGCAATTCATGTTAAGAAGTCACGTGGTGTCAGAAAATTACACAGCCTCTGTTTTAAGTGTTTTTTCCTTGTTTCATTTTCAACATTTTCTTCGTCACAATTCACAAACAGTTTCGGTTCACATGCTCCGAATCAAATGTATGTTGCCTTCACTCGACGCCGATGCATTGGCTGTACTGAACTCTTTTTGAACCTTTTTTATTCTTTTTTTTTTTTTTTTTTTTTTTTCCCTCTCTACTTAGTCTCCAGCTTTGGCATCGCTAAAAAAAAAAATTATTGTACGTACACACTTTTATTACACTTTCCTCGTAACAATATCATTCATTGGGATGGTTTATTAATTGGCGGGTTAGGTTCGAGTTATAAAACCATGTTCCTTTCTGCTCCGATCCTAATAATTAGTACTATTAATCAAATTAAATGGGATTGATATCACATACCTAAGGATATGTTTAGATGGGAGAATTTGGATTTGATGAATAATTTAAATATTATGAATTTAAAATCCCTTGTCCCGTTCTAAAAATGTATTTATAGATTATATGTGAATTCAGAAAGAAAAATGTTTCAATTGTAATGCAACTTATAAAACCAAAAAATAAATCAAATATAATAGCTCGGTAGCAATTTAAAAATGATAATAACAATTAATTTGGAATTGTTTTTGTGTGTGTGTGTGTGCATATTTGATGAAGTATTAGATTATTTGGTTGGTGATGAGTTGAATTAAATTGGCCTAATTTGTGTTAATTTTTAATCGTGTTGAAAATAGATAGCTATAATAGTAATAGTAATATATACTCCTATCATCTACAGTTGTATGATTAAATGAATGATGTGTAATTGCTTAAACTTTTACTAATATTTACATGTGATATATTTAATTATTGTGCATTTAATATTTAATACTACTAATTCACTCTAGGGATGGAAATGCATTCTAATTTCGAGCATTTGTCAAAACTAGAATGTGTTTGAGATATCGTAAACCTTTTTCATTCTTATTCCATTACATATTCAGCAATTATTATTCATGGTGCGTATATTGGGTGGTGAATCATTGTTGCAATGTTGAGTGTATATATGTATGGTTGTTGAAAACAAATTATGCGACTGTTATAATCAATTTAACAATAATTCATGTACATTCAACAATTATATGTATATAAATGTTACTATGCCAATCTCAGCACCTCTTTAATTGATTGAATTTCTTTTTCACGATTTATCTTATTGTTTCCCCTTCACTTTATTAATGTGTTTACATTTTAATTAATCCTCTCTTTTCTTTTAAATATATTTTGGGTATAATTGCAGTGAATGCAAATGAATGTCTGCTGACTAGGATGCAAGAAATGTCACTGGACTATCATTTTACAGTGGAGCAAGAGGTGGGATCAGCTACCCATGCCTTCTTTGGCTTCAATGGTAATTCTAAATGCTGAAAACTAATTAGGCTTCCTTTGATATCTCTTATTAGAAGTCCCGTGAAAAACTTTAAAAAAAGTTAAAAAATTGTAACAATAATAAAACTTGGTGAAATTATTTAAAATTGTAGGGACGGGTGGAATATGGAGAATAGGTGCCATAAACGAGGCTGGAGGGTGGAAAGACCGAACCACAGTCGAGGACATGGATTTGGCTGTCCGAGCCGGTCTCAAGGGCTGGAAGTTCCTCTACTTAGGCGATCTCCAGGTCACCTTTTCTTTTCTCTCTTATATTTTAGACACACTACTACTTCCTCCGTTCTTGAATATTTTTTAAATTTGAAAATATGTTACTATTTACACACAGACTTTTATTTAAAGTTTTATCATAGTTATACAAGTTAAAATATAGTCAAGTGAGATCTTGTTAGATTCGTCTCGTCGTGTAGTTTTTAAATATCGAACTTCTAGAATTTTTACTTGTACCGAACTTGAGTTATTAATGGTTTAAAATGTGCATTGGACTGCGTGAAAAGTTGGTTTGTCAAAAACATTCAAGAACGGATGAAAGTATAATTCATGGATGTCCTAGATTCATTGTTTTATGTTTTAGTCTCATTATCGATCGTATGTTGTTTCGAACAGGTGAAAAGCGAGCTTCCGAGCACGTTCAAAGCGTTCCGGTTCCAACAACATAGGTGGTCTTGTGGCCCGGCCAATTTGTTCCGGAAGATGATGATGGAAATTGCTTTGAACAAGGTTTGGAGTAGTAATTATTACTAACATATAATCGATCGGACAGTTGTAAAAACATTTTTACCGCTGTAGAAACATAGATTTCATTTTAAATTTTCGTCGTGTCTTCGAACAGAAAGTGACACTCTACAAGAAATTTTACGTGATCTATAGCTTCTTCTTCGTCCGGAAGCTCATAGCCCATATGTTCACATTCTTCTTCTACTGCGTGGTTTTGCCGTTGACGATTCTCGTGCCGGAAGTATATGTCCCCAAATGGGGTGCCATTTATATCCCCTGCATTATTACCACGCTCAACTCTGTCGGAACTCCGAGGTATTTAACTCTCAAAGTGATTGACGCTTTTTATTTTGATTCATGATTTATGATGATGCTATCATATGAGGACTAAAATGGAACTTTTTGGCAGGTCTTTCCATCTGCTATTCTACTGGGTTCTATTCGAGAATGTGATGTCGTTCCACCGGACAAAGGCGACGATCATCGGTCTCCTAGAGGCCAAGAGAGTGAACGAATGGGTTGTGACTGAAAAGCTTGGAGATGCTCTTAAAAACAAGTCCAATAAATCATCAACCGTGTCGAAGAAATCACTCGCCAAATTACTTGGAGACAGGTAGAGATTATGTTAGAATAGCGTTGTCTTGTTTCTTTCTTCCTCAGATATGTGTCCTAAAAAAGGATCAATTTTTTTTTATAGCTTCATTTAATTAACTAACTATTGTACGTTGCCATTTTATTTTTCAGAATAAACCTACAAGAGCTGGGGTTTGCGTTGTTCCTCTTCATTTGTGGATGCTATGACTTCATGTATGGGAAGAACAACTACTTCGTGTACTTGTTCCTTCAAGTCATAACATTTGCGATTGCTGGATTTGGGTACGTTGGGACGATTGTTCCCGGTGCATAACACACCTAAAGAAGAATAAACCACTTTGGGATACAAATCGGGTTGATGAGTATCGTGTATTATTTTGTACGTATAAATGAGAGAGAGTGTATGTAAAACAAGATTGATTGCTTTTGATTGATTGATTGATCTCATTTTAATTTTGATTATTTCTTGAAAAAGAAACGATCAAGGGATTGGATTGGTTGAAATAGAAATTGGGACTTTGTATTTTAGCAAAACGTTGGGGAAAAGGGCATTGATGGAGAAGGTTAGTCTAAAGCAAAATAATAATAATAATAAAATAAAAATGAAATAATAAAATAATAATAATAATAATACTCCCTCCGTCCCACCCCAAGTGTCCTGTTACTGTTGGGCACGTGAATTAAGGTAGAGTTGGTTTGTGAGTATATGGTGGGGTCCACATAGTTGTTGGAGGGGAAAATTATTTCTATTTATAGAAAGAAGACATTTGTAATGGGACATCCAAAAATAGTAAGTAGGACATTTGGAATGGGACGGAGGGAGTAATTGTTAAGGTTTGGCCCATTTTCTGCCGGCCCAATGTCTCTCTACCGGCCCATGATGTTTTTCTTGAGGCCCAAGCCCATTAACTCATATTACTAATACTCCCTCTTGTCGTTACACTCAGCACACCTCACCCTAATTTGTTTTGTTCCCTTCCCTTTCTTCCACACACAGCAGTGGCGCCCCTTCTCTGTTTTTGTGGGTTTTCAGTCTGCATCTTGCTTCACCTCCTTTCATCTATTTGTTAGTTGACTCAGTGAGTGTGAGAGTATCTAAAGGGCCGAGTGGTGTGAGTATTCTACGGGGTTTGGGACGCCGGACTTGGGGTCTGGTGAGGGTTGTGTATTCTTTTGTAGAGCCACAGAGGTTTAGAGTCACCGGAAAGTGGTTTCCGGTGACGGGCTGAGCGCGGCAGCGGACGGCAGAGGAGTGGACAGCGGTTGTGACGACTTGGTGGTTTGGTAGTGGCTTGTGGAGGCCGAAACAGACCCCGTCTGTGTTCGGCGAAGGGCTTGGTGCCCGGGTAGTGTGGTGCTACCTCCTTCTCTTCCCTTGTGACCGTTTCTGTGATGGCTCCGGTTGAGTGGTGTCTACATTTGGGCTACCTGAGCCTAAGAGTTAACGGATCCAACTAGATCCGTTGGTATTTCGTCTATCTTTTAATATTTATTGCTATATTGCTTGTTCTACTAGCTTTGTGTTGTAGATCCGGAAAGTGGAGACGAAAACCGAACTGTTGGAACAATAAACTGGAGGAAACGAATCTGTCCCGACGAGACCGAGACCAGATCGCGACTGGAAGTGCACTTGGACGGCTGGATTCATTTCCTGCCTGCTGTTTTCTTTTCTGTTCTTGAGTGAAACGTGTATTGTGAGCTAAAGCCTTGTAATCCCACTAGTATAGGTCTTTAAGGTTTGTAATAGTATAGTTAATACAGGGTTTCCGATGCGGTTACCCAACAGTGGTATCAGAGCCATAGGCCACTGTGGGACGCGGGTTGGTCAAAGCACCCCCGCAAGGTAAAATAGCTTGATCTCATCTTTTACAGTTTTTTGAGCTCATTTACTTTCCTGGAGGAGAATACTCCGGGGTGCTGCATATGTGCTTGCCTGAAAACTGTGTGTTTTTAAAATTGTTAAAACTGTGATTTGTGATATCCTGATAGCTTTGTGCTTAAACTGCTTTGTGTGGTATTATTAGTGATCCTGCATTTTCTGTGTGGAATTTGCTGTCTGTGAACTTTGTGCAAAATTGTGGATTTGAAATTTTTTGGGGAATAGAAAATCTGATTTCTTATTCCATGAAAAAACAGATTCCTGAAAATCTTGAAAGTTGTGATTTTTTGGGAATCTGTGAAAATCAATCCAAATTTTGAAAAGTGACCGTTGGGACTACTGGGCCTCCCAAAAAATTTGATTTTGGGCCTGCCTGATAGTATGGTCAAGTCTGAAAATTTTTGGGCTCCCAAAATTAATTTGGGTATGCTTAAAAATTTAAAAGGATGTTATATGCTATAGGGTGGAAGTAATTGTGATTAGTTGGCTAAGTGTTTGAGCACTTGTTTGCTCATTCTGATTAAAAGGCCAAACACAATAATGGCTTCCACCTCAAATAGCATAGTTCCTTTTAATGGAAAGAACGACTTCAGCATCCGGCAAGTTAAGATGCGTTGTGTTCTTGTCCAACAAAGAAATTGGAATGCAATTAACCAACTCTTTGATAAAGATGTGACTGAAGCTAAAAAGACTGAAACTGATGAACTTGCTAAATCTGTCATTATCCTTAGTTTATCTGATGTTGTGCTTAGAAAAGTTAGTGATTGCAAAACAGCCAAGGACATTTGGGAGAGGCTGTCTGAACTGTATGCTGAGTCATCTTTGTCTTCTAGAATATTCCTGCTTGGTAAATTTTTTAAATTTAAATTGGATATATCTAGAGACTTAGATGAGGGTTTAGATAATTTCACTAAACTTGTTCAGGACATAAAAGCAACTGGTGATAAGCATATTGATGATTATGTGCCTATAATGTTGTTGAATGTCATCCCTGATTCATATTCTGATGTGAAATCTGCTATCCAATATGCTAGAGATGATTTGACTTTAGATCATGTGATAAAGAGTCTAAAGAACAAAGAACTTGAAATGAAGAATTCCTCTAAGCATTCAGATAAGGTGTTTAACACTAGGGGTAGGTCTTGGAAAAAGAGTAATCACCAACAGAAGAACGATAGGGGCAGAAGCAATGTTAGGGGTCAGTCTAGATCTTATAGATCTAAATCAAGAGGTAAATCTGATAAGAAATGCTATAATTACGTTAAAAAGGGCCACTTCATTAAAGATTGTAGACTCCCTAAGAAATAGAAGAATCAAATTGATAATCAGAACAATGATGTTAATGCTGTGACTGATGTAGCAGTTAGGCATGATGAGCTTTTGATGGTTCATGATATGAATTGTTTTTCTGATGTTAATATGGCTAAAGATGTTTCTAAATCTGTGTGGTTGTTAGACTCAGGGTGCACCTCCCATATGTCTCCGCATGTTGAATTATTTGAATCCTATCAACCTTTGAAAATGACTTTGTGTTCATGGGTAATGACAATAGATGTCCTGTCTTAGGTATAGGAAAAAATGTCTTACAATTTGAGAATGGGACTAGATTCTGCCTTGATTCTGTGAAACATGTGCCTGATTTGTCTTACAATTTGATTTCTCTTGCAACCTTGCAGAAGAAAAGTTTAGAAGGGAGAATTGGTAATGACATGATTAAAATGTTCAAAGGGAATTTGATGTTGTTTAAGGCCATTATCAAGAATAATCTTTTTGTGGTTTCTAATGTGGTTAATTGTGCTCTTGCTGCTAGTTCTAGTTCTAATTAGGTGAAAGAAAATATGCTTTTGTGGCATGCTAGACTAGGGCATATGAGTGACAAAGGCATGAAATTTCTGAAAGATGCTGGTTGTTTAAAATCTGATTTATGTGAAGTTGATCTGTGTGAATCATGCTTAGCTGGTAAACAACATAGAGTGTCTTTTAACTCTTCATATCCCGTTGGGATAAAATCCACCCGTGTACTGGAGTACATTCATGCTGATGTGTGGGGTCCATCATCGACGCCCACACAGTGGTAGAAGATACTTTTTATCTATCATGGATGATTATTCTAGAAAAGTTTGGGTATTTCTCATGCAAAACAAATCTGATGTTTTTGGGAACTTTAAACACTGGAAATCTTTAATTGAAAATCAAACTGGTTTAAAGATTGCTATACTTAGGACAGATAATGGGCTTGAATTTTGTAATCATCATATGGATGCTTTGTGTGCTGAATCTGGTATTAGAAGGCATAAATATGTTCTTTACTCACCTCAACAGAATGGGGTCATTGAAAGAATGAACAGAAGTTTATTAGAAAAGGTTAGGTGCTTAATGACACCTACTGGCCTATCTAAGAAGTTCTGGGGTGAAGCACTGATGACAGCTGCTTACTTAGTTAATAAATCACCCAATGCCCCTTTAAATGGTAAATCTCCTGATTCTGTCTTTTTTGGTAAACCTGTTGATTATGAACATCTAAGAGTTTTTGGATGTTCAGCTTTTGTGCATACTAGTAATGATAAATTGGACCTTAGAACCAAGAAATGTATTTTCTTAGGTTATCTTGAGGGTACCAAGGGTTACAGGTTGTTTGATAGATCAGGGGGTGGTTTTAAAATCATTGTTAGTAGGGATGTGATTTTTAATGAATCTGAATTTCCTATGAAAGTTTTTTAGAATGATAGTGCTTCTGTTGAGGTGGAGGCTTCTTCTGTGGAACATTCTGTGAATTTGCCTGCTCCCATTACTGTGCCTAATGTGATTGAGAATGCTGAAATTGTTGATCCCAATTTGCATGTGAATGAGGAACCCATAACTGATACCCATGATATTGATGAAGGTGGAGCTCAGAATGATGATGTTAATGTTGAACATGATTTGAATGATTATGTGCTAGCTAGAGATAGAGCTAGAAGAGTAGGCAGAACTCCTGCTAGGTTCTCAGATTGTGTTCTTACTGCTTATGCTATGACTGTTTGTGAAGAACTTGATAATCTAGAGCCTAAATCATATTCTGAAGCTATTAAGTCTAAACAGGCTAGTAAATGGCTTAGTGCTATGAATGAGGAAATTTAATCATTACATAAAAATGAGACATGGCTGCTGATTCCTAGGGCTGATAATATCTCTGTGATTGATTGTAAATGGATTTTTAAAATCAAACAGGAAACTCATGGTGAGAGGTTTAAGGCTAGGCTTGTAGCTAAGGGCTTTACTCAGAAAGAGGGTGTTGATTATTCTGAAATATTTGCACCTGTTGCTAAATTCACTATTATTAGAGTAATGCTTGCCTTAGTTGCTCATTTTGATTGGGAGCTTATACAAATGGATGTTAAAACTACTTTCTTGCATGGTGATATTGATAAGAAAATTTGTATGAAGCAACCTGAAGGTTTTGTGGATAAAACCAAACCCAATCATGTATGCCTGTTGAAAAAAGCTTTGTATGGACTGAAACAAGCACCTAGACAATGGAACATTAAGTTTGACAAATGCATGAAAGACATAGGTTTCACCAGATCTAAATTTGATAATTGCTTATACTTGAAGGATGTGAATTCTGTGCCTATGTTTTTGCTGCTTTATGTTGATGATATGTTGCTTGTTAGTCTTTGCATGAAAAGAATTGTTGAGGTTCAAAATTGTTTGAACAAAAGTTTTGACATGAAGAATCTAGGAGAAGCCAAATGCATTCTTGGAATGCATATAGTTAGGGATAGGGCTAATTCAACCCTAATCCTTAACCAGGCTGAATATGTGAAGAAAATTCTCTCTAGATTCAAGATGTCAAATGCTAAACATGTTGGTTGCCCTCTTTCTTCTCATTTCCTGTTGACTAAAGAACAGTGCCCTAAAAATGAGTCTGAATTAAAAGATATGGAATCTGTCCCCTATGCTCATGCCATTGGGTCTGTTATGTATTTGATGATTTCTACTAGGCCTGATTTAGCTTATCCTATAAGTTGTTTGAGCAGATTTATGGCTAATCCTGGTAGACCACATTGGAAAGCTCTTAAATGGTTGTTGAGATACTTAATCAAGTCTATGCATTACTCTTTGTGTTTTGCTAAATGGAATGATGATTTATTTGTGACTGGTTATGTAGACTCCAACTTTGCTAATGATAAGGATAGTAGGAAGTCTACTACATCCTATGTGTTTACTGTAGGTGGTTCTTGTGTGAGTTAGAAATCTCAATTGCAACCTGTTGTCGCCTTGTCCACTATAGAATCTGAATTCATTGCCATTACTGAAGCTTTTAAAGAGGGAATATGGTTTAGTGGTCTGATGCATGAACTAGAATTAAAGAATGAGATAACCATATATTCTGATAGTCAATCTGCTATTCAGTTAAGCAAACATCCTGTTTTTCATGATAGGTCTAAACATATTGATGTTAAGTACCACTTCATTAGGGACAATGTTGAGTGTGAAAAACTGAAACTGGATAAAATTGCTTTTGAGTTTAATCCTGCTGATATGGGAACTAAGTGTTTGTCTACTGAAAAATTGTTGTCATGCATGAAAATCCTTCACTTTGACTTTGGTTGATAATTCCTTCTGATGCATGATTTACTGCTTTGATACTTTGTGTATACTGTTGGTAAGGGACTGGTAAGTGAAGGTATGATTAGGCGATGATGATATCGTCCCAATGAGCACACTCTTGGCAACACAGAAAATGGTCCAAGGTGGAGATTGTTAAGGTTTGGCCCATTTTCTGCCGGCCCAATGTCTCTCTACCGGCCCATGATGTTTTTCTTGAGGCCCAAGCCCATTAACTCATATTACTAATACTCCCTCTTGTCGTTACACTCAGCAGACCTCACCCTAATTTGTTTTGTTCCCTTCCCTTTCTTCCACACACAGCAGCGGCGCCCCTTCTCTGTTTTTTGGGGTTTTCAGTCTGCATCTTGCTTCACCTCCTTTCATCTATTTGTTAGTTGACTCAGTAAGTGTGAGAGTATCTAAAGGGCCGAGTGGTGTGAGGATTCTACGGGGTTTGGGACGCCGGACTTGGGGCCGGTGAGGGTTGTGTGTTCTTTTGTAGAGCCACAGAGGTTTAGAGTCACCGGAAAGTGGTTTCCGGTGACGGGCTGAGCGCGGCAGCGGACGGCAGAGGAGTGGACAGCGGCTGTGACGACTTGGTGGTTTGGCAGCGGCTTGTGGAGGCCGAAACAGACCCCGTCTGTGTTCGGCGAAGGGCTTGGTGCCCGGGTAGTGTGGTGCTACCTCCTTCTCTTCCCTTGTGACCGTTTCTGTGATGGCTCCGGTTGAGTGGTGTCTACATTTGGGCTATCTGAGCCTAAGAGTTAACGGATACAACTAGATCCGTTGGTATTTCGTCTATCTTTTAATATTTATTGCTATATTGCTTGTTCTACTAGCTTTGTGTTGTAGATCCGGAAAGTGGAGACGAAAACCGAACTGTTGGAACAAGAAACTGGAGGAAACGAATCTGTCCCGATGAGACCGAGACCAGATCGCGACTGGAAGTGCACTTGGACGGCTGGATTCATTTCCTGCCTGCTGTTTTCTTTTCTGTTCTTGAGTGAAACGTGTATTGTGAGCTAAAGCCTTGTAATCCCACTAGTATAGGTTTTAAGGTTTGTAATAGTATAGTTAATACAGGGTTTCCGATGCGGTTACCCAACAATAATAATAATGTTTTGTGAAGTTTATCTTATTGTATTATAATGAATTAATGATTGACAATAAATTTTTGGAATATTTAAATAAATTGATTTGAGCCTAGCTAGACCATTAAGACCACCCGGCCCCTTTGAAGAAAAAGAAAATGAATAAAGAATAATAAATATAATTAATCAATATTAATCTGGGAAATGCTCCTCCAAAAAATCTTAATCTGGGAAATAAAGCACATATCCCAAGTGTTAGTTGATTGTTCTTTATCAACAAAAAATACCGTCAATAATAATTTAATTATTAAGAGGAATATAGTACTACCATATAGTTTCTTCCCCTTAAATAAATACTTTGAATATAGTATTAAGAGGAGTACTAAAATATACTTTGAATTGATCAATATTATAGTCGTTCGATGTTCCCACCTTAATTGACACTGTACTAGATGTGGTACTGCTGGTACCAAATGTGTATGATTGTGACACTAACAATGGTTTACCACTCACCAAATCTTTTATTTTATTTTTTAAATGATTTTGCATGAATTATTATATGACTAAAATTGTGGCCCCCGTCGTGAATTAATTAAAGACTAGTCCAACATTAGTACTTATATTTGTATTATTATTACAATTAAATTATTAAACATAATAGGGAGGTGCCGGTTTAAGTATCGTTTGCCATGGCCTGGCCACCCCCAAATGCGATCTCATCTCATCTCATAGGTACTAAAAATATTGAATGCTATTCACCAAAAAAAAAATATTGAATGCTCAACAAACTCTTAGGTAGAAATTGGAAATTATTGTAGAAATGCTGCAGGATTCTCCATGTGGTTTTGTAAATTTTTTTTGGCCCCAGCTTGGATTTGCATCTCTCCTTCACGGGCTTATTTTGCATAAAATAAAGTACTACTATATAAAAAATAAAAAATACATTTCTAATGTTGAATTTTAAATTATAAGGTCATTTTAGGAGTACTATATCAGATTAGATATGACAATTGATGACTTGGCAATTCAGTGTATTTGAAATTGAGTATATGAAAAAATAAAAAATAATAAAAAAAAAAGTGTACCAATACTTTCATTTCTGATGTCGGCATGAGAACTTTATTTCAAAAAATCGATGTCAATCATTTTTTATTTTTATTTTTTTTCCCCTTTTGTTTGTCCATGCTTGCACTTACCTCTATAATGGCCTCATTCTATTTTGTCTCCATTATTGGAAGTATCTCTCCAGATTATTTGAATTGGATTTCATACAATTTCCTTTGGACAATCCATCACTTCATTAATTATTCGTTCACAAAAAGGAAATTTTCACTATTTCTATCTTCCTCTAAGGTTTAAGTCAACAGTATTTTGAGTTTTTGACCTTTACTAGACCAAATCTTCTATCACTTGTACAATCTTCTATATATCACTTAAACATACAATTATCAAATCCATGGCTCCCATATATCATCACGATGGGGTAGGCCGGTGTTAAATTAGTTCCGATTGAATCGTGATGAAAATGAGTATCTTTGTGACCATTATGTCGTTAACAGTTAATTAACTTACCTGCTAAGAAATATTGATCATAAAAATGCTGAATGACCATATTTCATGAATAGTGAAAATTAAAATGTCCATCATGATCACATTTATTTAGTACTACTACATAATAAATGTACTCGTTTAGCATTCCAATGGATCTGCAACAATCAATCCTCTTTTTTAAGTACAAATGAAGGGTCGGAGACATTTTATTCAACCACATACTTTTTAAATGTTACATGAATCCTAAACAATGAACCCTCTCTAGAATTTATAAAATGGCATGTGAAAATTTTCTTTTAGAAATATGTTTAAAATGTGTTTAAAATCTTCTTGTATTTCAATTTTCTGAACTTAGAAATATGTTTAAAATGAGTCACATACTAATTAATTTGTTTGTGCATGTATCACACACATTTAGTACATGTTCAAGGAAGAGGTTCAAGTCCTGAATCAGGACTGACCTGAATATCTGAATTTTTTATTTTTCATGCTGTTTGATAAATAGGCTATGTGTGATTTATGTATAGAGATATTCATTCCTTTAATACAAAGATTCACACAATAAATAAAATGATCTAATTGCAAATATATTAAATTCTATTTAATAGTCTCATTTTTGTAGAATCTTTCAAGGTAAAGATTTATTTCTCCCTATAATGGATATTAAATTTGATATGATGATTGTCTCGATTTTTTGACATAGTTTTTTTTACACAAAATAGGTCAAACAAAACAAATTTTCATTCTAATCCTTAAGTAATTAATTATCATGCTGTGACACACTAATCCTTGTCGGGATGTTTTACTGTGACTGGCGAGCACTGTGACGGGATGTTTCCTTTTGTGCTATCATGTTGATTCTCTGATATTTTACGCTGAATTTCATTGCTCGAATGCTGCATTTATTTTATGCTGAATTTCATTGCTCGAACGCTAAAATGTATTTCACCTATGCTAGATTAAGCTTTTTTTAAAGGGAAAAAGATTTTTCCTATTCCCCATTTCACCTCTGCTGGATTCTATTACTCGAATGCTGCATTTACTAATATATATGCTTATTTTACAGTCTTAGAAATATGTATGATATTCCATTATTCTTTCTTGATGATTTACAGAAATTCCATACTCGAAATCTCACACAAATTGTGACACAAACTTTAAGGTTTTATTTTTTTAAAAATACAATTAGCATGTGTGCTATCATTTACATCAAGATTTTCATCATCTTCGGGTATCGAATTTAGATCTAGCATATTCCGGGAACGGATCCAGCAGCCAAAATTTCAGACATGCATAATTGTTCACACTCGGATTACAAATCAATGTGGGCAAGAAACATCCAAAAGACATACATTTAATTGGGTAGGTAATCATGGCATTTATTAAATACTAATTACATATATTGATTCCATATTCACGTTCTCATTCATTTAGATAAGTTTAACCCCTCATATCTTCCTAGCATGAATGAATAAAAATACATCATGTTCAGAACAATCCTGAATATAATAATTCAGGAGCCTAACTCAATTGCATATTCAACATTTCAACCCGTTATTTAAGCCAGGCATACAATCAATCCCCATTTAAATTAAAGTGAAAAAAGGTTCTTTCAATGCTTAATTATATCAGGTGGAGTGTCTTCTCAATTATTGCACTCTTTATTTTAAAAAAGAATTGGGCCAATTCGTCGATGTGATCAAATTGCGAACTGCCTGCAGATTCGAACTGTGAAGTAATGTGTAAGGTTGATCATATGTAAATGCAAAAACCAAACACCACCACGGGAAGGAGTTTCCATTTTGAAGGCCCAACCAAGATGGGCTCTCGTGGCCCAATCCCAATAATTCCGGGCTTTGAAAAATATTTTACTTGCATGAACATGAACAATGTAACGGAAAAATTACATTTTGGTGGCTGTGGGGTTCGAACCCACGCGCACTTATGTGCAGAAGATCTTAAGTCTTCCCCCTTAACCACTCGGGCAAACCACCAGTTTGTTTATTATTGTAGAGAAATCAGATTTTATACGTTTACTGTAAAATAAGTCTTGGAACTAACTATGGAAGTCTCCAGAAGCAGCTCAATTAACTTAAGCTCGTCGTCTGTATATAAACAAGTACTCAAAACACAATCCGAAATCGGTGAAACCCTAATTTCTCAATCGGAATCTGTGGTGAAATCTGTCGAGGAGGTTTTGGCTTTGTAAAATTCGACGATGGCGGAGCACTTGGCGTCGATATTCGGCACGGAGAAGGACCGTGTGAATTGCCCTTTCTACTTCAAGATCGGCGCCTGCAGACACGGAGACCGCTGCTCTCGTCTCCACACCAAGCCTAGCATAAGCCCCACGCTGCTGCTGTCCAATATGTACCAGCGCCCCGACATGATTACGCCCGGCGTCGACGCTCAGGGTCAGCCGATTGACCCTAGGAAGATGCAGGAACACTTTGAGGTTTGTGAATTTGATATATACTCTGTTGTCTACGTTTTTTCTTTTCCTCTTTTTGATGGATGATCGTAGTGTGATTAGGTGGTTGTATGTTTTCTTGATCGTGATCGGAGAATTGGAGTAATTTAGTTATAATTCTTGAAAGCCAATTTGCTTAGTGGTAGATGCAGGACATGCGATTTGAATTGGTTCTTATCTTCATTATTTAAGTTGAATTATTATTATCTTTGTTTCAGGAAGGATGGTTATTGAAATGCTAGTACATGCTTTAAGATTTTCTTCAATTTTTTATTCTTTTGGTGACTACTATGTACGTATGACATTGTCTTATTTCTTTAAGAAAACGTTAGGGTTTATTTTAATCTAGTTACTGCTTATCAATATTTATATTGGTTAAAAATGTTTTATATGTTGTTTGAGTCAGATTACACATCAGTTTTTGGGTAATCAAAACAATCCTTTCTTCGCTATGGTTTAGTGAAGACAGTGTGCTAAAAGGTGTGCATTGTTTTATAAGCTACCAATATTTCCTTAGCACTTCCGCCCTTTCCTACCGTCACTTATAAGCTACCAATATTTCTGGCTTTTATTGTTCTATACTTATTGTTTTCTGGTGTTCTTGCTTTATTTGTCAGATCTTTGATTGTGACTTGAATTGGTTCTTTATTCCCTGTAGGATTTCTATGAAGACCTGTTTGATGAACTCAGCAAGTATGGAGATATTGAAAGCCTTAATGTTTGTGACAATCTGGCTGACCACATGGTAGGCTTTTGTTATGCAGCAAGCTTACTTAAATATTGTTTCAAATTTCAATATGAAATTGCCAGGGCTAAGTTGAATTTATTTTCTCAGGTTGGTAATGTTTATGTCCAGTTTAGAGAAGAAGAACATGCTGCAAATGCTTTGAAAAATCTGACAGGAAGATACTATGCAGGTTTCATGTTTTAGTTCTTGTGCATTAAGTTGTAGTCTTTCTAAGGGAGTTTCCTCTGTTTTATTGTTGGCTAACATTGTTTTCCCTTCATTATTATATCTACAGGACGGCCAATAATTGTTGATTTTTCTCCTGTGACTGATTTTCGTGAAGCCACTTGTCGGCAGTATGAGGAGGATGCCTGCAACCGTGGCGGATACTGTAACTTCATGCATCTGAAGAGGATCAGCAGGTAGGGCCCGACACAACTGCAACATCTTTCAGATGAAATGAAAACAATAATGTTTTGTTTTAACTAATATTTATGTATGATATTTGGTATAGGGAGTTGAGGCGCCAGTTATTTGGGAGACACGTGAGAAGGCGCAGCCGAAGCAGGAGCAGAAGTCCCTACAGGCACCGAAGCTATGAAGACCGCTCTCATGGAAGTCGCCATCACAGAAGGCATGATGACAGGGATTACCATGAAAGTCGGAGCAGGAAACACCGTACCACCAGTCCAAGCCGTAGAAGTAGGAGCCCTGGTGCTAGGAGGGACCGCAGCCCTATTAGGGAAGGAAGTGAAGAGAGAAGAGCAAAAATTGAACAGTGGAACCGGGAGAGGGAAGAGGCTGAACGTGCTAGCAAGGCAGTTGGTACTGGTGACGAGGGTAACAGGGGTGAACATGACAACCATGTCGAGAATCATGCCCGCAGTCAGGAGGCACCACAGCAGACTGCTTATGGGTATTGATAATTATAGCACTGGTTTGTTTTCTCTCCCTTTCTCCTCTTATCCCAATTAAAAGAAATTGTTCTACATGCAAAGAGTTCTCTTGAGAAAGTACAAGTCCTGGAAAGTACTGCTTACTGCGCATTTTCCACTGTGCAGGTGGTGTGCAGGTTTACAATACTGTCATAAGGAACATGATTAAAATAGTATACGTATTTATGCATCTTTCTAACATCTGTCATATTTTTATGTGTTTTATTGCATGACATGGAAATGAATTCTCTGCACTATGTCATTTATGTGAATCCCTTCAAGCCATTTGCATATATTATAGGTCCTCTCTATGCTGATATCTGAGGCTTCCCGTCAGTTTTCCCGATTTCTCATTGTTGTCGAGTGTTGCTACTAGTTTTTGCCTGTCAAGCAAATCGTAGACTCATAGTGGGAAAGATCATTTGTTTCACTCTGTCTATTGGATTCATCTGCGGGATAGTTTGCGAGCAAAACAATCCATCTTAATTTAGGTTTGTAATTTGTGTAATAATATTGAATGGGGCTTGAAACAATTCCCTTGATCTACCATTCATCTAGACCCTCATGCAATTTGAGTATGTTTCCGTAAAATTTGTTGCAATTCGTTCTCGGTGATTCTTGGAACTGCACTTCCCACTCCCTCTTCAATTTTCTTTAGTATGCAGTGATTGAGTCATTTGATGGATAAAATTACCTTGAAAAGAAACCCCTATGCATCTGATCTCATCATATCACCATGTCTAGACATCCTTTGAAAATAACCTCTTACCAGGTGTCCTTCCCAAAACCCACGACATATCAACACTCCGTGAGTGTGCCTGTTCAATCTTTATAATTCCTTTACTACCACGTTTTTCATTAGTCACAAATCTCACCCAAATTTACTAGTTTTGCAGGTACAGGTTCCCTGCATAGTGTGACAACTTGAGTTTAACAACAGCTTACCATGGAATTTTGTACAGGTGATTTGGGCACTTCAGTTGGAGAGTTTGGTATTTGCTTGCAGGATGATCAGTCCAGACGTGGCTCAAATGCAGTTTTCTTATTTGTGACCCGCTTAACCCTTTTTTGGCTGGTCTTGTTTCTTATTCTCAGTGAAATGCAGGTAGGAAAGAACATCATATGCTTTTGTAGTTCCTGTTATTTGTGACACAGCATTTGATGGTTAGGAGGTTGTGCTTGTACTTGAGTAAACTTCAATCCCAAAATTGCACTTACTTTCACCTTACTACTTCATATGTTTGTTTGCATCATATTGGAATTCAATCTAAAAGTTTGGATGATAATGATAATGCGCGGCATGTGATGGTTGGAACTTGGAACTGATCCACATGGTGTTGGAAGTTTAGTGGTCGTGAGAGTTAGTTGCTGTAGCAAACATTGATCCATCACTTCACGCACAATCTGTACCTGTACGAGGGTTCTCTTTTAAGTTTTTTATTAGATGATGAAAATAGCATGGCAGCGTATGTCCATCATAGTAATATTTAGACCAGTGAGGTCCAATAGCACACGTAGTAGGGCGCTAAAGTTTTTTTTGGGTGAATGGAACGCCAATGCGTCCAGAGGGCGCTAAAGTTGTTGAGGACCATTTTTTATGTTAGACAAAGACACGACAATATAATTTGGTATTGCTTACACATAAGTTAAGGTTTCTGCGGATTATTAGTATTATATATTTATATAATTATATATAATAATAATGGTATTTAAATCTTCTTTATTTATTAATTAAGTTACATATTTAAATTATTGATATTGATATATTATAAAATTCGTTTTAAGCTTTATATGTCCTATTTTCTTGAAGCTATCACTCTTATCCCTGAGTCACACTATGTACATAGAAATTAGAATGTGAGGTGGTCTTTCTTTCCAGCCACCATACTGTTCGCTTGCTGCAAAATAGTGGAGTAATTGAGGAACACACAGTAGGATAATTCTGTGGACCATCAATTTAGATCCTCCTCCTACATTCAATAATTGCACAACTTGTTCTGCTTACACTCCTTTCCCCAATGGTTGAATCATTTAAAGTAGTAGTAGTAAAAATAATTTGTGGGTTGTGGCCAATGCATCCTCTGCATTTTATCATCATTCGATAAATAAAAATTACTGTACTACTTATCACCCCATCTCCAAATACTAAAGGAATGTCATTCACATGGGCGCCTCTGGTTTCACGTCTAATTTTGGTCTTCAAGAACCTAGCCAAATTTCTTGTATTAGTTAAATTAAATTAAAAAAAATTATGGCAATTGTTCACATCGGAAGCCAAATCTACAAACACAGACAAGTGCACATTCTTGGAAATTAGAAATATAACTAGAATAATAATCATAATACAAAAAAAAAAAAAAAAAAAAGTGGGCACATTCCGTTACATTCTGTGTTGGTAATACTTTGTACTTTACCACTAATCTATAGATTTAGATAATTAGAGGATGTTCCACTGAATTTAACAAGTTTTTTAGTAAAATTTACTGCGTCTTACCTTTTTCTTCAGTTTTACTTATTTTACTACTTTCTTCTTGATGTCATTTGATATTTTACTCTCTAATTAAAAAGTTTGTTTTTAAAAATAGACTTCATGTTTTATAAGACATTTTATTCAAAATGGATAACTTTTCGGAAATGGCAATACTTATCTCCTCTATTATAAACATCATGTGATCATTATTGCTAAATTAATCACTCATGACAATAATGAATTAATGACGTGATCAAATTAAATCGTTAAAAAAACTAGTTAAACAATTGAACTTGTTGTATGTGAAACTGAGCCATATCCGATATGCCAATATGCTATGTTATGCTATCCGCATCTGCATTGATTTTACAATTTTAATTATTTTCTGCCTTTTGTTGTGTTCAATTTTGGATCATATAGATATGTCTTGTTTGTAATCCTCATATTGCTTTAGAGTATTTAATTAACTAGGATACAAGTAATATACTACTCCATCTGTGTAATTTGTTTTGTTTGACTTCTGCACACAATTCAATACACTTTTTCAACAATTAATATTTCAAAATATATATAACAAAAAATTATGTAAAATATATTTTTAAAACTACATGATCATACAATGAATAATGCAAAAAAGTAAAACAAGACAAGATGATTGGGACAGAGGGAGTATTGCCCCGTTCTCTAAGACTTATTTTCAGGCCTTATTACTTTTTTTTTACTTATTTTTTTATAAAAATCATATCAGACCAGATCAGATAAGAAACATTAAGATTAGACTAGATTAAATAAGATCAGACCAGACCAGATCAAATCATTATAATAATATATAGAAAATCAGATCAGACCAGACCAGATGGAATCAGACCAGACCAGACAAATTCAGATCAGACAAGAAAAATTGAGACATAGAGAACAGGGCCTTAAGAATAAGTACATTGAGAAGACGGCCTCCAATCCAAAACAGGATTGATGGAAACCTTCCTTGGGCAGAGAAAGAAGTTTCTGGAACCCAAATCTATTAGCTTCTCCTTCCTGTCTAAACCTGCATGTAAAAATATAGGAGTATGAACTTACTAATTATTCCATAAAATAATGTATTATTGAGTAGTTGAGAGTAGATGCACATCTTTTTCTTCAGTAAACATCAAATTGAAATTCTGAAAAAAGTATTGTGAAAAATGTATAAATAATCTCCCGTGAACTAATTAAAAGCAGCCTTAAAACAATAAAGAAATTAATGTTTATTCAAGTCCAGTTGAAAATTATGAACCATATAATATTCATAGGAAAATCAAACTCCGGAAATGTAAGTTTAAATTAAAAATCTGACTGTAGATGAATGTAGAGAAAATAGTAAAAAAGATTAAAAATAAATCAAATACAAAGAACTTACTTTCCAAAGCAAACTGAGAATAATGCAAATCAAAGGCGGAAGCCTCCGCCGACGAGAGCACTGGCCGCCGCGCCTCCTTCACGTACTGACGAAGCGCCGCCGCGATCAGCTCCTCCGCGGAAGCCTCCGGCGGCAGCAGCACGTGCAAGGCGCCCGTGCTCCTCTGTATCGTTACGTTCAGCAGCAACTTTGTAGGCTTCGGCGGCGCTGTCGACGCCCCACCGCGCGCCACCGTATCCCTCCTCTCAGCCACAAGCAACTCCGGCACGGTCCTCGGCCGCCGAATCGCATCCATGGCCACAATTAAAGAGCCCCTGCCGTGAAACGACGAGGCATTCTCGGATACCCGCCCCTTCCTGTTCTTGTCTTGAGCACTTCTCCGTTGACTCTTCGCCGGCGCCGGCATTCCGTCCGAATTAATCAGCAACAGTCTGTTTCAAAATCTATAGAAATGATATAGATATAGATGAGAAAGCGAAGATCGAACAGAAGAATTTATCTGAGGCGGCGAAAGCGAAAGAAACGAATATGAGGGAAGGCGCGGGAGGAAGGGGTAGGGTGAGCGTCAGCAGACATAGCCAGGCGAGACGGCGGCGGCGGCGGCGGCGAGAAGGAGGAGGAGGAATGCTGGCGGGTAAGACGGGAGAATATTTTGTGATTAGGGAAGCAAGAGAATTTGGGAATGGAAAATTGGCCCATTTTGCCTATATTTATAAAGCCTACAGATTTACTGGTTGTTACGGTAATATTCACAGATTGCATTATATTATTACTACTTCCTTAATTAAAAAAACAACTTCCTGTTTTGGCTACAAACTTGTGATTTTGTTACAGAAAATCTAATCTATATGAAATATAGTAAATCTCAAAGATCTGAACTGAATACAGTTAATAATAATTCACATAATTAATTGCATTTTTTTTTTTTGTTTTTTGCCATTAAATGCAAACTTATGTCCTCATAGGTAACGTAGTTTGGTGTTTTGTGAGAGTATAGTTATATTGATTTTTTGGGATATATTTTTGATTTTTGTAGAAGTTACATACTCAATAATTATAAAATGAATATGTAATAATATATAGATTTAAATCGAAACCTAGCCATCCAGGATTTCCATTTATTTTTATTAGTATGGTTCAATCTTGCACGTCTGCCCAAAGACAAGTTTTCGTAATTAAAGAGATGAATCAAGTAGCTATGCCAGAATATAAAAGAGGAATTTCCACAAAGGTAATTAATTGTATAGTTTGTGAATATTATTCATTTAATTGTCAATTACGACGACCCGATTCGGAGCTTTTCGGGTTTGAATTTAATTAATTAATGATGATTAATGATGCATCGGCAGCTAATTGAATATTCGACGTGAACCAAATACGTGCTCTACTGAAAACCAACTACATATGTGAAAATGATTCCCGATTGTGACGTGGCGACATTCCATTGGATGCGGATGGATCACGTGGCTACTCTGCCACTGCCGTGCCTTCTGATCTCTTCTTCGCCTCTTTTCTATTTTTTCTCAATTTTTTGTCCGAACCAATTTAATCGGGGTTTGTCTCTCTATCTCTCTTTTTTTTTTCCCCATTTTGTTTTAAAAAAGAAACTGATGGAGGAAATTTTGGGGATTTTGTCTTAGAAGCAGAAAGTAGAATTTCAAAGCTTAAAAAAATTGGTAAACACAAGTTAATAAGTACTAGTTTAAAGTCAGGAAAATGTGATTTAAATATAAAATTACATTAAATAACAGTCATGGTATGCAGGGGCGAAACCATGTTGATGAGGCCAACTCCAACCGAGCAGGGTCAAAATGCAGGGTGGGGGCTCCCACACCCTGCATTTAGCCCCACTCTGCATTATTGCAGCACCCTCCCTCCCAAATGGGAGGGTGCTACAGTGTTCCGCCCCTATGGACGGGACACTGTTCATCACCCTGCATTTTTTTTTTTGCTTTTTTTCTTTTTTTAAATTTCTGTATATTCTTTACTTAATAAAAATAAATATATTATTTATATTTTGTGTAAAAAATATTTATTAATATTATTTATAAATTAAAAAAATCATAAAATAGATTATATGGAGAATATTTTTTCATCCTGCAAAAATGGAGGGTTGGGTTGGAGATGAAATTACTGTAGCTATCCTGTAAAAATAGAGATTTGTACTGTAGCTCCTGCAAAAATAGAGGGTATGGTTGGAGATGACCTGAATGGGGTGGCGTGGCCCTCCCATAAATTATGCTTCAACCTTCAAATTAATAGATGAATAGTGAGGACTAAGTATGGATAAAGAAGAAGGCCCTCCCTTGATCCTTATTTTGTGTTTGTACATTTTCATAAGTATTTTTTGGCCTATAAACAAATTCCAGGTCCAATTACCAATTATTTTCCATCTTTACTCCAAGTCCAAACCACCATTATAAACTCAAATATCTCAAAAATTAAATAAAATGAAACCCTATTAAATTACAATTAAATTAAATTCATGGATCTTTGTCCTTTATAATTCTATGCATTCTCAACAAAATAATTTTGTGCCAAAAAGTTTGAAGTCTCAACAGATAACATATATCATACTCCCTCCGTTTTCCAAAAAATGTAACATTCCCGTTTTTCACGCAATTCAGTACACACATTTAACACATAATATCTCAAATTGTATAAAAATAAAAATTATAAAAATTTGATATTCTAAAACTATGCGATTAGACGAACCAACAAGATCTCTCTTGACTATGTTTTATCTTATATAACTGTATTAAAAAATTCAATCAAACTTACTCAATGAATAGTAGTAACTATTCACATGTTTCAATTATAAAAAAAACGGAGGAAGTATAAAAGATACTTAAAAAAAAAAAAAAAAAAGAGAGAGATAGAGAATAGTTTTATCCGCAACTCTTATGTGAAACATATTTTAGTGAAAAATGGGTCATCCCTTAATAGAAATTCTAGTTTCGCCACTCATGGTATGGAAACGCGAGAATTATTCTACTAAAGTAATAGTAATAGAAATTGTTTTGTTGTGAGTTGTGAATATATTGTACGAGTATCTTCCTTTAAAAAAAAAAATAAAACAACAAGAAGAACAAGATAAATTTAGCATACAATAATTGAACTTGAGAAGTAAATAACTGGACAGGTTGAGAAGCCATTCCGACAGGCGTATGAAAGTGACGGTTCACGATTTATTTATTGTTTTATCGGTGACAACATGTTGTTCACCCACAACGTTCTTGTTGTATTTAAACAAAAGCTTTTATTTTATTTTTAAAATAATAAAAATTGTCGTTATATAATTTTTATTATTTACACTTAGGAAATGTATAAATTATTGAGGCTGATAAATAGTGATATAATATTGGGACAAAGACTTAATCTAATGGTCAAGTCCCAAAACATCGAATTTGAATATTGGAGGTTCGATCATCCACCACCCCTATACCTTTCATTTGTTCCGCTGTTAAAATAGTAGTACTAATATTTTTTTTTTTTTTAAAAAAAAGGGGTAATCACCAAATATACATATCCCAAGAACCAAGGGAGTAATGAGTAATCTAGTGTTAAAAGGTGCAGGGGCCAAAATTATTTAAATAAATCAATATTGGGCTGATGAATGCTAAATGAGTGGATCATCCATTTTATTCCCATTTGTAATTTGTGTGGAATGCACTTTCATCACTCTTTTCTGAGGCCTTCAATGACTCAAAAAAAAAAAGAGTGGATCACTAGTACTATTTTTCTTACATTTATGATCCAAAACCTCGTACAAGTAAGTACATTACCTAAGAGTCTCTAATTTTATGCAATTCATGAAAAGTGGTGTTTTTTTTTTTTAACAGTGACACTCATGTGTCGGCAAAAGTGTGTGGGAGCCCAAACCATACAAATTACAAAGGGTGATAAAGGGGAGGGATAGGGGCCGGGTGGAGATCGAATCCCCGATCTATGGTTGGGAAACGAGGAACTTGACCACTAAATTAAGTCCTCAACCCCTCATGAAAAGTGGTGATGATTTTTATTAATATCAATTGCATAATTTCTATTGCTAACTAGATCAGCAAGTGAATTTTAAGATTTAATAACCATTTGTTTTAATTCTAAACAAAATTATTTTAGTATCTCTATATACATGGAACATGAACCAGTATATATTTGTTGTCAATTAATTTGAAGTGAAAGTACACGTTTAACATGTTATTTAAGTGATAATAATTTTGTTGGGTCTATTGTATTGCCGATTTTGATTATGATTGGACGATTAAAGGTGAGATATTATTAGAAAATTGAAAATACAAATAGTAGTACTAGTCTACATAGTAGATAATGACATATTCCCGGTGGCAGATAAATTAGGCAAATACTCCTTGGTTACGTAGCACACGCAATCAATTAGACAAACTAATAGTAATTGAACAAACAGCAACCAATGAGCAAATTAAAATTGTGTGGTGTGCCGACTGTTTAAATTCTCTTATTTTAATGGAACGCAGTCATGATTCAATTTTTTAATACAGTTATACATTGTAGAATATAGTTAAGTGAGATATTGTTAGATTCGTCTAATTACATAATTTTAGAATATTAAACTTTTATAATTTTTACTTTTACACAATTTCAAATGAGGAATGTTATAATTTTTTTAAAAACGGAGGGAGTACATAAAAAATATGTTGACAATGGGATTCGAACCCATGCCCTTTCGGACCAGAACCTTAATCTGGCGCCTTAGACCAACTCGGCCATGTCAACTTGTTTGTTATATTATCTACTATTTTTATTTTGGTTTTAGCGATCGAGTTGGACCGGATGTAAATTACAAGCGGGTCGGAAATAGGATTGAGTTAAACTGGCAAGTTGAGACAGCTCATAAGTGCCCACGGCTGGGCAATCTTTTACTCATAAAGCATGATATATTATTAAGTTGGGTAATTTAAGGGTTACTATTTTTTTTTAATTTTAACTAGTACTAGTACAACCCGCCCGCGGTACCCGCGGGCATGATGTTTTGAAAGTAATATATTTTTTTTAATTCAATAACTTTAGAATTTTTAAAGTTAAACAAAACATTATTTCTAGATTTATTCCATCCGATATCTGATAATTTACACAGAAATAAAAAATGAAATCGGACACTCTTCTTACACCACTACCATTTCTAGTTGTAATTTTATTTATTATTTCAGTTTTTAATTAATTTAAATGAAATATGCAAGTTCGGTCCTTTAAGTAATAAAAGTAGTGTATATTATTGTGTTTGCAAAGAAATGAATGTTGTACTGGCGCTTATAATGATTCATTCAATCAAGGTGCTTTAGATATTAATCTTGGCTCTTGTTGATAGTCATAGCATAGCAAACAATTAGTGGAAGCTGACGTCTTGAAAATTTTAACGATATTCTATGATCAGATGAGGTCAAACTCATTCGTGGAATAAACACTCTATCTTCACTGCTTTCGCGAGTCAATACTTCACCCCAGGATATTTTTTTCTCATTCTTGTCGGAGCCAATATACCGCCAGTCAATGATTCGCCCCCCAGGACATTTTTTCTCATTCTTGTCAAAGCCAATGTATTGTCAGTCAATACTTCACCCTCCATGACATTTTCTTCCCACTCTTGTCGGAACCAATGTATTTCCAGTCAATACTTCGCCCTCCGATACTCTATCATTAGACATGTACTGCCAATACTTTTCCACAGATCACCAAGAGAAGTTATGAGACATGAAAACATAATAGAAACAAATGGATTTCTCAAAATAGGTGCATAGGCCCAATGATATCTCATATAACACAATTCACCCTTTACCATAACACCTTAGTACACGTGATGCAGCAATATATAACTGGTCGTGTCTAAAAATTGGGTCCTTTAGGAACACTCCAACATACTTTAGAGATTGACATTGGCTCTTGTTGATAGTCATAGCATAACAAACAATTAGTGAAAACTGGAATCTTGAAAATTTAAACGGCATTCTATGATCAAATGAGGTCAAACTTATTCGTGGAATAAGCACTCTATCTCCACTGCTTTCGTGAGTCAATACTTTACCCCAGGATATTTTTTCCTATTATTGTTGGAAGCAATATATTGTCTATCAATACTTCAACCCCAGGACATTTTTCACATTCTTGTCGGAACCAATCTCCTGCCAGTCAATACTTCACCCTCCAGGATATTTTTCCACTCTTGTCGGAACCAATGTACTGTCAGTCAATGCTTCACCCTCCAGGATATTTTTCCACTCTTGTCGGAACCAATGTACTGTCAGTCAATGCTTCACCCTCCAGGACATTTTTTCCCCATGTTTTCGCGAGTCAATACTTCACCATCTAACACTCTATCAATGAACATGTACTGCCAACACTTTTCCATATATCACCAATATAAGTTATGAAACACAATATCATAATAGAACCAAAGGTAAGATGATATGGTCAAATTGCATTGGGCTTAAATGCCATTTAAAGTTTAAAAAAAATTATAAAATAGAAAAAAAAATAGTACTATTCTCCTCACTATTTCAAATTAAAATTCTTGAAAAGATAAACACAAAATTGTATGTTATTAAAAATAAAACCATTAAAAGATTATATTGCATGAGATTGAATTTTTTATTCTTAGTAAGATAATAGCATGTCGAACACCCTCTCAATGATCACATTATCATACGCATTGATTTAAAAATCTAACTATTGCTCACATGAATAAACAGTACTTTCAAATGCATGTCCCATATAAAATCAATGTTTTACCATTTCCTTCTAATATAAAATTCTGAAAAGCCCAATGGTATTAAAGCCCAATTCATTCTCAATTATACAAAATGATTACCAGTCAAACACCCCCACTCACCCATTTGCTTACATTAATGAACAGTACTTTCAAAAGCATGTAACATCTAAAGTTAATGTTTTACAATTTTTTTCTAAAGCATGTAACAATGTTCTACCATGATATTTTTTCCATTCTTGTCGGAACCAATGTAATATCAGTCAATACTTCACCCTCCAAGACATTGTTCACACTATTGTCAGAACCAATGTACTGAAATCAATACTTCACCCCCAGTCAAAAAAAATTATTTAGAGATTCAACAAAAGAATAAATTGTCCTCACGATTGAATGAAAGAAAATGTATAACGTAAAATAGTTGATGATCAAACAATGAATAAGATATTGATCAAGATTAAAGGAATGAAAGTTTTAACTGTAAAACTGACGTTTAATTGTCAAGGTTGAAGGAATATCAAAGTTTTCCTATTTTTTTTTTTGCTCCGGCTCCTCTAAAGAAAATAATTTATACATGCGTAAAAGTAATAAATATGACAAAACAAATTTTTTTCTAAAAAAGAAAAAAAATATTCTAATAACGTCCTACATTCTTTTATAGCATTTCTAAAAGTAATGAATTCCTTGACAATTTTATGTCACTAATCACAGGAATAAAATTGCACTTATCATTACCAGCATGTTAAAAATAAAATATAGCTTATTTAAAACTGGCGATTGTTAATTCCATCGAATACAGATTATGGAATAAATATGTTTTTAAATACAATTAAATTTTTTTTGAAAACAAATACAATTAAATTTTAAATCAGCAAGTAAGATCATAAAAAAAAACAGTTTCATAGCCCATAGGTTTTATAAAATGGATTATCTAGAACAGATCAGTCACAACGAATATGTAAGCCTGGATCAAAAATCAATATAAAGCTATACCATATACAGGACCACTAATTCAATAATATCAATTATAAAGTTTACTTTTATTTATATGAAAAATGAAATAAGTATCATTTTTCAAATTCAGTGTGCACGATATGATTTTTTTAATTTTAACCCCATTTAAATTCTTAAAATTTATAACTTTTTTTTTAAAAAAAAAACTAAGAATAAATGTAATGCACTTACAATTCCTGTATATTTATTGGCATCGCGACAATCAAGTATAAGATTCATTTTAAAACAACTAATATTTAGGGAATCAAACAATGCTTAACTGAAAAAGATAAATAATAAAGCGGTTAATAAAATTCATCAAACAATATGTAATCACCCGGATCATAGAGCAAAACTTCGATTCAAACATTCGTATTAACAAATCCATCATAGCACACCACTTAAAGATTTTGATACATCAATGACGATTAAATTTATTAGCCAGTCCGATAAGACCATTCCTAATATCAGAAAACCAAACCAAACTTCCTCAACAAAGGTTTTGCAACAAACTTCCTCAATAAAAGTTTCGCAGCACGGAAATAGGTACCCTTCAGATACTTAAAAAAAATGTCCATTTAGGCTACAATACATTCAAACATAGCATTTGGAACGGCTAGGAAAGTTACATTGTCCAGTCATGCCTCATTTGTTCAATATCTTATCATCATCATTGGATAAAATTCTCTGGTCTTTATGTATATGTTTAATATATGCAGCATTTATATTTTGAAGGAAAATGAAAGTATATACAGAGTATTTCTACTTGCAATTTTTTCCAGATAGGGGTTCGAGTGGATGACCAAGAATTTTGTTAATAACTTGAGCAAATCCAGATGAAATAGAGCTAACCACATTCTCCATTGATGTCAGGAGATAAATTTTTCATGTGCTTGTAGTGATTAGTCTTCTGTTTGTCACAGGATTCTGTAAAATGGCAATTATATATGATTAAGATTCAGTTCATAACTGCAGTAAACATGGAAATAAAACTAAAGAAACAAAACAATTGATTCAAAAAATCATCACCTACACGCCTTAATTTTCAAGTGAAAATTAAGCTTATGTCGCATACTTCCATTCCATTTTCTAAATTAAAGCCCAAACTTCAAGCTATGTTCAAAGCCAAAATTAAAGTTAAGAAATTCATTTAAGTAGGATAAACTCCATGGCAGGAGCGGTATAGAGTGGGAATGCCCGGATGAGGGATGGTGGAAAGTGAATACGGACGGCTCATCTTTTGGTAATCCTGGGCCAGCGGGGATCGGGGCAGTCATTAGAGACCATAAGGGTGAAATCTTGTTCATCATGTCAGACTTCATAGGCTGGAAGGATGCGGCAGAAGCTGAAATGACGGCCATAAGTAGAGTGTGCACGGCTTTGGTGCGGGATCAAGGTTTTCCACTACCTCGGTTGTTGTTCGAGTGTGACTCCCAAAATGTTGTTATTTGGATGAACGAACCAGAGAGGGCTCCGGTGAGATGCAACAGACTTTTGGCTCCCATTATGGCTATCTTTAGATGTGGTGGGGATGTAAGGGTGAGACACATATATAGGGAACGTAACTCTTTAGCCGACTCATGGGCTAGAAGAGGAGCAGCAGGAGATGAAAGAATTGAAACCTGGTATTGACAAGGAAGAAGGAACAATGGTGTTTGGAGATTTTTCATCTGTGTGGTACTTAGGTGAGATTATATTCTGCAGTATGTTTTCTATATTTGGGTAATGAGGTAGAATGAGTTGATATTGGAGCACTTCTCTCGTCCTTTCTGTTTTTGTGATACCCCGGCTGCTGTTGTTGTTTTTTGGGGAAGGGACAGTGGAGAGGTGATAGAGGATTGATAAGAGAGTGTTGTTTGGAAATGTTTTTTTCTGTAAGCTATCCAGGTCTCGTTTCCTGGCATAGCTGCTGTAGGTGATGTCTATTTCAGACAGATGAATAAAAAGCCAAATGGTTTATCTCAAATAAAAAAAAAAAAAAAATAAAAAAAAAACTCCATTGCATTGGTACTTTATTCAATATCCATATCGAGATAATCTTGAAAGTTTATGCAAAATCAAAATACTTTGTGCTAAATATCCTTGCTCCTTTTTATGCAATGGGATGACCTGAATTCATTTCAGGCATATGTATCGAATTCTTGTTAGTTATTAGCCAATGTATACATCTAATTCGTGTTAGTTATTAAAACCCTAAATATTGTATTTAAAATCCATTTCAAAACGTAGTATCTATATTAAGTCATCACAATATTTTTTCCAAAGTTAATATTATAATTAATAAACTTATTGATATAATTATCCAATTGATATAATAAAAAAATTTGTTAGAATTTAAATATAATCTTTTAATTTAAAGCAATGATAATTCAACACTGTCATATTTAACTTGAGAATAGAATTAATTTGATATTAATCAATCATTGAATGCTAATTTTTGGCATATTAATTTTTTCATCATCATTTTCCATTATTAATTCATCCATTCAAAAATTTTATAATTAGTTATCTAATATTATAAGATCTACCAATTAAAGTATCATTTTTAACTATCAAATTAGCAATGATGATTTCCAAATTACATCCTTTAATTATGGGATCATTTCATTCTCTATTAGTGTACATGACATAAATATTTATGATTTTTGGATCTAATAAAGTAAAATACATTTTTAAAATTAAAAAACACATATTTAGAATGGCTTATTTTAAAAATACATATTTTAATATTTGGTTTTCATTTTTTATTTAATATTTAGTTTCCAATATATGGATATATTTGAATGGAAAGATTTAGTTGCCAATATAGATAAAATCCATTTCAAAACGTAGTATCTATATTAAATCAAAACAATATTTTTTCCAAAATTAATATTATAATTAATAAACTTATTGCTATAATTAGCCAAATGATATAATAAAAATTTGTTAGAATTTAAATATAATCTTTTAATTTAAAGCAATGATAATTCAACATTGTCATATTTAACTTGAGAATAGAATTAATTTGATATTAATCAATCATTGAATGCTAATTTTTGGCATATTAATTTTTTCATCATCATTTTCCATTATTAATTCATCCATTCAAAAATTTTATAATTAGTTGTCTAATATTATAAGATCTACCAATTAAAGTAAACTATCATTTTTAACTATCAAATTAGCAATGATGATTTCCAAATTACATCCTTTAATTATGAGATCATTTTTTTTGGATGAGCCATTGAAAGCCTGGAAAGGGAATTATGAGATCATTTCATTCTCTATTAGTGTACAATGATTTAAATATTTGTGATTTTTGGATCTAATAAAGTAAAATACATTTTTAAAATTAAAAAACACATATTTAGAATGGCTTATTTTAAAAATACATATTCTAATATTTAGTTTTTATTTTTTATTTAATATTTAGTTTCCAATATATGGATATATTTGAATGGAAAGATTTAGTTGCCAATATAGATAAAATCCATTTCAAAACGTAGTATCTATATTAAATCATCAAAATACTTTTTCCAAAGTTAATATTATAACTAATAAACTTATTGCTATAATTAGCCAATTGATATAATAAAAATTTGTTAGAATTTAAATATAATCTTTTAATTTAAAGCAATGATAATTCAACATTGTCATATTTAACTTGAGAATGGAATTAATTTGATATTAATCAATCATTGAATGCTAATTTTTAGCATATTAATTTTTTCATCATCATTTTCCATTATTAATTCATCCATTCAAAAATTTTATAATTAATTATCTAATATTATATGATCTACCAATTAAAGTAAACTATCATTTTTAACTATCAAATTAGCAATGATGATTTCCAAATTACATCCTTTAATTATGGGATCATTTCATTCTCTATTAGTGTACAATGATTTAAATATTTATGATTTTTGGATCTAATAAAGTAAAATAAATTTTTAAAATTAAAAAACACATATTTAGAATGATTTATTTTAAAAATACATATTCTAATATTTAATTTTCATTTTTTTTTAATATTTAGTTTCCAATATATGGATATATTTAAATGGAAAGATTTAGTTGCCAATATAGATAAAATCCATTTCAAAATGTAGTATCTATATTAAATCATCACAATATTTTCTCCAAAGTTAATATTATAATTAATAAACTTATTGCTATAATTAGCCAATTGATATAATAAAAAATTTGTTAGAATTTAAATATAATCTTTTAATTTAGTTTAAAGCAATGACAATTCAACATTGTCATATTTAACTTGAGAATAGAATTATTTTGATATTAATCAATCATTGAATGGAGTAATTGAGAATAGAACATGAATAAAAATAATATGGACAAATTCGAAACTCTCTTATTGAATAAAATACAAAAGATTCTGAGAAAATAATGCTATAACTAATAAACTCATCCAATTATTTACACTCGGAAAAATCATAAATATTTAAATCATGTACACTAATAGAGAATGAAATGATCCCATAATTAAAGGATGTAATTTGGAAATCATCATTGCTAATTTGATAGTTAAAAATGATATAATAAAAATTTGTTAGAATTTAAATATAATCTTTTAATTTAAAGCAATGATAATTCAACATTGTCATATTTAACTTGAGAATAGAATTAATTTGATATTAATCAATCATTGAATGCTAATTTTTGGCATATTAATTTTTTCATCATCATTTTCCATTATTAATTCATCCATTCAAAAATTTTATAATTAGTTGTCTAATATTATAAGATCTACCAATTAAAGTAAACTATCATTTTTAACTATCAAATTAGCAATGATGATTTCCAAATTACATCCTTTAATTATGAGAGCATTTTTTTTGGATGAGCCATTGAAAGCCTGGAAAGGGAATTATGAGATCATTTCATTCTCTATTAGTGTACAATGATTTAAATATTTGTGATTTTTGGATCTAATAAAGTAAAATACATTTTTAAAATTAAAAAACACATATTTAGAATGGCTTATTTTAAAAATACATATTCTAATATTTAGTTTTTATTTTTTATTTAATATTTAGTTTCCAATATATGGATATATTTGAATGGAAAGATTTAGTTGCCAATATAGATAAAATCCATTTCAAAACGTAGTATCTATATTAAATCATCAAAATACTTTTTCCAAAGTTAATATTATAACTAATAAACTTATTGCTATAATTAGCCAATTGATATAATAAAAATTTGTTAGAATTTAAATATAATCTTTTAATTTAAAGCAATGATAATTCAACATTGTCATATTTAACTTGAGAATGGAATTAATTTGATATTAATCAATCATTGAATGCTAATTTTTAGCATATTAATTTTTTCATCATCATTTTCCATTATTAATTCATCCATTCAAAAATTTTATAATTAATTATCTAATATTATATGATCTACCAATTAAAGTAAACTATCATTTTTAACTATCAAATTAGCAATGATGATTTCCAAATTACATCCTTTAATTATGGGATCATTTCATTCTCTATTAGTGTACAATGATTTAAATATTTATGATTTTTGGATCTAATAAAGTAAAATAAATTTTTAAAATTAAAAAACACATATTTAGAATGATTTATTTTAAAAATACATATTCTAATATTTAATTTTCATTTTTTTTAATATTTAGTTTCCAATATATGGATATATTTAAATGGAAAGATTTAGTTGCCAATATAGATAAAATCCATTTCAAAATGTAGTATCTATATTAAATCATCACAATATTTTCTCCAAAGTTAATATTATAATTAATAAACTTATTGCTATAATTAGCCAATTGATATAATAAAAAATTTGTTAGAATTTAAATATAATCTTTTAATTTAATTTAAAGCAATGATAATTCAACATTGTCATATTTAACTTGAGAATAGAATTATTTTGATATTAATCAATCATTGAATGGAGTAATTGAGAATAGAACATGAATAAAAATAATATGGACAAATTCGAAACTCTCTTATTGAATAAAATACAAAAGATTCTGAGAAAATAATGCTATAACTAATAAACTCATCCAATTATTTACACTCGGTGGAACAAATCTTTCCACAAAAAGAACAACCAAACAATTTATTTATTCTTTTATGATTATGAATATTCCTTAGCTCTTCATCCATTCAAAATGCTCTTCGTCATTTGAGCCTGTACTATCGTTGTTCCAATATCTGTCACCAAAACAACAACAAAACAAAATAAAAATATTAGCAAAAAAAGGAGAAAGAGGCATGAAATTGAATCATAAAAGCTATAAAATGGCGGGGAGATGTATTTGTCATAGAAGAAGATGTCACAACAATTGATTTAATCTTTTATGATTATGAATATTCCTTAGCTCTTCATCCATTCAAAATGTTCTTCGTCACTTGAGTTTGTACTCTCGTTGTTCCAATAATTGTCACCAAAACAATAACAAAAGAAAACAAAGATATTAGCAAAAGATGGAGAAAGAAACATGAAATTGAATAAGAAAAGCTATAAAATGGTGGGAGATGTATTTGTTAAATGGAACAAAAGCTATAATATTGAGAGAAATGTTAGATGAAGATGTAAGGATATGATTTTGAGGTGGGTTATAATACACATATTTATAGGAGAAAAGGAATAAATGAGATGCAGGTTTAATATAGAAATTGGAGCACGGTCCATGGCATATTTGTAATTATCATCGATGTGGAGCACGGTCCGGTGGTAGAACTGTAAATAAGTTAGTGTGTGAGAGAGAGTGTAAAAAAATGAATTTTGTGAGGGGAAAATATTTGGGCGGGAAAGTGTGTGTGTGTTAGACTATTTTGTTTTAGATGATTATATAGATTAGCCATTGCTTACATTTCAATAAGGTGGTGGAACAATGTCATCCAATATCAACAATTGACTATTATTACCTCATTGTTTTCTCTCTTTTGAAAATAAATACTTCTATAATTATACTTCATAAACATAACAAGAGTTTAAACCTTTTTTTTGTTTTTTTTGATCCCCTACTCGGCCACCCCCTAATCTGTTTTACCATTTGATTTATAGAATAATTAAAAAAAAAAATGTAAAGATTGTATGTAAGAAAAAATTTTAAACAAGGTTATACTTATAAAAGAAAACGAAAAAAATTAGACCTATATATTTGTGTGAAATTAAATTCTAATTACTACTAATTAAATACTCCTATGTAGTAGTAATTTGAAAATGCCCAAGTGACGAGGAGGTTGAACCTGTCGCCCGATACTCTGCCTGATTCATCGCCTACAATTCTACCATCTACGTTTTCCTATTCCCACAACGAATGCATTTCGCCCTCTTTGCTCTTCCATCCCTTGAATTTTTTTCTACAGATTTCTTCTTCCACCACCTACTCCACAAACACAGGTGACTCCCTCTCCCTCTGTTGCAATCGAATTTTGATTCTCTTGTTATGTTTCTGTAATTACTGATTCAAATTTCGGGTAATGGAAGTGGAGAGAGGTTTTAATTTTATGTGATTCATATTCTGATTTTTGTTACGTCGTTCACGAATTCAGGTTTCGTTTTGGGTATCGTTCTGATTTTGATGTATTATTTATGTTTATGAATGAATGCCATCTGGTTTTGCAATAGAATGATTTGCATATTAATTTGTGCTGCTATTCTAGAGCATTTGGTTACACATTGGGCTTGAAATGAAATCAAAATGATCACCAAATTCTAAACAGATCGAATTCTGCAAGTTTCTCAAGATGAACCTAGAAACATTCTTGTTCACAATGATCCTGAATTTGATCTACTTGGCTATCCAAATGGCATGCCAACCTATACTAACCATGAACTTTATTCTTCTATTCTTTTTATAGTATTTGAACTTCAAAACCTAATTTTATGGATTTAAATCCCTTCTCATTCTTTCAAATGAAATGCATAGTATTGTTCAAGTTACAAAGTGTTTTAGTAAACAATCAGTAATCGTCGTGCAGCAGGATGACTGAAACACCCTTTAGGCCAAGAGAGAAGCTTCTTGAGAAGCAAAAGTATTTTCAGAGCATTCACAGATATACACACCTGAAAGGGCCAATGGACAAGATCACTTCGGTTGCCATTCCCTTGGCTCTGGCTGGCTCCTCGTTGTTTCTCATTGTAAGTTCAGTCCAATGTATCCTACTCATCTCTTATTTCAACATCTCTTCTTGCTTCTAATCTCTACCTATGTTTTCTGTCATTGTTATTGCGCATCTTGTCCAGGGACGAGGGATCTACAACATGAGTCATGGGACAGGAAAGAAGGCGTGAGCTTCGCTCCTGTCCGCTTGTCAAGTTTTTGGTTTCAAAGCTGGTTTTTTGTTCAAGTATTCTGCATTTTTTCTTTTTTTTTTGCTAATAATTCCTGAATACGGTAGCAGATTATGATACTATACGCTTGTGATAATTTATCAAAAGAATAAATATTCCGGATTATTATATTTGAGATTTTGGGCATATGAAGCTTCATTCAGTTTGCTCTGTGAGCCTGCTTATTGTTATGGATACAACTGATTTTGATCTTGGAGTTGGCTAACAGTAGTTGAGAGTGTTTGTAAAAGCCAACTGAATTACTAGGCAATAGGGATGCCTTGTCGTCTTTGTAATGTTGGGCCGATTTTTTAGCAACTGAAATTTGAACATGAGACTTTCAATTCAAATACTCAAAACCCTCCTTATTAATTACTTTGATTACCATCTCATTAATGATTTTTCTCTTCCATTATTCCCCCATATCTGTACGAAGTTTATCACACCTTGGGTTTGTTCACATGATTTTTTTTTTATAAAAAAAAAAAAAAAAAAAAAAAAGAGCGAGAGAGAGATAGAGAAAAGAAAAAAGAACAGACAGGAAAAAGTATTTTATATTAGTGCAACAAGAGTTGAATAGCTTGTAGTGAAGTTGTAGAAAATGGAAAAATAGCTAAGTTAGTCCTTTTACTATGTAAAAACTTCAAATCCGTCCATAACGAATTTTTCGCCCCTTTTCATCCCCTTCATTCCCTAATTAAATCCAATTTCATCCTAAATTTCCTAATCACATATGTTTAGATGATGTGGCACAGAAAATCACAAAACTTCATCCACTGTAGCAAAAGTTTGAAGATTCAAGACGCAACAGTCCGTATCATTTAGTGTCATCTACCTTAATAATCGAAAGATACCCCAAGTGCGCCACTTCCGATTGAAAACCTTAGCCCCACCATCCACACATCCAATGTCGTCTCTATGTTCGTTGCGTCTTCCTCCGCTGTGCGCTCCCAGCACTTTCCGTCTGGCTTAGTGCCCTCTTCGCCGCTGAATCCCGCCTTCTTCCCTTGCCAGAGCGAATCGCCGCCACTGTGAGCTCCGCCGTTGTCCGCCTGCGCGAACCCGGGCGCCTCTGCCGATGTCGCGAGTTTCCGTCTTCCACAGCCACCCTGTGTCATCCCCTCCATGAAGTTCATGCTGCAATGACTTGTGAGGATGAATGTAGTGCTTACTGTGAGAGGAGGAAGGGAAAAAGGCTCAAGTGAAAGCAATTGATTTTTCTGGTTCTTACTGCTGCTAGGAAGAAAATAAAAACTGAATTGGGTGTGATGTGAAATTGTTGCTACTGTTATTGATTTATTGGATGGTTTCCAGTGATGGAGTTTGGTGCAGCAAAAGAAGTGAAACCGAATTGAGTTTGATGTAAAATTGTTGCTATTGTTGTTGATTTTTTTGGATGGTTGTGTGATGTGAACTCCTGCTACTATTGTGGATTTTCTGAATGGTTTCCATTGATGGAATATGGTGCAGGTGTGATGTAAATTGCTGCTATTGTTGTTGATTTTTGGATGGTTTCCATTGATGGTGTTTGGTGAGCAAAAGAAGTGAAGAAATACCCACTATGAGAGTCAATTTGTGGAAGATGACTGACATGGACTGCTGAGGTGGGAGTTGAATCTTCAAACTTGGTCACGTTGGATCAGATTTTGTGATTTTTGAGTGCCACGTCAGCTAAAAAGTGGGATTAGTGAATTTAGGATGAAATCGAACTTAATTAGGGAATGAAGCGGATGAAAAGGGGCAAAAAATTCGTAATGGACGGATTTGGAGTTTTTGCATAGTAAAAGGACAAACCTAGCTATTTTTCCTTGTAGAAAATACTCCATCAAACCTGGATACATCACATGTATATTTGAATGTTCGTAAAATTAATGCTAATGTGTCGTATTCTTGCGGGTCATCCAAAACTTATCCTTTTGTGGACGACCGCGGATTATGACATTTCTGACATTCACCAATCAAGTAACGGGGTATGCCTCAGTTCCAAGTGATCCATCTCCCGATCACCTGAGCTCTAATAACAAATTGAGATGCGCCAAGTTGAGTCCAGAAAAAAGTATCAAGTAAAAATGTAAATTTTCATTGGTTACATTTTGCTTATAAGGGTTAAATATAGTGAAGACATGTAAAGTTCATTGGCTGCCTCTATTATTCATTCATTTGTTCAGCAGATTAATACAGAGTCAAGGCTCAGGAAACATGCATTCCCGAGATTCATAACCAAATCAAACTGGAGTATGTATGCTGTTTGCATATGCAAAATGCCAACACCATATCTACCAGATACAATATTTAAGTTGAATCATGACAGAATACCTTTCGGTTTTATAGCAAATAATGGCATCCATCCTTAAAACATTTGGATACGGATACGCTTGTAACAGAACGTGCACAGCCTTGAAGAACAGCCAAAACACTTATCCAAGATTTTTCTCAATGCTTTCCAATAGGGACTCGCAAGCATCTTCGAGTAAATCAAGAACCTATCAGGAAAAGGGGGGGGGGGGGGGGGGGGGTGGGGGGAAGTTCGAGAGGTTGTTTCAAACAAAAACCCAAGCCCAAGTTCATGGAAAAACATATCGAATAATTAAATTCCTCTACGATTAAGCCACATATCATAAACAATTTGTTGACTCCAATAGTTCAATGTTAGGATTTGGTATGGAGTCTAGAGGGTTAAATTTTCGTAAAGTAAAACAGAGTCCAAACTTCAAAGTAATAATATTACACTAAGCTTGAACCAAAAAAATGTACTGTACTATTTTGTTTAGCCATGTAATGAATTAATCCTCTATGTTGCAAACTAGATTATAGGAGTAATAAGTAAGGCTTCCGGACTCTTGTGAACCCTTATTCCATTAACCTATTAGTTCCCATATATCAAAAACTCCCAAATTACACCCCAAACTGCCCATATAAGTCCATGCAAAAATGTTAAAAGACGAACAAAACCAAGCCAAAGTATACCCAGGCAAGATTTCAAGTAAAAATTTTGTTTCTTTGGTAAAAAAAAATTCATTATATGGATTACCTTCTCAAAACCTTGTTGTCCACCATAATAGGGATCAGGCACTTCGGTCTCATTATGCTTCTTGCAGTACGAACACATCAACCGAACCTTCAATCCAAATTCATGAAATCCAACAACAATCAACATCGAGGAATTTTGATCAAAATCAAACCTGAGAACTTATACTAGCATTTAAAAATTATACACAATTGCACCCAAAATGAGCTAAACCCAACCTTGTCGGCTGCATCCGCAGGTAAAGTTTCTCGATGCCTCCACCTCTCGAACGCCGCCAGTATATCATCTTTTTTACAAGAAAGCCAATGAAGGGTCAAAACATATACTTTATATATCAATGGAAACATATCAAGATGCAAAAGCAGTACCGGAACTCAACGAATGTAAAACTACCTCTGTTTTGCTTGTCCATTGCAAGAATAAGATCAAAATCCCTAAAATCTGAAGGCTTAATCGGCCTCGATATCGAAGTAATCTCAATGCCACGTTTTTTTGAAGTTGCTCTCATTCTAGGGTCGGCTGGATTACCCTAAACGGTTTCGATCAAAACACAAAGAACGGAAGGGGCAAAACAAAAATTCATCATCGGCAATCCAATTCCACCTCAATTTGGAAATCCCACAACACATACCTCGTGGTAATTGATGGTGCCTGCGGAATCAATGAAGAATTTGGAATCGAGATTCCGTTGTGTGACGAGGTGCCTGAAGACGCCCTCAGCAGCAGGACTCCTACAAATGTTCCCAAGGCAAACGAACAGAACTGAAAACGGTTTGGCACTCTTTGCGCCGCCGTCTGAGGCCGCCGCGGAAGCCATTGAAGACGCCCTCAGTTTCGCAGAGTTTAGTGCGATTTTTGGGGGAGAAATGGCCGAGCAATGGAGAAATGTTGGGACTTTGAAGGAGAGAGGGAGTCGGGGGCAAAATGATAATTTCGTAATGGGCAGATTCAAAGTGCACCACCAAGCCTCAGTAGACATTCTTCCGCCCTTTTTCCTTGTAGAGTCGTACTGTGCTGCTGTATTATGGAATTGAGTTGGGGTTTACCCCCTTACAAGAAAGACCTCAGCCTCCCCTCTTTCATATTAACCACAAAAATAATGAAAGCTTTTAGATATTCATGGTAGAATACATACACTGTAATGGCAATTTCCAACTCCTGGTACGAAACAAAAGCTCTCTTTGTTCCCGACATTCCGTATTTCTATCTACATTTCCTTTGTGTTGTGACATATCATATCATTCCTGGTCACAGATCACAGTATCACATACGCTTTGATTTAAGTTACATTTAAGCGAACTACTCCTACAAGAGAGAATAAAAAGTTTCTATATGTATGTAGGAACCCCCTACTCCACAAACTGTAATACGTTTAAGCCGCCCAAGTGGCCAAATTATCAATAGTATATAACTTGTAGAATGCCGAGAGTGTTTTGTTAGATCTCTTACTAAGTTATTGCTCAAATCTAAAACAGGCATCTTAGTGATTTCGAGGGACTGCATCCATGAACCATGCAGCTTTTCTTTTTTCTTTTTTTTTTTTTTTTTTAATATCAACACCTTGACCACTTTCCCCTTCAAGCGCCAATGCCCACTCAATGTGTTCTCATTGATGGGGAGTGGCTGCTCACAGGTCACTAACTTGAGTAAACAAAACTAAACACACAGTTTTACTCGAATTACTAGAGAATCTAGCCATTTTATGTGAAGGGCTAAATCTTCAGCAAGATCTCACCCTTCCATACATACATTACAAAGCATTAGAAATGGCTAAGCACAAACAGCCTCATACCACAAGCTATTAATAAAGACCTCGGTATCAAAAGACAACATAAATCATAATCCAAGAAAAAACTATTATCTTCAGTTTCAATTGTTCGGACAACAAAACTTGAGATGTTCAACTAGAACTACAGCCAAAACACAAATAAGACCATTTAGTCAAAGAGGCTGAATCCCATGTCCTGCAAAACAAAATGAATAGACAAATCAACAGTTGAATGCCATCTGTTTTAAATAACAAATTAAGAGATCAATTCCACACAAATTCTTGAAAGTAAACTTACATCATCAGACTCTTCTTTCTCCTCAACTTTCTCTTCTTTCTTTGACTCAGCAGCCGCCGCCGGTGCTGCTGCACCGCCTGCTCCACCAGCTGGTGCAGCGACAGCAACAGCACCACCTCCAGCAGGCACTGAGGCCAGCTTTTCCCTTCCAGCCGCAATCAACTCAGTAATGTCCTTGCCTTTGACTTGAGACAAAAGCAACTCAATTTTATCGTCATCAGCATCAGCTCCAACTGAAAAACAAGGTGCAATCAAATTAGAAATGGTAGCCAAATAATGGTTTTACTCAAATACCACATATAAACTACTGGATAGATAGAACAAACAAAGAACCATCGCAAAATCACCAATTGTTTAACAATTCAATTTGATCATTAAAACTAAGACACATCTTCAGTAAGCAACAACATATCAAACCCATGTGCGCATTTAAGAAAAAATAAACATATTGATAGTAAAAGCACAGTCAATGAATATCCAAAACAATTGCTTTGAGCATCACTAATCAAAACAAGCAATCTCAATAAAACAAATTCACGGTTGTGCAATACCATAAAGCGACAGGACCATATTATGCAGGAGAATAATATTAAGAGGAGAAATCTAAATTATACGCCATATCAAGTACAGGGAAGACCAATCCTGACGCCTCTAATTTTGCAAAGAATCGTACACAGATTAAAGTTCATAACAGTGAATGACATTAATATATTTGACACATTAATATATTCTCAAATATGTTAACAGCAAGCCAAATTAACACTGAAATAGGAGAACCTTTGACTTTATACAAACAAAAATCAAGAAAACAAATTAAAGAATACAAACCCCGAACCAATTTACAGAGGTAAAGCAACGAATTATGAAACCAGAAAACAAAATCAAGTAAACCTTTCAAAAAAAATAAAAATTAAAAGTGCAATAACCGTATCAGAGAATTTTTTTTATAATAAGCACCTGAAGAGAGGATGTTTTTCAAATCCTTGGCCGATGGGGCGCTGTTGCCACCCAAAACAGCCAACAAATAAGCTGCTACAATCTTCATATCTGATAAGATCGCAAAAAAATAAAAATAAACTCATTACTACTTAAAATAAAACAATTTAGAGAAACACAATTGTGCCTCAGAAAAACAGAGAAACGAAACGAGTGACGAGATGGAGATTTACCTCACGGCGAAGAAGAAAGGAGAGGATCCACTTACAAGTGCGGCTGCTAGGGTTTTGTGTGAGAGGACATGATGTTTTGCTCGTGTATTTATATAGTTATGGCTGAGGGTAATGGTTTTACGGATTACCAATCATCGTTCTTTTTTTTGGGCTTGTAATTGGTTGTGGGCTTTTGACTATGCTATCATATCCCAAAACAAATAAAACGGTTTCACTTGTACAGCCCATAATACCAAGGCCCAAATGGCCGAATCACTTCCTATTATACCTCAGTTTTTTTATTTCATTCAACAATAGGAAATATAATCCTAAACCCTGAACAACTCATTTTACAATTAATATGGTGTCACCAATTCAAATTTCAAGTTTTTATCGATCTATCATATATGTATTTTTTAATTTACTAAATTTTAAATTTTTCCATTTTTTATTTAGTTATTCATTATTATAATATTTCAGTTTTTGAAATATATGAAATTTTTAATTTATAGGAATTTGCACAATGTTCACATTTAAAAAGATTTGAAATATTTGAAATTTAAAATTTTGCATATAGAATCTGTCTATATTATTTTGTATTTTTTGATTTACTAATTTTTTTTTCGAGGAAAAAGGGGGGCCGAGGCCGATTTATTCAAAGATAATGTGTGAATGGGACAAACCCATAGAGTCAAAGATCAAAAGATCTTGAATACAATCCGGGGGGCGATCAAGGTGTTCAGTTCCAAAAGGGAACTGCCTATCACGAAGAAACATATCACAAACCCTATTAATTTCTCTAGGAATAAGAGAGAAACTGAGATGCCAACTCCAAGAACGCATATGTTGAATTTTGTTGAAGACAACAGAGAATTCACCAAAGGTATCAGTGTTCGAATTAATCAGATGTATGGCTTGTTTGCTATCGCTTTCAACCTCCAGAGAAGTGATCCCCAAATCCCATGCTTCTTGGAGACCTAGCAGAATTCCCCAAGCCTCAGCTAACAAGGGACTAATAGGGCTTCGTTTCATACGGACACCACTGATCCAACTACCATTTGCATCACGGATAACTCCACCTGCTGAGCTATGGTTCAAAGAGGAGCTACCATCACAGTTAAGTTTGAAAAAACCCACAGGGGGCTTGCACCATTTTGCTTGTGAAAATCGCCACTCTTTCCTTCCAGAAATCTTGGATGCTGCAAGATTGGAAAGGAAATCACGACTACTGCTAAGGATTTTTATGTGGAGAGAGTCCCACTGTGGATTAGTCTGACTATAAAAGAGACTGCACCGTGCTTTCCAAATACTCCAGATTCCCAAAGCAAAAATGGCTGCATCAAAAGTGCTAGCAACAGAAGTGAGCTGTGTCTCGGTCCAACCTTGAATAGGGGAATTCCAGAAATCACCTCTAGGAAAACCAAGCTGTCTCCGAATTCGGGCTGAGGGTGGACAATCCCTGAGTGCATGGATAGGGCTTTCACTCTCCCCACAAATTCCACAGCTATCGTCCGGACTGATCTGTCTGCTGCAACGAATGGATCCAGTAAGAATTTTGTTGTGGTAGCACAACCACAAGAAGGTTCTGGGACGTTGAGGACAAGGCCATCTCCATATAAGCTTCCATATATTTGTCCTAGAGCTGGGAGGATGACCATGCTGGATTAAAGTTGTCCTGGCACTTTTGGTTGAAAAAACTCCATCAGGGCAGGGCCGCCAGAGAGGGATATCCTCCGGATCCGAGATGCGAGGAGGACTGGTAGTGAGGAGTACATTGAGGATATCAGAGGGAAGAACCTCAGACAGCTCACTCAGGTTCCAATCATCTCCTTCAACATAAGAGTCCAAAGTTCGATCAAGTTCCCAATTTGCTAAGGCTCGAGTGGCATGATCCTGCAAAACAAAATTTTCCTTAAGCCATTGATCACTCCAGAATAAAATAGACTTACCATTGCCTCTCTTCCATCCCACCAAAGGAAGGAAATTCGGCCAGAGTTTCATAAGGTCCTTAGCAAAGTATGATAATGTCTGAGATCCCTGTTTGAACTTGTGGCGCTTCCAACCATATCTGAATTTCAGAAGATTAGTCCAGGTTGTATTTCTTTGCATGAGCCCCCAACAACTCTTCATGAGCAAAGCATCATTGAGGGGAGCAAGCCGATGAATCCCCAAGCCACCAAGGGCAGTATCAGATGTAACTTGTTCCCAAGCAACTAGGTGAACCTTCCTTAGATCCCTAGTTGACCCCCATAGGAAATTACGGCATAGACGTTCAATATCTGAGATGACCCTACTAGGGAATTTCATGACCTGCATATGGTAAATAACCAGTGCCTGGAGGACTGATTTAATTAAAGTAATGCGTCCTGCCAAGCTGAGATATCTACAAGACCATCCATTGAGTTTAGTATTCAACTTATCAAGGATAAAATTAAAATGAGAAATAGAACGTCTTCCTGTAAAAATGGGGATGCCAAGATATGTACCAATACTAGAAGAGCTGTGTATACCAAATGTATTCTCGATGAGTGTCCGATCAACCCTGGTTACCGATTTGCCAAAAATAATTTTGGACTTGGGAAGACTGACAGAAAGGCCAGACCTATCACAAAACTCATTAAGAATAGATTTTATAACATGAGCCTGATCAGATGTAGCTCTAGAAAAAAGTAGAATGTCATCAGCAAAGAAAGTATAAGGAATTTTGAATTGGTTCTTATTCCAAGAGGGAGGTTTCCAAGCTCCTTGCTCAACTGAGGCAGTAATCATTCCCCCAAGGCGCTCCATGCAGAGAATAAAAATGTACGGAGATATTGGATCTCCTTGTCTTATTCCCCGTGAAGGCTTGAAAGGTGTTGATGGCGAGCCATTCCAAAGCACCTGCATAGTAGAAGATTCTATACAGGCCATAATTAGATTAATAAAAGAGGAGGGGAAGCCAAACAATTGAAGAGATTCATGAATAAAAGACCACTCAAGTTTATCATAAGCTTTCTCTAAACCAATCTTTATAGTTATCAGTCCAGGATTGGCAGTGGAGCGTTCCATCAAATGAGAGATCTCATGGCAAATAATGATATTATCTTGGATAATGCGGCCTGGAACAAAGCTGGCCTGACCAGGAGAAATGATATTGGGAAGCAAAGTAGCCAATCTGTTAGAGAGAGTTTTGGTGACTATCTTATAGATGACATTACAAAGACTTATCGGCCTAAACTGAGTGACAGAGGTGGGGTTCAAGATTTTTGGAATGAGAACGATCAAGGTATGATTGAACTCTTGAACAAGGTGGGGGCTCGAGTGACATCTTTGAATCAGGCTGCACACCTCAGCACCAATGATACTCCAATTATTCTGATAGAAAGCAGTATGAAAACCATCGGGACCAGGTGCCTTAAGTGGTGCCATCGATTTAACAGCCAACCAAATTTCTTCCTTAGAGAAAGAACGATGAAGCAAGTCAGCCTCTGTAGTAGTGATGGTAGGAATATTTTCATGAAGGTGCCGTGAAGGTGTCATGTTCCAATTCTCCTTAGTGTAGAGCTTTTCAAAAAATTTAGTAACCATTGACTGAATATGAAAAGGATCAGTATAAGTAGTTCCATCAGCATCCTTCAAAAGAGTAAAAATCTTCTTGTTCCTTCTGTGTTTGACAAATTGATGGTAAAATTTTGTATTCTGGTCTCCGGCTAAGCTCCAGTCACGAACACTCCGCTGAATCCAATTAAGTTCATCTTCTTCAAGAATCTTAGCCAAATCAGAACCGAGTTGAGAGTGGAGACGGCTCAAAAACCTATTATCCATCCAATTTGAAATTCTTTCAATACCCTCCAATCTAGCCCGAATTCTTCTCTTGCGGTTGTGAGTAGACTTGTATATACTGTTATGCCAAAGAATGACTTCTTTTTGAAGGAGGGAAAGTTTCTCATGCAAAGGAATGTCAAGCTTCCAAGTGTTTTCTATAATTTTGACAAAACTCGGATAGGATTGCTATGCAACTTTGTATCTAAACAACCTTGGATTCGGATAACGTCTCTGCTGTCCAAAATTAAGTAGATTAAGGAGAAGCGGAGCATGGTCGGATTGAATTCGGGGAAGGACCTGAACTGTTCTAGCAGGGAAAGTTGTGAACCATTCTGGGTTACCAAGCATTCTGTCAAGGCGACATCGAATGGATCCACGAGACCAAGTAAAAACGTTACCAAAAGTCCTGAGATCCGATAGCTCATTACTATAAATCCAGCTCTGAAGCTCCATACAAGAGGAAAGTGAAATAGAACCACCCTTGGATTCTGAAAGTCTAGCAATACAATTAAGGTCCCCCCCCCCCCCTATCAACCAAGGACCACTACCACTGTTACAAATACGAGACAACTCAGGCCACAAACATGAACGACGACTTTTGCTAGGAGCCGCATAAACAAAGGTGATATGAAGAGACTGATTCTGAGAACATATAATAGTATCAACAAACTGAGGATGGCATTCCAAAACATTCACTTTAATAGAATCATTCCAGAGTAACCAAATTCCTCCTGAAAAACCAGTGGCCTCGACTCTAAAAGAGAAAGAATAACCACTCCTCCTAATAAAACTATCTGCCCGAACACCACTAATCCTAGGCTCAAAAATGGCAAAAATATCAACTTTATACCGAGAGGAAATGTCTCGAAATTCCCTACGGAAGGCATTCGAACCTGCTCCTTGAACATTCCAACACAGACATGAAAAGTTCATAAGAAATAAAATCAGAAAAGAATGTTACTCCAAACACTGCTAGAAGCGCAACTGGACAGGCACACTTGAAGCCCTCGATCTCGGTGATCCATAAGGGGGATCACCCGTATCCATTGGATCAGCGTAGGAATCAGTTGCATTATTGGAGGCTTCCATGGTATCCGGAGGTCGACCTCCCAGATTGTTAGAAGAAATTTTTGTAGGCTTAAGAGAGGAGGAGTTATCAAAAGCTACTACAGTATGGTTATCAGGTTTTAGAGATGTGTAGGAAGGGTAAGCTTTTTCTCCAGAAGGTTGAGACCAATATTTGGGAGGAGTAGAAACAGGTTGGTTAGAAGTTATTGACTGTTTAGATGTAGAAGGATTTTCAGGAGGTCTTTGTCTGTTACCATTCAAAAGAATGGAAGGATTGGATTTCTTTGGGGGATCAGCATTCAAAAAAGAAGTAGTAGAAGGCTGTGCAGTAGGCTCAAAGTGATCATCCTCAGTTTCAAGTACCATGAATCTGTTTTCCTTTGTAGTCGAGGGACGAGGGTTTGATTTGGCCGATCGCAACGGTTGCCGCTTCCTTGCCTGAACAAGCATCCAAGGGCCATATGTGTTAGTCGTTTGGTCACCGTCTTCAACAGGTTGAGGTTGCTCTTGAGGGATACCCTTAGACTCCTCTGATGAAGGACAAACCGACTGCAAGTGACCATATCTGCCACAAAAAAAGCAAACAGTTTTCAAGTTTTCATATTCAACGTTGAAATCAGTACCATCAATAGTGATACAGGGTGTTAAAGGTTTATCCAGATCAATCCGGACGACTAATCGTGCAAAACGCGCCCTCTTCGTGTCCCCGATATTGAAATCAACGCTAATGACATGTCCCAAAACTGAACCAGCCAGGGCTATGACACGCCTGTTATACATATGCATCGATAAACTAGGCACTCTAGCCCATGCAACCATCGTCTTCACCACATTAGTTTTGGGGTCGAAAGAGGCTTCCCATCTCTGAACGTGCAGGTCGTCGCCAAGAACCATCCAAGGACCGCCAGTAATCGCATGGTTGGCTTCCTCCTCTGTTCGGAATTGGATGATGTAGTAGTCATAATCCAAATCGATAAGATCATAATTCTTTGCCGTAGGCCAGAGTTGTTCGATTCTTGTCTGGAGAATCTTGAAAGAAACCATACGTCCAATCACCTTGAAAACTACTGCATGCTCCCAAGGTTTGAGGAGGTGGGCACGAAAAGAATCCGAGAAGTTGATACACGGCTTGCCATTGATATACGTCAACGTAAGGTCTGAAGGATCTCCCATAAGATCAGCTGGATCCTCATCCAAAGTGATATGTACGAAACCAGCGGCACGACGCGTGACTTCACTGTACAACGTTCTCGGGCGCTTACTTGCGCGACTCTCCACAGGGTCTGGTGGAATCCCGCCGTGGTCTGACTTGACATCTTCCGCCATGATCGGGGAAAATTCAGTTACCAAATCTTGAAAGAAATTCTTGAGCGAAAGACAGCTTGTATACGCTAATTATCTTTATTTATGTTTTTCTCTTGATTTACTAATTTTAGATTTTTCGCATTTATTTATTTATTCATTATAGATTTTATCCTATCAAGCATAAAATCTATCATTTATTATTTATAAATTCTCACTTTATCATCCTATGGCGTCACTATATATTCAATTTTAAAAGATTTTATATATAAAATTTGAATGTGCATTTTTTATTTTATGTACTTTGAATTTTTATTTGATTTATTTTAGATTTTATTGCTGTATTTATTATTTATTTATAGATTTTCAGTTTTTACACCATATAATTATTATGACGTGAATAGAAATTTTCAATTTCTACGCCATAAAATTTTTATGACATGAAAGGCATTTTCAGTTTTTGTACCCATAGGATTATTGTGACGAAGTTCTGCATTGGCAACTAAGGGCATTGAAGTGATGCCTCTTCCAATGCATAATTCTGCGTACACAAAGGCTCGAACCCAAGACCTTTGCTTAAGCTACCAGAGCCTCATACTACTCAGGCCAACTGCGTTTGGTGGCAATCCAAATTTTTAATTTTTAGAAGATATTTAGTTTTTAATTTATATGGAACTCCCATAATTTTCAGTTTTTAAAAAATTTGAAATTTCAAATTTATATTCGTAGTGTATATAGTGAATTTATATTATTATAATGTACACTAGCTTAACCTGTCCGCGCGATGCGTCGGGCTTAGATTATAATGCTGATAAAAAAAATATAATTGAAAAACTAACTTTATTTTTAATATTATAAATAGCATTTTAATATTATAACACCATGGATATTAAAAGAAATATATTATGAATCGTTAGTTCAAGTCTAACAAATACCTCTTTAAATCAGTTGTTATATGTGTAAGGATCTATTATATGGCTCAATTAGCAATTTCATCCTCTAGCATCAATTCACTGCAATTCCATTCTCTGTACCAAACGGACCATTGTGTTCTATTCACCCCCCACCCAACAATTTGCACCTGATTTAATTCAAACTACATTTTTTTATGCTACTTTTTCACTACAAAAAAATCTATTAACTCAAATAATAAGCTAACTGGGGAATTTCCCTATCTCTAATGGAAGCACTTCTGGTATTGCCATACTAGTCAAGACAAAACACTTGTACATTTGGTATTTCATATGTTTAATGTTAACCAAAACTATAATTCTTGAGTAGCAACTTTGGGAATAATCAACTTTTGAAAATACCTTCCAAACTATGAGCTTAAGTTTAAGAATTATACGATATAAGCTAAACAATGTCAATAGGCATTCACCCAATTCAGTAAAACTGAATGGAAAATGTTGCCGAATTAACACATGTCATCAATCTATATAATAATCAATCCTATCATTCTAGGAAAATCAAGCATTAATCAGTATTCAATGAATGATATAAACAGAACCACCCAAACTCAAATTCAAGTGAAGGAACAGATAATCTTATAAGAAAAAAAGAATTAATGAAATCTTAAATAGAGTAACAATTTATGAACAAAATTGATAACATTCCAAAATCATATAAACATATCTTCAATAGATTAATTCAATATAACATTTAACGATTAATATCTTAAATTAAATAAATTTAAAATTATAAAAATAATATTCTAAAATTATATTAATTAGATGAATCTAAGAATATCTCGTTTAATTATATGTTAATAAAAATGACGGATGAAATATAATACTTCATTTCCTCCATTTTTAAATAGTTGTAACATTTAAAAATTTATTACTATTCACACACGCACTTTGACTTAAAGTCTATCGTAGTTATACAAGTTGAAATATAGCTAAGTGAGATATTGTTAGATTCATCTCGTCGAATAGTTTTTAAAAATTAAATTTTTAAAATTTTTATTTATATGAAACCTGAATTATTAATAATTTAAAATGTATATTAAACCGCGTGGGTTCGTCAAAATTTTTAGAAAAATGAAGAGTAAGAATTTTAAAATAGTTTTCTTCCAACATCCCATTAAATTTGGAAAGGTAGTCATAATCTTCTTTTATGCACTGACACACGTAAACCAGTCCTAACAGAGGCAGTCAGACCCGGTAAGAACTCGAGGGCCCAACCCGAATCCACAACTCTGATATCAAACCGTCGGATCAACGCCACTGCCACCGCCTTCACCTCCACAATCGCCATATCCCTTCCCAGACACACCCGCGGCCCCGCCTGGAATATCGGAAACTTGAACGGATCCTCCACTTTAAACGATCCCTCCCGCAGCCACCGCTCCGGCTTGAATTCCAAGCAGTCCGACCCCCATATCCGCTCCATTCTCCCCATTGCGTAGCAGTGGTACGTAACCCTAGTTCCCCTCCCGATCAACGTCCCATCCGGAAAGATGTCCTCCTCCTCTGAGAATTTGGAATCGAATTGCACCGGCGGAAACAGGCGAAGGCTCTCATGCACCGCCGCGTGCAGGTATTGCATCTCGCGAAGCTGCCGGAAGCTGGGGTTTTGGTTGCCGGCGTTCGCACCGATCACGGCGTCGGCTTCGCGGCGAATGGAGTCGATAGATTGGGAATCTTGGGTTACTAGGAAAAAGAATGAGGTTAGCGCGGACGCCACAGTGTCCCGGCCGGCTAGCAGGAAACTGACGACGATGTCGCGGAGGAGGACATCGTCGTTGATAGTGGCCATGAATCGGGAGAGAAGATCATTGTTGTTCGGCGATGAATTGATGCTGATCAGATTACGTTTATGTTTGATCACTTCGTCTGCTAATTCGTGAACCGCTTTAATGGCTCGGCGGAGCTTTCTCTCCGACCCCAAATTGAATAGTCTCTTCAGTTTCCATACCCCCGGCGACAGCGTGACCGCCCTCTCCGCCGTCAACCTCGACGCCAGATCAAAAGCGGAGGCGAATTCCGACACGGGACGGGATAAGTCCAGGCAGCAAGGATCCACACCGAATGACAATTTACAAACAGTATCAAAAGAGAATCGCCTGAAAACATCCTGCAAATCAATTAGGGTTCCGTCCACGGCCGCCGCCGAAAGTACCGGGATCAACCTCGTCCCAATCTCGTAGGCGATGACATCCATGGCGTACGACTTCACAGCCACGCTTCCGAGCTCGAGACTGGCGATTTTCCTCTGGAACCTCCACAAATCGCCGTCGGCGTTGAATATCCCACGGCCGAGCAGATCGCCAAGTATGGCGGAGAACTTATCCCCCTTGGGGTAAACGTGGAACCTGGTTTTGAGCATGTGCTCGACGTTGGCTGGATTGGCGGTGATGACGTTGCGGAGGACGTGAAGGTGGATGGTGCCGGTGGGGGATTGGGAGAGGAGATGGGTGTACCAATCACAGAGATTGTGGAATTGGCGGGACCAGGTGGAGGAGAGGAAGGATTGACAGATGTGGCAGGAGCAGTAGGGCTTGACCAAATTGAGGAGGAAAAGGGCGGCCATGGATGAGAGAATTAATAGGGTTGTGATCATCAGGAATATTGAAAGGAGGAGGAGGAAGGAGAAGTTGACGGAACATATTTGCAGCACAAGTGAAGAAAAATGAGAAGGCGGCATTGTTTGATAATGTACAAGTAGAAGCTGGGAATTTAAGGGGAGATCAGCTGTGAGGAAAATAAGGTTGGGGTTTCAATTTATATATATAGTGACCACCAGGGGTGAAAACGGGATGTATACGGGCGGATATTACTCATCCCGTATCCTATTCCATATTTTTTTGTCGAATATGGAATCGGATACGAATAGGCCGGTTACAAATACGAATTCGAATATTTCGGGAAACGGATTCGGATTTTAACTCGGATAATCTTATAATTACTAATTTTTTTTTTTTTATAATTTTAAGTGAAATCGGAATATACTACTATGTAAGCTAAACTAAATTTTTAAATTTTCCAAGATCATTAGTTATTTCGTTCAAAATATCTAAATAACATCACTACAAGATGTTACATACTACAGTTTTGATGCAAAAAACCTAATGATGTAGTTGAATTGATTGATATGATTTGATTTAATAAATTACATATGGCTTTCAGGCTTTTGATTATTTATACATATAGTATTACTTATTTATTTTATAGTTAATACTCCCTCTGTTTTTTTTTGTTAGCTACTGTTGACTAATGAGTACTGTTCACTTATATACTTTGACTTAAAGTTTTCTCATGGTTATACAAGTTAAAATATAGCCAAGTGTGATCTTGTTAGATTCGTCTCGTCTTGTAGATTTTAAATATCGAACTTTTAGAATTTTTACATGTATCGAATTTGAATTATTAATGGTTTAAAATGTGTATTGGACTGCGTGCTGAGTGGGTCTGTAGCTATCTTTAAAAAACGGAGGAAGTATAATATATTATATTATACATATAAAAATATATATATAAATTTTCGGATATTCGGATAGAAAATACGGATAATATCCGCATTATATTCGATTTTTCGGATACGGGCGGATATTTACAATCTCATATCATGTCCCGTGTCCACCGGATATAAAAATTCAAATTCGGATTCGAATATAATCGAATACGGCGTCGGATCGGACGGATATTATCCGCCCCACTTTCACCCCTAGGGACCACGAATACTATACTACACTTCATATGGAGTGTAGTAAGTAGATATCGTGGCTGTTATTTCCACCTTGTACTTTTGGTCCCATTCCCCCCTCAATGTATTTTCATTCACAAACCTTAGTATAATGTAGGGTACACCAGTGTCCAGTGTTGGTGTAACAGTTAATAAAAAAAACAAAAAAAAAAACAAAAAACAAAAAACAAAAAAAAAACAGCATACTGTGAGTCCGCAAGCACAATTTCGACATGCATATTTCTTGAGAGTACTAACCGGCGCCTGCAGGCTGCAGGTCACCATTGGCCTGGCCTCACCACTTAATTGCCATTTACAGCCTAGCTTGATGTGGATATGATTTAGCGGTTTTTGGATTTATGCTTTTCATTCTTTATTTTCTTATCTTTAATAAGAAACATATTCATACTGTATATGATTGATTCATTGGATATATAAACAATTAATAATTTTTTTAAAAAAAAAAGAAGTAAAAACATATATATTGATCCATTTTATGTACTCCATAGTCATGATACTGTATATGATTGATTGGAAAGTAAACCAAAATTTTCCAAAAATGTATTGGGCCAAAATTGCATTTAATAAGTGCCGTTTGGTGAGTGAACAAAGCAATAATAAAGGATGCATATGGAAGACGAGTGAACATGTATGGATGAATAGTGAGGTGTGCGGTCAATTTCTTCACCCATGTGCAAAATTAATTTGTGGCACGTGCAATTTTGGTATGTATATCTCACTACTCGCTAGGCTTAACCAGTTAACCATAGGGATATATATAAAACCCTAGAAAGAATTTTTTTTTTTGGAAAGCAACAATAAATATAGTACATATCAAAATAATGCAGTTTAAACCCTAGAAAGAATTTAAACTTTATGGTCAGATTTGTTTCAATCAAATTTTTATTCACAATTATGCATGTGTCAATATTTACAAATAACAAATCTTTATTCACATTATCCAAAAGTATATAGAAATATAATTTTACTCATTTACGTACGACAAGAGTCCAAACCATTGTTCATGCAGTTTTTTTTTAAACTTTTTGTACACTTTTGTGCAAATTATATATCAAAATAAAAGTTAACGTACCAGTTTTTAAAGGTTCTAAATGTGAAAAGAAACTCATGACTAGCTTTTCAATGTAATTAATTTTTTTTAACTGTTTAAAAAATTACATCTACTTCTAAGAAATATTTTATATAAAATTAAAAATTCCAACCGTTACCTATCAAAATATATTAGTAGTTCGTAAAGCTACAGATTCCATAAGCGCTATTCAGCTCCAAATTAATACTACAGCTAGTTGTGCAAAAATACCCTTAGCTAGGATTGTGGACTTCCCCGCATTATTGAGTTGTTTCATAATTTCCTATTTCCAGATTTTTTAAATTGAACATCACGCAATTCATGTTTCAAGTATTACATTAAGAACCAAATTTTTAAACATGAAAATTACACAATTCATTTCTGGTGATATGATAAACAAATATATGTTGCCCGGTCCACATTTCTGGCAATAAATAGGTAAATTTTCAAGAGCACAATTTATCATTTAGATTTGTGGGATTTAAGAACACGTGGAGAATTGAATACCAAAAGTGTTTCAATAACTTTACTTTCACCAATTTAATTTATACTGTAAAATATTTGAATTTGAATAATCTATTTGGCGTATATTGGGTATCCACGAGTTATATTGAGTTTAAAATTTATTTCTTGAACATATGATGGACATTGAAGCGTTATCTCGATATTTGAATAATCTATTAATTTTGTAAATATGCTATTTTCACCAAAATATTTATTTTTCTGGTATATCTATACATAGAGAACTCGTTATTAGTTGTGTTCTTTTAGTTGACTTGGTCGGGAAATATATAGTATAGTATAGTATAGTAATAGGTATAGTATCTAACGGCACACAAATCACAAATATCCGGGTCTTAGGCTCTAAGCTAATACTGTATTATGTATAGGGGATGTTTGAGAATCAGCGGATTCCCTAGCGGATAGTAGATTCGAAGAGAGAACTGTGAGACAATCTGCTTTGTCAATCTGCTATTTGCTAGCGGATCCGCTGACTCTCAAACATCCCATAGTATCTTTTCATTCTATTATTATTATTATTATTATTATTATAATTATTATTATTATTATTATTATTTTTAAATTTTAATTTTAATTTTTTATTTGAATCTATGTGACTACGTCTCTCTCAAAATTGATTCCTTGTTCATGCTTTTTTTCCTGTCGGTGCCTACATGCTGTGACCACGCTGACTAGTGTCCATTCTGTCATTCATCTCGTCCAATAATTGGGATTTAACAGCAACCTAATTTCCATTATAAAATATCAACAGTTAGATATCAACCTAGGGTTTCATCACGTGTTTAGAGAAGGAATATGATTGCTGTCTGGCAGGATCTGGCTAAAGAGGGGTTTTTTTGAAAGAATTTTTTACCATGGGCTTTCCCTCCCAAGAGAGGGGCTTTTCTGAAAGAATTTTTTTACCAAGGGCTTTTACTCCCAATTTTTTTTCTTCTGTTTCTTTTTTTTTTGCGATGCCGAAGCCAGAGAGAAAATAATAAAAATAAAGCAAAAAAGAAAAACAGACTAAAGCAGCAAAGGGAAATCAAGCTCTAGGGAAACACACGCCGGACGCATCCGCCGCCATGTCCTTTTCCTCCCAACTTTATGCGTGTGTTATTGAGGCGGATTTTTCCAATCTCAGACTTTGAGTTTTGATCGTATTTAGTAGTTGTAATCTATTTTCTTCTGTTTTTTATTTTTTATTTTTTCCTTGAACTTTTATTGCATTATTCTTTGGCTTTGGCTCTTCCAAAAAAAAAATATATTTTTTTAATACTAAAAAGGAATAAGGGCAATTTCAGAAGGTCGTGCCGCTCACGATTATATATAGTGGGGTTGGAGTCAGCGGATCCGCTAGCGGATAGCAGATTGAGAGAGAGAATTGTGAGAGAATATGTTGTTCTAATCCGCTTTCCGCTCCCCAATCTACTGGCATCCAAACATCCTCAGTATATAATAGGGATGTCGACATCCCATATTATGATTTTTGCATAGTTCATTGCATTTTTTGTGTATATCGGTATCCTCAGACTACATTAGGTCAATACTAATCCATCGATGATCTACTATGCATTAAAGGGTTGCCCATCTCAAAGTAAAATTCTGCATACACAAATGCTGGAACCTGAGACCTTTGCTTAAGCTGACAGAGCTCACATACCACTCAGGTCAACTGCGTTTGGTCACAATGCATTGCATTAGAATTTAAAGCTATATTTTAATATAATAAGAATTCTTTAAAAAAACTAGTAATAAATACAAAATTTTGGGTAAAAGCTAAATTCTAAACTCTAAAAGCTACCTCCATTAATTTTAAAATTTTCATATTCTAATTATAATACCAATTACCAAATTTCATCCCTTTATTTAAAACTATCTCAATTAAAATACGTATTTCGTTTTTAACCACTACTAATTAAAGACACAGAACTGTAGTAGAACTTATTTCCCACACCCTTTTTAATCGGACTGACATACAAATCACATTTTGCACATTTTGGGAACGGAGGGAGTAAAGTGGTGGTTGGACTGCGTGCTTAGTGATGAGCTACGAGGTTGTCCACGCACGCATTCATCTTCATGTGTGCGTGGTTGCTGTTGCCAGAAGCGATACATCTCTCTCCGCTGTGGACTGCTTGCTTCCAATCTTACCAGCTACCACCATCAATCATTGGACCTCAAAATATACAGTAACTAACTTGTTACAATATTCCATATGGATTATATGTTGAGATAGTTTATATGAATATTGGTCTCTGTACCTACAACCAATTGAAATCTTGGGTATATATCTTATTTATAACTTAACTGATGGAGTATTTGTATTTATCTAATTATTACTTAGGGAGGACAAAATAGTTAGTAATAGTGGTAACTTGATCGAATAGCTTTCACTATGAAGTCTGCATGTGATCAGTGATCGAGACAACGACATGCCCAGACTCGGTCGGGAAGCCCCCCCATGAGTTATGACCTATCCTTTAACAGCCCAAAATTAAGGGAGAGTGAGAGTGAGAGTGTGGGTAAGCACTAAGCAAGCAGGTTGCAGATGTGTCTGGACTTCATATATATACTTCACTAGTAATTAAGGTAGCCCAAATTCAGTTATCCAGTTATTTAATGAATTCAATATGGGCCTTCACAAAACATACCAACTCGGCCTATGAATCCAAGCCCAATAATATTGAGAAATGTGACCATTTGTTGTTTCTTGTTAAACAAGAACCGGCTGGTGGTGAATCCAACTCCCAATTTAATGGTTGGAAGTTAAAAGAACTTGAAAGGTTCGCTTTTTTCCCTTTCTTTTTTTCTTCTTTTTCTATTATTTGTTTTTTAGCAGATTTAGAATTAAGCACTCTGGCCATTGGGCTAAGGGAAATAGTTTGATGTAAGTGTTGGTATCAAGATAGTTCTATTTCCGCCTCCCAATCGTTGGTATAGAATCAAAGCCCCGACAATGGATTCTTTTCCAGTAATCTCATGTCATTATTAACTAACTATATATTAAGACTATATATATATATATATATAGAGAGAGAGAGAGGTATAGATAGATAGATTGAAAGATCAAAAACCCTAAGGACAAAGCAAACTCCATTGCAACCTTAAACAAACATAACGAGTAGTACATAATTTGAAGCTGACATATTTTCTTCCACTCTCGTACGGCCTCTCACAGCATACACCCCTCATTACATAAATAGAAGAAAAGTCATCAGCTCCAATCCTTTCAACAACACACATACATATGCATAGTTTCCTTATTCAAAATAAAACCAGAAAATCCCTAACACAAATTCTAAGCCATGATTAATTAAGAAAATAAAATTACAATAAAACTATATATCACCACCAAGCTAAAGTGCTCATCAGCAAACACTTCTCCACATCCACCCCCAAAAAATGAATCGTACAGTAGAATTTTGGAGCACGTTTTGCTAATGAGCACTCGCTGAGGTGAAATCATACACACCTCACAAACACATTAAACCCTAAAATTTACTGCAGTAAGTTTATGATTAATGGAGTTAATTGAAAATTAAGGACGACAAAAATACATACTATATTTAACGAGTTTGAACATTAATTATATATAGGTAGAAAATCATGATGCCATTGAAGAAAAAGAAAACCAATTTCAGGCCAAATCAACTCTTTCGATAAAAAAAAAATCACTAGAATCTCCATATTATTCTATGGATTAGAAATTTTAAGATCGAAAGAGGTCAATTTGTCCTAAAATTGCCATTTCAATTCTTTTTTTCAAAATAATATCATAATTTGCTACCATAATTAATTAATATTCAAACTTGTCAAATAAGTGAATAACTACTATTAATTAATTTCCGTCCATCCTTAAAATTCAATTAATCCAATTTTTTTAGAAAGGATAATTAGTTTACGTCATCCTCCTCAGAGCACCCGAGGGTCCACTCCCCGTCATCGAAACCCTCAAGGGACGGATGAGGGGAGTGGCCCTTCCCAAAGGACCTAATGTGGTCCTTGAGAGACCTCTTGTGTTTGAAATCCGAGCCACAAATGCAATACCATAACTTACCACAATTTTTCTCGTGGGTGCGCCAATCGCCCTTAACGGCGAAGGACTTCCCGCAAGACTTGCGGCAGACAAAGGGCTTAGTGCCGTGTTTCCTCTTGTAATGTGTTTGAAGGGTTCGAAAATCCTTCAAGGGCCTGGCCCGGGGATGGTTGATATTGTTTTTGCAGCCCGGGGCACAACAATAACACGGTAGCCTTAGCATTGCCGCCGGCTGGCTTCCCCTTAGGGACTCCGGTCCCTTCCGAAACTCCGACCCATGACCCCACATGTGCATCTGTTTGTAATGATATGATTTTGTGATGTAAGAACTTTGTGATATAACAATGTTAACAAGGAAAAAAGGGAGAATTTTTTTTGTTGAATTAATACATGAGACCGTTGAAACTTAAAAGCACGTATGAGAAAATTCTATCCCATATTATTACTAGTTATTCATATATTACAGTACCATATATTGAGAAAAGCAAGACCATGGAATGTGAAAAAGGTATAATTGAAAGCATTATATATATATATATAATATGTGCATGTATGAATACTCTGGGTTTGATGATTCACATGAAAAAGTGAAAAGAGAAAATTCTGTGACACCTTTTCTTGTGTCCACATTTAATTTGTTTTTTATCTTTTTATCTCATATGATGAATAATTGTGTTATGTGGAAATTGGGGTGTGATGATATATATAGTATGCACCTGCTCGTTTTATTCAAAGTATTCCCACGTACCTAAGAAAACTCAGAGATCAGAAAATGCCCAAATTCATATATGCACGCAGCACGCTTAACTTTTTTAGACACGAGAGTATCTTGCAATAACCCACCATACTCCATACATGACCTCCATTCATTTTTATTTGTAATTTTTACATAATTGACACTGTTAATTGATTAATTTTTACCTAATTTTTTTAGCGCACATATGGTTAATAAAATATTTTAGTGTATATATGTAAATTATAAAGGGAAGAAAACAAGCTTGTACGGATTAGATAAAAAATAAGATATCGGTTTAATGATTTAAATTTAGATAGGATGTGGCAGTGATCATTCAACTGATCGATGCAATGAAAGCATTCCCAAATTTTCACCAGGGTGGGATTAATTAAAATGAAAATAGAATAATACATTTAAATTGAAAGACCAGGAAAACAAAAAATTCTTGAATATTATAATTGGTTACAAATATTCAATGTGAAAACGAAGGTACTGAAAAATTAAATTACGGTAAATATGTGACATGAAGAAATATAACTAATAAAAATACATATTATATTGTTTCATACATCAATGACAAAATTAAATATATTTGGTGATTTTGCTTAAAGGAGAATGCGTATCCAGAGTATTTTTTTTAAAAAATAAAAATAAAAATAAATTTAAAAAATGGGTGAACATGTGCATCAAGAGTTCAATTCGAGTGAAATCTATCTTTTTTTTTTCCTTTTAAAATATACTTATGTTTTGATTTAAGTAAATACTAATATAAACTTCTTTATTAAAAATAAGAAGGATGTTAATTTATCTTCTTCTTTTTTTCTTCTGAAGGGAAATATCAAGTTCTTAAGAGGCCAACACAAATTATAAGTGAACAAAACCATTTGTTCGATCATACAATACAAACCCTTTAAAAACTTTCAAGCAAAACAATCAACAAAATTAAATTATTAAAAGACTCACACAACAAAATCAAGACATTAAATAAGCAACAAAGCTGACACACCAATGACTACTAACCTGCATGTTGTTGTACCTATTGAAGGTCTTGCTACATATGCTGCAAGAAAATTGCATAGGTCCAATCAGAATTTGTGCTGGAGTTGGGATCCAAAACCTCCTCTCCCCAATACTACTGTTTATCAAACCAAATGACTCCTTATTAGAAGAAGGGCTTTTGCTTATCTCCTTCTTCGCGCCATAATCCTCTTCTGCTTCATCGTCCTCTTCTTCCCCTTTCACCAAACCCTTTTTCCCAAAATGATTATTGCTTCCCACATCGGGCAACCCTATGTGCAACGTCACCGTCACATTCTCAACCATGTTATCCGATATTTCCTCCTTCATCACTTCTCTTGTCTCACTCATCCTACTTAGGAGGGGCAAACATTGGAGGGTTTCATACAAGTACGAGGTTTCCTCGGCCTGGTGTTGTTGTTGTTGTTGTTGGAAATCATAGGTGTTGAAATGAAAAGGGAATTGCAAGAAACTCATGGGATTTTGGGAGATATGGCTTGAGCCATTAATTTTCATTTTGGGAGGCTAGAGCTAGATTGATCAAAGATGAAAGGATTTATACATAAAATTAATGATATATATATATATATATCTGTGTGTATCATTCTTGGTTTGATTTTTGTTGGTCGGAAAATTATATTAAATTTTTTTAGTACATACTAGTATTATTCATTTGTAGTATTAATTTTCGTGTCAAGGCTTTGAGGGGGGTAGTGGGCTGTTGTGGTTGGACTTTGTGTGGGAATGCTTGAAGTAAAGCTTGCAGGTGGTTTGGTTTGTCTTTTTGAAAAACTTTTTTTTTTTTAAACTTTGTGTGAGTGTGTGTTTGGTTTCTTGATGCACATGACCAAAGCATTAAACTTGCCTAGAGAGATATTAAAAGGGATATATTTGGTGGTGGGGTTGGGAGAATAATGACTTGCAACAATTATATAGGGCCCCAATACCTAATTAATTACATAGAGGAATCCTAGATTTCTTTTATTAAACAAACAATCAAGCATTAATATGCATTTAAATTCAATCCAATATAATATTGTAACCCATATAAACTTGGGAACATCCCATCATTTGTCATGTACATTTCCTACTTTTTTACTGCAGTGATTCAATTCTTTTATTTACAGTTACGCAAAAAATTCTTATATTTTACAGAAATCGTAGTATTTATGAAGAAAGGGCCTTGATAATCTTTTTCATGTACTCGTGCATGCAAATCTTGCATATATTGATTATTGTTATGCATGTAAACAAGACATGTGAATGTCTAGTGTTCAACATCCATGTTCATGCCTTGATCATAAGGTTAGACATGTGAAAGTCTTGAAATGTATATGCCTTGATTATGAGGTTAGTAAATAGTGAGAGGATAAAAAAGTTTATAAATAGCCTATGTAATGTATTGAGAAGAGTAAGTTAGAAAAATTTTATGCAAGCTTAATACTTGTTTCATCTCATAGCCATAATTATTACACTTTATCCATTTTATTATCCCACCTTTAAACTTCCTTTCTTTCACCATTTAGGGTCTGTTCTGCACGCAGAGCTGTAGCTGTGAGCTGGAACTGTAGGGAGCTGGAGCTGTAAGGAGCTGTGGGAGCTGTAGCTGTCAGTTCTATTTAAGTGTTTTGTACAACTAGCTGTAGCTGTGAAAAAATGTATGAAATGACATAAAAGGACAAATATTTATGTTAACTATTGGATAGTGGGTTGGTTATTGGGTTAAAATTGTGATTGCTCAAAAATAAGCTCCTAGCTTATTTTTTAACGCTACTACAGGTAGCTTCTATAAAAAGCTTCCAAAAGCTCCCAAAAGCTACCAAAAGCTAGTGTGCAGAACGGAGCTTTTGTTTTGAAATAAAAGCTAAAGCTACCAAAAGCTCCCAAAAGCTCTTAAAAGCTGCGTGCAGAACAGACTCTTAATCCCAATTTCCATTACAATACTTCCACTATAAACACAAGCTAATAAGCCATATACCATTTTATTGTACACATACATAAATAAAGATAGTTATTTCTATAACACGTTATCAGCACGAGGAGACTCTGTCCAGATTATCATTTGAGGTATAATCTCTTATTTCTAAACTTTCAATAAGATTATGGCTAACCTTGCAAAGCAGGAATTTGCTCCCTTAACCGTTGAAGGAAGCAATTATATGTCCTGGGCCCAAGATGTGAAAATGTATCTTACTTCAATGGGTCTGGAAGATACTATTGCTGAAGGCAAAAATTCCAGCCATCACAATCAGGCAAAAGCCATGATTTTCTTGTGCCATCATATCGAAGAGGCACTTAAAATGGAGTACGTGACTGTGGAATCCCCACTGGCATTGTGGGAAAAGCTGAAAGAAAGATATGATAATCTTAAAAAGACGGTGCTTCCAAAAGCCCTTGATAACTGGACAAACCTGAGACTTCAGGACTTCAAAACAGTCCGGGAATATAATTCCGCTGTGTTCAAAATTACGGCCCAATTGCAATTATGTGGGCAAAAGATATCTGAAGCAGAAATGCTTGAAAAAACGTATTCTACGTTTCATGCTAAAAACTCAGTATTGAGTGAGACATACCGTCAAAAAGGTTTTCAGAGATATTCTGATCTTATCACCTGCTTATTATTGGCTGAACAAAACAGCCTATTGTTGTTGAGAAATCATGAATCTAGGCCCGCAGGTGCAAAACCGTTCCCTGAGGTGAACGCGGCTCAATCATCGAAATATGTGCGTGATCGTGGGCACTTTAAAAATCAAAATGATGATCGTGGCCAAAATCGGTATCACAATCGAGGCAGAGGTGAATCATCTCGTCAAAATAATTATCGAAAAAAGCCTCGATTTGAGCAAAATCGCAGATATGATACCAGAAGGCCTTGCAAACCACAACAAAGAAATTATGCAAAAAAGCATAAACAAAATGATGAAATTTGTGATCGTTGTGGAATTAAAGGCCATATGGCTCAAACATGCCACACAGCTAAACACTTAGCTGAACTGTATCAGACCTCGAAACGAAAAGAAAGACCAGGTGTTGAAGCACACCATAATGCCCACGATGATACTTATGATGATATATTAAATGATAATATCACGCACCTGGAAGCTGATGATTTTATTGAGCCAGATACTGTTACTAAATAATATATATCCATATATATATTTTGTACTTGTCTTTTATAATTCCTGTTTAATATAAATAATGATATCTTGTACTTCCCTTTTATTATCCATGTATAATATAAATATGCTTTTGCATTAATAATATTTATATTGCTGATGTTTAATAACATTCTTATATTCTTGTAAAGAAATGGATGCTGGAAATTCAAAAGTCGGAGATGATATCTGCCTCATTGACAGTGCAACAACGCATAGCATTTTGAAAAGCAAAAGCTATTTCTCCAATTTAAAATTGGAAAAGACCGCAGTGAAAACTATAAGCGGTAATGCAAAATGCATTGAAGGCTCCGGTAGAGCTGTTATATTTCTCCCTGAAGGGACAAAAATGGCAATTGAAAATGCCTTGTTCTCACGCAAAGCTCGAAGAAATTTACTGAACTTCAATGATATTCGAAAAAATGGATATCACATTGAAACTTCAAAAGAGGCAGATCACGAGTATCTTTTGATAACTCGAATTGAAAATGGCAAAAAATTTGTGAATGAAAAATTGCCATGTTACTCCTCTGCCTTATACTATACAAAAATATGTGCCGCGGAAATACATAACCTAGTAGGCTTGAAAGCTACTAGTGAATTTATTACCTGGCACGATAGACTTGGGCATCCTGGCAGTATAATGCTGAGGCGAATTATTGAAAATTCAAATCGCTATACATTGAAAAGGCAAATGATATTGAACCCAAATGAGTTCAATTGTGCAGCCTGTTCACAAGGGAAATTGATAACCAGACCATCTCCAGTAAAAGTGGGAATTGAATCCCCTACATTCCTAGAAAGAATTCAAGGCGATATATGTGGACCTATTGATCCACAGTGTGGACCTTTCAAGTACTTTATGGTATTAATTGATGCGTCATCACGCTGGTCACACGTTTGTTTATTATCAACTCGCAATTTGGCATTCGCAAGATTACTTGCACAAATTATAAAATTGCGAGCACAGTTTCCAGATCATCCGATAAAGAAAATACGCCTTGATAATGCTGGAGAATATACATCACATGCATTTGATGATTTCTGCATGTCGATTGGAATTACTGTTGAACATCCTGTGCCTCATGTGCACACGCAAATTGGTCTGGCAGAATCATTTATTAAGCGATTGCAATTAATTGCAAGACCCTTGTTAATGAAATCAAGACTCCCTGTTTCTGCTTGGGGACATGCTATATTGCATGCAGTCGCACTTGTGAAAATAAGGCCGACAAGCTATCATAGCTACTCCCCTACACAAATTGTGTTTGGAAAGGAGCCCAATATATCCCACTTGCGAATTTTTGGGTGTGTGGTTTATGTACCGATTGCGCCACCACAACGCACAAAAATGGGACCTCAAAGAAGGTTGGGCATATATGTCGGGTATGAATCACCCTCGATTATTAAATATCTTGAGCCAAAAATGGGTGATTTATTTACTGCAAGATTTGCAGACTGTCATTTTGATGAAACTCAATTCCCGACATTAGGGGGATGAAATGATCAACTGAAAAAGGAAATATCTTGGCAAAGTCCATTTGATTTCCTTGATCCTCGTACAAGGCAATGCGAACTTGAAGTTCAAAGAATTGTGCATTTGCAGGGAATTGCAAATCAATTACCCGATGCTTTTAATGATGCTGCTAAAGTCACAAAATCATATATAAATGATGCAGCAAATGCACCAGCCAATATAAATGTCCCAGAAGGACAAATTCCAAGTGCAAATGAACCTACTGCACGCCTGAAGCGTGGTAGGCCTTTGGGTTCCAAGGATAAAAATCCACGAAAGAAGAAAATTATCCATATGGGTGATAAATCAATCACAGATGATACTCCCGAAGGAGAAATTGATTCAACCCCCGAAAAGGTTGAACCTGAAAATATTCACCCAAAAGAAAATGAAGTTATTGAAACTTCTTTCAATTATATCAATACTGGGAAATGTTGGAACCGAAAAGAAACAAACGTTGATAATGCCTTTGCATACAACGTTGCACTCGATGTAATGGAAAATAACGAGGATCCTGAACCAAGATCAGTTGAAGAATGTCGGAAAAGAAATGATTGGCCAAAATGGAAAGATGCGATTCAGTCTGAACTAGATTCACTGAATAAACGAAAGGTATTCGGCCCTATTGTCCAAACACCAAAAAATGTGAAGCCTGTTGGCTACAGATGGGTGTTTGTGAGAAAAAGAAATAAAAATAATGATATTGCCAAATATAAGGCAAGGCTTGTAGCCCAAGGTTTTTCACAACGACCGGGAATTGATTTTGAGGAAACATGAAACTTTTGACAAATTTCACTAACACGAGTATTTTTCAATAAAATATATCAGGTTTGGATTTATTAAATGAAGAGAGTTATGATTTGCGGGAAAGGGGTTTAAGGATATATTTCACTTTTTATTACTCAGGTGGGGTGCTTTAATTTCAAATGGCGCTGCAGTCCTCTCATGTCATGAAACTTTTGACAAGTCTCGTGGTACAACCGGGATAGATTGACCTTCAGCCTGTCACACTGAGGGTCCCCGGCATATGTGCCATGATACTTCTCATGATTTCATGTCATGAGATTACCTACCATGAAACTTTCGGCAGATTCCCACTACATGAGTATTTTCTGAAAAATCACATTTTTATTTACTCGTGTTAAGAAACTGTGCCCCCGAAAGCGCACGGAGTCAAAAATTGCAGTAATTTATAGTAAGTACCGGATCGTTCACTGGAGGATGTGCGATAGAAGCAGGGCCCACGCCATTTACTAAGATTTTCCACTCGGTTACTCGATTCAAGTTTGTGATTTGACTAACAACTACTTGACAGAATTTAAATTAGATTATGAAAGCAACTAAAATAAAGCAGATAAAATTATTCTAGAAAGCGAATTAAATTTAATCTAAGAAAGCAATAAAATTAATCTAAGAAAGCGATTAAGATTATCTAAGAAAGCAGATTTAAATTATGACAGAAGGGACAGGAAGAAAAGAATAAAGATTGGACAAGATTCAGATGAAACATAGTTAAACTTCCATTTTGTTACACAAATCTTAGCTTGGGATAATCCGTTCAGTTAGCTAATTCTCATGCTCTCTATACCATGTTCCCTTTAACAGACAGGTACTTACAGTAAGAGTTTACATGTTCTTAAGAAAATAAATTCTGAGATACCACAGACGCATAACCACCCTTACAATGCATTGCTAAGGTATGTTAATTATCTGTGGTGGACAAGCAACACCTGACAAATCATTTATTGAAGTGTCAAGTACCGTTATCATTCCCCCATGTCACGCCCAAAGATTCTAATTAAGCCCTGAACTATCCCTTAACTCTCAGTCCTAGTAGCAGTTACACAACTCTCAATACAACCGAGTGACCTCTAAAGAAAGCAGTTAAAAGAAAGCAGTAAAGAAAGCATTTAAAATCCTATCACTCGGAGGTTTCTGAAAGTTTGACCCTGGTAGTAAAAGAAAGCCCCCAGTCAGAATGACCGGATGTGGATCAAGAATTCCCTATTCTCGGTGAACCGCTCGCAGTGTTCACTTCTCGTCGGGTGTTATGAGATACAAACTAATGAAACGAACTAATAAATTAGTTCGTTCCGGATGCACTCACTCAGGACTCAAAAATAGGCTTTGGCAGAAGAAGATAACAGTTGAAAGAATACTCAACCCTACCTTAGAAAATAACCAAGGCCCGAATGTTGTTCCTCTAGTATTATCTGTCACACCTTATCGGAATCCAAGTGGAATCTGACCCAGTGCAATATTTAATACAAGATTTCCAACAAACAGCAATTTTGGAAAATAATAAATCTGAAAATCATTCCCTATCAGGTACTAGACTCTCAATAAGAACACAGACCCTTTCAGTCTAGGTGAGACCTAATCGCTGACTCTGCTTCTAATTTCCCAAAATCAACCCCCAGTCGGATGTGAATTAGTCATAACTGTCGAATTTATCCCTTACTCAGATCCAGATTTTATAAAGGAATTTTTGTTGGAAATTTATTATGAGACATCTGATTAAAATCAAGACTCATGTGTCCAAGGGAAGGATCCCAAAATAATATTGACCACAATATCTACATAATAATATCATGCATAAATTTATAGAGAAGTGTAAAATTAAATAACCCAAAATATAAAGTGGGTTTAGACAGAAGTTGACACACAGAAATGAAATAGCCGGAGATGAGAAGAATTTATTTGGCTAAAAAGATGGCAAAACGATTGGGTGGACTGCAAACATCTGCTGTCCAATTTCCCTCTCATTTGGATGGAATGATTTTTAGACAGTGGAATGCCTCAAATGATAGTTGCCGCCGTCATCTGAGACTCCACTATCTGTGAATTTTGATAAAAACCCACATGTTCTATTACTACAATAATCATTAGATGACATTGGCATATATCGTCTAACATTACTACAGTTCCAGATTCGGGTTTGAAATTAAGATAAAGAAAAGAAAACTGTATCCGGATAGGAGTCAGCTGAGCAGCTATTATAATCCCGGATGGACGAACCGCCAAGGCTTCCACCGGCCACTATCCAGACCATGCAAAATAACATCTAATAATTAATATACAGACCACGAGCTAGTTATCCGTGTGGGAATACCCGCCAACATTAGTCTGTTATATCTCTTACTAGCTGTTTCACACATCACGGAAAAGACAAAATAAATAAGAGAAAAATATTTTTGGGTCATCTTACATGAGAGACATTGGTTTCTCATGCAAGGTATGGAAATCATTCCATAATTACTCTTCATGTCTAAATAATCACTCATTCCATAATTAATTAATTACAGTCCGGATTATATACTTAGATCATTAGAGTTTAATTATTTGTAGAAAAATCTTTTAATGGGAAATTGAACAAAGTTCTTTATATCAAATTAATCATGGGTTGAGATCATTGGATTTCAACCTCAAAATATTAATATAAAGGTTCAATTAATTAATGGAGTGAGATGGAGAATAAAAATTTGGCAAAAGGTGCCACTTTGTCGCGATGCAGAGTTTGTGTCGCGGAGCGTGGCTCCGCGACAAAGGTTTCGCGACAAAGGGGTGGGAAATAAGAGAAATAAATATTTTTGAAAATTAGGGTTTGTTTTGTCGCTAAGCAAAAAATTTTGTCGCGGAACATGGTTCCGCGACAAGGAGGCATAGCGACAAAGGGTTGAAAATTGGTAAGGACATAATTCCTGGTCGCGGAACAAGGATTTTGTTGCGGTACGTGGTTCCGCGACAAAGGTTCCGCGCCAGAGTCCTCCCAGAATAAAATTACAAGTATTTGGGTCCTTGGTCGCTAATCAAGGATTTTGTCGCGGAACGTGGTTCCGCGACAAGAGTTGCATCGCGACCAAGGGGTTTCAAAATTAATGGCAAGGCATAATTTTCTGTCTCGGAATAAAATTTTGTCGCGGAACGTGGTTCCGCGACAAGGATGCTCCGCGACAAAAGCCATGCAGACAAAATGCAAGAATTTGGTCCTCTGTCGCTAAACAGGGGTTTTGTCGCGGAACGTGGTTCCGCGACAAGGTGTATGGCGACAAAGGGTTCAAAAATTTATAAAAATTTTGGCAGTATAACCCCTTATATTGCATTACATGGGTGTGCGTTGTGATCCGTGGGATCACAACGGGAAAATTACATTGCAACCCGTGGGGTTACAATGTGATGCAATACAATATAGGAAATGCAATTTTAAATAAAAATGCACAAACACTTTGACATTGTCCCTTTTTAGATCTAATGTACTAAAAATAAAAATGAAAATAAAACAAAATGAAAATACAAACTACCTAAAAACTAAACAGAACAAAAGAAAAGAACAAAAAAAAAAGAAACATAAAGACTAATCCTAAAACAACTATGCTAACAAAATGAAACCAAAAGTAAGACCTACACTAAATCTATCAAGGGATAATATCAAACACTCATGCATTCATTAAGCCTAATAAAGCATTAAACCTAACTAAAAATAATAAAAATGGTCAAGTGACCAAAAATACAAAAATAAAGCAATAAATATTATGGGAGATCCATAACACATTTTTGGTGGAACAGTTTCTTTATAACATCAAAACCAAAAATGGGTTAAACACACCCATTATTTGAGTGTTTCAAACCCAAAAGTACAAAAATATAAATCTGGAAAATAAAAGTGAACACTAGCTACACTTATTTATTACAAAGCATAAATTAAACTAAGCTAAGATCTACTACATTGCATAAAATAAATAAAACTATCTACCTACACTAATTTAGAGAGCACAGTGGTGCCTCCAAAACAGTAAAATAAACTAAGGTGTAGCTAGGTTACTGTTCAAGGGGGTGGGAGGTTATATTTATAGAGGTGGAAAATTAGCCCTAGGCCCATTAGGCCCATCTGGTCGCCAAACAACTGCTTTGTCGCGGAACAAATTGGTTAGGGACAAAACACTTTTTAGCTCCAAGATGGCGCCCAGGAGGGGCGGGAGCTCGAGATCCAGGGGAAAAGACAAACTTTCCATGTATTGCGGGACTTGAGGTCCTGGGAGCTTGGAACAGATTGAGCATGTGGGAAAATAAAGTTTGGAGCTCACGTGACTTGTCTGCTGCTTTGGTTTTCTCTGTCTGTCGCGGTCGCGATGCATTTGTCGCGGAACATTGTTCCGCGACAAATTTTTTTGTCTTGCTACTCCTCTCACAGTCTTGGAGTAAGATTTTGGGCGCGGAGCAATTTTTTGGTCGCGGAGCACTTGGTCGCGGAGTACCCTTCCGCGACAAAGAGTTAATTTTTCTCTCTCTCATTTCTTCATTCCAGCTTTCTCTTTTCTCTTTCCAGTCTGTCTCGATCCCATCTCTCTTTCTTCCCTCTTTCCTCTTTCATCCTCCATTCTTCTTTCTTCCTCCACTCAGTTTTCTTTTTCTTCGTTGTTCATCTTCCCAGTCTTCTTCTTTCTTTTTTATTTTCTTCTTTGTTTTCTTTTCCCTGTTTTCTGATTTCTTTGTTTTCTATTTTGGTAACTGAAATTGGGAATGGAGATGAAGATGTGGCCGGATCTGGAGCGGCGGCACGAAGACGAGGCAGCCGTGGTGGCGAAGGGCGGAGGAAGGAGCGGCGACTGAGGTGAGGGAGAATGGTGGCGGAAGCGGCGTGGTGGTGATGATGGTGTTGCGGTGGTGGCTCGATTTTTGGTGGATGAGGATGTAGGCGCGGCGGAACGATCGGAGCTGGGTGGTGCTCCGTTGGAAGAGGGGAATGGAGCGCTGGTGGCTCCGGTGGCGGCGACTGGAGGCGCTTGTGGTGCGAGGAGGCTGTGAGATGACGGCGGAAGAGGAGCCCTTGAGCAGATCTGGAAATTTAGGGGTTTTGTGGTGTTGGAATGGTTCGCCGGAGAAGGTGAGATGGGGCTGTCGACTGAGGACGAAGGCGGCGGATGGTGTTGGTGGTGAGTGGTGGGCGCCAGAGGCTGGAGGAATGGATTTTGGGGTTTGATGTTGGTGGCCGGCGGCGGATATGGTGGTGCGATGGCCGGAGTGTGGTGGTGGATCTGGGGGCTGCTGTTGATGACGACTCGGAGGAGATGGAGGCTGGATGTGGCTGGAAAATGGATGAGAGGTGCTGGTCACAGGGCGAAGGAAGGGATGGAGATGGGATGAGGGGCTGTTGGTGGTGGTCGGCCGGCGGCGCAGTGGTGGCGGCGGCTAGGGTTAGGTTTAGGTTTAGGTTTAGGGTTGAGGTTAGGATGGTGTTGGGTTTCGGCTTAGGTGTATTGGATTGGACTTGGTTGATGGTTGGAGTGGGCTTGAGGCACTTGGGCTTGTTGGGCCAAATTGAATGGAAGGAATTTGGACTGAAAAAGATGATTGGGCATAGTGAATTCTTGGACTGAAACTGTAAGATCAAATTAAACTGGGTATGAGCCCAATCACCTACAATTAATCAAAATCAAAAGTGATTAGTGGACCCATTATTTTTAATTACAGCAGAAAATGGAAATAGAGATAAACATAAGAAATAAATAAATATATACATCAAAATGTAAAAATAATATAAATATAATATTTATTCCACTTGATTATTTGGTTTGCATTCCATTTAATGAACCCAAGTTCCACCAAATAGACAACATCGAACCAAAATTAATCAAGTGGATGATTTTTAATATTTTATCATGTTTTTGGATTTTTTAATATAAAAAGTAATAAAATAATAATATTTTTGTATTTTTCAATACCAGCTTATTATTTATACAAACTTGCATAAATCTGTCAAATTCGACTGCTTTCTTATTTAAATAAGACCGGAATGCGATCAAATGTCCATGTTTACACACGGAAATAGATTGAAAATAATGGTCAATTTTGGCCATTATCAAAACATATTCCCCAGTTCTGGATGGAATAACATTCAGGTATCTAATGAGTCTAGCAGTACGAGAAAATCTCGAAATGAGGCTGATGGATGTTGTTACTGCATATTTATATGGCTCATTGGAAAATGATATTTATATGAAAATACCTGAAGGGTTTAAATTACCTGAGTCTTGCAACTCAAAACCCAGAGAAAATTATTCCATCAAACTGCAAAAATCGTTGTATGGGCTCAAGCAATCTGGCCGAATGTGGTACAACCGCCTCAGTGAAAGTTTGATAAAGGAATGCTATACAAATGACCCGATCAGCCCTTGTGTATTTATAAAGAAAAATGGGTCAGAATTTGTGATCGTCGCAGTCTATGTTGACGATTTAAATCTAATTGGAACTCCTGAAGAGTTGAAAAAGGCAGTCGAATATCTGAAAAAGGAGTTTGAAATCAAAGATTTCGGTAAAACAAAATTTTGCCTTGGCCTACAAATTGAGCATTTGGAAATGGGCATATTTGTTCATCAATCAGCTTATACCCAAAAGGTATTAAAGCAATTTCGAATGGATTATGCTCATCCGCTAAATAATCCAATGGTCGTTCGGACACTTGATCCTGCAAAGGATCCATTTAGGCCAAAAGAAGATAATGAAGAGCAACTTGGCCCAAAAATCCCATATTTAAGCGCAATTGGTGCGTTAATGTATCTTGCAAACAGCACGCGACCTGATATTGCGTTTGCAGTCAATCTACTCGCAAGATTCAGCTCTTGCCCTACTCAACGACATTGGAAAGGCATAAAGCATGTTTTTCGCTATCTCCAAGGAACAATTGATCTTGGGTTATTTTACTCAAAAGACTCTCGACATGAGTTAATTGGCTATGCCGATGCAGGTTATTTATCAGACCCACACAAAGCCAAATCTCAAACAGGCTATATCTTCACGTGTGGTGGAACTGCTATCTCTTGGAGGTCAATGAAGCAGACTCTAACTGCTACTTCTTCTAATCATGCCGAAATATTAGCAATCCATGAAGCAAGTCGAGAATGTGTTTGGTTGAGGTCAATGACTCAACATATATTGAAGAGTTGTGGTTTAATCATTGAACCACAAATGCCCCCAACAATTTTATTTGAAGATAATTCGGCTTGTGTAGCCCAGTTGAAAGGGGGTTATATTAAAGGACATAGAACGAAGCATATTTCACCAAAATTCTTCTACACTCATGATCTTCAAAAGAATGGTGAAGTCAATGTGCAACAAATTCGATCAGAAAATAATTTAGCGGATCTATTTACCAAGGCATTGCCGACTGCAACATTCGAGAAACTCGTGAAGAAAATTGGAATGCGGCGGCTTCGAGATTTAAAATGATGTCCAAATCAGGGGGAGCATCTGATACAAGAATACTGTACTCTTTTTCCTTCACTTGGATTTTTTCCCACTGGGTTTTTTCCTAGTAAGGTTTTAACGAGGCATATTCTTCGTATTGACGACATTCAAGGGGGAGTGTTATGCATGTAAACAAGACATGTGAATGTCTAGTGTTCAACATCCATGTTCATGCCTTGATCATAAGGTTAGACATGTGAAAGTCTTGAAATGTATATGCCTTGATTATGAGGTTAGTAAATAGTGAGAGGATAAAAAAGTTTATAAATAGCCTATGTAATGTATTGAGAAGAGTAAGTTAGAAAAATTTTATGCAAGCTTAATACTTGTTTCATCTCATAGCCATAATTATTACACTTTATCCATTTTATTATCCCACCTTTAAACTTCATTTCTTTCACCATTTAATCTCAATTTCCATTACAATACTTCCACTATAAACACAAGCTAATAAGTCATATACCATTTTATTGTACACATACATAAATAAAGATAGTTATTTCTATAACAATTATTGAATATTGATTGATCTATGATATATTTGCTTCCCTACTTAGGACCATCTAATGAAATAAAATAATACCCATCCATTTTTTTTTTTTTACAGAAATCATGCTCATCGCTTTAAATTTTAATTACTCCAAATGAAATTATTTTTGTGAATATCGGAATCTTCCAAAATATTATTGTCTAGCACTATATATGTTGGGAAATTCTCGGACCAACCGGAATCACCAAGCCACGGTCAAATGCCCTAAAACCTATAAAAATACTCAAACAAATATAATACACAATGTTAGTAACATTTAAGCTTAGAGAGCCTCAAGCATAAACTAATACCCAACCAGAGAGCAATGAAACCGACTCTCAATCCAACCACACCTTCATCGCCTCGCCACAATCATGGGCTGCAGATGGAAGGATACATGGAAGCCACAAAGGCTATTAGGTGGAGACAGCGCCACTTACCTCAATCATTCTAATTCAAAAGTGGGAGAACCTCTTTTATAGGGTTTAAGATAAAACCCTAACCTCAGATAGGTCAAGCCCAAATTAATGGATCAAAAACCCCAACAATATATACCAAGAGGATGTTGCAACCTAGCTAAGATTATCATCACATATTATAAAGAATTAGTTCCGATCCTTGATGCTATTAAGCACATGCATTGAATAAACGATATTACTGGTCAACGGAAGAAATGTCAATTTATACTAACCGGCACTCAAAATTATTATTTTTTTTTTTCATGGAATTATTATAAGTAAATTTTTACTAAAATCATTTTCTGGATCTTAATGGCAAGTCATCTGATTGTAATTTTGTTTCATGCAATGAGCATGCAGATTTCTGGGCAAGGAAAGGCGCTAGTGGAGGAGAAAGGATTGAAAAATGATTCTAATTCTATATGTAATCAGGGGCATTCGGGGGCGACAGAATGGATGGGAGTGGCTGGGACAAGTGAAATTTTCTGCAGGCTGTGTGTGGGGTAGATTTTTAGCTTGGTGTTTGGAGGGGTACTTGTAAATTTATGTCGAATGTAGATGTGGTGTCTGTAGCTTGAGGCAGAGTTATTAGCTGATTGTTGGGGATGTACTTGTAAACTTCTGTTTAATTTTACCTTATGTAATAATAATTAATAATTTTCCCTAAAAAAATAAATAAATGCTTGGTCTTATATTAGTAATGGAAATTTTTTATAAACAAAATTAAACATTTTTTTACTAAACTATCAAACAAATTAAAAACAAATGGGTAAAATGTTTATAGTACTCCATTACATATTTACATTTGTGAATAGTTGAATGAATATAAAAATTAAAGCATGACAATGGGTCGGGTGGCCGGGACTAAGATATAGTATTTTTTTAAAAAAAAAAATAGTGAGTATATGATATAGTACTCCAAGGATATGTTTCACTAATTAAACTATACAAAGAAGAGCATGGGATCAGGGAAATGGATTCAGATAATGGAGACGAAAACGTTGAATTATTTTTTGCAATAAATTTTCTACATTACTACATGTAATAACAGCTCATCGTAAGTCATTTTTTTTTTCACTTATTTCTAAATTGATTTCACATCATCCATTTTATACTCTCCTGTGAAACTCCGATCCTATGACTTATTAATAGTAATATACGTATATCTTACCTTTTTTAAACATAATATATATATATATATCCTTTTTTTCCCTTATTACATGCATTATAAGTATGTTGTTCTATTTTCAAAATTGTAGGGCGCCCACAGCCCACTAAACCTTTCCACTCATTAACATGAAAACAAATATTGCAGTTAACTGTTGGGTTTTAATAATAACTGTTGTATTATTAATGCAATAAAGAAATGGGCAATATATAAGCTGATGGTTAAAATTAAAGTTGTGGAGGATATCATATGTTTCATTCTCAAATAATACTCCCCACAGTGTTCAAATGTTTAAGAGTCTTGTTACAGACTTATTCAACACAATTTCAATGATTACATATTAGAATAAAACACCAAATTAAAAGAAACTGCTACAGCAGACATGTTCACATACTTACTTAGGGTTCTTACACAACGTGACAACCCCAAAAATATGATAAACAATTGGGTTTCAACTAATGCTTATAATTCTAAGTAAATATATCAAATTAAGCATATAGGAGTAGACCCGGCAATATGGGTAAATACACGTAGACACGACACGTACACGACCTGTGTTTTACATGTACGGGTCTTCAAAAAACAGATACGGGTCAAAACAGGTCGACCCGTTTAGTACACGAATACAATTTGGGTCAAATGCAGGTTTATCTGTTTTACCCGAATTGACCTGTTTTTTACCCGAATTGACCTGTTTTTTTTATACAAGTCACCTGTTATCTGAATCAGACACATATCTGTATTTTACCTGTATTTTACCTGTATATTTTAAGTACAATAGAATTAAATTTAAATAAAATACGCACAAGGTAAACTTTATGTTTAATATTGGATTTGAACTTTGGATTTTTTTTAAGTTTGAACTTTTGTATTTGAATGTTTGAAGATGAATTGCTGAGTTTATTAGGAATTTTAAGATTTGAATTATGGGAATGTAATATTTTATATTTTATTTTAAAAGTTTAAAAAGTAATTTGATATAATTTAGTAGAATAGAAGTAAACAGGTAAAATACAGGTAAACGGGTCACAGGTAAATTCGACACGCGTGTCCACATATTCAAATTCACGTGTATACAGCTCGACACGCATGTGATCCGTTTTTGAAACAGGTCGTGTACAGGTTTTGAAATACGGGTAAATTCTAAAAACAGGTCGTGTACAGATACAGATCAAACAGGTAAACAGGTACTTGACACGTATAACATACACGACCTGTTTACCCATATTGCCAGGTCTATATAGGAGTATATGATATTGATACGAGTAAGCATCCAAACCAATTCACCAATATAGTGAAGGGGTAAGAAAATTAATTGGTGTAAATTTAATTTTAAAAAAGGATTAAAAGGGGAAAAAAGGAATCAGACAAGACATGATGAAACCGGATTTTCAGGAAATTAGCAACAGCGGACTGTTTTCCAAGTCTCGGAAAGGTGGACACTATCTATTAGAGTACTATTTTCAGTTTTTTTTTTGTACACGACGACGACTATTAGACATGGTACATGCAATTTCACGTTAATATATTTAGTACTATATATTAAAAAAAAAATTATTAATTACTAACTATGAAATATCTATTAAAAGATGCAATAGTAATATACATGTATTGAATGATAATATTAATATGGAATTTAATAATGAAATTTATCATTGTATAATAAAAAAAATAATATGCTCAGCAACTACACTGCATGCCAGCTGAAGTTCCCATCATGAGTTATGCTTTATTTAGATCAAATTATAACATCTCAAAAATGATCTTCCTAGTATCATTATGAATCTAATTTTAATATTATTTTCTTTAAAAAAAAATACAATACTTGTCTCTTCTTCTATTTTTTAGGTAAAAAACACTTTATCTTAGAACACTCAAAATTTACCCCGCAAAAGGATTATTACCAATGAATTGGATAAAAGAAATAATATCAATATTATGATTAACTTAAATTTTATGTCGATTCATTTAATCATAACAAAATCTAAAGAGGAACTTAATTGAAACTGTATATTATAAGTATTTCAAAACATTTCAATCAATTTTATTTGAGATTTTTATTCTAAAATGTCTTGTTATAAAAAAAAATAATAATATCATTCTATCAGCTTAATAATATTTCACTGATATATATATATATATATATATAAAATATATATAGATTAAAATAACAAAATATAGCCGAAAATTCTACAATAAAACAATTCAAACAAATAACATTTTCTATAAAAATAAACTCTAACCCTAAAATAATTAATTTGCGTAAAACTAAAATTAATATGTAACAAATAATAATCCATCATAAATGGTTGTCTCATTCAGTGAATATAAATATAATTAGCAACTACCCGAACAATGGTGATGATGATAAAAGTTACACAGATTTTTTTTTCGGTATATTAGAACCGGATATTTTATTTTAAAAAGTACATAAATTATTTCACACAAATTTTATATATTTATATATATTTAAAAAAAAAAATGAATGGAATACTTGCCAAATTTCAATTTGCATAATTTTTAGTAAGTCGTCCATGATGGGCCACTTCTTAGGCCCAAACATATATGGGGTGGATTTTTCGGAGGAAGTAGTATATGTTTTCTTTTTGTTTCCCTTAATGAATTTTTTGGATATTTTGGGTTCAATTTATCTTACTCTATTAAAGGTTTTTAAAAAAGAATTATTAAAAAAAATGTATTATACTACAACTTAGTGATACAAAATATTTGACAATTGTGAGTAATTGTGTTAGGAAAATTGAATAAAACAATGGTCCAAAGATCATAAACTCATTACATGCTACACCAAAATGTCAAAGAAACTTCATTAATTATTAAAATCCAAACAATTCCAAATTGGCCATTATTAAGTTAGGCATTACTTCATTCAGAACATTCCTTGAATTTATTATTATTATTATTATTATTATTATTATTATTATTATTATTATTATTATTATTATTATTATTATTATTATCCCCACGAGTTTCCCCGAAAAATATTAAAGGAAAAAATCCCATACGTGTGATGGCTACTCTATTCCTAAATAATAAAACCAAATTGAATGGGTCAGCCTACTTTCCAAGTCAAGCAATTTTGTTAATGATAACTTATTCTGGATTGAAACTATTGTCCATCTCTAATTTACCAATTTCCCTTTTTATATAAGAAAAATTAATAGAATTCCGACAATTTGTTCCAAAATGCAAGTAAAATTCTAACATTTCGGCCACTTTTCACAGCCCAAAAAGTTAAGACAGATAAATGTAGTTTTTGTGGCTCATGATTGCCAACCAAGGTAATTAAGTTGAATTTAAGTCCAATAGTTGGAATATACTGTAAATAATATGAATGAAATTAAGTACTCATTAGTATTAGTTAAAGTACTCGGGACGCGTTAGTAGTTAGTAGTACTTGTTCATCTTCCTCGCATTTGTGTAAATCCACTGTTAATTATTACTGTATGACTTAAAATTGCTACAAACCATCAACCGAAATACTATAATTCAACAAGCCATTACAATTTACAATGTGGACACCAGACTTTTAGAGATTTGTTGAGCGTAAAATTTGTAGAGGGATGACACCTCTTTGATTGATGAACTTTGAAAGGAATTACAAGACTTGGGAACTACAGAAAGTAAAATACAAGAAAGCGGTAAATAAAATGTCTTGCAAAACGAAAAAGAAAAAGTACAGAAAGCTTTAAAGAATATGAAAATGCAGTTTCTGTGTTGATTTTGGGGGGAACCTCTCCAAATGAGCATCCCTTCGGCTTTTATAGACGGAGCCACTCAACCGTCAGACACCACGATCCCTTCCAGGACACTTGTCTTCACACCATCCCTCTTGCTGGCACTCAAACGGACGCCTTCAGGACACCTGTCTCCATGCGCTGGCACTCCAAAAAAACCTCCAAGGACCATTCATGTCGTCTTCTCATGAGTCCTGGGCTGACATAGTATGAGAAACGGGGTTCACACATGGATTGGGCTCGAAATAAATGGGTCAATAATTTGTGGGTTAACAGATGTCCCCCTCGCGTGATTTGTCTGATTAGGGTTTCCCAAGACAAATCTGCGCGTTCAATACGGGCCTGACCCATTTAGGCTATTATAAAAAGATGTCAGACCCCATCAGTCACCTTTTCTTTTTTCTATTTTTTTTTACTCGAATATCTCTTCCGAACCCCACGCATCCACACCCTCGGAAGCTCTTTTTTCGTCAATCAGAATACGAGCCGTGTCTGGACACCCCTGACCGCCACCTTCCTTGCGCTGACCGCCACGCTGCCTGGCGCCGTCGAGGCCTCCAAGGCCGCCACCTGCGTTCGTCAGGCCACCACCGTGAGGTATTCAGCCGCCACCAAGGGATCCTTGGCCGCCACTTAAAGCCTTTCGGCCGCCATCCACAACGCTCGGGCCGCCATTCTGCTCGCCTTCGCTGGCCGCCACTTTGCCTTTGCTGGCCGCCATTTTACCTTCGCTGGCCGCCATCCACAACGCCAGGGCCGCCATTCTGCTCGCCTTGGCCACCACTTCGCCCCCTGCTGGCCGCCACTTTGTCACGAGCAATGGCGGCTAATGTAGTCAAATCACTTACCAAGCTGCCTGGCCATCGTCTAGGCCTCCCTGGCCGCCATCTGCGTTTGCCTGGCTATCACCATGCGTGTCTAATATGCTGTCCACGTACACTAAGCATCGAGGTATCCCTGGCCGCCATTTGAAGCCTCTTAGCCGCCACCAAGGAGCGCCCGGCCGCCCTCACATCCAGCCGCCTTCTTGATCTCCTTGGCCGCCACTTCTACACATCCAGCCGCCTTCTTGATCTCCTTGGACGCCACTTCTACACATCCAGCCGCCATTTTGGTCCCTTTGGCCGCCATCTAGCTGCCAACCTGATCTTCTTGGCCGCCATCTACTCACATCTTTGCCGCCATCGAAACCTGCCCGGGTCGCCACTGCTGTCCTCTCACAACCGCTCGTCCTGGATGCGAACTGAAGAGGTGATAGGGACGAAGGACTTCTACTCGTCCGGAGATGGAAGACAAGATCACTTCCATTTTTTTGTATCTAAATCAGACGCTTACTCATTAATTGAAGGCACTAATCAAATAGTGTGAGGTCACTTGTGCTATTTGTATTTAATGAAGGATGGGTTTTAGGAATTTAATTTTTTTTTACATGTTTTATTATTATTATTATATATACTTATTTATTATTATTAGTATTATTTACCAATTACCCGGCCTCTAAGGCCACCATCGATAGCTTTCTAGGGCCACTATCGTGGGAATTTGCACCACCTTTGATTCGTCTCCCTCTTTACCGGGTCTCACTTCCTTGAAATGAGTCCCATATATAGGCCGACGCTTCTCTTCCTGTTCCTCCAGAAATTTTTCCAAGCGGACCGCTCTCTCGGCCAGCTGGGCAAGGTCATTGGAATCATGTACAATTAAATGTTCTTTTAATTTTGGCAGCATATTTGCCATTGCAATGTTGGCTATTTTCCCTATCAAGGGCAACCATCGTGCATTGACCCTTAAGTCTTTGTAATCTATTGCTAAATTTATTCGCCATTTCATCGGCAAATTGTTTAGCATTAATTAGATCTGCCAAACTAACTTGTGCTAATGGAGTGTAGAACCTGTCGTGGAAGACTCTCTCCAGAACGGCCCAATTCTGGATTGAGTTAGGCCGTAAAAATGCATACCACGCGAATGCAGGTCCTGTGAGGGACGAGCTGAAGAGCCTCAGCTTCAACCAATCATTCGCCGCCGCTTCCCCACATTGGGCAGTGAACCTGCTTACATGCTCCACAGTAGATTTGCCGTCATCCCCAGAGAATGTGGAGAATTCCAGCATTTTGAAGCCTCTTGTGTATGGTTGCATCGTATCCACCCAATCAGGGTAAGGCTTCCTATATGTAGGCCGCTCCATCGGCCTAAGTTGAATCCCGAAGTGTTGCTGCATTATGTCTGCAAGCAACTCGGGTGACACTGTTGGTGCCTGTGCAGGCGGCATTACAAGTGGGGGTGTAGTAGGAGCAATGGCGGATGGAGCAGCAGCTTGTGGCATCTGCCCCCAAGGTTGTGGCGTCTGCCCCCTGGCGGTGGCATCTGCCTCCCTGGCTGTATGGCCTGCCCCCAAGGCTGTGCCGCCTGTACTGGGGAATAGTTGGCCATGTAGGGTGTAATTGGCACATTCGGCACATGAGGCGCCGTTTGGCGTGGCTGCATACCAATGCCACCCGAGGCCGCTGTACAACCTGGAGAAGCTCTGGAGGCCACTAAACAGCCTGGTGCCGTATAAATCGGCACTGGAGGTGCCGCATTCCAAAATTCGGCATCATGGGTGCCACTGGCGTGAAGGCATAAGCAGCCTAATTCGGGTTTGGAAACGGACTAGCCAAGCCTCCAGCCTCAGGGAGTGGTGGTTGGCTGGGTACTATTCCCCAAGTCCGTTGTTGGCCGCCTGATGGCCCTGGACATGGCGGCGTGTTAGCATCGTTTGCAGGAACGGTTGCAGAAGCAGTTACTTCTTGTTGAGTCCGTAAAGAATTGAAGCCTCTGTCAATTTGATCGGCCATGGCGGGCCGTAAAACGTCCATAAGATGCCTCGTGAGTAGAGGCATGAACTCGGCCATCGATTGTGTCATCGAGAGCCGCATTTGTTCTGCAAATGTAGGGGTCTGCATGATCCCCTGTTGTGGTTGTGCAGCATTCGTCGTCTTAGTCACCTCTTCAGACGACGCTCTAACAGGTGTCTTCTCTTGCAGAGAAATTTCTTCAAACTTCTGTGTAAGTTCACACACCAAACGTCCAGATCTTAGACGCATACACTTCTTTGAAGCGGATTTGGCTTTAACTTCGGTCTCACTGGGCGTGCCAATTTGTTGAGCGTAAAATTTGTAGAGGGATGACACCTCTTTTGATTGATGAACTTTGAAAGGAATTACAAGACTTGGGAACTACAGAAAGTAAAATACAGGAAAGCGGTAAATAAAATGACTTGCAAAACGAAAAAGAAAAAGTACAGAAAGCTTTAAAGAATATGAAAATGCAGTTTATGTGTTGATTTTGGGGGGGAACCTCTCCAAGTGAGCATCCCTTCGGCTTTTATAGACGGAGCCACTCAACCGTCAGACACAACGATCGCTTCCAGGACACTTGTCTTCACACCATCCCTCTTGCTGGCACTCAAACGGACGCCTTCAGGACACCTGTCTCCATGCGCTCCATGCGCTGGCACTCCAAAAAAACCTCCAAGGACCATTCCTATCGTCTTCTCATGAGTCCTGGGCTGACATAGTATGAGAAACGGGGTTTACACATGGATTGAGCTCAAAATAAATGGGTCAATAATTTGTGGGTTAACAAGATTATTGATACAAGTAGTAGATTTTATTTTTTAGATGAATATATTAGTGTATCATAAGCTTCACTGAATCCAAGACTAATTTCTCGATAATTGAGTGAACATTAAAGGGTTAAAATTAAAACAATTTTAGCAATCCGGTTACGGTACAACCCCTTCAAGAGCCTTTAGGTGCAGACATCACAAAAAAGTCATCCCGCATCACAAAACACCTATATGAGCATCACATAATTGGCATCACAACACATCTTTCCCCAACACACAAAATACATCATTTCATGCATCACACAACACAACTCTCACATCACACACATGGTGGCTGCACATGCAGCCACGTGCACACTAACCCCTTCCCAATTTTAGGTCCTTTCCTTAAAAACTTTCTTACATTTACAATTCCAATTCAAATAGATTCACTACATACATTCTACCATAGGAAAAAATATACATATATACAGCAGCCACGAACTACACTGAGAAAAATTAAAATTAAAATTAAAATTAAAAAAAACAAAAAAAACCAACACCCCAATTGAAAAGCTTCAATAACCAAAGAATTTGGGATGTTTGAGAGTCAGCAGATTCGGCAGCAGATAGCAGATTCGGATAGAGAATTGTGAGAGGATATGTCGATTCAATATGCTATATGCTGTTAAAATCCGCTAACAACCAAACACACTCAAAATTGTATAATATAATTTCCCAACTTGTGCCCGTTTCGACAAAAAATCGATAAAGATTGCGTTCAAGAGTTTGCAAGTCATCAATAGAATCTTCTCCCTAGTTGTGGGCTTTCTAATAGGCATTCATCATTATTTTATCTACTCCTGCCCTGTACATATGGAATGTTGAATTATTCTATCGACCAACTTGAATTCCATTGCATCAAATTTTATTTTTCTTACTTAAATTTATCAAGATAGAAAATTCCACATGTCTTTGTAATTTAATTATTACTACCACTGGCATAAGGAAGTTATGAACAGGTCATAACTAAGAGCCAAAGACTTTTAGTATTAATCATAGTGGAAGTCCCTTTACCTTGTGAAGGCCTTTTTTCAATACTTACACACGTATATGAAGAATAAATTGTTAATTACAATCATTACAATTTGGAGTAACTTCTTCTAACTGCCAGTTTTGAATTTTTCTACTACTTTTTTTGGGTGACAATTTTTACAATATTGACCGGAATTCAATTACAGCCGTAGGCCGCCACGATTTGTAGCCTACCACAATAATCGCCTCAACACTCTCTCTCTCTCTCTCTCAAATTCTCTATTTTAATTACTTAATAAAATGATATTTTTCCATCTCAATATCTTTTTGTATCTATGATGATATTACTTGGAGTGGATAACAAATTTGACTAAATAGTAGATAGACCGGTCCGGTAATTAGTTATTAGTTGTTAACTGATTACAAGAATATTTTAAGACCGATTTTTTGTCTACAGTGAGTTGAAATCCAAAATGATACTCCTTGCATCGGATTCAAAAAGAGATGATATATGACAATGTTTAAGTTATTTTTATCTCTTTAAAAATACTATTTTATCTCACAAATAAGCTGATTCAAAATAGTTATTTTGTCAAATTAACACACCATATATTGGATGAATCTATTTTCTCCCACGCAGCCTCTATGTTTATAAAGTATAAGTACATATTCTAAAACTATATTATTATACAAATCTAAAAAAAATTTCAAAAGGTTGGATCGAGGGAGGTGGTGTGTAGTAAATAGTAATGCAATAGAACTCATACAGTCATACTCAAGATTTTTCTCTATTTATTTATTTATTATTATTATTATTATTATTATTATTATTATTAATGTTCCGAACTACTACTGTATGTTTGCAACAATTATATGGGCCCCAAGGATTGAGATGTTACAGCATATCTTGTAGGCCTGGCCTACACCCCGGGGCCCAACGCCTTTACAAAGTTTTGTAGTATGAACTACCACAAACCCAATCAACTCGTCTTGCTCATTATCGGAACGCCTTCGTATTTTCTAGTAGAGCTCAGCTGTTGGAATAAATAAGCCCGCTTAACTTCAAACAATTTTGATATTGATCTGTTCATTTAATAGAATTATACAAGCTTGAAATATTTTAATATTTAAAAAATAAATGAACTTACTATAATTTATTTATAATTCTAAATTATCTACTATTACTTTATTAGAAATTTATTGAAACTTTTAGTAAATACGTAGGAGTATTAGATTTAGTAACTATCATAAACGGCATTTACCATCTTTGTTTCTGTGGAAAATTGTTCCCGTAATCGACTGTGTAGTCGCTATAGTACCCTTTTTGTCACAATGAAAATGTTTACCCCTTTATAGCCCATTCATAGGGAGTCAGAAATGCAATCACCAAGACAATGATGAGGTATGCATCACCATGTCCGGTAGTGATATCAATCAATTCATTTCCTATTACTACTCCTCCTACTAATTATGAAAGGTGAGTACAATTTTTATTAAGTTTTAATTGATGCATTGATCACTCTCTACCTATAGCCCAATTGAGTTGCAGCAAATACTGGAAAATCACTCCAGTCTCCAGACAGACTTTTACCCACAATGTTCTCCTCTCTTTGACATGCACACCCAGAGCAGAGCACTGCATAGCATGCAATCTGGCGATTTTCCACAATGACTAGGAGGACGACTTGGGCTTTGTTATGTAAGACTGTTGGGCAATAACATTATGATGATTCATGACCGATTTGAACTAGAGGCACAAGCACCACACTGCACCCCTCCCTTGTCCCATGACTATGCCCTGCACAGTTCACAGTTTGCACTCTGAGTAAGTACAAAAGTAGTACACACTTCATTTTCATGTATAGATGCTGTAATATTCATACATGATTCATGCTTAAATGTATACTTCCTCCATCTCGTTATGTATTTTATACTTCCACTTTTTATGCAGATCAATGCACATTTTAAATCATCGGTAACTCAAGTTCGGTATAAGTAAAAATTCTAAAAGTTCGATATTTAAAAACTACACGACGAGACGAATCTAACGAGATCTCACTTGACTATATTTTAACTTGTATAACTATGATAAAACTTTAATGTAAAAATCTGTGTGTGAATAGTAACACACTACCAAATGTAAACAATAATACGAGACGGAGGTAGTATACAAGAACAATACACAAAGCAACATGAAAAAAACCTTCATTTCTTTTTAATAGTATGAAATTATTCCATACCTTCATGCATTCAAAGAAACACAAAGCAATCAAAATAACATGCAGGATGGTTGGTTCACGGAATATAATGGGAACGTGAATGAACCGGATTCTTATTAAATAAAAGAAGGCAATTGATTCTAACAAATAGAAAAATGCATTCAATTAATCTTAATTTATGAATAATCATTTCAAATGCATTGTTATTCCATAAAATGGATTATATCATAATATATATATACACACATATATTCCATCAATTCATAGTTTATTATAATTCCATTCCATTCCCACACATTTGGTTCACTTCCAGCAAACCAACCACACCATAAGAGATTTGAACACAAAGTGTATATCTTGAACCATTTACCATGGAATGATTCTGCCTCTTGGTCCTGCTGTAGTCTGCAAATAACTGAAGGCAGCTTCTCTCAATTAAGAAATACACGTATGGTTGTTGTCAACCAAGATGCTTGCCACTGATGTCCTGCAGATTCATATGACTAATCAAATCATAGAGTTCATACAGAATGCACGGAAATAGAGCAGCTATAGTCGAGTTCTACTTAAGAAATATAGGAGCAAGGGAACTAGCATTGTTCCAACATTTAACGGAACCAAAAGGAACTAGACATTCATCTCATTAATTTACCAAAAATTCAGGCATGCTAACCAAATAAACCTAAACTTTCACTAAATATACAGCCTTGTTGGCAGATCAAAATGAAAATAAACATGACATCACTATAATATGAATAACCATAAATGCAAACAACTTATTTCAAGAGAAAGTTTTGATTACAGTCTACAGAGTAGTCTTGAATTTTGGATTTACAATAGAAATGTTGAATTTGTCTTGTGTTTTACTATTCATTGTATGAATCCATAATTGAAGTTTTTTTATTTTAAAACTCAACATATCATCATTAAAATTCAACATCCAGAATTGCCCTAAGGGGCATATAAGCTAAGAGTCAAGACAGCCCTAAGGGCCAATGCCTGCTTAACTGCTCTCTCTATTCAAAGATACTAGAAGTATATCATAAGGTAGATGTAGATCAAGAATATAAGGAATTAAACGATGAAAGTATGGATGAACAACGACGGACCTGAACTTTGCAGTTATAGCATAAGGGTAAAATAAAAAATAATAAATAAATAAAATCCTATCGACTAAAGAAAATGAATGAACCAGTGGTTTTTTTTATTTGAAACTGACTGTTACTTTTATGAGGTCACATAGTCGTTTCAATAAGGTTCATTCTAAAAATTAAAATTGAATAGCCCTTCATGCAAAAAGAAATTTCTCTAACTCAAAATTGAAACAAATAATAATTGGTATCGTATCCTTAATTCTGAAACATTAAAGCAGCATCATCACTAAAATCAGTCAATACTCGAGATAATTGCAATACCCGGGAAATAAATGCTTACTCATCAAAATTCGCTTTCTTCACCACCCTGCATTTAAAACAAACATAATCGTGTTATCTGCATACATCCACAAAATCTTATTATAAAAATTTGTATTTATTACACTAGTGTGAATTTCACGCGAAGTTTGAACTTTTGGCAGTATAAGTATGAGGCAATTAGAGAATACCATAACCATCAACATATACAATCAAACATATAGAGCAAGGTAAAAGACAGAGAGGCGCTTAGAAAAATGGAGCAAGGGAAAGGACAGCCCCAACAACAACAAAACCCACCAACTCCAATGAGATGCCCACGTTGTAGCTCCTTGGATACTAAGTTTGATTACTTCAATAACCGTAGCCTTGCACAACCCCGACACCATTGCAGGACTTGCAAACGGCAATGGACTGTTGGTGGAAAGCTGAGGAATATTCCAATTGGAGGTAGCAGCAGATCAATTAGTAAGCAAGCCAAAGCCTCGTCTTCTAGATCTGGCAGTTGGGGAGCTCACTCCTCACAAGCCACATCCAAGATGGAAGAAGAACACCTACAGAATGCACAAATCTTGTCCCAAACAGAAGCCACAGCACCTCAAGATTTCGATGAAGACATCACACAACCAACTACAAACCTGCCTGAGGTAAGTGAACTCCCCTGTCCGAAATCAAAAGTTATTAATCAACATGTAGCTTATGGAAGTGAATCCAGTACAGATGGTGGAAACATGAGAATTGTAGAGGAGTGGAATATTCAGGAAATTTCATCACAGCAGGTACTACCAGAACTTATTCCGATACATAATTCACCCTACCAGCCTCACGATCAAGCCAACACTGTACCTCCTCGTGATTTTTACAACAATAGTTTAATTGATCCTGGACAGCATGAAAATTCATTACCCCAAGAAATCCCAAATGATTAAAACTTCTCTACATCAGATCATAGTTTACAGAACAACTTCATTGGCAATTCAACCAACCAAGAAGAGGACAGTTTTTTTGTCAGCATTGATGAATCGATCAACAACCCAGATGATGATACTTCTTCTGTCAACATTGATGAATGGCTTAACCTTTCAGACCATAGTACACCATGAGGAATAAATGCAACCGGGTTTTTATCCAAGCACTAGTTACATGTACAAGTACACCTGTTCTTGATTTAATTTTAATGAGTAATATTTGTTGAATCTCATTATGCTCCTTACATTATGATAATTAAGTTTATTAGCATATTATTTTCAAAATTTCAACAAGGAAATGAATTGGTGATTGATAAAAATGGAATTTGCAGAAGTGCCCCTAAATATGGATTTGGATCGGGTCAGGTTTTTATAAACCTATAAGAAATATGTTTGGAACATATTTTCAATGAGATAAATATTATTATTCTATAACCAACACCACAAATATTTATATTTATGTTAATAAAAAGAGCAATAGCGACGATTAGTGAAAGAAAATTTGAGGAAATGGAAAACAAATTTTATTGGTTGATCCAATTGACATAATTACTTAATTGGTGTGATTGAAATGCAGCCTCTGAATTGGTAGCTACCAATAATAAACACCAGTAATGATATGTGTAATAATAATAGAAGAAAAAATATTGTAAAAGAAATCCTAGGCACAACTAAACTATCAGATCCATCATTCCAATTCAATGTTTCATAGAAATCCTAAACATTTTATCATGTATTCCCACATGTCTCTCCTCTGTTGGAGGCAGTGAAATCAGAGAAATAGTACATGCATAACCACATCTAGAGGCAGAGATCAGTCTTTGTTAGATGACTTTCTCGATCATTATAAGGAATTATTCTTACATGCCCATAGTTCATTGCCCTGTGCAAGCCATGCAAAAGTATTAAGGTTGTGCAACACTAAAGTTCTTTGAAATTTAAACCATGCCCACGAAACTCCATATTCCAAGAGCCACAGCCAATGCATACAAATATACAACAAGAGTGGTGAATCTCAGACACGAGGATCATTTTCTCCTTTGTTTAGCTCTATCTTCATGTCCAACCTTTTGTACTAATTCACTTTTATCTAGTGCAATATAATCACAAACCATGCATAGTTCTATGCTCATAAGTCATAACTCCTACGTATCCCATTGAAACAATAACTATGAAGTGACAAATCCCTCACTAGATTCCACAAACTCTAGCAGGCTTGTAGCACCAACTCCAGGATTCTTAGGTGGCAACAACTAAATATTAGAATGTTAGTTTTCTATAAACTTCAATTCCACAAACGTTCAAAATGCATTATTCAGCTAATCTGGAAAAAATGACCTACATTAGGCCAGAAAAACACCACTTTCTTGCTACACCTTGGGGTATAAATCAAACCAAACGATTTCACTCTTTAATCATAATTCGTCAAGGACAAAAAATAATACTAATAATAACAGCAATATATAAATGATATAGCAAGCGCATGAAAATTTAACGTTTGAATTAAACAATCGAAAAGAAAATGCTCGAACTGAGTAAATAGAAAGAAGATAGCGTCGCGCCGAACACAATCTTCGGCTCAACAAGTAGCCTACGTTGATGAGATGTACATTAACGACTTACTTACTACACGGGAGATGCTTCCCGGCATTTCCATTTTGATGAATTCCCTCGGACCGGAGAGATGCCCTAGACTTTCGGATCCAAAGTAAACTCCATTTTTAATTTACTAGTAAAACATTTTAAGCTTTGGGCTCCTAATGCAACTTTTACACTAAAGACCCCGGTGGATAGTGAAAAGTGATTTGGATCTTGTACATTAAAAAGGTGTTTCTTGTAAAAGGCTTTGGTTATGGCCCTTTTACCACTTGACCGCGGAGAGTAGGGGTGGGAATAGGTCAGGCTATCCGATGAGGGCCTACGGCCTGGCCTGGACTGGTCTTTTTACCAAATAGGCTAGGTTTGGGTACTTCTTAAGGCCTATTTAGCTATATAGATATAGGTCAGGCCTTATAGAAAGCCTACTTAAGCCTAGTAGGCCGGCCTGTTTACTTTTTATATATAATCTTTTATAATTTATTAATATTATTATTTATTATTTATTTAATATTTATATATATTTTTAAAATAAAAATTAATAAGCTTAAATAGGCCACTTAAAGACCTGAAGCCTGGCCTATTTAATTAAAAAGGCCAGGCTAAGGTCTGTAAACAAAGCCTATAAAAGCTAATAGGCCAGGCTCAGGCCTTTCAAAACTATAGTAGGTCTAGGTCGTACAAAGCCAAGACTGGCCTGGTCTGGCCTATTCCCACCCCTAGCGGAGAGATTAGGGATCGGGTGTAGAATTGAATCTCAAAACTTGAAAACCAAGGACTTCATCGACCAAGCCTTAATCCTAAAAAGGCACTAACATTAATAATAAAAATAAAATAAAATAGTAGGAGTAAATAATTTTGAGTAATCAATAATTGTTCTAGTAATAACAATCGTCGGTTGGCCTGATTGGTATCAGGCCCTGAAAAAAAAATAACCCTTCGATATTCATTAGATGTTCGAGGCATTAGTTTTGAGTTCAATGTATCTTGAGGATACCCATAAAAAATAATTGTTCAAGTAATTTAAACTTTTAAATAACACGCCTCAAAATAATTCCAGAGATGTTGAGCTTTCTAGCTTAATAGAAAGCTTTTTAAACTCCTATGCATAGATGTTTGTAAAAGCAATGCAATATGCGTTTTAAATGATTGATGAGGATTTAGTTTTGATATATTATTTTATTTGGCTAAACGATTATTTCCTGTGTCTTTTTAATGCTTCATTTTTGTATTTTATTTTATGCAGACACATTTTTAAATATTAATAATTTTAATAATCCTTCCGTTTGGAAATAGTTGTAATATTTGCATAGTTATTACTATTCATTGGGTAATTTTAATTCAAATTTTTAATACAGGTATACAAGATAAAACATAATCAAGTGGGATCTTTTATATTCGTCTAATCGCGTAGTTTTAGAATATAATATTTTATAATTTTTAATTTTACACGATTTGAGATATTAAGCGTTAAAAAATGTGTATTGGATAACGTGAAATGCAGTAATGTTATATTTTTTAGAAAATTGAGGGAGTAGTATACAAGTAAAAATTACTCCCTCTGTTCATTTTTAGTTGTCTCTTTCAGCTCAATTTCAATAACCAATGTTTGCATTAATTAACTCATAAATTTACATTTTTACCCTTCAACTAAAGTCATTCTTAATAAATGTCAACAAATAACATTTATGTAAAGTGAAGGGCAATATAGTAAAAACATAACATAACTACCTATAACTACCTAAAAATGACAACTATTTTGGAACACTTTTTACTCTCTAAAAAGACAACTAAAAAGGAACGGAGGGAGTATTTAAAAATAAATAATACTTCTATTATAAAACTATAACAAACCATTCCCAAGGGCACGGATACAGGAGCTACTCCCAAATGAAGCAACCGCCGATTAGACTGATGGTCTGTTCTGCGAGCAGAGCTGGAGCTGTAGGGAGCTGTAGCTGTCAGTTCTATTTAAGTGTTATGTACAACTAGCTGTAGCTGTAAAAAAAAATGTATGAAATGACATAAAAGGACAAATAATTTTTGTTTTGTTTTGTTTTTTTGCTTACAAAAGGACACATATTCATTTCATATTTAATGAATTAAATTAAAATTAAAAATAATTCTAGTATAAAATAAAATGAACCAAATGCAAACAAAAATATTTATATAATTCCAAAGAAAAATTCATATAAAATAATAATCATTGTACCCAAAAGAAAAAGAAAAAGGAAAAAAAAAGAAAGAAAAAAAAAGCAATGTAATATTCATCGCGTGCGTGCATTCCATATTGAGGATGCAATTCTGTTCCGAGTCTCCATCATCTCATTTTCTTCTAACCACTGTTCATTGTTCGCCTCATATGTGTGGATATTGTGAAGTTCATCTCGTGGTATGTAATTTGGATTTTGATCCAACGTAACAAAAAGCAAATCCTCTTGCGAATTTTTGCGAATGTAGTTATGCAATGCAAATGTGGCCATGATAACATCAATTTGAGTTTGAACAGTAAACTGGGGCATCCTACTCAAAATCTTCCAGTGTTTCTTCAACACTCCAAAATGATCGCTCAATACAACTTCTTAGAGATGAATGTGAACGATTGAAAGCTTCTTGCATATTAGTCGGCGGCTCATTTTGGAATTGAGATTGATGATATCTGGTCTTTGAATATGGAACCAAATATCCTTTCCTATCTGGATATTCTTACCTTCGGGTGGATGTGGGAAATTCATGGATGGCGTGGTTATTGCGTGAATAAAAACACGGTGTCATGTGCTGACCCCTCCCATCCAACAGATATAAAAGTAAAAACACATATCAAAATCACAAACTGCCATTATATTAAGTGTAGGTAACCCTTTCCTCCCTATATACCGTAGTTGTTGAGACTCCGGGATACACGCTCCTATGTGTGTACCGTCAATGAATCAAATACAATCCTGTATGTAATTTAGCAATGTATATTGTTAATCATATAATTTGACAGATAAAAACATAATAGAAAATAAATAATATTGTACCTTGAAATACGGCATGTATCTTTTATCATTCTGTATCTTATAGGGAATGCATTGAAATCGTGTATCTTATGGCCTAATAATGTCATGTGCAAGACCTTTGAAACCTTTGCTTCTACCTGTTATCGCCTCTAAAACCTCATGAAATGTTGTGCTAATAGTCGATCCTTCTCGTTGAAACCGCTCCCCAACATCCCTATTAGACACACATAATGCAATAGTGTATAAAAATATTCCCAATTTCTCAACAGTTGACATGTTATCACTCGAATGCAATCCATATCTTGACTCTAGTTCACCACATAATTTTATGAATAAAAATTTATCCATCCTAAAAGCATTTACACATCGAATTGGATGGCCATGCAAAACTTCTTTCATCTAAGTCTCTCCCGTATGAGAAAATGTCATGCATGGTTCTCTATATATACACTTATAAAAGTATGCAGCTGCCATTGTACTTGCAATGCATGAATTCTGGATAAAATATAAACATTTCTTCCTTTTTCCTCTTCAACTCAAGTTCAATATCCATGAATTCCACCTATTAGAAGAACACGTAGAATATATTATTTGATTTTAGAAAAATAATGAAGGAAAAAAAAATATATAACACAGAATTAAAAACATATAATAAATCGTCAACCACACCCATAGCTGAAGCGATGCTATATTTTCCAACTTGCTTCGCATGAGAAGCAAAATCAGATTCTATTAATTCGAAAAAAACGTTGCTGATTCCCATACTGCTTGGCCAAATACTCTTTGAACAAAGCAAATCCAAATGATTCTCTTCTTTTACGCTTCAATTACCCATGCTTAGAACTGTTATCTGTTGTCTTTTGGATTTTGTTAGGCTCCCCACTTCTTGGCAAAGAGACATCTTGTTGGCTCACCTCATTTAGAAAATCACTAAAGAAATTTCGTTCTTGATTTTCAAGATTCTCTAAACGAAGACTACTGAGAGCAGCTTGAGCGTGAACATCTACACCGTCATTATCAGCGACACCATCATCCTCATCAAGGGTTGCATGGTAAGCCCCACTTGATGGAGTATTATCCATAGACGGTGCAGCGCAATCCATCCCACTGGCAACAACATCTCCAAACAATTGACTCCATGCGTCTTGCAATTCAATGGATGGTTTTTTTTCATTAACTTTTTAACAGCTGGATTTTCCTACACAATAATTTAGAGAATTATTAAATTTGATCACGCGCATAAAACAACATTAAATGAAAGAATGAGTATTATAAGTATTACCTTAATTTTCTTTTCCCACCATTCATCCGAACAATCAAGTTTTCCGGTACTCACATTCCACCCTAAGCCAGTTTCTCTATTCTTCAAATACTTCCAAAGATTGTAGTCTTTTTCCATTGCATCCAATTTGTTCTTTGAAGTTTTGTCACTATTTAATTTTTGGTTCACTACTTTCTCAAATTGTGGTTGTAGGTCTACCCACTTAAAATGACGAGCTCTGCCATTCTTCATGGCGTATTTGTTCAATATATCACACAAGGCCAAAGCATGTTTATCCGTCCATGAAAAGAGGTAATTCTTTGCATTATCAGTATTCGATGCCATCTACAAAGCAAGGGTTTTCAGATGACTTCAAATTTACAAGAATTCCAATGTTGAAACTATTAGTTTGCTAACCAAATTAGATGTGGATCTTAACAAATACATTAACTACTCAAGCTTACTAAAACATTAACTAACAATAGCCACACACCAACAGATATTATGTTCAGAGCAAGGATTACATTCTTATCGTCTGTTATTCTATTTAAACCACTAAATTCGACAAAATCAAAAGCTGTGGCAAAAGGAAAATCACAAAGGCACGATAAGTACTAACAAGACAAACCATTATAAGACAACTAGCAAAACCTATCGTGGCAATTTAGATCTAAAGAAAAAGGTTGCATAATCATTCAAAAACTCAAAACTCATGTCAGAAGATCAAGCCTATAACAAAAAATACATCATATCAGCAACCTCTAATATGAATAATATTAATTCTTGTAAATTTTGAAACAAGTGCTCTTTAACGTTGAAACAACAGACACTCATAGGAAACACTTTAACACAAAATCCAAAATCACCAAATTCCACAAACATTTTAACACTTTAACACTCATACAGACTTTTTTATATTTTCCTCTGAACAAAATGAGAATGTCCAGAAAATCGTCCATCCAAAATGCAAACAATTAGTATATGACAGCAACTAATATCGCCAACAGAGTCAAGAAAGCAATAGCTGAGTGCTCCTATAGGATATGAACTTCTTTGCATACATTGAAACATAATACAGACCGACGGATTCATGTTTCAGGAAAATAAAAAAAATAAAATAAAACTAAAGACAAGATAAGCATCATCAGGAGTCATAGAGCATGGTAAAATATCTAGACTTCTTTAAAGGAAAGATTCTCGAAACATGCTGAAGGGTTTAGAACTAATGTTGTCCCATTACACTCTTGATTTCCTTAAACTCGAACACGATCGATTTATATTTATTACACGTACATGATCTGAGTTGCTAATCACAGAAGGCTTTCGCACTATGCGGAGCATCAATTCGAGCACAGGGCTGCATCGGCGTCACGCAGATGCGCGGCGCTGCGTCCTCGCCGTCGACGTCCCCATCTCCTCCCTACTCCGGCATTACTTCGCCTCTTCCGGGAAGTCACCGGAGTTCTCCCCAAAAACCCCCCAATGTGCAATAACAGAAACGAGAAAATAATTGGGAAGAAGAAATTGGGGGTGGGGGGATGGATAGAAATCCATAAAATTGGGAAGAAAAAAGAGGAAAGAATTGAACCTTGATTGAAGAGGGAGCCGCTGCGTGCGCCGCCGAGAGGAGAACGAGACGAGAGAAGAAGAAAGGGATGAGAGGAAAAAAAATAGCGTTGTCTGTGCCCTTGGTTAAATTTGTAATTCCTAAAAAATAAGCTGGTACAAGTAGCTTCTAAAAAGAAGCTTTTAAAAGCTGAAATGGAGGGAGTAGTAATTTATATCAAATTAAATTAAATTTAATTATTAAATCTGGTTATATCATTGGTCTTGGGTCCAATGAGGCCTGGGGATACCCTGGTATTCACCTAAAAAAAATCTGGTTATATCATTGGTTGGGCTCTATCTTTAGCCTTGTTTTGATTGGCCCAACACCTTTGCAATATTTGGTTTCATATAGTGCTTCCGTCTTTTCGGTTAGTAACTTAGTATCATTGGTATTTTGCACAATGGCCATGGCAAAAGAGCTAAATGGAATTAGCTTATTCAAGGTAATACGAAACATATTAGCTTATTTAGAAACACAAAACAACTTAAAATAGTGTTCAATTGGCTATTTTGTAAACGCTGTAAATAGCCGCATTTTGGATTTTAGCTTATTCTAGACAAAAAATTGGTCTCGAATTCGTCAGACAGCTAATTTTAACTAATTATTACTCACATAATCAGTTAACAACTAACAACTAATTCCCAAACAGACCCAATATTAAATTGTTAATAATTTAACTTTGTCTCAAATTTTTATAACACTTAATTGAAAAAAACATAGTTAAGTGATAATTTTTTTTAGATACATTTAAACTTATAGCTAGTTTTACAATATTAAATTTTTATAATTTTTAATTATACACAATTTAAGTTACTGTAGTATTAATTATTGAAATATGTATCAACATACGTATGGGGCTCTAAAGACATACTCCATTCATTATTTTTTAGTGTAAAACTTTTATTTTTTGAATGTTTCATAATAAATGTTTCATTACCATATATAGAATGTTTCTAAAGGTGAAAGACTCCCATTAAAGTACTTTTGTTCCTTGCATTAAATCTCGTTCCATATTTTCTTACGTTACATTTAAAAAAATGGAGAAAATGGAGGATTTTTTTTATACATATTTCAATGATTATATCATTAAAATTGTACAATTTATAATACGTATGTATCAACATATTTATGACTATATCGCTAGACCCAGACTAATCAAAACTATAATGAATAGTAAAATATGAAAGAAGTAGAGTTGTAGAAAAGACCAAAACGCTAGTTCCAAACGACTTCCAAAGAAAAACATATACATACTACAGTAATCTATTTTATATACGAAGTATCTATAATCTCATCTAACATTAATTTTTCAAATATATATATTGGGAAAAAAAAAAAAATTGCAGTCAGCCAGTCAACAAGTCCCAATTTTTTTGAGGGGCTGCAGCCATAAATTTTGAAAACCTCCCTTTCGAAAATGCAATCAACATACAACAGATACCAACTGAGGTAACCAATAGAGAAGAAATATTTAGCAGTTCTCTCTCTAGATTTCTCTCTCTGGAAACCCTAGCAACTTTCTCTCTGAAGTTTCCCACCCATGGAGCCAGTGGAGGGCTCCTCCCCACCACCGGTTTTCGGACCTGCAGCCTACTACACGCCGGTGGAATCGCCCGTTGCCACCCCTTCCTCTCCACCCTCGGGTACCTACTACTTTAAGACTGCCTCGGTGGTGTCTTTTAGGGATAAGGTGTTAGAGGGTAAGTGTCCGGCCCCGGCCCCGCTCATGCAGGAAGCAGATCATGATAAGCTTGTCAAGCTGGATTTCATCAATGGAGACCGGCTCAAACCACGTATTACAGTGGATCCGCAGGTGAAAGCACGTATGTGTAAACCGTTTGAGGATGGCCTCATCGTATCCGTTTTGGGAAGAAAGGTAGGGTACATGGCTTTGAAGGAAAGGCTATCAAGGATATGGAAGATGCAAGACAGGTTCCAAATGATAGATATGGATGCAGGTTATTTTCTTGTTAAGTTTGATCGTATTGATGATAGAAAGAAAGTGCTCTCCGACGGCCCATGGATAGTATTTGGAAGCTACCTTACCGTCTGCCCCTGGAAGCCTGATTTCAGAGCCAGCACTGCAACACCCAAGAAGACAGTTGTGTGGGCGAGATTCCCAGGATTGAGCCTGGAGTACTTCGATGAGTTGTATCTTACAAGGATGGCGGCAGGGTTAGGCACCCCTGTTAGGGTTGATACTGTTTCTAAGGACGTCAACCGCGGGAGATTTGCGAGGGTATGCGTCGAAATAGATCTGAGCTTACCTGTTGTCTCTAGCATTTTGATAGGAGATACATGGCAAAAGGTTGCCTATGAAGGATTACATTTGCTATGCTCCACTTGCCAACGATATGGCCATGCAAGCCATGGCTGCCTAGGTTATCCGGAAGAAGCTGGTAAAGAGACAAGGATTGGTACTATTGGTATTGAGACAGAGAAGGAACAGGCGACAGGAGGGGGCTGCCAGGAGCCTGCACCAAAAGTAGTTGACTTTCCCATTTCGGGTCTTCCAGACAAAATGGAAATTAATGGACTAGAAGAGGATCAGACTGATAGCAACAATGAGGATACTGAATATGTTGGGGAAAGCAAACTGGCTGCTGAGGATTTTTCTAACACCAAAGAGGTAACTCACGGGTTGGACTCACACCCTTGTGAGCAGACTGTAGCCAAGGTGACGGACTCAAAAGAAGAAATGGAGGGCTCATTCCCGGCCCAACCCAGTGTAGGAGACTGGATCAAAGTGACAAACAAAAAAAAGGCCCAGAAGCCCAAAAAAGCAGCGCCACAAGGAAAGAAGAATTCTTACCCTCTCAAAGATGCCAAGCCCAACCTGCAGCCCAATCTGGAAAAGGGGGCAACCGTTAGGACTCGAAACCAGGCCCTAGATAAAAAGCCCAACTCCAAGGTGCACGCCAAAGAAAGTCCTGCGGTGAACTCTGAAAGCCCAAAACTTGCGAAGCGGCAAAGGGCTTCACCGGAGGTGGAGAGGAACGGATCTCTGGCTCAAACATCCTCAGGAAGAGACATGGGGAACTCGAGCAAGAAGGGAGGAGCGATGAAGGAAAACATCAATCCGAGAGAAGCAATAGTTCAGGCGCATCCGAAGGAAACTCCCCCGGATGAGGTTAGTGAGATGCAGATGTAAAATCTGCCTTACCACTCTCAATTTTTCATGGATTTTAACAAATTCAGTCTTGTGTCTTGGAACATTGGAGGTGCTTTGGGCAAAGTTGCTAGGAAAAATTTGAAAGATCTTTCCGGTCGTTTTAAACCTGATTTTCTTGCTATTATGGAAACTCAGTCGGCTTTCAATAAATCAAGGTTGCTTCTTCATAACTTGGGATTTAAACCGGTTTTCACCCAAGAAGCGGAGGGGCGGTCTGGAGGTCTTTGGGCTCTCCAGAGCTACAATTCCGATATTCTGTCTGAAGTATGGGATACTCGGGAAAGGATGGTCACACTCAAACTATGCAGGGGGGAGACCTACTGGTTTTGCACGGTACTGTATGCCTCGCCCAATTACAGTCTACGTAGAGAGAATTGGAACTCTCTCCGGGAACTCTCTAGCATGATAGAAGGTGCTTGGGCGGTTATTGGAGACTGGAATCAAATCCTTGGGGAAAGGGAAGTGAGAGGAGGACTTTACAATCAGGCGAGGGCTGATGAACTGGGAGTGGTGCTAGATGAATGTGGCCTCGAGACAATCAACACGCAGGGAGGAATTTATACTTGGACTAGGCCAATTGGTAACATTCTTAGCATCCACAAGAGATTGGATAGATGTGTCTCCAACCTGGAGTGGATCACGGCTTTCCCTAATGGATATACGCAAGTTCTTCCCCGAATAGGGTCCGATCACAGCCCCCTACTCCTTAGGTGTGGTCGGACGCCCCAACTTACAGGAGTTGTTCCATATAGATGGGAAGCTTCGTGGGCAGTCTCGGAGGCGTATGGGCCTACGGTGGAGAAGGCCTGGCAGCTACCCTCTGGATCAGTCACCCAAAGGCTGGATTCAGTTAAAAAGGCATCCTTGGAGTTTAATAAGAGCTATGGAGGTAACCTTAAATGGAAGAAGCTGAAGCTCCAAAAAAGATTGGAAGGCTTAAATAAAGCCATGCAGCGTGTGGACTCCGTCCGGCTAAATCTGCTGGAAATGCAGCTAAGGCAGGAAATGGAAACCATCCTTATCCAGGAAGAGCTCTACTGGAAGCAAAGATCAAGAGAGAAATGGATAAGGGAAGGAGACCGGAATACCTCGTATTTCCATGCGCGAGTCAAAGCCAACAGGAATAGAGATAAAATACATGGCCTGTTCATTTCGGATGAGGAATGGTGTGAGAAGGACGATCTTCTGCGTTTGCATGCGAGACAGTACTTCCAGGAGCTCTTGAATAGAAATGAGGACAATTCCGAGCAGTCAGCTCACCCTCACAGCCCTGACATGGGGATACCCACCATAAATCCTCCAGGCAATTTTGAGTTTGCAAATCTGGAGATGGAACCCACTATGGAGGAAGTCACTAAGGCTGCCTTGAATTTAAAGGGGGACTCGGCCCCGGGACCTGATGGGTTCCCCGGACGTTTTTTCCACATATATTGGGCCACAATAGGAGGATCAGTCCTTGAATTTATCAAGCAGGCGTTTGAGCAACAAAACTTCCAGCAAGACATTTCAAAGGCCTTTATATGCTTAATCCCGAAAGTGATGAATCCCACTAGCTTTAGCCAATTTCGGCCTATAACGCTATGCAACGTGACATACAAGATCCTCACCAAGGTTCTTGTGGAGAGATTGAGACCAGTTCTACAAAGCACTATCTCCCCAAATCAATCGGCCTTCCTACCCGGGAGGGGGCCGGCCGACAATGGCATCACTCTTCAAGAATTGTTGGGATACATGGGTGGCACCTCCTCTAAACTAAGGAGTATCATTTTCAAAATTGACATTGCGAAGGCCTATGATAACGTGCAATGGAACTTCGTGGAATCATGCCTCATGGATTTGCGCATCCCGAGAAGTGTTATTAATCTCATCATGTACTGTGTAACCTCTCCCACCTACTCTATATTGTGGAATGGCCGCACGACAGAGGAATTCAAGCCGGGGAAGGGGCTTCGGCAGGGAGATCCCATCTCCCCATACCTCTTCCTCCTTGTTATGGAGAAACTTTCTCTAATGATCCAGAAAGCTGTGGAGATGGATAAATGGAAACCTATCAGCCTGACCCCTGGAGGTACAGGAATTTCTCATCTCTTATTTGCTGATGACCTTATCTTGTGTTGTCAGGTTGAGGAAGAGAGTATCTACACCATGAAGCATATCCTTGAGGAGTTTGCCACTGCTTCAGGACTGAGACTAAGCCCCATGAAATCTTCTGCTATGGTGTCTCAGTCAGTACGAGATATGGAAAGGCAATGGATAGAAGATACTCTTGGTATTAAAGTGGTGGATATCTTTGACAAGTACCTTGGATTTCCGCTGTTTCTAGGAAGGAAAAAATGCAGAGGCTTTGACTCCATCTTGGACAAGATTGACAGGAAACTTGAGGGCTGGGCCAATCAATTTCTTAACAAGGCGGGTAGATTAACCCTATGCAAGGCGGTGTTGGCGGCTATCCCTACGTACTATATGCAAATACATTGGTTCCCGGAAGCCGTGTGCAAAGCTATAGACAGTAAAATCAATAGATTCCTGTGGAAAGGAGGTAGTGGGAAGGGAATTCACCTGGTGAGTTGGGATAAAGTGACCACCCCTCTCAGGTCGGGGGGACTTGGCATTCGAAAAGCTCGGTACATGAACATTGCCCTTCTTGGCAAAATCATTTGGGGGAAGATCCATAGCCCTAACAAATCATGGGTAAGTCTGTTACAGCATCAAAGCAGAAACACTTGTTATCCGTTCCACCTACCTACTACTAGCCGCTCCCATGTAGTGAAGATTTGCAAGAAAATCCTCCCCTTCCTAAGAGGAGGTTTCAAGTTCAGGATAGGTAAGGGGGAATCATCGTTATGGTTCTCGGACTGGTTGGAGAAAGGGCAACTGGGATCCTTGATTCCCTTCGTCAACAGCTGCGACATAGATCTTAAATGCAAGGATGTCATTCACAATGGTAAGTGGAATTGGGCAGGGGTGCAGACAGTCATTCCGTCACAGCTCCTTGAGGATATTTGTGCAACCCCCCCCCCCCCCCCCCCAACCATACACCCCTCGGTTCCGGATGTATGGGTGTGGAAAGAAGACAACACAGGGATATATACGGTTCGGTCTGCCTATAAGTCCCTTGTCCAAGACCATGCTGATATGCATGGATGGAAATGGCTCTGGAAGGGTAATTATCCAGCCAAGTACTGCATGTTGCTCTGGCTTATCTGTCACGAAGCATTGCCCATCAATCTCACTCGCTTTAAAAGGAACATGGCTTCGAACCCACTATGCAGCATATGTGGAGGAGATATCGAAAATTGGGCCCATTGCTTTTTCTATTGCGGATGGACTCAAGCCATTTGGAAAGACACCAAAATCCACATTCCCCCTGACTGTGAAACTATCCCTAGGACTGAGATCAGGGAATTTCTCCATGGCATGGTGATCTGCTATGGCATGGCCTTTGTGGCTGCTATCTGGGCTATTTGGGTGGAAAGAAACGCTAAAGTCTTTAGAGGCACTCAGACACCGACATGGAAAATATGTAGAGACATTTCTCACATTGCTAAGTCCATGGATGCTGATAGACACACAAGACGCCAGAATGGGGGTGGCTTAAATATGGTGTCCTGGAACTTGACAGGGGCTACTGGTGACATCATTCACGTGGATGGCAGCGCGCTTGGAAACCCCGGGCGGTCGGGGTATGGATTTGTCGTCAGAAAGGAGGATGGTCAGTGGATTGGAGGAGGATGCGGTTTCCTGGGAATCAATTCTATCCTATTTGCTGAACTTTCAGCACTAGCTAAAGGTCTTGAATTTGTGGCGGACAGGGGAATTAAAAGGATCAGCTGCTTCACAGATTGCAAAGATGCCTTGACTGCCATCAAGGTCCTCAATCAGCTACATCCGTATGCTGCTATTATTCATAGGATCCACGAGCTAAAAGACACGTTTGAGGAGTGTAGACTCATCCATGTTTTTCGCGAGGTCAACAAAGTGGCGGACAAGCTCGCCAAATATGGGGCTTTGAAGGAAGCGTTTTTCACTACTTGGGCGTATCCTCCGGATTTTGTCTCGGAGGAGTATATGGCAGATGCCCTGGGGGTCTGCTCCCCTCGTCTTTGAGTTGTGTTCGTTGTTTATTTGTGCTGTGCCCCCCCCTGTAACCCTTCTTTTTGTTTCCTTATTTTGATCCTTTGTATTGTTCCCCTTCTCTGGCCTACTGGCTTACCCAAAAAAAAAAAAAAACTGAGGTAACCAATAGGAGTATATTTTAATAGAAGTAATACCATATCAGTCATACTACAAAACAAATAGAAATAAATAAACAAAACCCAGAATAAAACTGGGACGCAAGTGGATTCCAACTTCAGAATTCAGATCAGAGTTTCCAACAAACTCACCACTTCACTATTGCTACTTTCTTTTGTTCTACAGAGGGCATCATCAGGAACTCCTCCTATGGCAGAAAACCTCACCCAGAAAAATGCTTCGGCTGCACCAAATTCCCCAACAAGTGGGTTTTCTTAATTCATCTTGTTTACTGAAGTATTTTTTTTTCTTTCTTCTTTATTTTATTTTTTTATTATTTTAGTTTATTTTTCATCGAAATGTTTATTTTTTTTCTTCTTTTCCTTATTAAGTTCCAGATGTGGGATAAGGTTTTTGCCATTTGGGTATGAATAAATGTTGTTTGGATCCTCCTCTGTTATGGAAACTTTGGAAAGTACAGGATCCACTGGAGTTCAATACACCAGATGGTCCTCTCCGTTCGTGAAGAAGAAGTACACAAAATAATGAACGGTTTGGATTCTTCTGGTTTTGAAGTCCATAAAGGCTGGAGGCTGTAGGCAGCCTCCATGTCTTATTCCGAGTACAAGTGGGTCTGAATTTATTTCTTCCTGCTCAGTAATTTTGGTGTGTCCTAGGCTTTCTTTTTTTCTTTTCTTTTCGTTTTTTTCTAAATTTTTAAAATTTTAACATTCATTCATTATTAAAGAGTTATATCTCAAATTTTATAAAAGAAAAAAAGTTTGTACAACTTTAATATTACGTATAAAATTATGCTATTATGTTATTAGAGGAATCTATCAAACATCTCACCTCACATCCTTATCTAACTGTGTTATTATGTTATTAGATGAGGGAGTATTAAATTTCTTTTTGCTGTTGGGGAGTTGAGAGTTAGGCCATTTATTGGTAAATATAAAGTTGGAGTTCTGGTTAATTTGTTTAATGGTACAAGGGAAAGTTATTGTACAAACAATCTACGATTTGATGGTTGTGTAATACTCATTTTTGTATATGTTTATTATGTGATCACAATTCACAGGCCACAGCAGAGTGTGATCTACATATCGAATAATGATTTGTTTTAAATGTTAAAAATATACTAGTATGTAAGTTTATGGGTTTAGGGTACTAGTATGTAAGTTTATGGCAAATTTAATGCAATGCATCAGCCTTTTTAGATTTTACTTCCCTAAGATTACCCATTCTAGCAGGGAAATTCTCCGCAGCCCAAGAATCTTCAAAACCCCTCTTCCAGGTGGATCTGTTACCAATTTCTTCGTTCTTGAGTTTTGGTTACTTTATTTTTTTTTTGGATATGTTTTGGTTACTTTCCTTTATTTTTGGTTACCAGTTTTCTTCGTTCTATGAGTTTTTGTTACTTTCCTTCTCCTATAATCAATCATCTTTTCCTTTTTTATGGTATATAGCAGTCAATCCATTTAGTGATTGAACAATTCATTTTTGTATTTGACTGAAATCTGTCTATTTCATTCAACATACATATGTTGAGAACAAAAACCACTTTCGCTTTGACCCCATTTTTTGTCTATTTAAGTGAAAATGTGTATTTACATACATGGTTTTGTTTGTTACTGACACAACACAATGCCATTCCAGTCATTTAGAATTCAGATTACTTATTTTAGATCCTGGCCTTGATTAAGAGTCTATAATTTCTATTAACATATCCTGCATTTAAACAAATTCCTTTATTTCGGATAGCTTGTATAAAGTGTTCGGTTATTTTATTTTATTTTTTTACAGAGGACCCTTACCAATGGCAGCTTGACTTCTCAGTAAGTTTAACACTCAATGGCAGTTGCAAATTAATTCAACACTCAATATTCTAGACAACAACATATACTAAGAAACTTTCTGTAACAACTGTTTTGACATATAAAAAAAAAATTAGTTGCTTGCTTACTTGATGATGTAGCAACAATGACTTCTGGAGGTTTGGAGCAAGATGGAGCAAGGTGGGCACAGCACAGCTTATATTTTTTTGGGAGGATGCTTTCACTGTTGTATTTATAGATGCTTTAATTGATATTTGTGCACACTTTCAAAATTTCAAAATTTAAATTTGGTGCTTCATATTTTATTAAGAATTATTTTTGGGCTTTCTATTGTTGGGCCTCTACGTAATGTATTTAAGGCCTTTACTGTTCATAAGGAGAACTCTCTCACATATTACTGTTCATAAGCAATTCTACTGTCCATAAGGGTTGCTCTTTTACACTCAAAAAAAAAAGTTTATGGCAAATTTGATACTGTTCTGATGGTTAATATGTAGGGAGTGCATAATGACTGTGAGGCTTACATGTGGGCACCTAGTACAACTGATTAAGTGAATAATAGTAGTATTATCCAAGTGCTTGAAAAAATATTTTCTATGATATAAACAATGTACATTGTTTTGCACAGATAAAATTGCTCACATAGGAGCAGGAATACTTTTAGGCTTGGTGGGCTATAGTCTCTTTGCAATAAGGCCAGCCCCTCCCAAAATATGTGGCTCGCCAGGCGGTCCTCCGGTGATTTCTCCGAGGGTCAAGCTTGATGATGGCCGGCACTTAGCGTACAAGGAGAAGGGTGTCGATAAACAAATTGCCAAGTTCAAGATAATCATCTCTCATGGCTTCAGTGATTCCAAGGAATTCCACATACCCCTCTCTGATGTATGTAAATTTACTTCTTGTTAATGGTGTGCTAATGCCAAAAGATTTCTTTGGAATTGAGTTTGAGTTTGATAAATAAATATAAACCGTTTCTTTCGAGTAGGCAAGTATAATGGAGCAAATGTGAGCTATAGCTCATTAGTAATTATTTTTGTTTTTGCGTTATTGCGAATTTTAGGAGTTTATGAAGGAAAACTATATATACCTCGTATCATATGATCGAGCGGGTTATGGAGAAAGCGACCCAAATCCTGCGAGGACAGTGAAAAGTGAAGCATTTGATATTCAAGAATTGGGTGATAAATTGCAACTCGGCCCAAAGTTTTATGTAGTTGGCATCTCCATGGGAGCTTATGGGGCATATAGCTGCTTAAAGTACATCCCTCACAGGTAAGTTCATTCTAATATTCGACTTTAGTTCATTTCTGAAAGACTTAAAGAGCATCAGTCGATCAGTAATGCAAGTCCAAAACTTCAAACCATTGAGTTAATCCAATATACGCGCTTCTTTGTAATTGGGATTCAATGTTTGTATGCCATTTGTAAAGGTTATCAGGGGCTGCTCTTGTTGTTCCTTTCGCCAATTTCTGGTGGCAATGCTTTCCTCCTGATCTATCAAAAGAGGCCTTCGGAACATTGCTTGTCCAAGACCAATGGGTATTTCGCATTGCACATTCCGCACCATGGCTGGTGAATTGGTGGATGACACAGAAATGGTTCCCTACTCTTAGTGCACTGGAAGGAAAGGTCGATGCTTTTAGCAAATCGGATTTGGAGATCATAAAATCTCTGGCTGATTCTCCAAATGCTGTCGATCAGGTAACTATTTAGTACATTATGTTTCAAAATGGGCATAGTATCCAATCTATGCAAGAAAAGGGCTGAATATGTCCGACTTATGATTGATGACATTGTGTTGTTCTAGGAAAAAGTAGTGCAACAAGGCGTGCACGAGTCTCTGCATCGCGACTTGATTGTAGGTGTCGGAAAATGGACGGACTTTGAGCCCTCGGACATCATCGACCCTTTTCCTAATAACGAAGGCTCCGTTCACTTGTGGCAAGCACGTGAAGACAGACTCATCCCTTACAAGCTGAATCGATATTTGTCCGAACGGCTTCCATGGATTCGATACCATGAGGTGCCTCATGCCGGGCATTTGATGATCTACGATGCCACACATTGCAAAGACATCTTTATGGCACTTTTGTCACTGCAAAAATGAATTCCATACAACTCAGTTTGGTAATAATGCTTACAATCCGTGGAACTGTTAGATATCCCCAAATAAAGCCTATCACTTGATTTTTGAAAATGATATTTAGATGCAGAACTGAAATATAGTAGTAGTTATTGAAAAGTCTTAAAGTGAATGTCTGCAGCAGCACTTTATGAACATTATAATTGGTAGACAATATGGTGCAGTCATAAAATGTGGCCATTAATACGGCTGTAATGAATGCGTTTTGTTTTCATATTGCAATGAAATGCCTATATATATCATCTTGTATTGTATTGAGGGATATAAAAAAAAACAGAATAAGAAATCAATACTTGTTTCCTTGCATTCTCTCTCTATCTTCATTTACTCCATTTGCCTCTCTTTCTCTCTCGTGTTTATTGCCCTCCATTCCTTTTATTTCTCATTCATTATAATATTTCTACAATCAGAATACATAAAAACACATTACCCCACATTTATATATATACACTTATAATTATACTATATAACACGTTATCAGCACGAGTAGACTCTGTCCGGATTACCAGAATTTGAGGTATAATTTCTTATTCCAAAACTTTCAATAAGATTATGGCTAACCTTGCAAAGCAGGAATTTGCTCCCTTACGTTGAAGGAAGCAATTATATGTCCTGGGCCCGAGATGTGAAAATGCATCTTACTTCAATGGGTCTGGAAGATACTATTGCTGAAGGGAAAAATCCTAGCCATCAGAATCAGGCAAAAGCCATGATTTTCTTGTGTCATCATATCGAAGGGGCACTCAAAATGGAGTACGTGACTGTGGAATCCCCACTGACATTGTGGGAAAAGTTGAAAGAAAGATATGATAATCTTAAAAAGACGGTGCTTCCAAAAGCACTTGATGACTGGATAAACCTGAGACTTCAGGACTTCAAAACAGTCCGGGAATATAATTCTGCTGTTTTCAAAATTACGGCCTAATTGCAAATTATGTGGGCAAAAGATATCTGAAGCAGAAATGCTTGAAAAAATGTATTCTACGTTTCATGCTAAAAACTCAGTATTGAGTGAGACATACCGTCAAAAAGGTTTTCAGAGATATTCTGACCTTATCACCTGCTTATTATTGGCTGAACAAAACAGCCTATTGTTGTTGAGAAATCATGAATCTAGGCCCGCAGGTGCAAAACCGTTCCCTGAGGTGAACGCGGCTCAATCATCGAAATATGTGCGTGATCGTGGGCACTTTAAAAATCAAAATGATGATCGTGGCCAAAATCGATATCAAAATCGAGGCAGAGGTGAATCATCTCGTCAAAATAATTATCGAAATAAGCCTCGATTTGAACAAAATCGCAGATATGATACCAGAAGGCCTTATAAACCACAACAAAGAAATTATGCAAGAAAGCATAAACAAAATGATGAAATTTGTGATCGTTGTGGAATTAAAGGCCATATGGCTCAAACATGCCACACAGCTAAACACTTAGCTGAATTGTATCAGGCCTCGAAACGAAAAGAAAGACCAGATGTTGAAGCACACCATAATGCCTACGATGATACTTATGATTTTGTTGAGCCAGATACTGTTACTAAATAATATATTATATAGCTATATATATTTTGTACTTGTCTTTTACAATTCCTGTTTAATATAAATAATGATATCTTATACTTCCCTTTTATTATCCATGTATAATATAAATATGTTTTTGCATTAATAATATTTATATTATTGATGTTTAATAATTTTCTTATATTCTTGTAAAGAAATGGGTGTTGGAAATTCAGAAGTCGGAGATGATATCTGCCTCACTGACAGTGCAACAATGCATAGCATTTTGAAAAGCAAAAGCTATTTCTCCAATTTAAAATTGGAAAAGACCGCAGTGAAAACTATAAGCGGTAATGCAAAATGCATTGAAGGCTCCGGTAGAGCTGTTATATTTCTCCCTGAAGGGACAAAAATGGCAATTGAAAATGCCTTGTTCTCACGCAAAGCTCGAAGAAATTTACTGAGCTTCAATGATATTCGAAAAAATGGATATCACATTGAAACTTCAAACGAGGCAGATCACGAGTATCTTTTGATAACTCGAATTGAAAATGGCAAAAAAATTGTGAATGAAAAATTGCCATGTTACTCATCTGGCTTATACTATACAAAAATACGTGCCGCAGAAATACATAACCTAGTAGGCTTGAAAGCTACTAGTGAATTTATTACCTGGCACGATTGACTTGGGCATCCTGGCAGTGTAATGCTGAGGCGAATTATTGAAAATTCAAATGGCCATACATTGAAAAGGCAAATGATATTAAACCCAAATGAGTTCAATTGTGCAGCCTGTTCACAAGGGAAATTGATAACCAGACCATCTCCAGTAAAAGTGGGAATTGAATCCCCTACATTCCTAGAAAGAATTCAAGGCGATATATGTGGACTTATTGATCCACCGTGTGGACCTTTCAAGTACTTTATGGTACTAATTGATGCGTCATCACGCTGGTCACACGTTTGTTTATTATCAACTCGCAATTTGGCATTTGCAAGGTTACTTGCACAAATTATAAAATTGCGAGCACAGTTTCCAGATCATCCGATAAAGAAAATACGCCTTGATAATGCTGGAGAATATACATCACATGCATTTGATGATTTCTGCATGTCGATTGGAATTACTGTTGAACATCCTGTGCCTCATGTGCACACGCAAAATGGTCTGGCAGAATCATTTATTAAGCGATTGCAATTAATTGCAAGACCCTTGTTAATGAAATCAAAACTCCCTGTTTCTGCTTGGGGACATGCTATATTGCATGCAGCAGCACTTGTGAAAATAAGGCCGACAAGCTATCATAGCTACTCCCCTACACAAATTGTGTTTGGAAAGGAGCCCAATATATCCCACTTGCGAATTTTTGGGTGTGCGGTTTATGTACCGATTGCGCCACCACAACGCACAAAAATGGGACCTCAAAAAAGGTTGGGCATATATGTCGGGTATGAATCACCCTCGATTATTAAATATCTTGAGCCAAAAACGGGTGATTTATTTACTGCAAGATTTGCAGATTGTCATTTTGATGAAACTCAATTCCCGACATTAGGGGAGGAAATGATCAACTAAAAAAGGAAATATCTTGGCAAAATCCATTTGATTTCCTTGATCCTCGTACAAGGCAATGCGAACTTGAAGTTCAAAGAATTGTGCATTTGCAGGTGTAAACACGTGAAATTTATTCGCCACTAAAAATGCGACACGTGCAAATTTAAATATTAATTTAATTAATTTTAGGCATTTTAAATAAATTAAATGCTTGAAATAATTATTTAATATTTATTGGGCCATTTGGATCCATCAAGCCAAATGGATTTAATTATGTTGGGCTAATGTGAACAAGTCCAAATGAAAGACTCACAAGTCCCATGGCCTAATGGATGCTCGAAGTAGGCCAACCCAAGAAAATTAATCAGTGTGGACAGGTCCAAGTACAAGACCCACAAGCCTGTGATCCAATGGACACTGACACTTGAAGCAGGCCAGTCCATGGAAATCAATCAATGTGAACAAGCCCAGGTGAAAGGCCCACATGCTCACTGACCCGATAGAAATGTGGATTGGACCAGCCCATCGATTGGTCCATCATCCACAAACCCTAGGGTTTTTCCCTCTATAAATAGAGGCACCCTGTCACACATTGGGGTTACTACTTCGATAGAGGTCTTCATACACTACTCACTCTCAAGACTCATATACTTGAGATTCTACAGCAACAAAACGCTGCAGAAATATTAAAGAGGCGAAGAAGAATCAAATACACTTCTGCAACCTCTAAACAGTCATACTCTGAGACTCATACACTCAGACACATAGAGAGACGACTCATACACGTCTACTGATTCTCAAGACTAATACACTTGAGATCCTACAGCAACAAAACGCTGTAGAAATTCCGAGAAGCCGGAGAAGAAGCATAAAAGCATCTTGACGTCTTTAAAGTTGGAGGAATCAAAGGAGTACCAGAAGTCGAACCCATATAGTTTGATTTTCTACATGTTCTTTGATATTTAAATTTCTCTGTAATTGTAGACATTTCTTGTGAAATTAATAAAATTATTTTGCAGTTTCTGTCTACGCATTTTTGCACCTACAGATTTTGGCACGCCCAGTGGGACACTTCTGCCTTTCATCTCCTCCAGACGTCGTCAACGAAATCCAATGGCTTCAAAGAACACCTCTAAGAGCAACTCTTCAACATCCGGTGCCGCTATGCCCAATGTCACCACAAGGAACATGAAGAAAGCAATGGAGGCCGCCGATGCTGCGCGGGGAATAGAAGTTAATGCGGATATGCCGCTGCTGGAAGAAGGAAACGACCATAGATCGGGATCTTCCACGCCGTTGTCAAGCCCGCGGGGAGATCAAGAAGAAATATCCGCCCTGCGTCATGCTGCTGCAATGACAACCCAAGCCAGCACTCTTGAGGAGCAAATGTCCAACCTGACAAAGATCGTGGAAATGCTTGTGAAGAGATCCGAGTTGCAAGATGCACGTATGGAGCAAATGATGAACAGACTGGACGGCTCTAACGGCGACCAAGCGGTGAACAAGCCCGTAGAGATCCGCGACGATGGAGAGACTTCCCGGCAAGGCGCTTCGGCAAAAGGAAAAGCAACCGCTGACGTCCAAGTCACTCCTGACGGCTTCATCTCGGCTGATCAACTGAAAGAGTTCATCACGGGAACGCTGAAGGAAGAGGTCTCGGCAGGATCAAAATCCTCCTTGACGTATCTCAAGCCATACAGTGCCCGCATCGACTCATTGAGGATGCCAGCAGGCTATCAACCGCCCAAGTTCCAACAGTTCGACGGCAAAGGGAATCCCAAGCAACATATCGCCCATTTCGTAGAGACATGCAACGAAGCGGGTACGTTTGGAGATCACCTCGTCAAACAGTTCATTCGTTCACTAAAGGGGAATGCGTTCGAATGGTATACCGACTTGGAACACGGCAGCATCGACAGTTGGGATCAACTTGAGCAAGAGTTCCTGAACCGTTTTTACAGCACACGGCGTACCGTCAGCATGATAGAATTTACGAACACGCAACAATCAAAGGGCGAGCCGGTGATCGACTACATCAACCGCTGGAGAAGCCTGAGCCTCAACTGCAAGGATCGCTTGTCTGAGACATCGGCGATCGAGATGTGCATCCAAGGCATGCAATGGGGCCTACGATACATCCTGCAAGGCATTCGTCCCCGGACATTCGAGGAGCTTGCAACTCGTGCTCACGACATGGAGCTAAGTTTGGCGTCAAGTGGAGCCCATGGTCCGCCCGTTCAACAAACTCGTACAAACAACCGAGTCGAATGGAAGAAGGGAGGCAAGCCACAATCGAAGCCACCCACAAAGGATGCAATGGCAACAAGCGCCGCTTTCGTAAAGGTACGTGGGAAGGAGCCGGTGACAAACGACAAGCCAAAGCCACCACAAGCTCAACGTCAAAAGTCGTCATTGGAAGATAGACGGGCTAAGACGTACCCATTCCTCGATTCCGATCTACCGGACATCTTCGATGACTTGATGAAAGAAAACCTCATCGAGCTACCAAGGATGAAACGTCCCGAGCAAGCTGGGATGACCGACGACCCGCTATACTGCAAGTACCACCGTTTGGTGAGCCACACGATCCAAGATTGCTTCGTTTTCAAAGACAAAGTCATGGATCTCGTCAAACAAGGCAAAATCACCTTGGCAGACGAAGGAGAGACGGCCAACACCGTTTCCATCCAAGTTGGAACAATCGAGATCAAAGTTCCTGACAAGTCCACAACCTGTAACACCGTCTTCGAAGTTGTGAGTACTTCAAAGCAAAACCACACTAATCAAGTTGAGGACCACTCGCATCCCAATGAAGGCATGCTTTCCATCACGTTCAGTGACGACGACATGCCGATGGAGCTGGAAAATTCGAAAGCTCACAACCGACCATTATTCGTCGTTGGATATGTGGACAACAAAAGAGTGAATCGGATTCTGATAGATGGAGGTTCCGCCGTTAACATCATGCCACTTCACACCCTGAAGGAATTGGGAATCTCGGAGGAAGAACTATCCAACAACAAAATGTTGATCCAAGGCTTCGACCAAGGGGGGGCAAAAATCCCTTGGTGCAATCCGAGTCCGGCTACAAATTGATGACATGGCTGCAAGCACGTACTTCCACGTCATTGACGCAAAGACATCATATAACATGCTCCTTGGTCGGACGCGGATCCACGAGAACGGCGTCGTCCCCTCAACATGGCACCAATGCTTCAAGTATATGCACAACGGCGTCGTCAAAAGGGTTACCGCTGATGACAAACCATTTGTGGTGACGGAGTCCTATTATGGAGACACTAAGTACTACCTCGATGCATCCAAAGCCAAGGCATCTTCATCGGAAGAGGAAGAACGTAAAGAGAGTCAACCAACCCGTGAAGACAAAGGAAAATCCATCCTAGAAGAGGCTTTCGAGGGGCTTACACTAACGCCCATTGATCCTAGCACATCATGGAAAACGGTGAAGATTCAACTCAAAGGTAATGAGGCACGCCGACTGAAGAACGACAAGGAATTCGGCCCAAAGGCATTCAAGTTGCTCACCAAGTCTGGCTTCAACCCAAATGAGCCATCGCCGTTGGGAAAGCTCTCGGACAACAATCAGAGAAAAGGTGATCGAAGCGGCCTGGGATACGTAGCTGAATTCGACACAACGCCCCAAACATCTAAGGCACCCATATTCGTCAAAACTCAAGAAACGGTGAAGGCACCAGTTGGAATCTTCATAAAGCGAGGTACGGCCAATTACATCACCAAAGAAGCAAATCAAGGGGATCATGCTCCAAAGGACCAACCTGCACGAAAGTCAACATTCGATTGCATCGGTAGTCCGTCAAAAGGAGAGCCAAAACGGAGTGTCTACGATAGACTTGGGTCAACGGAGACGGCCGAACGCAAAGAATCCGTCTTCCACCGGCTTGGAGCAAACGAAGAAGTGAAGCCAAGTGTTTTCGATAGACTTGGGGCTGTTGCCAAAGAAGACTCTGCAAAATCCGTCATCAAAAGGCTAGGTTCTACAAAATGCCAATCACAGAACAAAGCATCGGCAAACGAAGTCTCTAGTAAAGCAAGGAATATTGGACGACCCGAACTACGGCAACGATGTGAGAAGCACGGTACCTTCCCGTATGAAACGTCAAGTTGAATGGTCCGTCTCATCCGACGGATGGTTGAGGCTCAAGAAACGAACTTCGTCTTCACAAAGCATGAAGAAGATGATCAAATCGACACCGTTGAATCCGTCGATCATATTACCATTGATTGCAGTGAACCAAATGAAGAAGACGCCAACGCAACACCGATGCAACTTGAAGAAGAAATCAAGGTCACCGTGGATGAAATGCGTGAAGTAAACTTAGGCGATGAGAAAGAACCCCGCCCAACGTTATCAGCACCCTACTGAAGCGGAGAAGTACGTGACGCTCCTCCAAGAGTTCAAAGCCGTCTTCATATGGCCCTACAAAGGAATGCCCAAGCTGGACCCCAAGATAGTCGTCCATCGTCTTGCAGTCTTTCAAATCTTCAAGTTTCCAAACTCTTCAAGCGGATCAAGCTCAAAAGCTCCTCATGAAGCCTTCAAAACGCTATTTAAAACAGCTGCAAGTGCCAAATCCCTCAAGAGGATCAAGCTCAAAGTCCTTCCTGAGGTCCTTCAAATCTTTAAGTCGCCAAGCCTTCAAGAGGATCAAGCTCAAAGCCCCTCATGAGGTCCTACAAATCTTTATGTCTCCAAGCCTTCACGAGGATCAAGCTCGAAGCCCCTCCTATAGTCTGTCAAATCTTCGAAGTCCTTAAGCCCATCAAGAGGATCAAGCTCAAAAGCCCCTCTCGAAATTCTTCAAAAGTTCATGCCTTCAACAGGATTAAGCACAAAAGCCCCTATTGAAGTAAGGAAATGCATTCTTGAAGAGTCAAATCACCTCCAAAGACGTCGAAAGATCATCTCAAAGTTCTTCATGGTCCATGTCAAACGTGTCTTGCGCGGATCTTCATCAAATTGAGGCCATTCACCAACCTCCTGAGCTGCATCCGACTGTGGCATCATGACCGTTTGACGACGCATGGGAATGGACATCGCCGGGGACTGATGCCAAAGTCTTCCGGGGGCATGTCTACATCCTTGCCGCAACCGACTACTTCTCCAAGTGCGCTGAAGCTGCACCCCTTAAAGAAGTCAAAGGGGAACATGATGCAAGTTTCATCTGAATCAATATCATCTACTGTTATGGCGTCCCGCGTTACATCATGACAGACAACGGACGGTCATTTGTCAACAGCACATTCACAAAATTGGTCTGTGGAGTGGAAGCCGTGTTGCCATTGGAAACGCAAATCCCGTTGTTAAGAGTCGCCATCCAAGAAGGACTCACTGAAGAAGACAACGCCCGACTACATTTGGACGAATTGGAAGCCCTTGATGAAAGAAGGCTCGAAGCACAACAAAGATTGGAATGCTATCAATCTCGTTTGTCCAAGTTCTACAATAAAAAAGTCAAGGCGCGGTCGTTTCAAGTCGGAGATCTCGTCCTTGCCATCCGTAGACCCATTGTCATCAACTACCGCAGTGGGAACAAGTTCACCTCCAAATGGGATGGACCATATGTCATCACGGAAGTCTTCACAAACGGAGCCTACATGATGCTAGATAACGACGGAGTGAGCATCGGACCGATAAACGGACGATTCTTGAAGAAATTCTACGCCTGAAAGAAAATCAAGTCATGCTCCTTGACGCACGAGCCTAAACTGCACGTCACAAAAAAAAATGCAAAAAAAAAATGAAATACTCCTGGCCCGCAAGAGTATAAACTGTGTACGGCTCAAAATAAACAAATTCAATTTGTTTTGAACTACGTAATGGCTTGATCCCTTCACAGGGTACGTAGGCAACTTGGATATCAAAATTCTAAGTTCAGTCATGACAAAAAAAATTGAGTAATTGGGTTAATTAAATTTAATCCTTTACTTGAAAATGAATTCGAGTAATTAGTCGATAAAGTTGATCCATTACTTTAAAAAAATTTTTTTGAGTAATTGGGTTAATTAAGTTGATCAATTACTTAGCGAAAAATGAAGTAGTTGGATTAATTATATCGATCCATTACTTGACAAAAATTGAGTAAATGGATTAATTAAAAATGGTCCATTACTTAAGAAAAAAATTCTTCAGAAGAAACAAGTGTCAAAGTCCTTCTGGAAGTTCTTCAAGCTTTTATGAGGATCAAGTCCAAAGTCCTTCAAATCTTCAAGTCTCTAAAGCTTCAAGAGGATCAAGCTCAAAGCCTCTCTCGAAGTTCTTCAAATTTTCACATCTTCAACCGGATCAAGCCCAAAAGCTCTTGTTGAAGCAAGGAAATGTATTTTTGGAGGACCAAATTACCTTCAATAATACGATTAATCCATCTCGAAGTTCGTCGTAGCATGCGGCAAGTGCATTTCACGTGGATCTTCATCAAATTAAGGCCCTTGAATTTTCAAGGAAAAATGCCTGAAGACCAAACGCATCTTCAGCATAGTCCAATTGTCCAACAAGAGTTGACTGGGGGCAATGGCCTAAAAGTTCATACGACGCACGATCAACACAAAAGATGGTTGACATGATCATTGCAAAGTCTTGAAAAAAATTCAAGGAAAATTTTTCTTGACACACGAGCTTAAGCTGCATGTTACTCTCCGCCTGCAAGAGTATAAAAAAAAGGCAAAAAAAAAGCATCACTTGCACTATGACGTGGCTCGATTCCCTAAAAAGGATACGTAGGCAACTTGGCAAAATTTCAAGTGCAGCCGCCAATTCAAAAAAAAAAAAAACCAAAAAACTTTAATGTGTTTCCAAAGTTGGTTACTTCATTAAAGTGTGACCGTTGCGAGACAGCCAAGATTGAAGAGGAAAAATCAAGGCAAAGAGTGAATGCGAAAACAAAAGTAGTCTTCATTACATCAAAGTTTTGATTACAAGTACATCGTATGATTGTAAAACATAAATGGGGAAAATTCAAGCACATCCGCTATAATTGTTTGGTAAACCATGACATGTTGACAGGGTTCTTTGTGATGCTTTCTGTACTCCACCGGTATGGCAACAGCTTCAAGATGATTATCCAAATAATTTTTCAATTGATGCCCATGGTCCCACTGCAAAAAAAAAAGGATTATTTCCTTTGGAAAAAAATACATTTGCAAGATAAATGCAATGTTATTTTTGAATGACATGAAAAAATATTGCAAGATGAACGCAATAAAAAAAATGCATGTCAATTTTGGAAATTAATTTTAAGTTCATTTTAAATTTCTGAACTTAGAATTAAGTTTCCACGAAACCAAAATTTGGACACTACAAAGAGCGGATATTTACATGTAAACAAAAAAAACACATGTTAAATATTATTCGGAATTAATTTTAAGTTCAAAATCCTAAATTTTGGGCTTAAGATTAAACTCCTACATAAATTTTGGGACCTATCCTCAAATACCAAAGAAATTTGGGGTGAAATTTGGTGTTCTAAGAAAACTAGGGGCCAAATTAGATTAACTAACTCATATGGGTTAAAATCCTAACGTTGGAAACTCTAGGGACCAAAATTGGAAGAAATCAAATTGGGTCTCTTCTTCTCCAAAAACGCAGTAGCCTCAAAATCATAATTGGAAGAAACCAAATTGGGACTTTCTTCTCCAAGTAAAAAAAAAAACGCAGCAACTTCTCAAATCTGCCGAAGCCTTCATCTCCTCCTCCGTCGACTGAACTCCGGCAATGGCGAGGCGGGCTGGGCGGCTTCATCAGCGGAAGCAAGCAGAGTGCGCGGCGCTCCTCTCGGCGGCGCCTTCCCCTCTCACCGGCGGTCTCTCTCCGGATTGGCTGGTGGCGGTGACGGCTCCCTCTCCTCCCTACGCGCGATGACAGCAGCGGGCTGGGCGACGGAGCAGCCAGACGACCGGACAGCAGCAGTAAAGCGGCAACGACAGCGTGGCGGCCCTCCTCCAACAGCCCCGGCGGCGACTCCGAGCAGCGGCCTTCTGCTTCGACGGTGACGGCATGGCAGCGAGGTGGCAGTGACGGCGTTCCCCTTGCCCGAGCTCCGAACGGCAGCGTGCCCCCTCTCCTTCGAGCAGCAACCAACGGCGGCGTCCCTCCGGCAGCAACCTTTCATCCCGTACATGAAGCAATGACGCTCGAGTTCTTTCCCCCCGACGGTGGCAAACGGCGGCGGCGTACAGTGGCAGTGCGATTTTGACGACATCAATACTCAACTCCAGCGGCAGCGACTCCCTTCTGAACGGTAGAATGAGGATTAAAGACAATCGGCAGCGCCGTGTCCAATCTCCCCATCTACGATGCCGAGCAACGGTTGGAGCAAAAGGCAGCAACGGTTGGAGCAAAAGGCGGTTGGAGCAAAAGGCAGCGCCAATTGCCCGCCTCGTTGCCGTTGTTGATGACGATGCCGCGACCAACGGTTGAGGCAAAAGGCAGTGCCAATTGCCCATCCCGTTGTCGTTGTTGATGACGATGCCGCAACCAACGGTTGGGGCAAAAGTCAGCGCCAATTGCCCACCCCGTTGTCGATAATCAAGTACCTACTCTGATGCCTCGATGGTGATGCCGACGAACAACGGTTGGGGCAAAAGGCAGCGCCAATTGCCCACCCCGTTGCCGTTGTTGATGACGATGCCGACGACCAACGGATGGGGCAAAAGAATGAGCAGCGGCATGAAGGCGAGATGGGCAGTCCAAGGTACTCTTGTTCTCAAGGCTTGTGCATCATACTCTGGCGTTCAAGGGTTGCGAAGATAGAAGCCAAAGCAAACAAAGAAAAACAAAGAAACAAGAAAAAGATGCAAAGAAAGGAAATAGGGCGGCGTGATTATTTAAAAATATGAGGATATGGTTTTACCTTGCTGCCTTGAAGGCCGATGAAATTTAAAAACCTTGTTTGGTGCTGCTTAAAGAAGGGTCGAATAGGTGTCTTCTTGTACCTGCAGACGATAAATCAATTGACTAATTTCATTATCTCAAGCATGGTTGAAGAAACATATAGAGCAAGATAAAGTAAATTAATTGATGAATGGAGTGTATTGTTTCCTGGAGTCTTGCTGTTCGCCAGATTGTGGATCGTTTGCTGCTACTCATAACTTTTTGATGGTAATTTATAGAATTCATGGGGAGATCTTCACAAATCTTTGGAGATTTACTTGGATAAATATCAAATTTATTGGATTCAGAGATTTAACTGAATAATATCAAGTCTAATTTTCAGAGATTTAAACTTCAACAACCAAATTCCAAGTTGGTATTAATTCAAGTCGTGGCAGACTATTGATGGAAGTGCAAATAAAATTTGTTATTTGCTTGTTAAGATTTGACGAGGGGAGTCAATATATATATATATATATATATATATATAGTGCAACAAAGACGTATTTGACTTGATTCATGGCACAAAGCAACTGCGTTAAGAAGGATGAGTGAAGGATTGACTCTGTCACCTCATTTCGTTCTCAAATTCCGGCTCAAAGAAAAGGATGCAATAAAATTGCATGCGGCTCAAACAAAATGACAGCAAATTTTGGAAAAAAAAAAAGGGGAAAAAGAAGAAAAAAATCTAATACCCAACAAAAATGGGCAAGCATGGAAAAATAAATATTTCGAGACATGTTCACGTCTCAAATATTTTATTTCGCCCTAAACAAGTCTCGAGGGGGCATCTGTAAACACGTGAAATTTATTCGCCACTAAAAATGCGACACGTGCAAATTTAAATATTAATTTAATTAATTTTAGGCATTTTAAATAAATTAAATGCTTGAAATAATTATTTAATATTTATTGGGCCATTTGGATCCATCAAGCCAAATGGATTTAATTATGTTGGGCTAATGTGAACAAGTCCAAATGAAAGACTCACAAGTCCCATGGCCTAATGGATGCTCGAAGTAGGCCAACCCAAGAAAATTAATCAGTGTGGACAGGTCCAAGTACAAGACCCACAAGCCTGTGATCCAATGGACACTGACACTTGAAGCAGGCCAGTCCATGGAAATCAATCAATGTGAACAAGCCCAGGTGAAAGGCCCACATGCTCACTGACCCGATAGAAATGTGGATTGGACCAGCCCATCGATTGGTCCATCATCCACAAACCCTAGGGTTTTTCCCTCTATAAATAGAGGCACCCTGTCACACATTGGGGTTACTACTTCGATAGAGGTCTTCATACACTACTCACTCTCAAGACTCATATACTTGAGATTCTACAGCAACAAAACGCTGCAGAAATATTAAAGAGGCGAAGAAGAATCAAATACACTTATGCAACCTCTAAACAGTCATACTCTGAGACTCATACACTCAGACAATAGAGAGACGACTCATACACGTCTACTGATTCTCAAGACTCATACACTTGAGATCCTACAGCAACAAAACGCTGTAGAAATTCCGAGAAGCCGAAGAAGAAGCATAAAAGCATCTTGACGTCTTTAAAGTTGGAGGAATCAAAGGAGTACCAGAAGTCGAACCCATATAGTTTGATTTTCTACATGTTCTTTGATATTTAAATTTCTCTGTAATTGTAGACATTTCTTGTGAAATTAATAAAATTATTTTGCAGTTTCTGTCTACGCATTTTTGCACCTACAGCAGGGAATTGCAAATCAATTACCCGATGCTTTTAATGATGCTGCTAAAGTTACAAAATCATATATAAATGATGCAGCAAATGCACCAGCCAATATAAATGTCCCAGAAGGGCATATTCCAAGTGCAAATGAATCTACTGCACGCCTGAAGCGTGGTAGGCCTTTGGGTTCCAAGGATAAAAATCCACGAAAGAAGAAAATTATCCATATAGGTGATAAATCAATCACCGATGATATTCCCGAAGGAGGAATTGATTCAACCCACGAAAAGGTTGAACCTGAAACTATTTACCCAGAAGAAAATGAAGTTATTGAAACTTCTTTCAATTATATCAATATTGGGAAATGTTGGAACCGAAAAGAGACAAACGTTGATAATGCTTTTGCATACAACGTTGCACTCGATGTAATGGAAAATAACGAGGATCCTGAACCAAGATCAGTTGAAGAATGTCGGAAAAGAAATGATTGGCCAAAATGGAAAGATGCTATTCAGTCTGAACTAGATTCACTGAATAAACGAAAAGTATTCGGCCCTATTGTTCAAACACCGAAAAATGGTGAATTGGTGGATGACACAGAAATGGTTCCCTACTCTTAGTGCACTGTAGGGGTGTGCAAATTTCGGTCGAAACCGAACAAACCGACCGAACCGAACCGAATTTTGCAATTTGGTTCGGTTTTTGGATTTCGGTTTGGTTTTTGGTTTTGAAAATCCAAAATTTCGGTTTTCGGTTCGGTTTTTGGTTTTTAAAAATCTACAATTCGGTTAACCGAACCGAACCGAAATTTAAATTATATATTTAAAAAATATATAAAATACATTATGCCATTATATAATAAACACAAAATAATACCCCTATTCGGTGATTGTTTGTGTGGATGAGAAGTGACAACTACTGTTGAGAGTTTTGAGACTTTTATATTGTTTCGTATTTGAACTATTCAGTGACTGTTTCTTTATTTTGTCATTTCATTTGTGTGTAATTTGAACAATGCATTTTGGAATGGTTTACTATTATGCACTCATAGTTATATGTAGATATGATATTTTTGTTTGACAGGGCGAATTTACAGGTTTAAAATTGGTAATAGAAATGTTTTGATCAAAAAATATTTTATTTTTTAGAAAAACAATTCGGTTCGGTTCGGTTAACCGGTATAACCGAACCGAAATATTTCGGTTCGGTTATTTCGGTTTTCAGTAATTTTGGTTCGGTTTTGGTTTTTAGAAAAAATTCGGTTTTTAATTCGGTTTTGAAGTTTGGTTCGGTTCGGTTAACCGAACCGACCAATGCACACCCCTAGTGCACTGGAAGGAAAGGTCGATGCTTTTAGCAAATCGGATTTGGAGATCATAAAATCTCTGGCTGATTCTCCAAATGCTGTCGATCAGGTAACTATTTAGTACATTATGTTTCTGTTAACGGTGAAAATCTTGAGAGGAAAGATCTCTCTTTTATTGAAGAACTTGGGGGAAGAATTACAAGAAAACTAGAAAAGCGAATACAGTAATTTAAAGAAAGCGGTAAAGGAATTTAAGAACAGAAAGCAGTAAAATGCAGGAAAGCGATAAAGAAAGTAAAATAAAATAAGAACGGCTTCTTGAGAAGTGTTGGAGGTGCCTCGCAAGTGGTACCGCATCGCATATATATAGGGGTGATGGATCTTCACTCCATGATTTGTCTGGATTTGTTTCCTTATACAGTATCTTGCCTTGATATGTTTCCTTACATGAGGCCTCCATCATGATCTCGACACAGCTTCATTAAAGGCGGCCTCCAAGACGGCCTCCATCCTGAACCCTAAACCCAACTTTTCTGGGCCTCCATCCTTAAAGGACGGCCTCCATTCTTACGGACGGCCTCCACCATCTCTTTGGGCCTCCATGGCCTCCACCCTTACAGACGGCCTCCATTCTTATGGACGGCCTCCACCATCTCTTTGGGCCTCCATGGCCTCCACCCTTACAGACGGCCTCCACCACCTCTTTGGGCCTCCATGGCCTCCACCCTTACAGACGGCCTCCCTCTTCCGGGCTGTGTCTACGCGGCCTCCCTCTCCCGGGCCTCCCTCTCCCGGGCTGTGTCTACGCGGCCTCCCTCTCCCGGGCTGTGTCTACGCGGCCTCCCTCTTCCGGGCTGTCTACGCGGCCTCCCTCTTCCGGGCTGTGTCTACGCGGCCTCCCTCTTCCGGGTTGTCTACGCGGCCTCCCTCTTCCGGATATATTTTACCCAATTGGGCTAATTTATTTAGACGAGCAACTCCATTGGGCTTAATATATTTTTGCTATGTTAACAGATGCCCCCCTCGCGCATTTTGTCTGATTAGCATTTTAAGACAATTTTGCGCGCTTAAATTCGAGTTTGGAGGCCCATCATGCTTCATCTTCTTCTCGTTCGAATTCCGGCCGCCGCCGTCGACAGAGTGTCGTCTGGCCGCCGACTTCGCCTGGAGGCCGCCACCACCAAGGCTGGAGGCCGCCACCCTCGCCCTAGAGGGCCGCCATCTTAGCCCCAGCAGGCCGCCACCACCGAGGCTGCCATTGAGCTGTTTTGGCCGCCACCAGCATCTTCCTTGGCTGCCATCACCACCTTGCATGAGAGCCGCCATCTCCTCTCGGTCTGGAGGCCGCCATCACTGCCTGTGGAGGCCGTCATCTCCTATTGAGGAGGAAGTTGCCATCCCTGCACCTGAAGCCGCCACTACCAAGGGAGCTTGGAGGCCGCCACCCCTGGAGAGATCTGAGGCCGCCACAACCATCTCCTTGGCCGCCATCCCCTTTCCGACGAGGCCCCTGCCATCATCTCGCGAGAGGCCACCATCTCCGTTTCTGCCTTCAAGCCGCCACCGTCGGAGAGGGCTCCGACCGCCACTTGTTCGAGCTTGAGGGCCGTCATCCCTTGTTCTCTGGAGGAGGCCGCCATTCCTATTCCCGGAGGCCGTCATCCCTGTCTATTTGGAGGAGGCCGCCACTCGCTCTGAGGCCGCCATCCCTAAGAGGCCACCATTCGCTCTGAGGCCGCCATCCTCTCAAGAGGCCGCCATCATCGTAGAGCTTGAAGGAGGCCGCCACTTGTTGCCTTGGCCGCCACCTTGGTCTGTTCCAGGCCTCCATCAGCTTTTCTTCCCGGGTCGCCATTCGAGTATCAGCCAGGGTGACATCCTCAGTCGGGCCGCCATACTCAGCCAGGCGCCATTCTCAGTCACCGACTACTCGGCCTCCAAGGCCGCTGTCGATGGCGCCCCAGGCCCACTATCCAGGGTTTTTACTACCCAAGGTTATTGCCTTGGCGAACACCCTTGGTTCATCTACCTCTTTATTGTGCTTTAATTCCTCAAAACGAGTGCCGTGTGTAGGTAGACGCTTCTCATCTTGTTCCTCAAGGAAATTTTCCAAGCGGGCCGCTTTCTCGGCCAGCTGGGCAAGATCAGAGGAATCCTGCATAATTAAACGTTCTTTCAACTTTGGCAACATATTCGCCACCGCAATATTGACTATCTCCCTATTAGGGATTGCCATAGTGCATCGGCTCTTAAGTCGCTGTAGTCTGTTAATAAATGTGCTTGCCGCCTCATCGGCAAATTGCTTGGCATTGGTAAGGTCTGCGAGACTCACTTGTGTCAACGGTGTATAGAATCTGCCATGGAATACTCGCTCCAGTTCGTCCCAATTTTGAATTGAGTTAGCCCGCAACGATACATACCACGTATAGGCAGGTCCAGTAAGGGATAAACTGAACAGTCTCAACTTCAACCAATCATCGGTCGCCGCTTCACCACACTGGGAGGTGAATTTGCCCACATGCTCCACAGTTGACTTGCCATCGTCCCCTGAGAATGTGGTGAACTCGGGCATCTTGAAGCCCATGGGGTATGGTTGCATGGTGTCTACCCAATCAGGGTAGGGTTTCCTGTATGTAGGCCGCTCCATCGGCCTTAGTTGAACTCCAAAATGTTGCTGCATTAGGTCTGCAAGCAACTCGGGTGACACCATGGGTGTCTGTGCAGGAGGCATGGCGATTGTGGGAGGTGTGGCAGTTGTTGAAGCCCTTTCATTTGGCTGTAGCGCCTGCCCCCCTTGCGTTGGCGGTATCCAACTAGGCTTCGGTACGGATGCCAGTACTGGCATGGCGGTTGTGGCAGATGTGGCCGGTGTTGAAGCCACTCCATATGGCTGTGGTGCCGCCTGCCCCCTTTGCGTTGGCGGCATCCAACTAGGGTTCGATAGTGCCGGTATTGGTGAGTAGTTAGACACATAAGGTGTGGTGAGAACGTTCGGCACAGGGAGTGCCGCTTGACATGGTGGCATGCCAGATCCATCAGAGGCCGTTGGACAGTCGTGTGAAGCACTGGAGGCCATCAAATATCCTGGCGATGCATAGATCGGCACTGGATGTGCCGCATAACCAAGGGTCTGCATGCTAGGTGCCGCTGGAGTGAAAGAATAAGCCGTCTGATGTGAAAATGGAAACAGGCTAGCCGGGCTGCTTCCGGGCTCCGGGAGTGGCGACTGGCCATATGCGGCTCCCCAAACCCTCTGTTGGCCGTCTGTCGGCCTCGGGCATGAGAGACTGTACGGTACATTCATGTCGTTTGCAGGAACAGTTCTATCTTGCTGAGTACGCAAGGAACTGCAAATTCTATCTGCTTGGTCGGCCATGGCAGACTGCAACACATCCACTAAGTGCTTTGTGAATAAAGGCATGAACTCGGCCATCGATTCAGTCATCGATAGCCGCACTTGCTCGGACAGTACAGGGGTTTGCATTATACCCTGTTGCGATTGAGAGGTGCTTTCTACCGCTTCATCGGTAGGCGCTCTAAGTGGCATCTTTTCATGTAGAGACATTCCTTCAAATTTCTGAGTAAAATTGCTTGCTAACCTTTCAGATTTGGGACGTATAAACCCTAAGCGGATATGGTTTTTCACTCGTGTCCCACTGGGCGTGCCAATTTGTTAACGGTGAAAATCTTGAGAGGAAAGATCTCTCTTTTATTGAAGAACTTGGGGGAAGAATTACAAGAAAACTAGAAAAGCGAATACAGTAATTTAAAGAAAGCGGTAAAGGAATTTAAAAACAGAAAGCAGTAAAATGCAGGAAAGCGATAAAGAAAGTAAAATAAAATAAGAACGGCTTCTTGAGAAGTGTTGGAGGTGCCTCGCAAGTGGTACCGCATCGCATATATATAGGGGTGATGGATCTTCACTCCATGATTTGTCTGGATTTGTTTCCTTATACAGTATCTTGCCTTGATATGTTTCCTTACATGAGGCCTCCATCATGATCTCGACACAGCTTCATTAAAGGCGGCCTCCAAGACGGCCTCCATCCTGAACCCTAAACCCAACTTTTCTGGGCCTCCATCCTTAAAGGACGGCCTCCATTCTTACGGACGGCCTCCACCATCTCTTTGGGCCTCCATGGCCTCCACCCTTACAGACGGCCTCCATTCTTATGGACGGCCTCCACCATCTCTTTGGGCCTCCATGGCCTCCACCCTTACAGACGGCCTCCACCATCTCTTTGGGCCTCCATGGCCTCCACCCTTACAGACGGCCTCCCTCTTCCGGGCTGTGTCTACGCGGCCTCCCTCTCCCGGGCCTCCCTCTCCCGGGCTGTGTCTACGCGGCCTCCCTCTCCCGGGCTGTGTCTACGCGGCCTCCCTCTTCCGGGCTGTCTACGCGGCCTCCCTCTTCCGGGCTGTGTCTACGCGGCCTCCCTCTTCCGGGCTGTCTACGCGGCCTCCCTCTTCCGGATATATTTTACCCAATTGGGCTAATTTATTTAGACGAGCAACTCCATTGGGCTTAATATATTTTTGCTATGTTAACAGTTTCGAAATGGGCATAGTATCCAATCTGTGCCAAAAAAAAAAAAGAAAAACAGGCTGAATATCTCGAACCTATATTTGATGACATTGTGTTGTTCTAGGAAAAAGTAGTGCAACAAGGCGTGCACGAGTCTCTGCATCGCGACTTGATTGTAGGTGTCGGAAAATGGACGGACTTTGAGCCCACGGACATCATCGACCCTTTTCCTAATAATGAAGGCTCCGTTCACTTGTGGCAAGCACGCGAAGACAGACTCATCCCTTACAAGCTCAATCGATATTTGTCCGAACGACTTCCATGGATTCGATACCATGAGGTGCCTCATGCCGGGCATTTGATGATCTACGATGCCACACATTGCAAAGACATCTTTATGGCACTTTTGTCACTGCAGAAATGAATTCCATACAGCTCGGTGAGTTCGGTAATAATGCTTACAATCCGTGGAACTGTTACATATCCCCAAATAAAGCCTATCAATTAATTTTTGAATCATACTTAGATGCGGAACTGAATGTAGTAGTTGTACAATTTTCACAATTAATTATACTCTATTATGCATGTAAACAAAACATGTGAATGTCTAGTGTTCAACATCCATGTTCATGCCTTGATCATAAGGTTAGACATGTGAAAGTCTTGAAATGTATATGCCTTGATTATGAGGTTAGTAAATAGTGAGAGGATAAAAAAGTTTATAAATAGCCTATGTAATGTATTGAGAAGTTAAGTTAGAAAAATTTTATGCAAGCTTAATACTTGTTTCATTTCATAGCCATAATTATTACACTTTATCCATTTTATTATCCCACCTTTAAACTTCCTTTCTTTCACCATTTAATCCCAATTTCCATTACAATACTTCCACTATAAACACAAGCTAATAAGCCATATACCATTTTATTGTACACATACATAAATAAAGATAGTTATTTATATAACACGTTATCAGCACGAGGAGACTCTGTTCATATTATCATTTGAGGTATAATCTCTTATTTCTAAACTTTCAATAAGATTATGGCTAACCTTGCAAAGCAGGAATTTGCTCCCTTAACCGTTGAAGGAAGCAATTATATGTCCTGGGCCCGAGATGTAAAAATGCATATTACTTCAATGGGTCTGGAAGATACTATTGCTGAAGGCAAAAATCCCAGCCATCAAAATCAGGCAAAAGCCATGATTTTCTTGTGCCATCATATCGAAGAGGCACTTAAAATGGAGTACGTGACTGTAGAATCCCCACTGGCATTGTGGGAAAAGCTGAAAGAAAGATATGATAATCTTAAAAAGACGGTGCTTCCAAAAGCCCTTGATGACTGGACAAACCTGAGACTTCAGGATTTTAAAACAGTCCGGGAATATAATTCCGCTGTGTTCAAAATTACGGCCCAATTGCAATTATGTGAGCAAAAGATATCTGAAGCAGAAATGCTTGAAAAAACGTATTCTACGTTTCATGCTAAAAACACAGTATTGAGTGAGACATACCGTCAAAAAGGTTTTCAGAGATATTCTGATCTTATCACCTGCTTATTATTGGCTGAACAAAACAGCCTATTGTTGTTGAGAAATCATGAATCTAGGCCCGCAGGTGCAAAACCGTTCCCTGAGGTGAACGCGGCTCAATCATCGAAATATGTGCGTGATCGTGGGCACTTTAAAAATCAAAATGATGATCGTGGCCAAAATCGGTATCACAATCGAGGCAGAGGTGAATCATCTCGTCAAAATAATTATCGAAATAAGCCTCGGTTTGAGCAAAATCGCAGATATGATACCAGAAGGCCTTACAAACCACAACAAAGAAATTATGCAAGAAAGCATAAACAAAATGATGAAATTTGTGATCGTTGTGGAATTAAAGGCCATATGGCTCAAACATGCCACACAGCTAAACACTTAGCTGAACTGTATCAGGCCTCGAAACGAAAAGAAAGACCAGGTGTTGAAGCACACCATAATGCCCACGATGATACTTATGATGATATATTAAATGATAATATCACGCACCTGGAAGCTGATGATTTTGTTGAGCCAGATATTGTTACCAAATAATATATTATATAGCTATATATATTTTACTTGTCTTTTATAATTCCTGTTTAATATAAATAATGATATCTTATACTTCCCTTTTATTATCCATGTATAATATAAATATGCTTTTGCATTAATAATATTTATATTGCTGATGTTTAATAACATTCTTATATTCTTGTAAAGAAATGGATGCTGGAAATTCAAAAGTCGGAGATGATATCTGCCTCATTGACAGTGCAACAACGCATAGCATTTTCAAAAGCAAAAGCTATTTCTCCAATTTAAAATTGGAAAAGACCGCAGTGAAAACTATAAGCGGTAATGCAAAATGCATTGAAGGCTCCGGTAGAGCTGTTATATTTCTCCCTGAAGGGACAAAAATGGCAATTGAAAATGCCTTGTTCTCACGCAAAGCTCGAAGAAATTTACTGAGCTTCAATGATATTCGAAAAAATGGATATCACATTGAAACTTCAAAAGAGGCAGATCACGAGTATCTTTTGATAACTCGAATTGAAAATGGCAAAAAATTTATGAATGAAAAATTGCCATGTTGCTCCTCTGGCTTATACTATACAAAAATATGTGCCGCAGAAATACATAACCTAGTAGGCTTGAAAGCTACTAGTGAATTTATTACCTGGCACGATAGACTTGGGCATCCTGGCAGTATAATGCTGAGGCGAATTATTGAAAATTCAAATGACCATACATTGAAAAGGCAAATGATATTGAACCCAAATGAGTTCAATTGTGCAGCCTGTTCACAAGGGAAATTGATAACCAGACCATCTCCAGTAAAAGTGGGAATTGAATCCCCTACATTCCTAGAAAGAATTCAAGGCGATATATGTGGACCTATTGATCCACCGTGTGGACCTTTCAAGTACCTTATGGTATTAATTGATGCGTCATCACGCTGGTCACACGTTTGTTTATTATCAACTCGCAATTTGGCATTCGCAAGATTACTTGCACAAATTATAAAATTGCGAGCACAGTTTCCAGATCATCCGATAAAGAAAATACGCCTTGATAATGCTGGAGAATATACATCACATGCATTTGATGATTTCTGCATGTCGATTGGAATTACTGTTGAACATCCTGTGCCTCATGTGCACACGCAAAATGGTCTGGCAGAATCATTTATTAAGCGATTGCAATTAATTGCAAGACCCTTGTTAATGAAATCAAAACTCCCTGTTTCTGCTTGGGGACATGCTATATTGCATGCAGCCGCACTTGTGAAAATAAGGCCGACAAGCTATCATAGCTACTCCCCTACACAAATTGTGTTTGGAAAGGAGCCCAATATATCCCACTTGCGAATTTTTGGGTGTGCGGTTTATGTACCGATTGCGCCACCACAACGCACAAAAATGGGACCTCAAAGAAGGTTGGGCATATATGTCGGGTATGAATCACCCTCGATTATTAAATATCTTGAGCCAAAAACGGGTGATTTATTTACTGCAAGATTTGCAGACTGTCATTTTGATGAAACTCAATTCCCGACATTAGGGGGGAGGAAATGATCAACTGAAAAAGGAAATATCTTGGCAAAGTCCATTTGATTTCCTTGATCCTCGTACAAGGCAATGCGAACTTGAAGTTCAAAGAATTGTGCATTTGCAGGGAATTGCAAATCAATTACCCGATGCTTTTAATGATGCTGCTAAAGTCACAAAATCATATATAAATGATGCAGCAAATGCACCAGCCAATATAAATGTCCCAGAAGGGCAAATTCCAAGTGCAAATGAACCTACTGCACGCCTGAAGCGTGGTAGGCCTTTGGGTTCCAAGGATAAAAATCCACGAAAGAAGAAAATTATCCATATGGGTGATAAATCAATCACAGATGATACTCCCGAAGGAGAAATTGATTCAACCCCCGAAAAGGTTGAACCTGAAAATATTCACCCAGAAGAAAATGAAGTTATTGAAACTTCTTTCAATTATATCAATACTGGGAAATGTTGGAACCGAAAAGAAACAAACGTTGATAATGCCTTTGCATACAACGTTGCACTCGATGTAATGGAAAATAACGAGGATCCTGAACCAAGATCAGTTGAAGAATGTCGGAAAAGAAATGATTGGCCAAAATGGAAAGATGCGATTCAGTCTGAACTAGATTCACTGAATAAACGAAAAGTATTCGGCCCTATTGTCCAAACACCAAAAAATGTGAAGCCTGTTGGCTACAGATGGGTGTTTGTGAGAAAAAGAAATGAAAATAATGAAATTGCCAAATATAAGGCAAGGCTTGTAGCCCAAGGTTTTTCACAACGACCGGGAATTGATTTTGAGGAAACATATTCCCCAGTTATGGATGGAATAACATTCAGGTATCTAATGAGTCTAGCAGTACGAGAAAATCTCGAAATGAGGCTGGTGGATGTTGTTACTGCATATTTATATGGCTCATTGGAAAATGATATTTATATGAAAATACCTGAAGGGTTTAAATTACCTGAGTCTTGCAACTCAAAATCCAGAGAAAATTATTCCATCAAATTGCAAAAATCGTTGTATGGGCTCAAGCAATCTGGCCGAATGTGGTACAACCGCCTCAGTGAAAGTTTGATAAAGGAATGCTATACAAATGACCCGATCAGCCCTTGTGTATTTATAAAGAAAAATGGGTCAGAATTTGTGATCGTCGCAGTCTATGTTGACGATTTAAATCTAATTGGAACTCCTGAAGAGTTGAAAAAAGGCGGTCGAATATCTGAAAAAGGAGTTTGAAATCAAAGATTTCGGGAAAACGAAATTTTGCCTTGGCCTACAAATTGAGCATTTGGAAATGGGCATATTTGTTCATCAATCAGCTTATACCCAAAAGGTATTAAAGCAATTTCGAATGGATTATGCTCATCCGCTAAATAATCCAATGGTCGTTCGGGCACTTGATCCTGCAAATGATCCATTTAGGCCAAAAGAAGATAATGAAGAGCAACTTAGCCCAGAAATCCCATATTTAAGCGCAATTGGTGCGTTAATGTATCTTGCAAACAGCACGCGACCTGATATCGCGTTTGCAGTCAATCTACTCGCAAGATTCAGCTCTTGCCCTACTCAACGACATTGGAAAGGCATAAAGCATGTTTTTCGCTATCTCCAAGGAACAATTGATCTTGGGTTATTTTACCCAAAAGACTCTCGACATGAGTTAATTGGCTATGCCGATGCCGGTTATTTATCAGATCCACACAAAGCCAAATCTCAAACAGGCTATATCTTCACGTGTGGTGGAACTGCTATCTCTTGGAGGTCAATGAAGCAGACTCTAACTGCTACTTCTTCTAATCATGCCGAAATATTAGCAATCCATGAAGCAAGTCGAGAATGTGTTTGGTTGAGGTCAATGACTCAACATATATTGAAGAGTTGTGGTTTAATCATTGAACCACAAATGCCCCCAACAATTTTATTTGAAGATAATTCGGCTTGTGTAGCCCAGTTGAAAGGGGGTTATATCAAAGGAGATAGAACGAAGCATATTTCACCAAAATTCTTCTACACTCATGATCTTCAAAAGAATGGTGAAATCGATGTGCAACAAATTCGATCAGAAAATAATTTAGCGGATCTATTTACCAAGGCATTGCCGACTGCAACATTCGAGAAGCTCGTGAAGAAAATTGGAATGCGGCGGCTTCGAGATTTAAAATGATGTCCAAATCAGGGGGAGCATCTGATACAAGAATACTGTACTCTTTTTCCTTCACTTGGATTTTTTCCCACTGGGTTTTTTCCAAGTAAGGTTTTAACGAGGCATATTCTTCGTATTGACGACATTCAAGGGGGAGTATTATGCATGTAAACAAAACATGTGAATGTCTAGTGTTCAACATCCATGTTCATGCCTTGATCATAAGGTTAGACATGTGAAAGTCTTGAAATGTATATGCCTTGATTATGAGGTTAGTAAATAGTGAGAGGATAAAAAAGTTTATAAATAGCCTATGTAATGTATTGAGAAGTTAAGTTAGAAAAATTTTATGCAAGCTTAATACTTGTTTCATTTCATAGCCATAATTATTACACTTTATCCATTTTATTATCCCACCTTTAAACTTCCTTTCTTTCACCATTTAATCCCAATTTCCATTACAATACTTCCACTATAAACACAAGCTAATAAGCCATATACCATTTTATTGTACACATACATAAATAAAGATAGTTATTTCTATAACATACTCGTCTTTCTTTTTGAAACTTTGATTTTAATTATGCTACAAGTTTGTTAGGCCAGTGGGTCCACCTCAGCTCGTGTATAGCGTGCTCAACATTGTGCAGGGAAAATGCCAATGGCGGCGACCCGGCCCAGGAACCATGACGGAATTAATTACACTACGTCTATATATTGTACTCCCTCCGTCCCACCAATCTTGTCATGTTTAATTTTTTACATTGTTCATTGATTAACGTTGACTCACCATGCAGTTTTAGAATATATATTTTACATCATTTTTCATTATACATATTTTAAGATATTAACGATTGAAAACATGCATTGAATTGTGTGTAAAAATCAAACAAGACAAGTTAAGTAGGACGGAGAGTATGGGACGGAGGGAGTAATTTAAATTAAATCATGGTCCATCTTTGTGTAATTAAATTCCATATTTGAATTTACCTTTACTTTGGTATTGGTATGTTATTTTAGGAGTACTGTTAAAATTCAACTCGCAAGTACTTGTTTGGTTTTTATTTTTTATTTTAAAAAATACCCAAGAAGTGGAAGTAGCAATTAGGATTTGAAATAGCAAATTTATTTAATTTTAATCATGTTGAATATTAGTCTAAAATTTCACTTGATCATGTTGAGTATTTGTCTAAGAAAACATTTTTTTTTAGTGAAAAACCGCTGCTCCATACCCGAAAGCCGAGAGTCGAAACTTTTATGATATCTTAATCTTAACATATGACTTGAATTTGAAGTCCATGTAAAAGAGTGGCAATTGGTACTTTACATATTTACATAGGATTTGTTTTGTTAATTAATTAGGGTATTTTACACAGTGCCGTCTATAAATGAGTCCATTGGTCGCATTCAAACGCCACTTCTAGTGCTGAGAAAAAAAAAAAAGAGGAGAAAAGAAAGGAAGTCACCAACCTCCAGAGTCCAAGCTCGAGGGACAATACAAAGAGAAAGAGCCGCCTCTCCGCCATTTACAAGAGCTCACCCCTTTATTCCTTTGCTATTTAAATACTGTAAGCAGTTATTCCTCCTTCCACGCCTTCATTGATTGCTTTTTCTGCTTTTTCCAGATCCGATCGCAGTCAGGTTGGTTCGATTGTTCTTCGCTTCGGTGGGATTTAGGTTTCTATGTGTGTGTTTTCGCTGTTTCACTCCGTTTGGATGCTTAAAGTTGCCATGGTTTCTATTTTCTGTTGTTTTTCTTTTTGAGTCGTTTGTTAAATTTGTATGATTTGTTGTCGAGTACTCCCTGGTGATTATGCCGAGTTGTTTCCGGTTTTCTGTTCTTGTTTGTTCCTTTGATTTTCGCTTTGATTTTTGAAGTGATCGAGTTTGTTTTACATACATACATACATACGTACATAAGATATTTTCCTTGATTGAAGAATGCAAAACTTTTGGCAAATTGTTTGATAATTGTTGAAATTTCTATCTTTACCTCTCACGCGCACAAAAACTGATGGGGGCTTTTGATATAAGCAGATCCTTATGTAAAATGACTAAATGATTCTAGTACTTCGTGTTTAGGTGAAGCCTCCAGTAAATGAGAGTATATTAAAAGTTGGTTGGCAATTACAAAAAAGTTTTATGTGAATTTACCAAAAGGTTGTGGTGTTGGTTTGTTTCATTGTTTGTTACTGTCAACAGAATAATTATCTCCTCACAATACAGGGAATTTGATAGAGTCTACTAATATTGGACATACTCCCAATGAATTAAAGATTAACAGCATTGGATAGTATGAACCAAGTGGTAGATTTTTATTGTTATAATTTGTTCATTCACAATTGTATCCCCCATCAATTGGTTAATATGGGTGTTTGTTTGGTTGTTGATGGAGTGAACTTAACAATTTTCATCTTATAAGTCTGTGTGAGTGTGCGTGTGCGTATGCGTGCACCATTTACAAATTGTCCTCTTTATGTTGTGCCATCTTCAAGATAGCGTTGCAATAGCCTCAAGTGTCGGTAGGTAAAAAGAACAATCAACCCAATAATTCCCTTCTACTGTTCACTGAGGTAGATGCAAAATTTTCAACTCCTTGTCTTAATGCAACTCCAGTTCTTAGCTCAAAAATTGGTGGTTGATTTGTCTGAGTGAATCTTGTAGTATTTGATTGTACAACGCTTGAGTGTGTAAACATCATTTGGGATTGGACCACTAGTTTTGGATTTTGTGTCAATCAGATTCTGGTCGTCATTTACATGCACTCCTTGTGATACTTCATTTCTTTCTTATTTCTCCTGGTATCATGAGGCATTTATGAAATTTTGTTCTTTAATATCCACCAGACCACCACCTGAGGGTAGTTTATAAGCAGAGGGTAAACAGCATTTTGCCAATTATCTTACAATTTTCAAAAGAATTATGGGTTTGTAGCTTGAAAAAGTATATGCTCTGTATTTGTCCATTTTGTCGCAAATTTGGTACGCTTTTAAAGAATGCATTGTAGTCGCTCATTTTTCCCTGTTAATGCTGATTTTTTTATTTTTTTTTATTTTTTTTTGCCTCCTGGTACCTTTTCTTTACCCCGCTAATTCAACTGAAACTTTTACTTGTGGTTTCTCAACATTTCCATCTCTAACATAATCGGTATTACAGGATACCTAACATGGCAACTGCTGCTCGTCTCCCCACCATCCACATGTCCAAAACCACCCCACAAACCCAAACCAGAAGCACATTTGTGAAGACATCAGTCTCATTAAAGTCAACAAAGAGCATCACAAAAACATTTGGCCTGAAGGCTGAGCCTGGTTTCAGGGCATCAGCAATGGCTGTGTATAAAGTGAAGCTGATCGGACCAGATGGGAGCGAGAATGAGTTCGATGCCCCCGACGACTGCTACATCCTCGATGCCGCTGAGGATGCAGGATTAGAGCTGCCGTACTCATGCAGAGCAGGCGCTTGCTCCACCTGCGCGGGGAAAATGGTGTCAGGGTCGGTGGATCAGTCTGATGGGTCGTTCCTCGATGACAACCAGATGAAGGAGGGGTATGTTCTGACGTGTGTTTCATACCCAACCGCGGACTGCGTGATTCACTCCCACAAGGAGAGTGATTTGTATTGAAAATGTTTATCGTTTGGATCGGAGATGTTTGGTAAGTGAGTAGTATTTGAGAAAACATTGTTGGCTTGTGATGAAATTTGAGTGTTGGATTCGTAAACCGTTAATAATTTGGCTTTATCCAACGTTTTTATTACGTTATTTTTTGATATTTTATTGAGATACTGCATTGTTTCTTCAAGTGGATGTATCATAGTTTGGGACACCAGGGAAATCGTTTGGGTGCTGGCGGCCTGTAGGTGCTGGCACATTCAAAATTGATAGGGTATGTGTATATGAAATGATGTGTCAGTATAAAAAGGTGAGGGATGGATGTTATGAACAAAAAACTAATAGAAAAACAAACTACCGTTTATATATCACTTTATAAGGCTTATACATCAATTTATAAAAGGTTACGTATCATTTTTAGCTCTGTCTGCACCTGCTGGTAATTGTTATGCCATTACAGAAATCGAATTGCGGACACAGTACGATTTCCATAATTTTGGATATATAATTTGGGCAGCCGCCAGCCGGCCCTTGCCCAAACTTAAATTTCGTCATAACTGGCCTAAATTCAGCCAATCACCATTATTGACCATGAGTTCATATGTCTATATTAATCCAGACCCAGTAATCGTTTCCATGGTCTTGCCTTGGGAAACTTCAACGGAAAACTAGGGCCCGGGCCCTTTACAAAAATGTTTACAATTGTTTAGGCCCCCTCCCATTATTCCTTACAGTTTACACCCCATCTTATACTTTGACTCGGTGGATAAGACCTACCAAAATCCACTAATCCAATTAACTTTCTAATCTCCCAATTCAAAATAATCAACGAAGAGAGAAGAGTGGAGGGCGGGAGACACAAAGGAACGAACACGCAGGGATGAGGAAGAAAGGCTGAAGTTCGATCGAAACTGACCCGAAAGGAAAACCACGACACGACGCAGCCCGTCTTCCCCAGGTTTTTAATCCATTCAATTTAGAGAGGAAAACAATGGCCGAAGAAGAGGTGGACCGAACCGTTCGAATCCGTTGGAAGCTGTTTTAATCGAATTGGAGCAAGTGTGGACCGAACCCTAGTGGAGGAAGTGGAAGAAGAGGCATTGAAAACTAATGGCACCGAAGAGAAAGCCGGAGCATTCGGAAAGGGGTGAGCAGAGCAATTCGGGTACAATGTTTTTCATTCATTTTTGTGCTTTTTTTGCTTGAACATGGAATTAGGTTAGGGCATGTTGTTAAGTTGGGTTATGCGTAAGTTGTGATGTGAGTTGGAAATAATAATTGGAATTGATCATTGTGTTGTTTTTGTGGCAGTACAATGTTACCTGTAGATGTAGATTGTGATGATGGGTTTATGTGTGGATAATGCTTATGATGAAGATTGTGAAATTGATCATAATGTGTTCGATGAAATGTTAGAATGGAAATTATGGTGGAAAAGGTTAAAGTTTATGTTATTAGTGTTATGTATGTGGTAGAATGCACTGTTATGCAATGATAGGAGGATGTTAGTATGGTAATGATTGTTTCAACCATTCCTTTTAGATGTCACGAAGGAGAGTAAGATGCAAGCACCCCGGTGCTCTGCAAAGTTTCTACGGGAGCTTGTTGACGAGGTGGAGGTCCGATGGTCTCAAAGACAAAGAGAAGGCATAGAGGCCACGGGATTTGGGCATTTGAGAAAGGTATGCAAGGAAAATGCTTATCAAGCTCGTTTGCTAGCAGTTCTTGAAACATTTAAACCAGAGAGAAGGAGATTTTTAGTGGGGAACGGCATTAGTGTGGAGTTCAAGGCCAAGAGTTCAATGCAAGAGAGTACAATGCAGTCAAACATAGAGAGTACAATGCAAGAGTTCTATCCACGGGACAAGATTGAGTGGGAAGTTAATGAATGCGAGCAATTTCTTAGTCAAATGAACGGATTTTGTGCCAATGACGTTCGAAAAATAAATATGAGCAAGGGTGCAAGTCAACTGAGGTATATCGTATGCCCGGTAAATGATCAGGAGCTCTTTCACTGGCATATGGTGATACTCGACGTAGAAGAGGGCAATGTGTATGGCATGAACTCGCTGAAGTCCGATGCACGTCTGAAGACACGACGAAAAAAATTGGTAAGTGTTATTCTATAAAAAAATAAAATTGGTAAGATTCCTGTTGCTATTTCCTATCAAAATGCTATATTTACCATGTGATCGACCAAGTCATTTGTTTGTGTGTTTTGTTGAAATATGGTAGGTAAATTTTTTGGAAGCATGTTGTGAGCTGTGGGGGATAAAAATGACCGGCGATTTTAATGAGTCGGCTTGTAGGCAACAGGGGGATGTGTCAATGGATTGCGGTGTGTATGTTTGTTTGTGGAGCGAATGCTATGCCCGGAGCGACCCAGTATTTTGGCACGCATCGAACACCGTTTGCATTCAAGCATTCAGAGCCCATATTGCCTATACAATTCTAACCGATATTAGGAGCAAGGTCCTAGATTCCATTAGTTGATGTGTTTTGGAGGTTGTTTATTTTGCATATTTTGTACATGTAACTGGAACTGTGTAGATGCATGTTGGTTTATGAATTAAGGTCATTGGGTTTGTGAATGATCCAATTGGTTAGTGTAATTGGAACTCATATTTGGTTTGTGAGTTGTGGTAATGGAATGTTTGCAACTATTTGAATTGTCCATTTGCATCTTGTGTATGAGTTATGTGACAACCTGATTACCTAGTACATTTGAGTTGGTAAAGTAACATTGTTATTCGGGGTAAAGTGTTATTGGTAAGATAGCAAGCCTTGTATGAGAAACTTGGTAAAAAAAACATCAAATTGGAAAGGGACTGTCACATGGACGGTTCATAGTCAGTCCTGTGACCGTCCAGGTAGAACAAACCTAAGCAGACCAAAACTAACGTTTAACGGACGGTCTTCAGTGGACCGTCCGTGCACATCAAGTATGTTTCCACGGTGAGTTGGACGGTCCTCATGAACCGTCCAATTACGGTTCGACGCCCACCGCTTCATTCAGAAGGTTACGCACGGGGTTTGGATGGTTCAACCCGCACGTCCCAGTGACCGTGTGATATTGAATCCCATTTGGTAAGTGAATGAACAAAACTCAGTAAGCTTAATACATTAACTTGGTAAGTTTAATATTGGAAAACTTGGTAAGTGTGATTTTGTATAACTTGGTAATCCTCGTACAAAAGACATGGTAAATACTACATTTGCACTACCTGGTAAGAGAAAAACTATAACCTGGTAAGTGTGACAATGGAACACATGGTAAGCCAAGTACATTAAACTTGGTAAATATCATATGTGAACCCTTGATGAGCCAGTTACATAAAAACTTGGTAAATGATTTTGAACAACTTGGTAATCCTCGGACAAACGACATGGTAAGTTACATTTGCACTACCTGGTAAGAGAAAAACTATAACTTGGTAAGTCTGACATTGGAACACATGGCAAGCCAATTCATTAAACTTGGTAAATATCGTATGTGAACCCTTGACGAGCCAGTTACATAAAAACTTGGTAAGTGATTTTGAACAACTTGGTAATCCTTGTACAAAAGAAATGGTAAGTTAGGTTTGCACTACCTGGTAACAGGAAAACTATAACTTGGTAAGTGTAACTATGTAACACATGGTAAGCCAAGTACATTAAACTTGGTAAATATCATATGTGAACCCTTGACGAGCCAGTTACATAAAAACTTGGTAAGTGTGATTTTGAACAACTTGGTAATCCTCCTACGAAAGACATGGTAAGTTACATTTGCACTACCTGGTAAACGAAAAACTATAACCTGGTAAATGGGACAATGGAACACACGGTAAGCCGAGTACATTAAACTTGGTAAATATCATATGTGAACCCTTGATGAGCCAGTTACATAAAAACTTGGTAGGTGATTTTGAACAACTTGGTAATCCTCGGACAAACGACATGGTAAGTTACATTTGCACTACCTGGTAACAGAAAAACTATAACTTGGTAAGTCTGACATTGGAACACATGGCAAGCCAATTCATTAAACTTGGTAAATATCGTATGTGAACCCTTGACGAGCCAGTTACATAAAAACTTGGTAAGTGATTTTGAACAACTTGGTAATCCTTGTACAAAAGAAATGGTAAGTTAGGTTTGCACTACCTGGTAACAGGAAAACTATAACTTGGTAAGTGTAACTATGTAACACATGGTAAGCCAAGTACATTAAACTTGGTAAATATCATATGTGAACCCTTGACGAGCCAGTTACATAAAAACTTGGTAAGTGTGATTTTGAACAACTTGGTAATCCTCCTACGAAAGACATGGTAAGTTACATTTGCAATATATTCACTTTCACATTCATGGAATCGCTTGGTAAGTTAAAGAACAAATCTTGGTAAGTTCAGTATTTATGAACTTGGTAATGTCGAAAGCCAAATTAACTTTTGCATTCATTTAACCAATCTAATTCATTTAACCCGTCAATGTGAACACTATCTTGTTCTTTGGGAGTTGATCAAGTAATTAATTAAAGTTCTTTAGACGAACCATATCAATACCTAATTGCTTGACGTGGAACATCACTACGCCCGTTTATTACTATTATCTTAAGGAATGCAACCTCACGTCCGACAAGATGGATTGGATGAAGAAACGAACACCTTAAGTACAGACGCGAAATGCTACAACGAGTACATAATCATTACGTGCACAATTATAAGGACTTAAGAGAGTAAGACTATTCCATGGGATGAAGTTACACAATCATAATACCAAATGTAGATGCTTAATTGAAATATATACACACAATTAGTACATATATGCTAATAGTTTTAACTAATTAAGATAATAGGAACAATGGTAAATTCACTTAATCGTAACAATTATATTAAATTTCCACCCTAAACCCTCGACCGGATAAAATTACCACTCTTTTGGTATGACTTTTACCAATTTTATCATAGATGATTTACCAGGTATCTTATACATGCATTACCAAAAATGTGCTACGTGGTTTACCAAGTCTTTGTATGGCTCTCCCCAACATATTGATATCATGGTTTACCAAGTTTTTGTCTGTCTCTTACCAACATCCGCATATGGTTTACCGAGTATTTTTCATGTCACTTACCAATATAGGGTTACAAATTTACCAAGTTTTTTATGTCACCAACATAATGTGTACCTCAGTGAAACTTTTGACAAGTTTCGTTAACTCGAGCTTTTGCTAAAATTATACCAGGTTAGATTTATTAAATGAAAAGTGTTATGATTCGCGGGAAAGGGTTTAGGGATATATCAAGATTATTAGTCTTTTTATTACTCAAGTATGGTGCTTTGGCTTCAAATGGCGCTGTGGTCCTCTCTGTCATGAAATGTTGACAAATCTCATAGCATAGCCGGGATAGGTTGACCTTCAGCCTGTCACACTGAAGATCCCCGGCAAGTATGCCATGATACTTCTCATCAATTCTTGCCATGAGAGTTCCTGCCATGAAACTTTTGACAGATTCCCACTACATGAGTATTTTCCGAAAAATCATGGTCCTGGTTTAGATTTTTATTTAATGAAACCAATTTATGATGGCGGTGTTGTGGTTAGGGATATATTCATATGTAGTCATATTTTTATTGCTCGGAGTTAAGAAACTGTGCTCCCGAAAGCGCACGGAGTCAAAAATTGCAGTAATTTATAGTAAGACCGGATCGTTCACTGGAGGATGTGCGATAGAAGCAGGTCCCACGTCGTTTTACTAGATTTTCCATTCGTATTGCTCAATAGGTTTGAAAGGTGATTAACAACTACTGACAGGAATGTAAATTAGATCTAGAAAGCAGTTAAATTATTCTACAAAGCGAATAAATCTATTCTAGAAAGTGGATAAGAATTATTCTAGGAATGCGGTAAACATAATCTATGAAAGCAGGGAAAAGGAGCATTGTGCCAACCGTGAAGTTGAGTCACAATGTGGACAGAAAGGACAGGAAGAAAAGAATGAAAATTGGACAAGAGTGAGATACAGCAATGTTAAACTTCCATTTTCATACGCAGATCTTTGTTTGGGATAATTCTATCAGATAGCTAATTCTCATGCTCTCAATAAGGCTTTCCCTTTAATAGACAGGTACTTGCAATATGAGTTTACATGTTCTTAAGACCTCAAATTCTAAGATACCACGGATTCGTAACTGCCCTGGCCTGGGTATGTTACTTCATCTGTGGTGGAAAAGCAACACCCGACACATCATTTATTGAAATGCCAAGTACCACTATCATTCTCCCATGTCACACCCAAAGGTTTGAATCAAGCCCTAAACTATCCCTTAACTGTCAATCCTAGTAGCAGTTACACAACTCTCAATACAACCGAGTGACCTCTAATGAAAGCGGTTAAAAGAAAGCGGTAAAGAAATCATTTAAAATCCTATCACTCGGAGGTTTTGAAAATCTGACCCTGGTAGTAAAAGACAGCTCCCCGTCAGAATGAAGGAGTATGGATCAAGAATTCCCGGCTCTCAGTGAACCACTGATGTGTTCACTTCCTTCCGGGTGATTATGAGATACAAACTAATGAGACGAACTAATGAATTAGTTCGTTCCGGATGCACTCACTCAGGACTCAAAAGTAGGCTTTGGCAGAAGAAGATAGCAGTTGAAAGAAAACTCAACCCTATCTTGGGAAATAACCAAGGCCTGGATGATGTTCCTCTAAGATTATTTACTACACTGTATTTGAATCCAAGTGGACCCCATCTCGGTGTAGCATTTAATCTTACATTTCCATCAACCAGCAATTTTGGAAAATAATGGATTTGAAAATCATTCCCTGTCAGGTACTAGACTCTCAGTTAAAACACAGACCCTTTCAGTCTAGGCGAGACCTAATCGCTGACTCTGCTTCTAATTTCCCAAAATCAACCCCCAGTCGGATATGAATTAGTCATAACTGTTGAATTTATCCCTTACTCAGATCCGGATTTTATAAAGGAATTTTTGTTGGAAATTTATAAAGCAATATCTGTTTAAGATCTAGACTTCTATTGTCCAAGGGAAGGATCCCAAAATAATTACAGACCACAGTGGTATATAATATTATCATGCATAAAGATATATGGAAGTGTAAAATTAATTGACCCAAAATATAGATGCGGGTCTAGACAGAAGGTGAAACACAGAATGAAGTGGTCAAGGGACCAAAGTAATGGCAGAGTAATCAGGTGGACTGTAAACATCTACTGTCCAATTTCCCAATCACTCGGATGGAGCGAATTTTAGACAGCGTAGACCCTATAATGGTGGTGTCAACGCCAGTTGGGCCTCCACTGTCTGTGAATTCGGATAAAAACCTACATGCTTCCCTTCTATAATGATCATCAGTTGGCATTGACTGATGCCAACTGACTCCCACTACAGATTGGAATTTGGGTTTGGAAATTAAGATAGTAAAAATAAAACTGTATCTGGATGGGAGTCAGTCGAGCAGCTATTATAACCCCGGATGGGCGAACCGCCAAGGCTTCCACTGACAGCCATTCAGACCATGCAAAATAACAATTAGTAACTAATACCCAGAATAAGAGCTAGTTATCCATGAGGGAGTACCCGCCAACATTAGTCTGTTGTATTCTTTACTAATGGTTCCACACAACACACAAAGACAAAATAAATAAGAACAAAAGAGGATCCATTGTATGAGAGACATTGGTTTCTCATGCAAGGTTGTGGATTGGGTCCACATGTAATGGTCTTAAATAATACTTCCTACCATAATTAATTACAGTCCAGATTATCTGTTTAAGCCATTAGGACTTTGTTTATACAAGAATGTTTTAATGGCAATTGAACAAAGGTCCTTTAATCATGATGATTATTGAAGAGTGATTATTGCTAATCTCAATTTTTAATCATTAATGAGTCAAGGGTTCAATCAGTTAAGTGATGCAAATGGAGAATCAAAATTTGGGCAGCATAACACCCTATATTGCAATTCCAGAATGTTACATCCTAACCCGTGGGGCTATGATGTAAGTATTGCAATATAAAATAGGGAGAGAATGAAATTTGTTTGAGATCAAATAGAGAGAGAAACCCTTGTCGCGATATCATAAATTCTGTCGCGGACCGAGATCCGCGACATGGATATCCCGACAAGTTTTTAGAATTTTTGGCAGCATAACGCCTCTTTGTCGCTATGCAAGGTTTTGTCGCGGAACGTGGTTCCGCGACAAGGGTGTCATCGCGACAAAGTGTTTTCATAAAATTCTAAAGCATTTGAACCTTTGTCGCTATGCATGGAAATTTTGTCGCGGAACGTGGTTCCGCGACAAGGTGTTCCGCGACAAGGTGTTCAATGAGCAAGGGACATGGCATAATTTTTCTGTCTCAGAATGGGATTTTGTCGCGGAACGTGGCTCCGCGACAAGATGATTCCGCGACAAGAAGCCATGAAGACAAAATGCAAGAGTTTGGCTCCTTTGTCGCTATGCATGGACAGTTTTGTCGCGGAACGTGGCTCCGCGACAAGGTATTCCGCGACAAAGGGTTTTAAATATGGAGACAAGTGTCTTGAAACACCTTGGTCGCGGAACAGCCACTCTGTCGCGGAACGTGGTTCCGCGCCAGAAGGCGGTTGGCGCCCAAGGTGGTTCAGGACAGAAGTCAGAAAAAGCAGAAATGAACAGTGGCATGCAAACAGCGTGATCTCACCCTATTTCAGATCAAAAAGCTATTCTAAGCTAAAAATAAGCAAGAAATATTCAAAATAAGGAAGAGCATGCTTAAACAAAAATAACAAGACTGGGCAGAACATTAAAAATAAAGCAAGAGTCCTAATCTAGGGTTTGATCACACATCCACACAACATCATCCATAATAAGCCAACAGTAAACATAAAAAATAACAAAATGGGGGTCAAATGACCCCAAAATGAAAAAGAAAGCACAAATCCATGGGGTGTGAGACCCATTTCATGATTTGGGACACAAATGATGAATGTTTTCCCATATTATTGAAGGGGTGTTGTTAATACCCATGATTTGGGTATTACAAACCCTAAAACAAGAGTTTAGAAACCAAAACATGGTGTAAAGATGGCTATCTAAGCACTGTGAACAGTAAAACACTAAACTAAGCTAAACTAAGTGCAAAAATTAAATAATACATGAAAATAAACCTAAACTACTCTACCTAAGAGAGAACTCCTACTGCTTGCCTTCAAGAACTTCTAACAAAATTTCAACCTTCCAACAACCCTTAGCTCATGGGAGACACCTCATATTTATAGAAGTGTAACCCTAAGCCCATGGGCCTTGATTCTAGCCCATTGTGTCTTAAGACATCACACACATCACAGCTTTGTCTCGGAACATCAAGTTGGTCGCGGAACACACTGCATGTGGCAAGGCTTCTCGACTGGGTCTTGTGTCTCTATTTGTGCATCTTGGTCGCGGAATGGACCTTTGTCGCGGAGCATGCCATCGCGACAAGGGTCATCGCGCCAGGGGTTTGGCTGGTCTCCTCTTCATTTGGGGCCAGTTGGTCGCGGAACATGCCTTTGTCGCGGAACACTGCATCGCGCCAAGCGCTTCCGCGACAAAGGTCTTCCTGGGCCTGCTGGATTGGGCCAGATGGGCCGAAAATATTCTTTTTGTGGGCTTTTCTATCTTTTTCCCATCTTTTTGTTTCCTTTTCTTTTTCTCATGTTTTTGGATTTTTCTAACATAAATATGTAATAAAATTACATATTTATGCCTTTTTCATACCAGCTTATTATTTTTACAATTATGCATAAATTAGTCCAATTCGACTGCTTTCTTACTCAATGTAAGACCGGAATGCGATCAAATGCCCGTTTAAGACACGGAAATGGATTGATCGTCCCCGAGCAGTCAGAGTCAATGTTCCTAGGAACACGGACTCTACATATTCAATTCATTTTCGTGGCTTCATAAATCACATCCTTTTTGGATTGGGATAAGACAATCAAAAACTACAAGTGTTAAATTTCCTTGATTGCAGTGTTTAATGAAATGATACTTGCTCACTACATCGGGCCTACAAATCAAACATTATTACCAATCCTTCATGAATATCATGTTTGAAAGATGCAGAGATTAAAAATTAGAATTAAGGTATGACATGAACATGTGTAATAAGACAAGGCCTCACATATGAAAGAATCGGAAAATTCACTCACTCTCAATTGGGGTTTAATCATGAACGCTCAAAATCACATTTAATTAAATTATCCCATAAGCTTGCAATCAGACCAACTCGCCACCGGCTCATTTCTTCAAATTGAGATCACGAGGTCTTATTTAAGGGTTGTAACGGGGCATACGGTTGTAACATTAGGTAGGAAAGGGAAATTATTGGGCTAAGAAGTGGCAAGAATTAATTCCATCGTAACTTGGCATCTTTATTTAAAATTTGTGATCATCAATGTTTCTCTCTTTTTGGTTTTCTTCTGCATGACATTAGACTATTGTCTAATTGCTTGTCATTTGCAATTTATTGATGTTGAATGAAATTCAACTTTTTTTTTTTTTTTTGAATCGGTTCATGGAATACCGATTAGTACGTTTTCTGATGATCACAAATTTAATGCCTTTGATAGAATTCATTCTCGCACACTTGGGTTTGATTGTTTTGGTCTTTTTATAAGGCTAGGAATAATATAGAGGGCTTCAAAGAAAAATTAGGCTTATAGGCTCAAATTGGTTAATCCTAAGGGGAAAATATTTTTGGGTTTGGATTTCAAACGAAGGCCAAAAATTTGGGTTTTCTAGGTGCCTTGATCATATGCTCGATTTCGGGAATATGGCATGGTCTTGAATCGGTCCCAATCGCAAGTTCTAGTTTCCTTTAATCAAAATGATTCACACATCAAAGAAAATGAATGAGTAAAAGTGACTCATGGCTCAAATCTCACAAGGTTGGGTTGATTCATGTCATACAATATTCTCAAATTTAATCAAAGCTTAATTCTAACAATTTATTCAGTCAAAATCTCTAACATGCAGATTTATTACACAATAAGCTGATCGCATCATTAAATTTTTATAGCTCAAAACCTCAGGAATTCATTTCATGCACGTCTTCAATTATATTATCCCAATTTAAAAGTTTGAAAATTTAATCACAAGCCTAAATTCAACTTGTGAATTTAGAGCAAGTTTATGCATATTTTTGCTGGGTATTTAATTGAAAGCAGTAAAGAGGCACTGCTGACATACTGAGTATGTCAACAGCATATTTTTGGCATGACAGTCACTTATTCATCTCGGACTGTACAGACATCTTTTAAAGGGAAAGCAGTAAAGAATTGTTCAGTGGTCTCAAAAGCTGAGTTCCAATTTAGGGAAAGCAATAAATACAACCGAGGCAAGGGATTCTCGTGCAGTTAATACAACCCTGCACACACAAAAGGAGACATCCCTTGTGGGATACTACTACTAGACTGGAAATAAAACAAAGCAGGGTAAAAGCGGATTCATCCTTCTTCCTTTCAGAAGATGTACCTAGCCCAGTGGAGATAGCTGGATAGCTCACACCGCAGACACCAATCATTGGGATCTGTTATGGCCTCGTGATCCCTGGGGCAGTAAACTCTGCCTTCCTGATCAGCCCATAGGAATGGGGTGTCTGGTTGGTCAACCATCCACTCGAGGACATTGACGGATGTGTCTTGGAAGACTGACCATCTTGTCACTATCCTGTCAATCATCCTGATTCCCTGCTCGACCTGCCCTGCGTCCTCCTTGCTCATGAGCATCAACCCGTAGGCAAAGATTGTCGCTTTATGATTGTCCTCAATCCCCAGACGTAGCAGTTCATAGGCTTGCTCTTCTTTCTCTTCTGCGAATGCCATCATTGCTGGAATGATTTGGAGATTGTGGTTTCCAGCCTGGTCGCATGTCCGAAGGAATCTCCGCTTCTCCCAACGATAGTACTCCCGCCCTCTCTTTATAGTGGATGAGTTGACCTCGCATCGTTTGTAGACGATGGAGAGGTTCCCGGCATCCCTGAATTTCTTGCAGGTTCGCTGTGCCTTGAAGACTTCACTGATGTCATCCTCTCCTATACGAGAGAGGATTTCACCCAGGAGTTCGAGGGGTAAGTCCAGCAGATGGGTTTCTTCGGGTGCAGGGTCTGGGTTTGGAAGATTGTTCCTGAAAAGATAAGAAGTGATGAATCCAATTTTTGTGTAATTTTCGGAAATTTTTCAAGTTCAGAAACCAACATCCTCACATTTAGAGCTTTGCTCTAGATGTGAGATTACTAAATTTCTGACTTGAATTTTAATTTAAAGCAGATGTAAATAATATTTGGTTTTAAATGGGTTAAAGAGCCCAAAATAAAATAAAATTGGCCATTGGGCCTAAAGTCTTTTTAATGGGCCATAGGGCCCAAAAGTTTTCAGTTTATTAAACAAGTCCGAGACACTTGTTGGAAGTGGAATGAGATGGATAGATGGAAATGGAATGCTCGAATATTGGAATGTGCAACGGAGACGTGGCGGAACGGATCTGCTGTTTCTGGATAGCTTGGACTGGTTGGACAGTTTTAGCATCCAAAAATTTGCAAACACTATTTTTAATTTTAAAAATAGTTGACTTGTTTTATTTAACAAAGGTGGGATGTGAGTGGTCCCATTTTGGATTTTTTTTTTTAAAAAGGATAGCAGTTGGGTGACAAAAATACTGCTATCTTACTCACACTAGTGTTCCATTGGGAACAAAAACTCAAGTCAAACATTAAACAAAAATAACTCTTTTTGTCTTTTTCTAAAAGGTTGCTTTTATTAAAAGTGGAAGCTTCCTATTGGGTGTTTGTACTATGTTTCCATAAACAAACAAACATTTATTCCCATGAGATTTCCAACATGGGAACAAATGTGCCCAAAAAGATCTTACCTCTTTTATTACACCAAAATAACACTGCACATCACATCAAGATCAATCAAACCAATAACATCAAGATATTCAAAACAATACCCAAATGTTCATCAGTTTGTTCTTTCCAGTTTTTAAACCTCAAAAACTTTATCCATTAACAGTTTTAAAACAACTCTCAAGTAGGTTGTTAAGGGTTTCCAAAGGACTTCAAAGAGCTCCTTAAACCGAGAGCATTTCCAAAAATTCTAAAGTTAAAAGCACATATTAACCCACACCACACCAAGAACACAACAAAATGAAAAACGAAACAAAACAAAACAAAAAGAAACGGGTCCGAATGGGGGCTATGACCATGGTGAGAACAGGGTTTACCCTCTCCTCCTTGGCTCGGGTCTAGGCACGGGTCCAAGGTTTGGGAAGAGTCCATGAAATCGGTCCATAGTTTCCCCTAGAAAAAGAGTGATAAGGGTGCGAAGAACACGTGGTGTTCGTTCGGATGAGAGAAAAATGGGGGAAAAGAAGATGAAGAAACTGAAAGAAGTTGAAATGGCAGGAGGAAGGTGAAAAGAAACTGGAGGGGGTGGGGGGGTATAAATACTTGAACTTTTTGTCGCGGAATCCGAGATTTTGTCGCGGAACAAGGTTCCGCGACAAGGCATAGCGACATTAGAGATGTCGCGGAGTTGAGGGTTGGTCGCGGAGTCATGCTCCGCGACAAGGCCATCGCGACAAAGTTCAGTATGGAGACAGTCAACGCAAATCGTGTCGCGGAGCAGGGCTTGGTCGCGGAGTCATGCTCCGCGACAAGGTGCATCGCGACAAGATGTGGGGAAGGGTTAAGAAGGAAAAGGGATTTTGTCGCGGAGTAGGGCCTAGTCGCGATGCATGACATCGCGACAAAGGTCCTTCCGCGACAAAGGATTTTGAATTTTCAAATTTTCTTGGACTGGGCCCGAGTGTGATATTGGGCCTGCGTCCATTTTATTTGATTTGGGCTGAATAAATTCAGTCCAAGTAAATTCAAAATGCTGGGCTGAAAATTAGACAATCCACTTGCATAAAATTAGGTTGGGTCAGTTCCATTTTATCTGTGAATTTTATTTCGGGTCTTGAATTTCTTCAATTCCCGAAAACATTTTCTCAGATTTATAGAACTAATCCAACAAAGAACCTGGTTTTCCATGTTACTGTTATCTGCTCCTCTTTTTGGTGGTTCCGAACTTCTGCAAGATAGATGAAGGAAATGCATTAGATTTTCTCCAAGAATCAACATCCTCACATTTAGAGTCTTAGTACTCTAAATGTTTAATTGATCTTTGGGTACTTTCTTGCCATGAAATAAATACTGTAAATATATACTATATATATAAACTGAAATTTTTGTATTTTTAAATGCTGTTTCTTATTGAGTGTAAGCCGGGTCTGCCACTGCTTGGCTTTCCTTCTCCGGATCGAACTGTCCGAGGTACTCTTTCAATCGTTGTCCATTCACCACTATATCGCCCCTGCCAGTTCGAATTCTGACAGCTCCATTTTTGAACACCTCTAGTACTTCATGTGGTCCTTCCCATCTAGATTTGAGCTTTCCGGGGAACAGCTTCAACCTAGTATTGAACAATAACACATGTTGACCAACATAAAAATACTTAGGTTTGATCCGGCGATCGTGCAACTTCTGGGTCCGCTCCTTGTAAATTCGAGAGCTTTCATAAGCTTGCGCTCATATTTCCTCAATTTCATTGAGGTCCAACTTACGTTTGCTCTGAGCAACTTTCGGATCGAAGTTAAGCGTTTTAACGGCCCAGTAAGCTTTATGCTCTAGCTCTACAGGCAAATGACAGGCTTTTCCGAAGACCAGCCTATATGGAGACATCCCGATGGGAGTCTTATATGCTGTGCGGTATGCCCATAGAGCATCATTGAGCTTACGTGCCCAATCCTTACGGGTTATCCCGACAGTGGCTTCGAGTATGTGTTTGATTTCGCGATTGGATACTTCGACTTGACCACTAGTCTGAGGATGGTAAGGCGTGCCTATCTTATGGAGGATCCCATTTTTACTCATTAAAGTTTCAAAACCTTTATTAATAAAGTGTGTTCCTCCATCAGATATCACCACCCTAGGTACGCCAAATCGACTGAAAATGTTGTTCTTGAGGAACTTGATGACTTGGCTACCATCATTGGTCGGTAATGCGACAGCCTCGACCCATTTGGATACGTAATCGACAGCTACCAAGATATAGTAGTTTCCACCAGATGGTGGAAACGGTCCCATGAAGTCAATGCCCCATATATCAAAGATCTCAAGTGTGAGAATCCCCTTTTGAGGCATCTCATCCCTCTTGGAGATGTTTCCTAATCTTTGGCATCTGTCACAGCCCTTAACAAATGTCCTGCAATCCTCATAGATGTGAGGCCAATAAAATCCACATTCGAGGACCTTGTGGGCCGTTCGAGCGGGACCATGGTGACCTCCATATTCTGATTCATGGCATTTTCTGACAATTTGATAAGCTTCATGCTCGGTCACACATCGCCTGATTATTAAATCAGGGCAGTGTTTGAAGAGATAAGGTTCTTCCCAGAAGTAACTTAATACATCTCGTTTGAACTTATTCCTCTGATGATAGTTCGAAAACTGGGGGGTTACTCCGCACGCCAAGAAGTTAGCGATGTCGGAAAACCATGGACAAGCTTGATTATGCAGATGCAATGCGAACAACTGTTCGTCCGGGAAATCCTCATTGACGGCTTTTTCCTTTTTATCATTATCTAATCGAGATAAGTGGTCAGCAGCACCATTATCTCGACCTCGCCTATCTTTTATTATGATGTCGAATTCTTGCAACAGAAGTACCCACCTGATTAATCGAGGTTTTGCATCTTGTTTGCTAAACAAGTATCTCAATGCTGTATGATCAGTGTATACTATGGTCTTCGTACCTATTAGGTACTGTCTGAACTTGTCAAACGCGAAGACTACAGCATACATCTCTTTTTCCGTTGTGGTGTAGTTAACTTGGGCTTCATTCAGGGCATGACTTGCGTAATGAATTACGCAGTGTCTCCCATCCTTATGTTGTCCAAGAACTGCGCCTACGGCGAGACCACTAGCATCGCACATTACCTCGAAAGGTATTGACCAATCGGGTGGTTGCACTATCGGTGCAGAAACCAACATCTTCTTGAGCGTGTCAAAGGCTTGGACACACGCTTCATTTATTAAGAAAGGATTTTCTTTACAAAGCAGATTAGTGAGCGGCTTGGCAATTTTAGAGAAATCCTTAATGAATCGCCGGTAAAAACCGGCATGCCCTAAGAAGCTCCTAACTGATTTGATCGAGTTAGGAAGAGGGAGATTGGAAATGATGGAAACTTTGGCTGGATCAACTTTAATGCCTGCACGAGAAATGCGATGACCTAACACTATGCCCTCAGTAACCATAAAATGGCACTTTTCCCAATTTAAAACCAAGTTAGTGTCTTCACACCTCTTTAAAATTTTAGCAAGATTGGTCAAACAATCTTCGAACGTATCTCCATATACAGAGAAGTCATCCATGAAGACCTCAATGCATTTTTCGATAAATTCAGAGAAAATAGACATCATGCATCTTTGAAAAGTAGCAGGTGCATTGCACAAACCAAAAGGCATCCGTCGATAGGCAAAAGTGCCGTACGGGCAAGTAAAAGTGGTTTTATCATGGTCTTCACTGGAAATAACAATCTGATTATAACCAGAATAACCATCCAAAAAGCAATAAAACTCTCTCCCTGCCAACCTCTCAAGCATCTGATCAATGAATGGCAATGGGAAATGGTCCTTGCGTGTGGCCTCATTCAGCTTCCGGTAATCGATACAAACTCTCCATCCGGTCACTGGCCTGGTTGCAACCTCTTCTCCTTGCTCATTCTTGGTTATGCACATCCCTCCTCGTTTGGGTACGACCTGCACTGGGCTAACCCATTTGCTATCAGAGATAGGATAGATTATACCAGCATCTAAGAGCTTGATAACTTATTTCCTTACCACTTCCTGCATAAGGGGGTTCAATCGCCTCTGAGGTTGACGGGAGGGTTTAAACTCTTCTTCCATTAGAATCCTGTGCATGCAAATAGAAGGGCTTATTCCTTTTATATCAGAAATGGTCCAACCTATTGCATGTACATGTTTCTTAAGAACGACCACCAGAGCATTTTCTTGCTCTTGGGAGAGCTTAGCCGAAACAATCACGGGTAACTTTTTATGTTCTGCGAGAAACGCGTACTTGAGATGGTCGGGTAATGTTTTAAGTTCAAGCTCTGGTGGACATTCAACGGAAGGGAGTAGTTTGCGAGAATTGGGTAGTGGGAGAACAGATTTACCTTCGGGATCCTGCATCAGTACAGGATCCTCTTCTTCCTCTTGGTTCGCGTCATCATGGAATTCGATGCCGTCAAATTCCTCCAAATCCCCTGTTTCGGGATCGGCGAAGTGAACGGCTTTGCATCCTTTGTGCTCCACGCCAGCAGGCTTCAGTACCTGCTTTGATGATTCATCCAGCATCATTTCACACTCAAGTTCAGAGTCAAGCTCTTCCCTAACTATTACATTTTCAAATGAAAAACAAGAACTGTCATTCGGAAATTTCTGCAATTTCTCCATATCAAAGATGATCTCCTCGCCATCGACCCTTAAGGTGACTTTTCCGGATTTAGCGTCAATCAGTGCACCACCAGTGGCTAGAAATGGGCGTCCAAGAATAAGCGGCATTTCAGAATCCTCTTCAATGTCGAGGACGATGAAGTCGACCGGGAAAAGAACCTGCCCGGTTTTGACCACAACATCCTTGAGGATTCCTACGGGCTGAGTGATCGATCTGTCTGCAAGCTGCAGTCTCATCTTGACCGGTTGAATTTCTCCAAGCTTAAGGCGAACAACCATAGCTAGTGGCATCACATTGATGCTTGATCCTAAATCACAAAGCCCCATACTCACTTTGGCCTTTCCGAATTGTACTGGAAGTGTGCAACATCCGGGGTCCTCTTTCTTTTCAGGAATTCTCCTCAGAACGATGGCACTGCACGTGCTGTTGAGAATAATTACCTCTTCCTGCTCAACCTGCCTTTTTCCTGAAATCAATTCTTTCAAGAACTTAGCATAGATGGGCATTTCGGAAATCATTTCTGTGAGAGGAATGGTTATCTCTACAGACTTTAATCGTTGCAGAAATTTCTTGAATTTAAGATCATGTTCTTTATTTTTAAGCCGCGCAGGATAAGGAATCCTGGGCATGTACTTGTTATTAGCAATTTTTGGTGGTGAAGGGAAGGAAGTTGTACCTTCACCTGTACCCTTATCTGTTTCAGCCGTTTCAGGCGCAGCTTCAGTCTGCAATTCGGCTGTCTCTTTTTCCGCTTCGTTCCCATTATCAGCTTCCTTACCAGCATTGTCAACAATATCATCCTCTTCGCATTCTGCTCCAGTATCTGCTCCCTTTGGTCCAGCTAGCACTCTTCCAGATTTCAAGGTTATTGCCTTGCATTGCGGGTTCTTTTCCGCAGTACTAGGCAACGTTCCTTTGTCCCTTTTCTGCATTTCATTAGCCATCTGTGTAACTTGGGTCTCCACATTTCTGATGGAGGCCTGCAGTTGATTGTTGATCTCTTTCTGACTAGTGATGAAATCAGTCATCAGATTCTCAAGCCTTGAAGGAGGCTTTTGATTCTGATTCTGATTTTGCTGCTGATTCTGATTCCACGGCCTTGGTTTGGGACAAACTGAGGCTGGAAACTCTGATTGGGCTGAAAGTTCTGGAAATTCTGAGGCGGCCTCTGCTGGATCTGAGATTGGAAACCTGGATTCTGAAAATGTTGTCCCCTGTTCTGATTGAATCCCTGATTCTGTTGAGGGTTGAACTGCTGTTGCTGTGGCTTGTTCAAGAGATGTGAGTTCAAGGCGTTGTTGTTTGAATAGGACAAATTCGGGTGTCTATTTGGAAAGGCTCCTGCATAGTTACAGCTCTCAGCTGTGACTTGCTCGCATGTGTCAGTTGCATGAGCACCTTGACACAGTCCACAGATCACATCAGTTTGCTGTCCCTGCGCAGAACTTCCAACTCCTTGATTTACAGACAACGCTGCCACTTGCTCTTGAAGCTTTTCAATGTCTGACTTCTCTACTGTACCTACAACACACAAACCACGAGGGGGAGTGGGATTACCATCATCAGTTAGAACAGAACGGTTGACACTCATGGCTTCAATCTTTGCCCAGGCTTGGTCCATCGGTATGTAGAGCAAATGTTGACCACCGGCAGCATCAAGCATGGATTTCCATGCTGGGGTCAGACCACTGTAGAACTTTCTCAGTCTTTCCCAGTCATGGAAGCCATGTTGAGGACACTTTCTGAGTAGGTTGAAGAATCTTTCCTTTGCATCATACAAGGACTCGTCTGGTTTCATCTTGAATTCCGCAATTTTGGAGCGGCATTCATCCACCTTGGACTCCGGGAAGTATTTTGCTAGGAAGTTTCTGATCACATCTTCCCATGTAGATTTCTGATTTACGGGCAGTGACTTGTACCATGTTCGTGCTCCGCTTGTCAGAGAGAAGGGGAATAGCCTTAGTCGAATGGTGTTTGCGGGTACATCACGATTCTTGATCGTGTCACACAATTTTAGGAAGGTTTGCAGGTGATCGTGGGGATCTTCATGACTTGCTCCGGCAAACTGGTTGCTCTGGACTAGATTGATTAGGGCCGGTTTCAGTTCGAAATTCCTGGCCAAGAATGGAGCTTGTCCAGGAATGTTCAGATATGGCTCTAAAATCGGCTGCATGTAATCAGCAGCAGCTGCTGCTTGATGATTGTTCTCAGGCCCGCCTTGGTATTGCTGTGGGTAGTAGTTCTGAGGCATGAAATAGTTCCTCGGATCATTGAAATCATTCGGATTCGGGGGATTCTGATGGGGGTTATGGTATTGCTGATTCTGTTGGTTTGGGAAATTTTGCTGATTTGGTTGGTTTTGGTTGTTTGGTGGGTTTTGGTTCGGGTTGGGAGGGGTGCCTCGAAGTGCTGCTGCTCCATGTTTGGTGGATTCCCACCTCCTTGTATGATCTGGGGAGGGGGATCATCCAAATCATCATGATCAGCATCTTCGGGGTCTTCCTCAATGTTGTGAAGTGGGGGATTGGGTTGAATGATTGGTGGGATGTCAGGGTTTGCCATTTCGGAAATATCGCTGCTGGTGCTTGGCGAAAGTAGTGCCTGTCGTTCCCGTTCCCTTCTTCGTTTAGTCTCCGCCCTAAGACGTCGAGCTGTCTTTTCTATCTCTGAATTAAACGGGATCTCGGCCGGCGTCTGCTTCCTCCTTTGCATAGAACAACGGCTTCAATAATGACAGTACCTGTACAATCCCCAGGTTAGAAGTGGTTCTGAAGGTGAATATTTATAATTATATGTATAGACTACTCTAGGAGCAATGAGGAATGTAATTCTCTAAATAAAACGGCGCTGCATCCTCCCCGGCAACGGCGCCATGAAACTTTTGACAAGTTTCGTTAACTCGAGCTTTTGCTAAAATTATACCAGGTTAGATTTATTAAATGAAAAGTGTTATGATTCGCGGGAAAGGGTTTAGGGATATATCAAGATTATTAGTCTTTTTATTACTCAAGTATGGTGCTTTGGCTTCAAATGGCGCTGTGGTCCTCTCTGTCATGAAATGTTGACAAATCTCATGGCATAGCCGGGATAGGTTGACCTTCAGCCTGTCACACTGAAGATCCCCGGCAAGTATGCCATGATACTTCTCATCAATTCTTGCCATGAGAGTTCCTGCCATGAAACTTTTGACAGATTCCCACTACATGAGTATTTTCCGAAAAATCATGGTCCTGGTTTAGATTTTTATTTAATGAAACCAATTTATGATGGCGGTGTTGTGGTTAGGGATATATTCATATGTAGTCATATTTTTATTGCTCGGAGTTAAGAAACTGTGCTCCCGAAAGCGCACGGAGTCAAAAATTGCAGTAATTTATAGTAAGACCGGATCGTTCACTGGAGGATGTGCGATAGAAGCAGGTCCCACGTCGTTTTACTAGATTTTCCATTCGTATTGCTCAATAGGTTTGAAAGGTGATTAACAACTACTGACAGGAATGTAAATTAGATCTAGAAAGCAGTTAAATTATTCTACAAAGCGAATAAATCTATTCTAGAAAGTGGATAAGAATTATTCTAGGAATGCGGTAAACATAATCTATGAAAGCAGGGAAAAGGAGCATTGTGCCAACCGTGAAGTTGAGTCACAATGTGGACAGAAAGGACAGGAAGAAAAGAATGAAAATTGGACAAGAGTGAGATACAGCAATGTTAAACTTCCATTTTCATACGCAGATCTTTGTTTGGGATAATTCTATCAGATAGCTAATTCTCATGCTCTCAATAAGGCTTTCCCTTTAATAGACAGGTACTTGCAATATGAGTTTACATGTTCTTAAGACCTCAAATTCTAAGATACCACGGATTCGTAACTGCCCTGGCCTGGGTATGTTACTTCATCTGTGGTGGAAAAGCAACACCCGACACATCATTTATTGAAATGCCAAGTACCACTATCATTCTCCCATGTCACACCCAAAGGTTTGAATCAAGCCCTAAACTATCCCTTAACTGTCAATCCTAGTAGCAGTTACACAACTCTCAATACAACCGAGTGACCTCTAATGAAAGCGGTTAAAAGAAAGCGGTAAAGAAATCATTTAAAATCCTATCACTCGGAGGTTTTGAAAATCTGACCCTGGTAGTAAAAGACAGCTCCCCGTCAGAATGAAGGAGTATGGATCAAGAATTCCCGGCTCTCAGTGAACCACTGATGTGTTCACTTCCTTCCGGGTGATTATGAGATACAAACTAATGAGACGAACTAATGAATTAGTTCGTTCCGGATGCACTCACTCAGGACTCAAAAGTAGGCTTTGGCAGAAGAAGATAGCAGTTGAAAGAAAACTCAACCCTATCTTGGGAAATAACCAAGGCCTGGATGATGTTCCTCTAAGATTATTTACTACACTGTATTTGAATCCAAGTGGACCCCATCTCGGTGTAGCATTTAATCTTACATTTCCATCAACCAGCAATTTTGGAAAATAATGGATTTGAAAATCATTCCCTGTCAGGTACTAGACTCTCAGTTAAAACACAGACCCTTTCAGTCTAGGCGAGACCTAATCGCTGACTCTGCTTCTAATTTCCCAAAATCAACCCCCAGTCGGATATGAATTAGTCATAACTGTTGAATTTATCCCTTACTCAGATCCGGATTTTATAAAGGAATTTTTGTTGGAAATTTATAAAGCAATATCTGTTTAAGATCTAGACTTCTATTGTCCAAGGGAAGGATCCCAAAATAATTACAGACCACAGTGGTATATAATATTATCATGCATAAAGATATATGGAAGTGTAAAATTAATTGACCCAAAATATAGATGCGGGTCTAGACAGAAGGTGAAACACAGAATGAAGTGGTCAAGGGACCAAAGTAATGGCAGAGTAATCAGGTGGACTGTAAACATCTACTGTCCAATTTCCCAATCACTCGGATGGAGCGAATTTTAGACAGCGTAGACCCTATAATGGTGGTGTCAACGCCAGTTGGGCCTCCACTGTCTGTGAATTCGGATAAAAACCTACATGCTTCCCTTCTATAATGATCATCAGTTGGCATTGACTGATGCCAACTGACTCCCACTACAGATTGGAATTTGGGTTTGGAAATTAAGATAGTAAAAATAAAACTGTATCTGGATGGGAGTCAGTCGAGCAGCTATTATAACCCCGGATGGGCGAACCGCCAAGGCTTCCACTGACAGCCATTCAGACCATGCAAAATAACAATTAGTAACTAATACCCAGAATAAGAGCTAGTTATCCATGAGGGAGTACCCGCCAACATTAGTCTGTTGTATTCTTTACTAATGGTTCCACACAACACACAAAGACAAAATAAATAAGAACAAAAGAGGATCCATTGTATGAGAGACATTGGTTTCTCATGCAAGGTTGTGGATTGGGTCCACATGTAATGGTCTTAAATAATCCTTCCTACCATAATTAATTACAGTCCAGATTATCTGTTTAAGCCATTAGGACTTTGTTTATACAAGAATGTTTTAATGGCAATTGAACAAAGGTCCTTTAATCATGATGATTATTGAAGAGTGATTATTGCTAATCTCAATTTTTAATCATTAATGAGTCAAGGGTTCAATCAGTTAAGTGATGCAAATGGAGAATCAAAATTTGGGCAGCATAACACCCTATATTGCAATTCCAGAATGTTACATCCTAACCCGTGGGGCTATGATGTGAGTATTGCAATATAAAATAGGGAGAGAATGAAATTTGTTTGAGATCAAATAGAGAGAGAAACCCTTGTCGCGATATCATAAATTCTGTCGCGGACCGAGATCCGCGACATGGATATCCCGACAAGTTTTTAGAATTTTTGGCAGCATAACGCCTCTTTGTCGCTATGCAAGGTTTTGTCGCGGAACGTGGTTCCGCGACAAGGGTGTCATCGCGACAAAGTGTTTTCATAAAATTCTAAAGCATTTGAACCTTTGTCGCTATGCATGGAAATTTTGTCGCGGAACGTGGTTCCGCGACAAGGTGTTCCGCGACAAGGTGTTCAATGAGCAAGGGACATGGCATAATTTTTCTGTCTCAGAATGGGATTTTGTCGCGGAACGTGGCTCCGCGACAAGATGATTCCGCGACAAGAAGCCATGAAGACAAAATGCAAGAGTTTGGCTCCTTTGTCGCTATGCATGGACAGTTTTGTCGCGGAACGTGGCTCCGCGACAAGGTATTCCGCGACAAAGGGTTTTAAATATGGAGACAAGTGTCTTGAAACACCTTGGTCGCGGAACAGCACTCTGTCGCGGAACGTGGTTCCGCGCCAGAAGGCGGTTGGCGCCCAAGGTGGTTCAGGACAGAAGTCAGAAAAAGCAGAAATGAACAGTGGCATGCAAACAGCGCGATCTCACCCTATTTCAGATCAAAAAGCTATTCTAAGCTAAAAATAAGCAAGAAATATTCAAAATAAGGAAGAGCATGCTTAAACAAAAATAACAAGACTGGGCAGAACATTAAAAATAAAGCAAGAGTCCTAATCTAGGGTTTGATCACACATCCACACAACGTCATCCATAATAAGCCAACAGTAAACATAAAAAATAACAAAATGGGGGTCAAATGACCCCAAAATGAAAAAGAAAGCACAAATCCATGGGGTGTGAGACCCATTTCATGATTTGGGACACAAATGATGAATGTTTTCCCATATTATTGAAGGGGTGTTGTTAATACCCATGATTTGGGTATTACAAACCCTAAAACAAGAGTTTAGAAACCAAAACATGGTGTAAAGATGGCTATCTAAGCACTGTGAACAGTAAAACACTAAACTAAGCTAAACTAAGTGCAAAAATTAAATAATACATGAAAATAAACCTAAACTACTCTACCTAAGAGAGAACTCCTACTGCTTGCCTTCAAGAACTTCTAACAAAATTTCAACCTTCCAACAACCCTTAGCTCATGGGAGACACCTCATATTTATAGAAGTGTAACCCTAAGCCCATGGGCCTTGATTCTAGCCCATTGTGTCTTAAGACATCACACACATCACAGCTTTGTCTCGGAACATCAAGTTGGTCGCGGAACACACTGCATGTGGCAAGGCTTCTCGACTGGGTCTTGTGTCTCTATTTGTGCATCTTGGTCGCGGAATGGACCTTTGTCGCGGAGCATGCCATCGCGACAAGGGTCATCGCGCCAGGGGTTTGGCTGGTCTCCTCTTCATTTGGGGCCAGTTGGTCGCGGAACATGCCTTTGTCGCGGAACACTGCATCGCGCCAAGCGCTTCCGCGACAAAGGTCTTCCTGGGCCTGCTGGATTGGGCCAGATGGGCCGAAAATATTCTTTTTGTGGGCTTTTCTATCTTTTTCCCATCTTTTTGTTTCCTTTTCTTTTTCTCATGTTTTTGGATTTTTCTAACATAAATATGTAATAAAATTACATATTTATGCCTTTTTCATACCAGCTTATTATTTTTACAATTATGCATAAATTAGTCCAATTCGACTGCTTTCTTACTCAATGTAAGACCGGAATGCGATCAAATGCCCGTTTAAGACACGGAAATGGATTGAAAATAATGGTCATTTTTGGCCATTATCACTCAGCTCATCCGATCCACCAAATTATAAGCATGAAGTTTACCACGTGCAGCATACTGTGCTTTACCATGTTTTGAATATGAGCTTTACCAATTTAGTATTGTTTTTCTTACCAAGTTTATCAGTAAGAGTTTACTAAGTTCTGTAGTTTATACATACCAGTGGGATTTACCAAATACCTTTAGAAAATTTTACCACTATTTATTTATGTGCTTTACCAAAAAATAGGACGACACCTTGGAGCCGTCCTCCAATAGTCCGTCCCACCACACTCTGTTTTCTGTAAAACTAAGGACGGTTAATGGGACGGAACGTCCGCATTCGCCCAGGACCGTCCATTATCTTATGTGTTGCACTGGAATAGATAGGACGGTAGTGTAGACGGTCACACTATACCGTCCTTTGACCATCACGTACCTCCTGATGTCGTCAAATTTAAATGGACGGTAGACGGACGGTCTAAATCCACCGTCCAATTACCGTCATAATAACAAAACTCGGTAAGCATATTTAGGACTGTCCTTTCGTCACCGTTCGATGACCGTCCATGCTTCAGTTTTATTTTTTTTACCAGTTCTTTTATTTAGGATTACCAACTTGTGTAGTTCTTGTTACCAACTGTCTTTCAAATTGGTTACCGATTCCCTTCAAATATAATTGACACACATACTAGCCAAATGCATAACAAGTAACCAACATCACCAATTTAATGTGCATCAATCGTCCAACTTAATAGTAAACCACCATCCAAGTGTCATAGTACCAAAATACAATAACGATTACAAGCATGCCAAATGTATCATCCGAGGTATGGAAGGCTGCATAGATACGCCACTCACACTCTTCCACTGTACATCTCACTATCACTTTATCCTTGGCATTCTTCACGTATCTAAATCCTTTTTTTGTTGCGATAGAATATGTCCGCAACACTTCACGAAATTGACCAACACTATCGAATGTTTGTCCTACACCCTCGATACGTACAATGCCACCGGAGCGTCCGCCCAATGCCTCTCGGTCTGTCCGTACCAGTGACAATTGGTTCTCGCTTGACAGCTCATGTACAATATCCATCCTGCATTTTTTACATATTTAACAGAGGATCGAACTCAGGCCATCTATCACTCATTTCCTTATGCACATCCGCCACGGTTGTGTGATTCGTGAAGCATAATGGATGCTTCTCATGATTATATTGACAAATTACTAACAAACTAAAGCTACTACTGCTTTCCCCTTGCTCCCCACCGTTACTCATTCTTTTTCGCACCTATAAAGATAACAGTAATAAAAATCAATATGAATACCTACAAAAATCATGCAAATACATTCCAACATCTTCGGGTATAACAAAAATCCACCCACATTGCTTCCTAATCAAAATTGAACATCAACTATTACTACATTCCTTCTACAATGGCATCCCAACCTCACAAAATGAATCATAATGACCACACCGAAGCCCCTATGCATCAAATGTAAGTAAGTAGCTTCTACAAATACAAATCATTAAGCTTTCCTTAAATAATAACTCTACACTGCCAAAGGGTGGCAACACATTATTCCTTTCACAAAAATACACCTACCGTTGCCATTGCACTTGTTTTCCTCTTCAACAGGAAGAGATAAATACACCTACTAGAACTTAATAGGTAAGCCCTATCTTTCTTGCTCTCACCTTGCAATGTCTTCCCCTTCGACGTGGTTCGATTGCCGGCCGCGTTTTCCCTCCTAAACTTGGCCCTGCTACAGTGTTTGCTCGAGCTTCTTGCTTGGGGGAGAAAAAACGATGGAATGGAGGAAACTGATCGGGAGAGACGTTGGAGGAGATTAGGGCTTTAGGGGTATTTAGATATTTTCTCACTTTTGAGGGCAATTGGGTATTTTCACAGTTTGAGTCTTAATTAACTTTGGTGGTTTAGTTTTACTTAACTTACTTAATTTATAGGGCCTAAACTGTAAAGTATTAAAAGGTGGGTCTTTGACTTTAAGAAACTTTGTTGAGTAGGTATTGGGCTGTAGGTGCTGGCACATTCAAAATTGATAGGGTATGTGTATATGAAATGATGTGTCAGTATAAAAAAGTGAGGGATGGATGTTATGAACAAAAAACTAATAGAAAAACAAACTACCGTTTATATATCACTTTATAAGGCTTATACATCAATTTATAAAAGGTTACGCATCATTTTTAGCTCTGTCTGCACCTGCTGGTAATTGTTATGCCATTACAGAAATCGAATTGCGGACACAGTACGATTTCCATAATTTTGGATATATAATTTGGGCAGCCGCCAGCCGGCCCTTGCCCAAACTTAAATATCGTCATAACTGGCCTAAATTCAGCCAATCACCATTATTGACCATGAGTTCATATGTCTATATTAATCCAGACCCAGTAATCGTTTTCATGGTCTTGCCTTGGGAAACTTCAAATCAGGTGGCCCTCAATGCTTTCACTGATCACATCTCTGTGAAAAGTAAACGAATATAAAAATATAATATTTATAATATTAAAAAAAAAAGAAAAAAAAAAAACTGTAGTGGTATTTCTGGGTTGTTCATAAAGTGGGATTCACATGAAAGTATGCCAATCACGGCCCATATGATATTATGCTTCGACGAAATAGCTTTCAAACATGGGCCTTGACCCAAGTAGAATTGAAGAAAGCCCGTGTCAGCCCATTATCAATATTTACTTTTCAACATTTAACAAAATCGTCGGCCATAATATTGCGTTCAATCTTCATGATAGCTTTGGAGGGAAATTTACTACTCCAATTACTATCTAAACATATTTTCACAATTTCACATCACAATTCACAAGTTCCCTTTCAAAAAAAAAGAAAAAAGAAAAGAAAAAGTGGGTATTTTAGCATGATCAAAAAACTATATGGTCCACAAATTTCATAGATTAGCCATACTGATGGATGGAGAAGAGGGAGTCAGGGAGGTCCCCCACCCAAGGGGTACAAGTGTCATTTTGGGCAAAGGGCAGAAATGTCAATTTAATGATGGTGTTAGAACGTGGGATGGGGACATGGGGGTTACCCCTTTGGGCCTTGGCCACCGACCTTCACAAGTTCCCAACAAGATCCGCCTGTGTCTGGCCGCCGTCGTGACACGTGTCTCTGCGTCACCATTGATTTACATTTACATATCACACTTTCTTTTGTTTGGTTTTTTTTTTTTTTTTTTTTTTAATTTTTTAATTTTTATTTTTAATTAACTACTTCTTGTGTGTTTTAAGATATTTAAAAGTATATTTCCTTTCATAATCATGTAAAGTTAAGTTATTTTTATACTACCTATCCAAACAAAAACTCCCAATACAACTAATACTTTAAAAAAAAAAAAAAAAAAGAAAAGAAAAGAAATATATTTATGACACACCGAATGAAGTTGCTGCATTCACCATTTCGCCTTATATTTCATTTTCCTTTAAAAATTGTAGCCGTTGCGCGAATTATTGTGATGCAATTTATCCATTTTCATTTTGGTACCATGAATAAATTCGGAGGGATTGAAGGTTGTATTTGGTAAAAAAGATACTAGAGTTAGTGTTCATTTTTAAAAATATTTATTAAAATTAATTTTAAAAAATTTATAAATAGTAAATGTTATCTCAGATTCCTAAATTTTAATATCTAAATTCTATACATTATTCATCCAAATTTTTAAACTTTTGAAATTATAACCTTTAAACTTTAATTCTAAATTCTAATATAAAACAAATTACTCAAAAATAGGATATGAACCTGCCATGTATCCTGATATTTGGGTATCAGTTGTTATTAAAAACTACTCAAAATTATCTAGTTATTTTTTTTAGGTGAATACTAGGGTATTCTCAGACCTCATTGGATCCGAGACTAATCCCCGAGGATTGGGTGGGCATTGAAGGATTGCCTCTCCCAAAGTAGAATTCTGCATATACAAAGGCTCGAATCCGAGACCTTTACTTAAGCTTTCAGAGCCCCATACCACTCAGGCCAAATAAATTTGGTAAATTATCTAGACTTATTATTTTTTATTAGTAAATTATAAACTATAATTTTAAATTCTAAATTTCTTAAGACGACATGGAATTAGAGGCAATCACTCTCCATTTAAATTCTACTTTTTTTAATCAATAAAGAGAGCGATCAATTTAAATTCTACTCAAAATTTCTGGACTTCCACCACCCATTTCCAGACCTTCAATAGTTTTTTTTTAAAAAAAAATATACTCAAAATTCGGTGAACAAAAGACGCAAATTTAAATTCTTTCTACTATTAAGTGAAAACACTGAAAGTACGATAATAAAGAGAGCATTGGGTTGGGTTGGGGATTGGGAGATGGATATAGAAACAAGAGAAGTCGGTGAAAATTTGAAGGCCCCGAGTAATGAATTTAGTACTACTTTGAACTACGTATGAGGTAATTGGTGTAGATGACAAGGGCATTTCGGGGAATGTCAATAAGGCCGTTATCAGCCATCATCAGGTATGTCGGTTCAAAATTCAATTCAACCGCGTCCGCCCGCGTATGCACAACAAATCATGAATAGCTGCAGCAGCACACCACTACCCCAGTGGAGGAGGCCTTGTTTCTTGTGAATTGTGATGCTCCCTTATCGGCTTATCATACCGCCCTTTACACATGTAGTATATTAAAAATTAATTCCTTTATTTGTTTTTTTTCGAAAATAAAAGTATAACAATATATTATATGCGTGTATATAAATAAATTGTACAGTAGTACTAGTAGTATAATAATGGAATAGTATATTGGTAGCTGCAGCAAGCACCAAGCAGCAGCCAACTCATTTCTCACTGTACACCTGCGCGCATCTATATTACTATTGCTACGACTACAAATTTTGTACTCTACTACTACTTTGTAACCATTAACCGCACACAACACACATGCCTATTCACACCCACATACTATATACATAGTCTGCATCTGCGTCTCTCTGTGTGCGCGCGCGCGTGTATATATATATATATTAGATATATCTCTAGAGAGAGAGAGAGCGAGAATAAAGTGCACCGTGGTGGCTGAAGATTCGGCGGTGCTTGGCGGCAATGGCCACCGCTCCTCGCTTTTTCCTCCTCCTCTTCTTCATCCTCACATGTCCAGGTTCTTCTTCCTTTGCTGTTTGAAGTTTCTAACCGCCAAAATTACTGTTTCGCTCTGTTGTTTCTTCGAATTTCACTTCATGTTTTCCTTTTGCTATTCAAAATCACCGGATTCTCCTCTATTATTCTTGTTTTTTTTGTCCTTGATTATCAGTTCACTACTTTCACGTATTTGTTTTGATTCACCTTTCGTGTTTGTTAATCGCGTGTGATTGTTTGATGTTATTGTGCTTTATCTCACGGTTTTTCCCCCTTACTTTATGATTTTCTGTTTCTTCAATTTAACGGTTTTTCTTACCTTTTCGTGTGAGTTAGAGTCATGTCCCATGTGCTCGATTCAGTATTCTGTTCTAGCTATTAAATGATTAGTTGTTTGATATCTGATCATGGTATATTTTAATTCAATTCTCCAGAATTTGAAGACGAGCCTCTGAATTTGACTTCAGGCTCTGTTTAAGTTTGGGTGTTGATAAGATAGAATACTAAATCAAATGTTATCAATAAGCAAAGTCTGATATTCGTTTCTTCCCCTGTTTTTTCACAACCGACACTTGATTGACTCTGTTTCGTCACCTCTGTCCAGATTCACTCCTCCGTCGAGTCCGAGGCCTCAACGTGGGAATCAACTACGGCCAGATAGCCAACAACCTCCCACCACCCTCACGCGTCTCCTACCTCCTACAATCCCTCAACATAAGCCGCGTAAAACTCTATGACGCCGATCCGAATGTGCTGTCGGCATTCGCCAATACAGAGGTTGAATTCGTCATCGGCCTTGGCAACGAGTATCTCCAGAGGATGACCGATCCGAACCAGGCACTGGCATGGATACAGCAGCATGTGCAGCCGTACGTTTCTCAGACGAAGATTGGGTGCATCACAGTTGGCAACGAGGTCCTAACAGGCAACAACACTGAGCTCATGTCGTATCTTCTACCCGCCATGCAGACTGTGAACGGCGCCCTCTCAAATCTCGGGTTGAACAAGGCCATATACGTGACAACCGCCCATTCGTTCGCGATTATGAGCACCTCATATCCTCCTTCTCGAGGTGCGTTCAGGCAGGACCTCGTTGAGTATATTCAAAGTATTCTGAATTTCCATTCGCAGACGAATTCGCCTTTTTTGATAAATGCATACCCCTTCTTCGCCTACAAGGACAGTCCGGGGGAGGTATCTTTGAATTACGTGCTTTTCCAGCCTAATCCAGGGATGGTAGATCCTGCTACGAACCTACATTATGATAACATGTTGTACGCGCAAATTGATGCTGTATACGCAGCAATTGGAGCACTAGGCCACAATGATATAAAAGTGAAAGTTTCCGAGACAGGTTGGCCTTCAAAGGGGGATACCAATGAGGTAGGGGCCACACCAGAAAACGCTAGGATATACAATGGTAATTTATTGAACCGGATACAACAAAACCAGGGGACTCCAGCTAAACCATCCGTGCCCGTTGATATCTTTGTTTTTGCCCTTTTTAATGAGGATATGAAACCTGGACCGACGTCTGAGAGGAATTATGGATTGTATTATCCGGATGGTTCTCCCGTATATAACATCGGGTTACAGGGCTATCTCCCGCGCATGGATTATTCGGCTTCTGATAAACATGTAAGGATATATCAAAATTGGCATAATTTTATTCGTCAGCTTTGTTCTTATGACATGATTGTCCTCTCCTCTGCTGTTTAGGTCGTGCTTTTCTTCAACTTCCTACTTCCCATGACTTCGTTGATGTTTATCACATTGCTGCGGCTAAGGTAGCGAAGGGAGGAATGGAGAAACAGAGTTTCTAAAGTATATTAAAGTTAAAATCATTTATTCATCCGGGGAGTGATATGGTATGTTTTCTTCTCTCCTTTCCACTAGAAAATATTTTTGCCATTTTATCAAATTGAATAATGCACCAGGAAGAAGAATGAATTTGAATCGATCAATGTGTTTAATTTGGTTTTCTGGGATTACCTCTACTATTGTTTCTTTGAGCTTCTCAAGGGTGCCATCCTCCCAAATTGCAAATATTCCTTTAAGAATCCCTTCAGTGACTAGATTCCTAATTCTCCATGACTTTTGCATTTAATCATATAGAAGTATATTGTAGATAAAGCCCTGTATGGTCGAATGCACAAACCCCAAATATGAAAATGTTCCCAACTGTTTCTTCACTTCTGGATGGGATCTTATGCTTCCACTTCTGTCCAATCAAAACTTCATCATATATGCTACAATTATGTGCATCACAGTATATATACTCTCCAATCATAACATAATTATGTTATATTTTCTCAAAATTTCGGAATAGAGAATTCTATGCTTCAACAGTGTCCCAATAATTGTGAATCAAATTCATGAATTAACACACGCTTCACAAGTAGCGTATGAGGCCATCATCCGCGGTGAAATTTTCCCATCTAATCCTTACATAGAAAGTAATACATCATCATGTAGGCTAACTGGTTGTCAGTTCATTTTCGAGTATATTCTCCAAGCTCACAACTTTTAAATATATGTGAGGTTTTTCAAGCATAATATGCTGTCTTCTCACATCTTTGGCTTTATAGCACTCTCTTGAATCAGATGCGTCGGCATGTATACTATTATTATTTTTTCCCTGATGAGTAGTACTCTTTTGGAGAAAGTCCATGTTCCATGTTTTGTAGCATTCAACTAGACATGCAAACATCAAACATGATGTGGCATTCAACTACATGGAGCCCATTTTGTTGTCCTTTTTCAATGATATCACATCAAATGAAGATAAGATAGAAAGACAGATAGACAGATGGGCAAATAGACAAGCCCCTTTTTGATTAATTCACAATGTAGTACCTAATTCCCACCAAACTCCCCACACCTAGCGTACCCGAATAAACCTATGGTCCAACAAGCCAAAAAAATGCGGTCATCATGCCCAATTTGAACTTCGCTTTTAGGTCATTATTAGTTTGTTGATATGAAGTAAAGCGCAATGCTCAGTTTCTAAGGGAAACATGATTGCTAAAGATTCACTAAGCGTGTCTTTGTTTGGTAAACATTCACTTTACTCATTGTACTACTACTACGACAACCTTTACCTGTATATGAATCATATATTGTTCTGTCTTGTAAGGTTACACTGAACATGGCTGCATCGTAAACATTACACTAAGGATTGCTGCATTTTAATAAAGTCCCCATTCCAGGTGTTATTCCTTAATTGGAGTGATTTTTCATTTTTCTGTTCTCCTGCAGATGAAGCTGGCAGAGCCTGGATTTTTTCTGCAGTCAACCCCATGGAAACAGAAATTTTCATACTTTGGATGTTCAGATACTGTTTAGATTGTTTAGGAAAATTCATTCAGACAGAGAGAAAAGATATAAGGGGGTGATTCCCACCTCGGGAAAAAAAAAAAAAAAAAAAAAGGTGTTAGGGGTATAAATTATACTGTAGAAATTGAGTCTGATGTATGCGTACAGGATTATTTACTTTTATGATAGATTACCCTTTTTTTTCAATCAGTTATCCCATCTTAATCTTATTAACGTTTTTTCAATCACCAATTATCGTATCTAATATCGATACCGTAATTATGGCAAGTATATGTGAACATAAAATTCAATAATGAATGCATTTTCAAGATTTTTGGCTGAAACCCGATTACGGGTGTGGCACGAATACCGTCAATTATCGTCCTGTTCTTCAGGTCAAAATTAGCAACGGTAAGTTCGGCTACTGCGCACGAAGAAATATTTTTCATCATAATAATTGTTCATGTATGACCTAATAATATTTATTTCTAATCCAGCGGCTACGCTAATAATTCAATAACAAAACCTGAATAATACTCCCTCCGTTTTTTTTTGTTAGCTACTTTTGACTAATGGGTACTGTTCACTTATATACTTTGACTTAAAGTTTTTTCATGGTTATACAAGTTAAAATATTGCCAAGTGTGATCTTGTTAGATTCGTCTCGTCTTGTAGATTTTAAATATCGAACTTTTAGAATTTTTACATGTACCGAATTTGAATTATTAATAGTTTAAAATGTGCATTGGACTGCGTGCTGAGTGGGTGTGTACCTATCTTTAAAAAACGGAGGAAGTACTACAAAGATAAGTAATTTATTTATTTATGCTGCAGTTACTGGTTACTACTTACAACATAATAAAAATATAAAAAATTCAACAAGCAACCAATGCATTTTCAAGAACTTCGGCTCAAACCTGATTACCAGTGTGGGATGGAATCATGGATACACGTCCAGACGTCCTCCTGGTTTCTGGTCAAAATTAGCAGCATGCAATTCGGTTACTGGCTTACTGCGCAGACAGAAATACTATCTTTTCATGGTAATAATTGCCATCGCTATATCAAAAATTATTCTATTTATATAATTAATAACCATTTATTAAGTGATTTTTTTTTAATCGAGTCCTCATCCCAATTAGGGGTGGAAATAGGCTAGGCCGGGCTAGATTTAGGTTTGTACGGTCTAGGCCTATTTTGATTTTATATGGCCTGAGCTGACATATTACCTGCGATAGGCCTATTTTATAAGCCCGAGCCTGACCTATTTATTTAAATAGGCCAGGTTTTAAGCATTCTAATAGCCTGATTAAGCCTATTTTAAAATTAAGTTATTTTTTTTAAATATGTCCGGATATAATTATAAGGTTGTAAGACATAAATTTGTGCACTTAAGCAATACTTTATCCACAATTATTTACATACTGGGGAAAATCTGTATATATTTTTAAAACTATGTAAGATCAAACTAATAATTATTTTACATAAAATAATAATATTAATATCATACACTTTCTCTGTATTCATGAATCTGCAACGTATACTCTGTGCAATAAATATAAATATACTAATAATAATCATAAGTAGGCTCGTCTGGTAGGCCTAATAGGCTCTTTATAAAGCCTTGGTCTGAGCCTATTTAGCTAAAAAGGCTTTTGGCATAGGAGCCGAAACGAGGACATTGCTGATCCCAACATTTCCTGAGGGACCGGTATCAAAACAGCTGATAAAGAAGTACGTGAGCAGAATTGCGGAGCTGTTGAACCGGAGCTTTGAAGAGGAGCTGTCAAAAGCTAAAGCCGGGAACATGGGACTAAAACTGTTAATCCAAAATGAAGACCCCGGACCCATTTCCATGGATCCGGGCATCCAACATTAATCAAGAGCAGTCAGATTCAACAAGTGCATGCGCGCACGAGGAATAATTAAACAAGTGAGAGAGAAGTCTCATTACGATGCAAAACGGCTGGTACGACGCGAGCCTCTGCCTACGACGCTAGCCACCTCTAGCGTCGTACCACGTTTCATGTCGTCACGAGGATCCCCGTCTACGACGCCAAGTGTTACGACGCCAACCTTCCGCTACGAGGCCAAGCATGTCCCACGTCGTAACCTACACTAGCGTCGTACCCTGTTCCGAAGCCCCTACGACGTCAAACTCCACTACGACGCAAGACTCGTCTCACGTCGTAATTACGTCTCACGTCGTAACAGTGCGTTTCTAGTTAGGGTTTTCCTTGCTTGTTTAAACAGTGGTTATGCTTGTTGATTCCTTTGTAATCCAGGATGCCTATAAATGGGTCATCCATAACTTTATGTCATTTCAACCTTTTGATGATATAAAACATATGTTGAGTGAGTATTTCCTCTTTGGTTTCATCCGAGAGCATCAAGGGGTTCATCCATGAATTTCCACACGTGTTGGATCTTCCTTTCGAGATTGGAAGTGTGCTCGATCGTATAGACGCCAAAAGGATTAACGGAAGAGGGACTAGGCGGCACAATCGTGTGTAATCGAGTCCAATTCGGTGTTTTCCAAACCGGTATCCTTCATTATCCATTTTCCTTTGTTTGTTTTGTGTTGTTAATCAATTCCAACAATCGATCCATGGAAACTTTTAAAATGATCTGAGCCTGGCCTATTTACGAAAAAAGTTTGGTCTGGTCTGGCCTTACGTAGGCTAGGCCATAGGCCCCTGTCGGATAGCATGGCCTATTTACGAAAAAAGTCTGGCCTGGCCTGGCCTTACGTAGGCTAGGCCATAGGCCCCTGTCGGATAGCATGGCCTATTCCCATCCCTAATCCCAATTATTAAGTGATTTTAATTTACATTTTTAATATAGATATAAAAAAGTCTAGTTTTTATTTTTTTTTAGAAAAAAATTCCTCCAGTCTAATTAATAAGTTTTAGAATATGAAAGTTTGATATTTTTGTATATATATATTAATTAAAAATATATTTCGAATATATTGTGTGAAAAATAGAAATAAAAATAATATTTAATTATAATGCAATACATTATTTTTAAAAAAAACTAAGTAGGAGTCGTTTTTATTACTATTTAATACTATATACAATTGACAAAATAAATACTACTAGTATAATTCAATGATGATAAATAAATAAAAATTCCTGCACCCTTGAGAAGGGCTGTCCAAACTCCAAATCTCCAAACCCAGTTCAGAAACAAAATCATCATCATCATCATCATATGATATCCTAATTAGAGAAAGTTATGATAAAAGCATGTGAGCCAGCCTTCTTTAAAAGTTGAATGATGCTGGAATTGGATACTATATACTATGTTTGAATTAATCGGGGATTATTAGAAGTTAAACAATGTTGAGATACAAGTTTCATCTGCCGGAGAAGGTTAATTTGGTGTTAAGCAGATAATCGAAAATGTCGTGTACAATTTGACCAGCCCCTACGATCGAGTATCACATGAATTTAGCATTCCCTCCCTTGAAGCTTTTTTTAGGATTATGTCTCCATCTCCAAACTTAATTTGTTTATAACATCACTCATTCAATGGGTTAAGCACGCCTCAATTATCCTAGGCAAATTATAACTTAGATTGTACTCCTCCTTTCCTTTTTAGCAGTCATTTTAGAGATTAAAAAATATTTTAAAATAGTTGTTATTTATAATTAGTTATAGATAGTTATGTTATATTTTTACTATATTGTACTTTACCTTACATAAATGTTATTTTTTGATATTTATTACTCCCTCCGTTTCAAAATAAATGTAACGTTTTAACTTTTTTAAGTGTTAATTGTAGCACTTTGACTTTTATTTTTGTTATAGTTATACAAGAAAAAATATAGCCAAGTGAGATCTTGTTGGATTCGTCTCATCTTGTAGTTTTTAAATATCAAATTTTTACAATTTTTACGTGTACCGAATTTGGGTTATTAATAGTTTAAAATGTGCATTGACATGCGTGCAGAGCAGAAACGTTATGCTTAAAAAGAAACGGAGGAAGTACTTGATAAGAAAATAGGAAAACTAGAAAATATGCTGCAAACATCCGATATCTTTCATTAATAAGAAACCTCAATTTATACAGCAAATGACTCCACAAGAATAGGCCACAATGCCATGACTCTCAACTGACTAGCTAAACAAATTACTGAAAATAGGCAACAACTTACTCCACTAAAAATCCCACTAACAATGTTGACTAACTCAAAATAGGAAAGCAATATTTTATTCCTAACATTCCCTCCCTTAAATTGAACAACATCTGCTTGATCAATTTATTTCTTAAGGTTTGGAAGGTTCAAGCACTGCATCACTCCAGATGCCAACTCCCATTAATCCTCTCAAAGTCTGGAAAGTATAAACTTTGAGAGCTTTGGTGAATATATCAGCTAGTTGCTCTTCACTTCTGCAATACTCCAACTTAATCAGGCCATCATTGCTGGCATCTCTCAAATAATGAAATCTCACATGTATGTGTTTGCTCCTCCCATGAAGAACTGGATTCTTCGAGAGTTTAATTACAGAATCATTATCAAAAAAGTGTGACAGCCCCCAACTTCTTTAGCAATAGTTCTTCCAGTACACTTTTCAGCCACACAGCTTGACAAGCACAACTTGTTGCAGCCACAAATTCAGCTTCAGTACTTGAAAGAGTGACAATTTGTTGCTTCTTAGATAACCACGACATTGCACTAGAACCAAACAAGAAAACATAACCAGAAGTGCTTTTACGATCATCTTGATCACCTGCAAAGTCACTGTCAGTATATCCACAAAAAATAGGTGCATCACCCTTCTCATAAAAAATTCCATAATCCTTAGTTCCTTGCAAGTAACGTAGGATCTCTTAGCTGCCTGCATATGCATCTCAGTGGAGCTTTCCATGTATCTGCTGATTAAACTCACACCATACATGATATCAAGCCTTTTTGCAGTTAAATACATCAAACTTCCTACCATTTGTTTATAAAGTGTGATGTCCACCTTTTTCCCACTTGGATCTTTGTGAAACTTAAAACTACACTGCACAGGTGTGCTCATTGGATTGCATTTATCCATATTGAACCTGCTCAACACATCTCCAGCATATTTCTTTTGCGAAAGAAAGATGCCCTTTTCCGATTGCACTACTTCTAAGCCAAGAAAATAATGCAACCTGCCAAGATCAGTCATTTCAAATTCATCCATCATAGATCTCTTAAATTCATCAAACATCCACAAGCAATTTCCAATAAATATGAGATCATCAACATAAAGGCACACAATAAAAATTTCCCCACCTGCACCCATCTTAATAAAGAGAGAATGTTCATATCGACATTTGGTGAAGCCAACCTTCAAGAAATAACTCTCAATACGACTGTACCAAGCTCTCGGTGCTTGTTTTAGTCCGTAGAGAGCTTTCTTTAACCTATAAACCTTATGCTCCTCTCCATACTTCACATTCCCAGGGGGTTGATCAACAAATACTTCTTCTTCCAACTTACCATGTAAGAAGGCAGACTTAACATCAAGTTGGGAAAGAGGCCAGGCATGCTGGGCAGCTAATGCAATAACCAACCTGACTGTATCAAGTTTTGCAACAGGAGCAAAGACCTCGCGATAATCAACACCATATTCTTGTTTATAGCCTTTTGCCACAAGTCTTGCTTTATGCTTGATGATTTCACCATTTTCATCCAACTTGGTTTTGAATACCCACTTCACACCAATGGTTTTATATCCATGTGGAAGATCACACAGCTCCCATGTATTGTTTTTTTCAATGGCTTTGATTTCATCATTAATCACACTTTTCTATTTTGGATCTTTCACAGCATCTTCAAATGTTGTTGGTTCACAATCTCCAAATAAAGCAATGTATGTAACTGAGTCGTCAATTGAATCAATTTCAGATACCTCATAGTCATCCATCCACGCAGGCCGTTTGCGAGCCCGAATAGGGCGAGATTCTGGGATAGGAGCTTCTGGTGGTGATGCTTCTCATGGTGCAGTAACTTCAAAAGAATCAACAGAGGCTTGATGATGAGCCTCTTGTACTTCACTGTCATTATCTAAAATCGTTGGAATATCAGGTTGTTGCTGCCTATTCCAATCCCACGTGCTTGCCTCATCAAAAACCACATCCCTGCTAATCACAATTTTATTTGACATAGGATTATATAATTTGTATGCTTTTGAAACATCGCTTACACCAAGAAAAACACATTTTTCGCCTTTATTGTCGAGCTTTTTTCTTTTTTGATCCGGCACATATGCATATGCTATGCATCCAAATATCCTGAAATGATCAACTGTTGGAGTTCGTCCACTCCAAGCTTGTTCCGGTGTCATGTTGCAAACAACAAGGGTAGGGCTCCTGTTCAACACATGAATACTCCAATTCACTACTTCCGGCCAAATGCTTTTAGGTACCTTACTTGTCTCCAGCAGGCTTCTCATCATGTTAAGGATTGTGCGATTTTTCCTTTCATATACTCCATTTTGTTGTGGAGTGCATGCGGCTGTGAGTTGTCTTTTAATCCCATGCTTCTCACAAAATTGGACAAACTCATCTGAGTTATATTCGCCTCCACGGTCAGTTCGCAAAACCTGAATACAAGACTTGGATTCCTTTTCGACCATAGCTTTAAAACTTATAAAAGTTGTCAGGGCCTCAGACTTTTCATGAAGGAAATAAATCCAAGTTTTCCGACTGAAATCATCAATGAAGGTAATAAAATACTTTTTACCTCCATTAGAAATGGGTGTGATTGGTCCACAGATATCTGAATGGACTATCTCCAACAATGATTTAGCTCTTTGTGCCTTGCCTTTAGGGAAAGGTTCTCTGTGTTGTTTGCTAACAACACATGCTTCACAAACACCTGATGGAATTGTCAAAGTTGGAAGCCCGATCACCATATTTTTAGATTTTAAAGTCCTCAATCCACAGAGTGTAAGTGCCCGTATCGTCGATGCCACAACCAAGCATTATCTTCCACACCCGCCATTAAGCAAGATTCAACTTCAATCTTCAAAGGAAATAGCCTGTGCAAATTCATTGGTATTTCTGCAATGGCACCCCTGACTGGATCATAAATTTCACAAATATTATTTTGCAAAGTGATTACATAACCATTTTCTTGTAATTGTCCTGCACTTAATAGATTACTTTGCAACTCTGGAACATATAGGACATTGGATATTGTTCAATGAATCCATTTCTTGTCCTTGTGTTAATGGTTCCCTTTCCATGTACTGCAACAGTGGAATTGTTTCCAAATTTCACAGAGGACTGAAAATCTTCATTTAGATGAGAAAGAGATGACTTACACCCACTCATGTGATTGTTGCACCCTGTATCTACATACCATAAGTCGCGGTTAGGCTCTCCTTCAAACATCACCGCCATTAGTAATGTCTCCGGCTCTGGTTCTTCTTCTGCAGCAAAATTTGATCGCTCTTCTTTCCTTCTATCTTGTGGTAGACGTGTATAACACTCTGAGTGGTAATGCCCAAATTTGTGGCATCGGAAGCATTCAATCTTTGACTTATCCACCTCATGATATCCACCTCGTCCTCTAACCTCATCCATTGGCTTTCTGTTGAAATCCAAATTATGATCTCTTCTTCCACGTCCTCGTCCTCGGCCCTGGCCGCGCCCTCTCCCTCTTCCTCGGAAGCCTGGAGCATGTCCATCGACAACAACCTTGAGTGCCTGCTCTTCACTAGATGGATTTCTATTCATTTGTTGCTCATGAACTAGTAATGAGCTTTGCAATTCATCAACAGTAAGTGTATCTAGATCCTGGGATTCTGTGATGGAGCACACAACATAATCAAATTTTGTTGTCATGCATCTCAAAATCTTCTCCACGATTTTGACATCCTCCATTTTCTCACCGTGGAACCACATCTTGTTACTGATTTCCATTACTCTGGAACAATATTTCATGACAGATTCTCCATCTTGCATTTGAAGAATCTCGAAATCCCTCCTCAAAGCCTGAAGTTGTGCTCGCTTCACTCGAGTAGAACCTTCATACTTCTTTTTCAGGGAGTCCCAGATGTCCTTAGAACTATCTTTGCAAATAATAGTTTCTAAGATGGGACGATCCAATGCTTGAAATAGATAATTCTTGGCTTTGAGGTCTTTCAGCCTTCTGGCTTCCAAACTGGTTTTTTGAGCCTCTGATAGTTGTGTTCCAATTGCGGGTTCACGAACACCTTGCTCAACGACATCCCAATATTCTTTATATCTCAAAAATTTTTCCATCAACATGCTCCAGTGATCGTAATGACCATCAAAACGAGGAATAGCTGTTTGAACAAAATTGGTTTCGGCCATTTGGAAGAGGAATAATAGAAAAGAAAACTGCTGTTTTCTTTATGTGGCTCTGATACCACTGATAAGAAAATAGGAAAACTAGAAAATATGCTGCAAACCTCCAATATCTTTCATTAATAAGAAACCTCAATTTATACAGCAAATGACTCCACAAGAATAGGCCACAATGCCATGACTCTCAACTGACTATCTAAACAAATTACTGAAAATAGGCAACAACTTACTCTATTAAAAATCCCACTAACAATGATGACTAACTCAAAATAGGAAAACAATATTTTATTCCTAACAGTACTAAGTAATGTAGTTGGAGCCTGGAGGGTAAAAATGGAGTAAGTTTATAAGATAATTAATGCAATTATTAGTTAATTGAAATTGAGCTAAAAGAGACAACTAAATAGAAACGGAATGAATATACCCATAAAAATTATAAAACCTTATCATTATTAAATTATTCCCCTTGTCCCACTATTTATATTGAACCTCCAACATCCAGGTTGGAAATTAAGAAACTTAACCACTTGGACTAAGTTCTCATCTACTAACTATATTTTTTAAAAAAATTGAATCAAAATTTATTACTTAATAAATTTTATTAACCAGAGTTTTTTTTTAATGTTTATTTTTAATTTACATAAATATTTACATTTACATGGTAGAAAAAGACTATAATGGAAAAAGAAGAGGGGAGACCAACCAAGACCAAGACCATAGTGGCAAGCAGGGGTGATCCAGAATCCAGATGCAAAAGCACTCCCGTAAATATTGCGAACAAGCACCAACGGTAAAATAATAGCCGACGTGGCAATATTTAATCGGTCCAGCAGGTCGTCGCCCTGGTCGCATTCTCGTCCCCAATTCTGCGTTTCAGTTCAATTTTGACAAAATTCCAATTTCCCCCAATTCAAGAAAAAAGGAAAAAAAAAAGAAAAAAAAAAAGAAAGAAAACAAAAAACACTCGAATAAAACCCTTCTCCCCAAGCTCAATACGCATCGATCCGGATCGGAATGGCTGTTCGGCCGACTATGGCCCGGTTCCCGGGCGACCCGGCGGAGCAGGAGGCTTGCGGAGTGCCGTGGGGGTTGACTCTGACGCCGTTCTCCGCGAAGGACGAGAACGACATCCCGCCGGTGTACGGATCTAGCGGGGAGTTGTTGCCCCGATGCGAGAATTGCTGGGCTTATTACAATACCTACTGCGAACAGGATCAGTGGTCCTGGGATTGCTCCCTCTGCGGCACCGCAAATGGACTAACGTCTGAGTCCATCGCCCGCTATTCGGGGCCCCAAACATGTGCAGAGAATTCCTCGTCTTTCATCGACCTCGAATTGCCGCGTAATTTACTATCTTATTCATTTGGAACTATTTAGATGTTGAGGCATTATGTGAATTAGGTATCTTAGTTCCTTTTTGATTGCTTGTCGTAGATGTGGTGTGGAAATGCTCACCACCAAGTGCGAATTGTGTGAAGTTATGGGGTTGAATTCACTGGCATCGTTCAGTTCACTATCCCATTTTAGGGCAATATTTTAGGAGGAATCACAGATTAGAACTTTAACATCCCCAGGAGTGGAAATTCGATCTTTCAGGTTTAGTTTTTTTGATGTGACATTGTCCTGTGTGCTTCAGTAGTTGTATGGTTGTAGCGGAATCTGAACTGCATTTGTAATATACCGTAGGGGTTCTCAAACGTTGCACTGCCTTGATAATATTCAACATCTTCCCATATGCTGGAGCACAGAGTCTTTATATAACAGATCTGCCCTACTGTAGTTTATATTGCTGGTTGATTATTTAACATATTGACCATATGTGACCCCCATATATGACATGGTATTTTCAACTGGCTGATTGTTTATCTTGCTGAAGGTTGAATATGGTATTTTCTGAACGTCTTGTTACTTGCTAATGCTTTGAATGTGAATCATGTCGCCTTTTTTCCTTTCTTTCCTTTTCCTTTGAGAAGATTATTGGTACATTTTGGTGTTTTGAATAGAACGTGAATTGGGTAAATGCCATCTTAATTTCCTTCTCTCTGCATACACATCAATGTGGAGGAATCCTTTACAACATCTTGTTAGGTGAGGTGTGCATAAAGTGTTGCCCCACTGTCCCATGCTTGATTCTGTGTCAATTGGCTGTGGTTGTAGAAGCTTATGCTACCACCTCTCATCCATAAGTTGGTGAGCACCATTTCTAGGTTGTTTTGACTTTTGATTTTTCATTATTCATTTTTGTTGTGGCAGTTGAAGGATATGAAGATATGGAGGCAAGACCAGTGTATGTTGCTGCTGTTGATCTTTCTTGTAAGATTTGTTTTAAGTTAATGGTAAATTTTGCAACGGTTAGTCAATCTCATCTTGTTGCTTTTTTAAATCGATAAAACATTTTTTCATTTTTCCCTATAACTCTGGGTTTGAATAACTAAAATATCCATGAAACATCATAGTAGATATGCCAATATGTTAATACGATGAAACCAACAGTCCTTGTTTCACTGAACAAAGGCAGTACTTTTGATGCTGTATGTGAATTTAGTATCAATAATACAATATGTTACAAGTTGCAAATTGAGAATATGATTATACCTGTCCGTGCATATGACAGTGTTGTATGTTTTTCCCTAGATCAGTTTCAAGTTCTGAGCTCCTATTTCAACTTTATATTTTTAATATTATATGAATATAATTCTCACCTTTGTTTTCATGAATTGTTAACTTCTGCAGCATCAGAAGAGTTTTTGGAACTCACAAAAAGTGCTTTGTTGGCAGCACTAGAAGGTTTGTTATATTGTGATGCATGTCCAAAATGGTGAACAAAGTAAGTTAAATTATGATCTTAATTTGTAATTTTGCAGCTCTTGGGCCAGGGTCACTCTTTGGTCTTGCTACATTCAGCCATAGAATTGGTTTATATGATGTTCAGGGGCCCATTCCAGTGGTCAAGAATGTGTTTGTTCCACCCGATTCTCTTGGAAACCTGACAATGGATCTGGAAGATGTTATGCCATTGTTTTCTTTTTTGGCTCCAGTATGTCAATTAATTATTATGCCCTTTGCCCCTGTTGTCTACCAGTTCCCCAAAATTTCTTATGGCTTAATAATGTTGTAAAACTGTGATGTAAGTCTTAATTATTAATTGTCTTTTAGGTTGATACATGCAAGGACCGTATTACAACAGCACTTGAATCTCTAAGACCAACTACTTCATGGGAACGAACCACTGCTGCTGGTCAAGCAGTAGACGGTGTTTTGCTTGGAGGGCGGGGCTTTGGAGTTGCTATGGAAGCCCTACTCAAATATATAGGATCAGAATATGGGAATACCTTTGCGCTAGGTACAATTACTTCATCTATAATTTTTACAAATCATATTATGTAAGTCTAATTTGATTCAATCTCTTGTCATGCTCATACACTCCTGTTAGTGCCTCTTTAGTTGAAATCTCTTTCGTAGGGTTTCTTGGTCCAATTTCTGAATGCTACATAGCCTGGTATTACACTTGCTAATTCTTTTTGTCCTTTTCTCTCACTGAATTCAAGCACAGCCAGGGTCTTTGCCTTTTTATCTGGTCCTCCTGATTATGGTCTTGGCCAGCTAGACACTAGACGATATGGTGAGCAATATGCTAGTAAAGGAGAGGATGCAGATCGTGCTTTGCTGCCTGAACAGACTCCATTTTACAAGGATTTGGTACTTAGCTTAAGCCTTGAATTTCCTTTAATCATTCTGTAACAGATGTGATGATTTAATGCACTTGACAGGCTGCTGTTGCTGTTCAATCGGGTGTTTGTGTGGATATATTTGCTGTCACAAATGAGTACACTGATTTAGCATCTTTGAAGTTTCTTAGCATTGAGAGTGGAGGCTCTTTGTTTCTATATTCAAGTACTGATGATTCAACACTTCCTCAGGACATGTGAGTATAAATTCCTTTTTAATAGTAATGTACTGATGTCAAACTTGAGGATGATTCACATTTCAGAGTAGGTAAAATTTCAGCTGTTATAGATGAACCAATTTTGCATTACAGTATTTATATATAATTAAAATAAAAAAAAATTAAAAAATTGGCTGCTGTTCTTGATAGTCCAAATGATTTCACTGCAGGTACCGTATGCTAAGTCGACCATATGCGTTTAACTGTGTCCTACGTGTGAGGACATCATCGGAATTTAAGCTCAGCCATTCAGTAAGACCCACCTTTTTTATATTCTAGAATACTTATGTTCATTATAAATATTTGTGTAACAATGCTTGCCATTTTGGTGCCACAGTACGGGCATTTCTTCCCTGATCCAGAGTATGAAAATGTTCAGCATATCATTTGCTGTGATTCTTTTGCCACATATGCCTATGACTTTGATTTTGTGAACGAGGTCGGATTTTCCAGGTAACAGATAGTTTGCTAATGCTGCAACCGTTTATTCTTGAAGAAAGTAATCCTGGTTGTTTCTGTAACGTGCAACGCAGTTGAGTAATTTTTGCCATTTGTGTGGGATTCATTTGAAGTAATATCTAGAAAATTGAATATTGATTAAGCACTTGGTATTGTTCTTTTCTTGGAATGGTTTTGTTTGCTAAACAGTTGTTGAAAATATTCTTGTTTTCTGGAACGCATTAATTTGCCTCCAACATTATGGCATGGAATACATTCAGATTGAAACTTGATATATTTAATCCATTTTTCTTTGGTGGTGCTATTTTATTTCCTTATAAAAATATGATTTTTAGTTCAATTTAGCTAAATTATTAGCAATTTGTACAAATCAAGCAGCTAAAAGTTGTTTGAAAATTTATTTGCTTAACATCCTCCTACTAGATAAGTGTAACAACTATGAAGAATTCTGAACTATGTAGTGAAATATAATTTCCAAGCTTGGATGCCTATTTATTTTTGTTTTTTTTTTTTTTAACTAAATACAGTATGCCTTGTGTTTTTTTCTTCTCACGTTTGAGCTTGTGTAAAAAAATTTATTATATAATTTTCCGCAGACACAGCAAAGAACTCCCTACACTGCAGGTTGCATTTCAGTACACTATAGTGGTGCCTCTGGAAGAGTCCTCAAAACCAGGTTCAAATCCATCAAAGAGGTATATGCATCCTTTGTTGCACATACATTCTTCTTGTTATCTGATAGGTTTATTAAGCTTTGTGCATTTTGATTGTCAAATATAGGGAACTTTACTGTGAGGAACTGCTAATGTCCGATTGATTATTTTAGGGACTGGATATTTGAATTTATAGTTTAATTTTAAAAGCCACATTGAGCTTTATTCCAGAAATTAAAGTAATGTTCAAGTTTTGTGAAGCCTTACTTGCCTACCTTCTCATCCTTGGTTCAGCAAACTTATTACACGCATCCACCAATCTCAGTTGAACACTTAGACTAACATCTTGGAGGCAAATATACTGCACTTCTGTAAATATCTTGAAGTGATTCTTGACTTGAGTCTATTACCTTTAAAGATTAATAGACTTTAATTGAAATATGTTTGAAGAACACATAAAGCTATATAACGTCATATTATGGTTCACTAGATCATCCTTGCCAAGTGCTGAACATGGAATTCCTCATGTTACTTACATTGATCTAGGGATGAGGGTAGATTCATGTTATCATTTCCCTTTCTCAATTTACTAGTTCCCCCTCGTCTTTATGCACTATTAGTTTGAATAAAAGATAAAATTGGTAAATGAGGAAGGGAGGCTGATGACACCCATCCCTTAATATCAGAATGGTGCTGAATGTCTGCCATTTAGCACCTGACATACACGGGGAAATTTAAAGCTTTTGAATTGTCAATTGTCCAATTTCATAATGAGAATTCAATATATTGTATTTTTGTTAGTTTAACACTTACTTCAAGCAATTTATCAGTCTAAAGTCTAAAATTTTGCAGGGTTAAATATTCCTTGCAAAGGAGACTGAGGATTCGAACTATACAATTTGGAACCGCGAGAAACATAAATGAGGTTTATGATGGTGTTGATCCTGAAGTTGTTCTTTCCATACTAGTTCATGAGGTAAGCTCTTATTTGTTGAATGATGGGGATTACATCCTGCTCCTATTTTATCATGACTCAACTTTGATGTGGAAGAAGAGGTGAGAAGTTTGCAGCCAACTTTTGCTGCAGGTTTAATCTCAATGCATTGGGATGCTATGCAGTATATAGAGTACTTACCTATAACGTAGTATGGGACTATATGCACTATGCAGGCTCCATTTATGATAGTCCACAATATATTATTTCCTTGTCTTTTTATGGTTACTTGTGCTAGGAAAAGAACAAGGAAAAAAAAACAAATTGAATTATATTGAATACTGAGGTTCACATACAAGACAATTTTTCTTCAATTTTTACCATGAGTTTGTTATTCGTAGTTCAATTCCAAAAGCTTCATTTCTAAAGTATTGAGAAACTAGGTCTTTATCGTGTCTTCCCTTGGTGCATTTCATGATATTTTTGTTTCTAGTTCTGTCTGATATAATAGAACCAAATTTCTGGACATTTCTACCCATCTGAGAATCTTTGTTTTTCTAGTAAGTTCTCTTGAGTAGCTGGGAATATCGTAATTGATATACTTCATTTTCTCTGCCTTATATGACCCCTCAGGTGATTTTGGCCTCTTTGGAGAATGGAGTTCGAGAGGGAAGACTTTTGCTTCATGAGTGGTTTGTAAATCTCACGGCTCAGTACAATGATGCTTATAAGGTTACTGAATATGTGAGGGGCAGTTTAACTACTTCTCAAGTTGATGTTGCCTTCACCCAATGCCCCCAGCTGCAACCTTTACCCCGCCTAGTTTTTGCTTTGCTGCGTAATCCTCTTCTTCGCTTCCATGAAGAAGGTGTTCATCCGGACTACCGGATATATCTCCAATGCCTGTTCAGGTATGCTATTTTGTTTTATTCTGCATTGACAGCTCCGTAGTTAGTATGTTTCTAGGTGGTCTATAATAATCATCATTGTATTCATGAGCATTGAGGGCTCAGAAGTGATTCTTATATACACTCCTAGGGTGGCAAAATACGGCATACCGAAATACCGTTACCGTACCGTACCGTACTGAAATTTTCGGTATGGGTAAAAACCATACCGATACCGATACCGAACATTTCGGTATACCGAAAATCGATATACCGAAAATTTCGGTATCCTATAATATATACCGTTATCATACCGCAAATTATACCGTACCGAATTTTTTATTTTTACCGAAAACTACCGAAAATCTTACATACCGAAAATTATACCGTACCGAATTTTTAGTTTTTACCGAAAATTTTTACTTACAAAAAAGTGTTATATACTGTTACAAATCAGTATACCGAACTATACCGAAATATCGATGATAAGTTGAGCTTTAAGAGTTGGGATTTAGGGTTTAGGGTATTACGGTATATCGAAATACCAAAATGCCGATGATAAAATATTAAGAATTTAAAATAATATTAAATTTAATATTTCGGTATAACGGTATATACCGAAATGGCGAAAATTCCGTAATCTTCATACCGTTACCGTACCGATTTTTTCGATATACGGATACCTAAGTTTCGGTATACCTAAATTTCGACATTTCTCGGTAATTTTCGATACGGTAAGCTCGGTATACCTGAGTTTTCGGTAATTTTTTCCACCCCTATACGCTCCCTATTTTAGGTGCGGCATGGAAATTTGAAAAATTAACTTGCAGATGCTAGTAGGAACCAAGTGCACATGTCTTCTAGCTTTATTATAAGCCCACTTTTGTATTCTTCCTAGATTTTTCTTGCCCTCATTCCCATGCAGCTTTTAGTCGTGGATACAATGAAAAGACATATAATCCTTGCAAGTTTGATAAGCAGAAACTTCTCATGGAACACTGTCACTCATTATTATTCTCAGTTCATTTAAAAAGTAGCTAACAAGTCAGTTTTTTTTTTTTTTTTTGTTGCAGTGCTTTGGAGCCTTCTTCCCTCAACCGTGCCATATATCCATTATTGTCATCATACGAAACTCCAGACAAACAAGCATATCCTCGCCATTCCTTGAGCCGTGCTGCGTTGATAACAAGTGGCAGTCCGATATTTTTCCTTGATGCTTTCACAACTCTCATCGTGTTCTATTCATCTACAGCCAACACCTCGCTCCCTTTCCCTCCACCCCAGGATTGTAAGTGATATTTTCCTAGACTTGTTGCACTTCTTTCCACCAAAAAAAAAAAAAAAAAAAATCATTTGCTTTTTAACATCCCCCGAAATAGCAAGTTTTGCAGTTTGTTTTGCTGACTCATTATTTTTCCATGTTCAAATCCAGGCCTTTTGAGGACCACAATCAACAAACTAAAACAAGAGCGGATAATCACTCCTAAGCTGATATTCATCCGGGGCGGACAGGATGATGCAACAGCATTCGAGAACTACCTCATCGAGGAACAAGATGTCGAGGGAAGTGGCTTTACCAGTGTCATGGGTTTTGTCTCATTCCTTGATGAGGTCAACCGAGACGTGGTTGAGTATATGACCAAATCAAACGGCAATCTACGGAGATGAGCTGCACACAAGTATAATTAGTTTTGCCTCACATTTTCCAGATGCTGTTTTTTCTCTTGACAAATTTTCCAGGTGAAGACTTTGTACACTTGACTTGATATATATATTTACAGGGATGGAAAGTTCATATTTGATTTGTTAAATTGTGTTTAGAGCCAAACCTTTCCGTGTATTTGTAGCATGTACCAATTGTGATGTGTTTCTTCACTTGCTGTTAACTTGAGAGCTATGTTTGGTGACATTTCCTAGAATGTTCCTTGTTTGTTCTTCGGTTTGCAGGCTAGCAGTCAAAACTATCCAGCTGAGCATGATGTTAAGTCACAATCTTTGTCAAGTATCATAGATTTGTTTCCATTAAATCGTACACTCTAAATTTTATAGAACTTGTTGAGATGATTAGCATATCCTTAATGAGACCCACCGTCCGAAGCTGTGGGTACGTTTTGAGTCATTGTTTTTGCAGCGCCCCCATTTTGGAGCAATCCACAACTTTGACTCACAGTTTGCTATCATTAATCTGAAAAATGGATCCCTGTTTTGCAAAAGAGCTAAACGGAATTACCTTATTCAAGGCAATTTGAAATAAATTAGCTTATTCAGAAAGACAAAATAACTTAAAATAGTGTTAAATCAGCTATTTTTGAAACCGATGCAAATAGCAGCATTTTGGATTTTAGCTTATTCTAGGCAAAAAGTTGGTGTCGAAATTGTCAAACAACTAATTTTAACTAATTATTACTCACATAATCAGTTAACAACTAACAGCTAATTCCCAAATGACGGAATCTTTATCAATTACTATCATTGTTCTCAAATTGTATGGATGTATTGGACAAACACTTGAGATTCCATCTCTTGGGTGGGGGAGTGGGGACACAATACATCATTTTCTACAAAAAATGCATTCCCTTTTGGAAGTATCAAACAAACTTCCTAGAATATTCTCCTCCACTTTATGTCTTGTAGCCAACATATTCCCTCCCACGCCTGCATAAGTAAGCCAAACCTACATTTAAAATTATTTAGCCTGTATATGACTCGTTTTTATAGTAAGGACAAACAAAATAAAAAGAAATAGGACAGTTGTATCTTTTCTGACCATTTGTATCGAATCGAATGGTGGTGCTGGTTTTTATGCTACATACACTTGGAATATTCTAAAAGAAATGTTACTTGAAACTTAAGATTGAGTCAAATTAATTAAGTTCTGTACTTGGCGCGGCGTCGATAAAAGTGCGACAATTAACGATTATATTAGACTACCTCCATCAATGATCATTCCCACCCCAACCTAACCGCCACATCATCAATTATTTTTTTAAAAAAAAAGGAAAAATGGATGGTGGTTTGATTTGGATGGTCTTGCCCAACCTTGAGACCATCACTTGGTCTCTTTCATTTGGCCAATGGGATTGAGACACTTGTCTCCCTCCCATAGGTCAAGTGATTCTTTTAATTTTATATAATAAAATAATTATATTTTTTATATAAATAAATAAATATAAATAAAAAATATATCAAATTTTATAATTTTTTATTCTTTACAAATAGAGACCACTCTTGCTATATTTTTATTAAATACACAATATATCAATTTTGATATATTTAACCCATTTTTAAATATTTATAAAATAAAAATAAATAAAAAATATATTAATATTTTAGATTTTTATTCTTTTTAACTAAGATAAATATTTTATATTTTTGATATATTAATTTTTTTATATTTCAATATAATATAAAATTATATCAATTAAAATAATTATATAGTAGTATAATATTGTGGTTGGTTGGTTGGGTGGTTATTGATAAAGTATGTAAAATTGGGGTGGTTGGGTTGAGATGGATATTGATGAGTTGAAGGAGAGAAAAATTAATTAAATAATGAGATAGTTGGATGTACGGGTGCAAATGAGACTGATAGGCTCGTAAAATATTCGGGTTCGACTCGATCAAAGCTCGACTTGAAAAGACTCGGCTCGAATTCGAGATCGGCTCGAATATTAATGAGCTCAAACCGAGCTAACTAATACTCGGCTCGAAAGCTCGATAATAGGCTCGAATATATTATATATATTATATATATTATTTCTTTCTTAAAAATATAGTATATTTTCTTTCTTAACAAATGTGCGGAAGAGGAAGTCCAATAATAAATTCACTCCTCATTTTATTTAATAATATAGTACATTGTATTTTATTTTGGTTAACATTAAATCAAAAAAACTTAATCCCAATCTCCTTCCAAATTGGGACTATTATAAGGAATTATGAATAGTTTAACATATTTTTACAGAACTTCATCTTTCAAGTTTTTAAGCTCATTATTGAATAATTTAAAATTGTTTAGTCTTGAGTCCAATGTGGTCTAGGGATACCCGATAAAAAAAAAACTAAAATTTATGTCGAGCTTTTTTGGCCATTCGAGCCGAGCTCGAGCTTCAATATATTGTGTCGAGCTCGAGCCGAGCTCAATTTTTTAAGCTCGTCGAGATTCGAGCTCGAGCCGAGCCGAGCCGAGCTTATACTTAACCGAGCCGAGCTCGAGCCTGGTAAGGCTCGAGCTCGACTCGGCTCGTTTACACCCCTAGTTGGATGGTTGGGTGGTTGGGGTGGTCATGGTTAAAGATAGTTTAGGTGAACACAAAGCCAAATTTGCTCGACCCGGCAAATAAATTAATCGAATTTGAAGACTGAAGTGATCCTTTTTACTGATCATTTTGGGAGATGAACAGTAAATTGTGCACTCTAATAAAGTTTTATTTGAGGAATACATATGATATACAAAAATTATGAAACATGTGATCTCATTTCTTCGACGACTGCAGATTTGGCATGTGAATATATTTCATGCATGGGTCTCTAAAATCTTTTATTAATATACTAATTCCTCCCAAAACTTGTAAGTGGGGAATTTTCAAATTTTGTGTTCTCTGTCTTGTTATTACTTTTGGTGAATAACCGTGTATCTCCAGATCATATTGGACCTAAGATTAATCCCTTGAAGATCTGCATGGGTAATGAAGGCGCCTCTTTTAAAGTAATTTTTTACGTACACAAAGCTCGAACCCGACTTATTACTTTAATTTAAAGAATTTACTAGTATTTTTCTTTAAAAAAAGAAAAGAAAGAGAGAAAAAGAAAGGAAGAAAGCACTGAGAATTAAAAATAAAAATCCCACAAATATAGTTTGATTCGATTCCAAAGTGGAATGTAAAGCGGTTGCCCTCTTGCTCGACTTTTGCATTGCAGCAACGCAGTGAGTGAACGAATAATCCCCACATGATAATAAATAAAAAAAAAAAGTGGTAAGTAGTAGTAGTAGTATTAAATTAAAATAAACAAAACCTTTTTGTGAGGCCAACAACAAGGCAACAATGCCAATTGCTGCCATTCATCTCTCAACTCTCAATACTATGAGTATGACTTTTATACCAACTCAAATACAGCTGGAATTCACATCCAACAAATCTATGTACTGCAGCATCAACTCGCTTCAATTTTTTTTCCAAAGATGCAATTTTTATTCTTTAATTTCTTGTAAATAATCGTTATTAATAGTAATAGTAATTAATTTTATTGTTCTCTATACTTAAATCATTGTTGCATTTTAAGAAAGAAAAGTGTAAGAAAAGAGTAATGAGTAAATGAAGTTGAGAGGAGGGGGAAGGTAAGACTTGTTACAATGCAAGTTTGAGAAGGCATAAAAGTAGGAGGCGTCCTAATAACTAATTACATGATGAGTTGGAATTTCAATTTCAATTTCATCCCCCCTCCTCCTTTTTCGGCATCACTCAACAACAAATTAGAACAATTCATGCCCTTCCCGTGTACCCCTCCTCACCCTTTAATTTTGATTTTTCGCCTTCTTCATCATATACTACTACATACTAGTAGTATATCAAATCATACACACATCCTTACCCTCTTTTATCTCTCACTCTAGCCTAGTATTAGCTACAACTACAAGAGAGATATTACAGATAATATTCTCTCTAATCTCTCTCAATCTCTTTCTCTCTCTGTGTGTGTGTGTGTATATATATATAAATACATAGAAAGATTATATTGGAGATCGCATAGGATACGGTAGGATAGGATAGAATAGAGAGAGAGAGAGGCTATGGCGGCAGCAACCTGTGGATCCCTTAAAAATCACAGCATCAGCATCAGCTTTGACAAGAAGAAGAAGCAGCAGACGACCACCACTTCAATATTGGCTCCCGAGAATCCCACATTTCTTCATTCAACATCATCATGGCCACACATCATCCACCCAATAATTCCAAATCTCAAAAATCTCCCTTCTTCCTTCCATCCCCAAGAACCTCATCATCATCATCATCATCATCATCACTGTTCTTGTTGTTCTCATCGTGATCGTCCTCAGGACTACTCCGAAGCAATAGTAATCTCCTCCTCCTCCTCCTCCTCCTCCTCGATGTTGTCGGCCGATCAGCTGAATCATCATCACAAGCTTGGTGAAAATTATGGACAGAAAAGAAGGCAGCAGCAGCAGCAGCATGGGCGCAGCGATAGCTTCTCTTCTTCGATGAGCTCCGAGAGCCTTTCCATGTGCACCGAGGGCCTCGGATTCGAGAGCTGCGACGACATGGAGGACGACGACTACTACTACTTTGGAAGCAACGAGTGCTCGTGCTCGTGCTCGTGCTCGTGCCTGCAAGGTGGTGGAGAGGATGATATTAACAGCAGCGGGGCAACAACAACAACCACCTTAACCAGCTGTAAATTGGATGCCGAGAATGAGGGTGATGATGATAACATTAACAACAACAACAACAACAACAACAACAACCCTCCTTGTGAAAAAGCCTTGTCATCGTCCTCCTCCAGGACATCCCTACTACTACCATCATTCCCGCCTCCAATTTCGTGCATCGGTAGGAATGGGAAGCCGTGGGTGTCCTTCAAGTCATTCAGGGAGAATGGCAGGTTCATCCTCAAGGAGATCCGTATCCCCAATCAAGAAATACTCCATTCTTTCCGTGAGAACGGACGCTTTCGCCTCCAATTTGCCATCGGCTCTTCTGATGATGGTGTTCTTGAAGAAGACGCAGAGGAGGAGGAGGAGGAGGAGGATGAAGAGAAGAATAAGAAACAGGAAACAGTTTCCTGAAAGGAACAAGACATGAGAAAGAAGAAGTAGAAGCATATCATCATCATCATCATCATCATCATAATCAATGTCCAAAATGTAAAGAGGTAGCAGCTCTCAAATGAACAGACATAGCAGGAGTATAAAATTTTGAGGAAATTCTTGTCACAGTTTCATTTCAGGTGTGTCATGGTTGACGAGATTTTGCCAATAACAAAGAGAAATAAACAGATCAGATGGTGATTTAAAATCATACTACTATCATATACAGTAGTAGTACATTTTTAATTTTACCATTAGTAGCTAGCTAGCTCTATGGTATTTTAGGGGAAAAGGTGTAGAGATTCGATCCTTTATAACTGTTGTACATCAGTTTCAGCAGCAATATTGGAGATGAATTTTGGCATGTTTGATGTGATCTGATCACTCTAGTCTAGTCTAGTGTGTTATATTGTTAATTAGAGGAGGTACATGAATATTGAAAATGCCAAAACAATAAATAACTACTCCAACATTCATTGGCTTGACAGTTAAATGGGTTTTATTATTATTATTATTATTATTATTATTATTATTATTATTATTATTATTATTATTATTATCATTGAATTGAAGAGAGAGAGCACCAAAAATAGAGTGATCAAAAAATGAAGTGGGTGTAAGTTGTGAGAGCCTCCTTTTAGGAAGGTGCATAATAGTAATAGAGTACATACATACACAGCCACACCAGGTAAAGGAAGGTGAAATTGAAATGAAAGGGGATGATGATGATGATATGATGAGCAATTTCACAATATAATTAGAGGTGTGGCATGTCATCTGTATGTATATATGTAACTCCTCTTTTGGCAAGTGGCAGCACCCCCACACACACAACTTGGATGATGATCTGAGCTTGGCATGGCCCCTAAAACTCAATCCTCTGCCTGCCTGCCTTTCAATGTAGTAGTATCAAGCAAGATATTAAAATCTAGATCTAGATCTTAGAATCTTACGATCTTACGATCCCACAAAGCTAAAACGATCAAGATGTGTATGAGATCTAAATTAGGGTAAGATCTGGATAAGATCTATAGGATCTATACAAGATCTTAAAATCTTTGAACGATCCGATCCCACTCCCTCTTACTTTCATCTCATTTTTTCGTTTTTCAGTCCTCCATTATTTTCCAAAATTCAGATCTATGGATTTTTATTTGCATCTCCATATTCCTCGCATCCCTTTCATCTTCCTCTTCCAATTCATCTTCCTGTTGTTGACGTCGCCATCGTATCCCCCTTCTCTTCCTCGTCGCCCTCGCATCCCCTTCCTCTTTCTACCGCCGCCCTTTCCGTAGCATCCCCTTCCAGCACCCACTGCTGATGGAGATCTTAGTCCTAAACCCCCACCCAGATGGATGATGATGATCCAATGAGACAACCAAAAATTCTAATGACAAATCCAACCCAGCTCAAGCATCATGTCTTAAATGCTCAACTATTATCCTTTTTTTTGCTAAACAAATTATTGTCTATTGATATTGGTTATTGTAATTTGCTAATATGCAATATAAATACATATTCTTTTTTATCCTGATTTCGTAGGATCTTAGGATCTGAATACGATACTACGATCTCAATCTTGCAAATGAAAAACGATCCTACATATGATCGAGATTTTAATAACTTTGTATCAAGTACTGTAGTATGTAGTAACTCAATAATCTCCATGAGTCATCATCATCATCATCACTTCTTAACTCCCAACCCCAACTCCCACCCAATTAATGAACCCCAATCATACATCATACATGCTTGCTTTAATATTGTTGTATTCATCCTCTCACAACACAACAACCCAACGGAAAAGGTTTTCACTAGTTGTTATTATTATTATTATTATTATTATTTCGCATATACAAATAAATTTCCTTTGTAATTTTCATGCATGGGCTCACAACACATCCTTTCATTCAAAAATTTTCATGGCATGGGCTCTCATCCAAAAATTATTTAAATTTACGTCACAAAAGAAAAAAATATTTAACTTTAAATTTAAATTTAAATTTAAACACGTTTATTTACAATAGGCATTATTAGGCTGGCAATGGTCTATTTGGAAAAAGTCCACAATAGCGCCTCTATTTACACTAGTCTCACTCTCACCCAACTTTCTCACTGGTGGCCGCTGTACATTATTACTTCATTCTCTAATTACTACTACTCACTCCGGTTCAAAATAGTAGTCTTTTTAGAGATGAAAAAGTGTTCCACAATAGTTGTCATTTTGGATATTTCTATGAAAGTTTTCCAATATTACCCCTTTATTTCCCCAATGATGTTAATTCTCTCTCCACTCCAAGTACATTTTTTAATAAGTGAGGGTAAAAATGGAAGATGGTGTGGTAATAATTTATATTTTTTAATTTGTGTAATATTTACTAAAAAGACAATTAAAAAAAAAAAAACGGAGGAGTATTACTATTGTGGAGTTGGCCGTTGACCAACTCACTCCTACTAAATTACTACTACTAACAACACAAATTTATATTACCCCGTCCCTATTCAGACAAAACAATATAGTACTAGAAATCAATCCAAACCCAACTACAAACTAGAATTTGTTAGTATATAATTATTCTTATTATTAATAATACTTATTTAATTATAATAATTATAATAATACTAAGAAGTAAGAACAGCCCGCCGTTTTCTGCCAAATAAAATCAAAAGATGATTAAAATATCCTCTGCAACTGCAAATACTTGTCTTCAAATTTCGGTTTATATAGTTAGTACGAGATGAAACCTGATCAACGGGTACCTTATCATTATAGCAAGGGGAATGAATGAATGCCCATGGACATGGAGTGTCCTACGCCATTCCATTTACACTAGAATGTATTAATAAATCCATTTCATAATTTACAGAAATACTAAGACTAATTTCATAAGTACTACTTATGTTGCATCCCAATTTTAAGACTTTGAAAGGTATACTTTTAATTGGGCCATTTCGATTTTCGATGGAATTGGTCCCGCTCCGAAATAATTGAAGGTAAATAATGACAAAATTAATCAAGCAGCTAAAAACAAATTAAATCAATAACCGAGAGTCCATGGATCTTCTTCCCCACTTCTTCTTCTTCCAATTTTCTCCCAATTACACAATAATTATAATAATTATACTAATAATAATGAAAAATACTTCATATAAAAAGCTGTAATGATAATACTAGTAGTAGAAATTGTTTCATTCGTGAACAAAGACCTCCAATTTCGATTGATTATCCTGATCCACGACGTCGAGGTACACCGGATCGACGATCACGTGACTGTCCACGTGCACCCGGAACTTGTGGCCCCACCAGAGGACCTTGGCCGCGCCGCTGATGTCCACCGTGGAATCCAGCACCATTTCCCGCCGCCCCACGTCCGCCATCAGCTTCTTTGCCTGCTGCGCCAGCTGCATCCCGCTCAGCCGCGCCGGCAGCCGGAGGAGCTGGCATGACCGCGCCGGCTGCGAGCCGGCCTGGACGGGGGCCGAGCCGAGGAGCGAGCCTCCGTAGAAGATGGACATCTCGGTGTCCCCATAGTTGATCGGAACAACGTTGGGGTTGGTGACGTGGACGGTGAGGATCATCTCGGCGTCCAGCACCGGGAAATTGAGCTTGAAGGAGGTCAAATCGATGGAGATCAGGTGGAACGTAGGGTCCCGGGGCTTCGCCGAGATGGCTAGCGCCACAGCGGCGGCGGCAGCGGCGCCCACCGCGGCGGAGCCCCAACTGAATTTCTGGCCTTTTTTGCCCATTGGGAAATGTGGTGAACAGATTACAGAGGGGAATTGGAAGTGGAGTGAGACGGTGGATAAGGAAAGGTGGGGGGGGGGAGAAATGGACAAAATGACGGTTGTGGCCTTGCTGGAGATGCCTTTTGAGGAGGGCAGTTCGGGTATTTATGGGTTTGCACATAGGTTTTGGTGGGCATAATTTATAATGAAATGATTTATTATTTTTATTATTTTATTGACAATTGATGTAGCAAATAAAGCATGATTAATTAGTAATGTAATTTTAATTATATTGTAAGTAGTTTTTAATCATTCCATCCAATTTCTAAATGCACTTTTTTTTTCTTGAATATTAACACTAATGTATCGGTAAATGATTTTTATTTGCACTTTTCATTTTTTTGAATAATTATTCAATAAATTCTTTTTGTTCAAATATTTCCTGCGTTCTTGAATATTTTTTTTACATTTGAAAATATAGTACTATTCACACACAGACTTTTACTTAAAGTTTTATCATAGTCATACAAATAAAAATATAGTCAAGTGAGATCTTGTTAGATTCGTCTCATCGTGTAGTTTTTAAATATCGAACTTCTAAAATTTTTACTTGTACTAAACTTACCAAAAAAAATTTGCATTGGACTGCGTGAAAAGTTATTTGTCAAAAACATTCAAGAACGGATAAAGTATATCAATATAAATTAAAGGACGGGAATACTTTCTAGCATTAAGTAATAAAGTATTTAAGTGGCATAATAATTAGTATGTGCCGAAAAATTAAAGTTATATTTTATGTTTATATAGTTAAGAAGAAGAAAAAAAAAGTTAAAAATTGTTACTACAAGTATATGAATACTCTCTCCGTCCCACTTAACCTGTCTTGTTTCGTTTCTGCACACAATCCAATGCACATTTTCTATTGTCAATATCTCAAAATGTGTACAATAAAAAATTATATAAAATATATATTCTAAAACTACATGATTTGACGATTTTAACGAGGCCAAACTCGACTATTTTTTTCAAATATATACTTGCAATAACGTTGAGTCAAAGTTAAACAATAAACAGTGCCAAAAAGTCAAACAAGTAGGGATGTCAACTTTACCCGTAGGGTCGGGTAACCCGTCGGGTAATCGGGTATCGGGTAGGGTATGGTAGAGATAATCGGATAATCGGGTAGGGTATTACCCGACACCGAAATAAATCATATCGGGTGCGGGTAGGGTATGGATTTCATATATTACCCGATTACCCTACCCGATTACTCGATTAAATATATATATATATATATATTTATCTATATATACTTATATATATATATTTAATTTATATTATATGTTTGTTTATTTATTCATTTATTTTTATATTTTTAAATTTATTAACGTTTGAGATTTGGCAGTAAAAAGATTTATGAATTTTTTACTGAATATTCTTAAATATTACAGTATTTATTTATGTTGCTTTAGCGGTTTTTTTTTAAATATTCTTTTAAATTTTGTTCTCGTGCAATAATGAAGGTTTTATTTATTTTTATGGTGAAAAATAAGTTTTTTCTTTATTAAAGTTGGGTCGGGTAGAGTCGGTTAACTATGTAATATTTAAAATTTTGGGTACCCGTTTACCCGCGGATACTCCGCATACCCGACGGGTATTACCCGAATCCTACCCGATATTTAATTTTAGGGTAATAGGGTAGGGTAAGGGTAGGATAATTATATTTCGTATAGTGAGTGGAGGTGGTCTACCCTTACCCTACCCTACCCGTTTACATCCCTACAAACAAGACAAGTATACCGGGACGGAGGGAGTACAAAATACGTACTACTATAATTTAGCAAATAGTAATATATAATTATATTTTGCTCTTTGTAATAATGATTACTAAGAATACTATAGTAAGTATTCAGTTTTAATATTATAGGCAAAAAAATAATAAATTTTTGAACTATTAAATGTAATGATATCTCATTTCAGAGAAATTTCGTGTTTGATTTGTGCATGGGTGGATAAAAATTAATTTTTTTTTTTTTTTGTGGGGAATCGAACCTCCAACCTTCCGTTGAAAGTCAATGGACTTAACCACTTGGACTAAGTCATCATCCTCGATAAAAATTAATATTGAATATACATATATATTTTTTTAAACTATCATTATCTTATGTGAATTTTTTTTTTAACTATCATTCTTTTTAAAGAAATTATAGTATATTTATCACTTACGTATAAATTTGGTCGGAAAAATAAAGTGCAGCCGACGTGACATGCGCATTGAAAACGTTTTTGGCCGGTTAGGTATAGTAATAAGGATATATTTTTTTTCTTTTTCCTTTATAATATACTCCCTCCGTTTTTTTTGTTTGCTACGGACCCACGCAGCACGCAGTCCAATGTATATTTTAAATCAGTAATAACATAAGTTCGGTAAAAGTAAAAATTCTAAAAGTTCGATATTTAAAAACTACAAGATGAGACGAATGTAACAAGATCTCAATTGACAATATTTTAACTTGAATAACTATGATAAAACTTCAAGTCAAAGTGATTGTGTGAATAGTGCCAAATTCTCCAACGTAGCTATTATTTAAAAACGGAGGGAGTATTACTCCTATTATTTATTCTCACAGTTTGCTATTTTAGAAATATCATTTATTTTTCTCATACACTTTAAATTAAATAAATAAAAATTGTATTTTAAAACATTCTAAACATATATTCGAAAGTCGTTGGTCATTACAATGAATATACACATTTAGGCTGTTATGTATGTAGCATGGAGTCATGTCCAAGGTTTAAACTGTGATCAATTGTTGACTATAGTCTATATATCTCGATTTCGACTGTTGACACTTTATAAATGTGAATTTGTGTATTAAGAAGATGAGACAAAAGGAAATGGAATATATATATATATATATATATATAGTTTTAAAAAGAATATACATATTGTATTTAGTGCGATTATTCAATGTTTGATAAATTGCTTGTTAGGGCACCCACATCCATCTTCCAATTAATAACTCACTTTTTCATCATTTCTCCGCCACATCAGCTTTTCACTTCTTCCAACATTCTTTTAATTCATTTCAATTAATCTCTACATCCCTTCACCAATTAATATATTCTTTTGAATGGGACCCACAATCTAATCATTCAATATCAATATCAAAATTATACAATAATTTAATTTATACTTCATATAATATGCTAACCTATGTGTTCAAAATGTTAACCTATATGTCCAAAATGTTAATTTATGTACTGAAAATGTTATATGCAAAAAATGGTTACTAAATAATTTGTATCTCCAAAATTCTAATCTATGTATAAAAAATCTTAACTTATGTACGCAAAATACTAACCTATGTGTCTCCATCGTCCATTTGTCTTTTTTCATGTTTTATGTAATATAAAATATTTAAAAATATTATTTGGAGTTATTATTCAAATAATTTAAAATGTTAAATAAATCAAATAATTGAAATATTAATTATTTATTATTTAAATAAGAATAAAATTTAAATAAATATAGTAGTTAGATTTTTTTATATAATTATATAAAAATTTATAGTAGTTGGGATTTTTTTAAAAATGAAGTAAGTTATTAATTGTGGGACCCACTATTTTTTAATGTAAAAAGCTGCTGCTATACCACCTTTAACTCAATTCAAAACTATTAACTCAAAAGGTGGGCCCTACATTAATTGAATTGCCCCATCCCATGTTTTACAATTCATTTGCAATTCATTCAGACATTAATTGAATTGGCATGCAGCGATGTGGGTGCTCTTAGTAGTGAAATCAATCAATCATGGAGACCGAATAATATGGAAAGGATGATACAGTTTAATGGAATGGGTTAGTGTGTAGGTGGCTGCATGTGCAGCTACTAATGTGTGTGATATGGGAGTTGTGTTGTGTGATGTATGAAATGATGTATTTTGTGTATTGGGAGACATGTGGTGTCTGCATTTAAAGGCTTTTGAAGATATTGTACCGTAACCGGATTGCAGTTTAATAGTTTAGAGCGTGAAGTTTTAAATAGAGATAGCATAACATAGGGCAACAAAAATTTAACAACACTTACGTAATTAACTATACATGTTAAATTATGATTCTCTTTTAACCGCATAAATTAAACAATAGTAGAAAGCTAAGGGGTTATTTATTAGCTTTTCAACTTAATGATTTAGAGGATATTTTATATACGAGTGAGTTTCTGTGCAGACGTTTGGTTATGCAGAGTTGTTATGTAGATGAATGTAATGTCCTATTGTTCTTTTTTCCCACATATGATAGGAGATTACATTATTTAGTTTCCTTTTTTTGGATGTATTAATTGGTGGTTATTTATGGAGGAATAATGTCGGGTATTCCTGAAATCATGGATATAATTGTGAAGAGTGTTATTGCTACACGTGTGGTGGCTCAATTTTGTGGTACCAATTTTAAAAAGATTGTGCAGATTTTTTAATTTTTTAAACAGATTGTGTGTGTGATTTTGTTTGTGAACATGGAATCTAGTGTTCTAAATACCACCTCATTATGTTCTGGTTATTTTTCTCATGTGCTATCAACATATTGTAGTTTTGTGCTATCTCAATGTCTGAGTATATGTATTCATGTTCTGTAAAAGGTGCTATACTTTATTAACCTACTTGAAGTGTTATGCGATTTGCTTACAAGTGTTCTATCAATGACCTGTATGTGTTCTGCCTATACAAGTATGCTAATTTCTAGCCTAGAAGTATATCTGTTATATTTAAGAATCGTCCGTTGGCCGTACACCGTTATCGTCGCCTGCCATGTAGGACTCCCCAAATGGTGAAGCAGTGGTGCCGTCAGTGTTGTGATTCTGTGATATCGCGTGGTCGCCGGTGTCGTCTATCTCAACCGGGAAGGTATTCAAGTCTAGCATTGCCGGTCTCGCGTGTCAGTCCAAATTTCCTGATGCTATTTCGGTTTTTCATTTGACAAGCCACACCTCCACATTTGATAAATGCTGCTATGGCAATTACAAATCAGTCATATGTTACACCATGAATTCGGGAATTTAGTGATACACCTTCCTTTCTCATTGATTGCATTCAAATGGAATGTTTGGGCAGCTATTCTCACGGGCAGCACACTCTCACCGCCACCGGAGCACGTCTGGATATCCAAATTTGGAGGCATCAGGACACTAACTCTATTGTTTTATATATATATATATATATGAATCTGCATATGAACTTTCAAAGCATGTATTTATCATAAAGAACAAGAAAAGAAAATAAAAGAAAGCATAAGTATATCCAGTTGATTGATTAAAAACAATTTGAGAATTCAAATCAAAGTTGTCAAAAGCGTGTGTTAGTTTATTTATCAACTATTTTTTTTTTGCATAACAGCCTATTCAGGCTAGAGGAAATCGGGCGGATACACAATTAGAAACGAGGAAACTATGTGCCAGCCGCGTCAGCCGCCAGCAATGGTTTTACTGGATCAGGCGGGAATGCCCAAGTCGTGTAAAAAACTTCACTGTTCGCACCCAACTTTGCAAGTCCATCGGCAACAGAGTTTCCCTCTCTCAAAATGTGCTGGAAATGGCAAGCTTGGAAAGTTTATCGCAAGTCACGAATCTTCCACAAATATGGCGCCAGGCAATGACGACTATTGACAGCAGCATTGATCAAGTGCAAAGCTGCTTGAGAGTCACAAAGGCAGCAGATGCAAGAAATCCCTAGCTCCCTTGCTCTTTGAAGACCAAATAAAACCCCAGCAATTTCAGCATGAAACACCGACACATGCCCCAAAAAACCCGATACTCCTCCAATCCAAACTCCCGCCGGATCTCGGATGACTGCCCCATAACCAGCCCTACAGGGAGCCATGAAGAGAGAGCCGTCGGAGTGAAGAAAATGTCCCGACCAACCCCCTATATTCCACCTCACTAACCTAGGGAAGACAGAAACCCTAGTTAACGATTGTTGTGCTTGTTTCAAAACTCCAGCAAGACTATCCACCCTCATCACCAAAGTAGGAAGGGGTGTTGGAGAACCCCGAAACAGCCTTTGGTTACGCTCATTCCAAAGGACCCAAACTCCTGCCAAGAAATTCCAACCAAAGTTGTGAAACATCCCTTCCAGACAATATCGAATTTGATTAACTTCGATGGAGTCCAAGTCCAATGGGATCTGAATCTTCATTGCTAACCAAGCTGCCATCGCCCATGGACAAAGAAATAAGCAGTGGTACCAGTGTTCATCTTCCACTCCACAAATGCAGCACAATGGCGAGTTGGCCAAGCTGCGTCGCCACCTGAGAAAGTTCGTAGGGATGGCCGCCCGTGCCACCAGCCAAAGAAGCAAGCAAAGCTTGGCGGGGATCCCCGACATCCAAAGCCAATTCCATCCCGATTCATCTAACCGATGTCGCAACAGAAACTTATAGTCAGATCTTGCAAGTCCCATTAACATCAAATTTCCAACTCCAACCATCAACGCCCAGATTATGCAGACAAGGGGGCGGCATTATTTATCAACTATTTGAAATTAAGTCCAAATAATTCAAATTTTGCACTATGTGTTATGAATTTTTATTTTATTTTTCCACATTAATTGAATTCAAAAAGTGGAATTATTTTAATTTAAAATTACAATTAAAACAAACATGCCTTGTATGTTGTTGATCGTTGCGTTGGTCACAATCGTTCATGAAAAGGAAATTGTCAAACATATTACGGCTGGCCGACCTTCTCGCCATTAAACGAGTCCCCCTCTTAATTATCCCCTGCTTCGCAGATTCTCTACGCAGGGTTGTACCTTTTATAGAGTCTTCCTTTCCGGTTTAATTTTACGGATTCATATAGTATTCGATAAACCCTTTGTACAACTCGTTTCAAGAAGGCGTATGCGCCGCGCACACGTGATAGTCTCCACGCGGGAGTATATAAGCCCTGCTGTCTTGCTCGGCTTCGCATCATAGACCACTGGAAATGGAAGAGCATGGCGGCGGCGCCACCCGTCTGCGCCACCAGCGCGGGTCAGATTTGTCAGACAGGTTTTTGGGGATAACAGGACCGCAATCGACCTCCGCAGTAGCTCCGGTGGAGCTCTCCGAGCATGACATCTTCAATACTTCGTCGGGGAGTTCACCGGCGTCTTCTCCGTCCTATTCCATCTCGAGCCCTATTTCGGCGCCGAACGGCGCGCAGAGTCACAACCGCGGGCAGTACGGAATCCTAGCAGCGCTGAACGACAACCTCTTGTCCCGATCCGGATCCGGATCCGACATCCGCCCGGTGTTCAACCACAAGGCCTTGGCCTCGGCGTCTTTATCATCGTCGACGTCGACCTCCCCGTCGGCTTTGGCGACGTCGCGGATGGTTATTCCGAAGAGGCACCCGCCGCAGCCCCCGCCGGCGGAAAGGATGCGGTTGCGGCATCAATCGGCTCCGGTGAACGTGCCGATGATGCGGGGGGCCATGATGAGGCGAGCTAGGGATTTGGAGAACGTCCTCACCCAGGAGGAAGTGGAGGAGGAGTCGGAGGAGGATAGTAACAACAACGGAGTGATCTTGCCACCGCACGAAATGCTGGCGGCGCGACATTCGCCGGCATTGTCGTCGTCGGTGCTGGAAGGAGCCGGACGAACGCTGAAAGGTAGGGATCTCAGGCAGGTGCGCAACGCCATTTGGCGGAAAACTGGTTTTCTTGATTAATTAATTCTTCATCTTCATCATCATCCATCCATCTGTATTATGTAGGGAAAATCTGTTGTTTTTATTGATTGATTGAATGAATAAAATCTCTTGCTAATTGGCTCTTTGCATACATGCTGTAATTTCAATTGTAGATAAATCTCAAAATGGCTTTGAGTCTGTGGCATAGCTGATTGCTTACTTGTTAATTTAGGAATTGGTGTTCTGTGGTATGAGTAATTATTGCAGCTAATCTTGTGAGCGAATTCTGTCATATGACTTGAAAGCCTAGGAAAAAGAAGGATGTATCGTGGATGACAGTATGAGCTTGTTAATGAATTTCTTCTTAAGGACGTATAGTTGTTGGAAAAAAGATGATTGTCAGAGATACACATGTTGGTATCGAACTTTTGCATATGAAGTATGGTTTGGCTTCAAAGGGATGGCTAACCACATGAAATTTATGCCCTTGGTTGTCTCATATGGAATTTCTTGTGCAAGTAATGCTAATTAATTCATCCCACGGGTAGTAGTAGAAAATGGAAATGAATAGAATTCTAGATGTGCTGCATAGGAGGAAGAAGCAAAATAATGTTCTTTTTTGCTTGTATAAGAGATGTAACAGGATAAGTGGTTGTAGATTCCAACTTGAACTAGTTCTATTGTGTGGTTGAATCTTTACAAGTTGAACCCAAACTTTAGGAGCAAATGCAAAACGTGGATAGAAGTAACTGCTTTACTGTTGTTGATATCAAAGTGGAATATTACTACTTCTATGTTTCATTGGTAGTTATTTCAAGTCAATCTATAGTGTTTGCCTTATCAAGTATGGTCTTGTGCTTCACCAAGTTATCTGAAGCTGAGCTCAACCATCCAAGCTTGCCTGAGCTTGAACTTATCATGGTTAGGATCCTTTATATTTGGCCTAGCTTGGGACTTGGGGTAGAATTTAGGTTGGCTCTTTGGCAATGGTTCAAATAGCCAGAATAGATAAATATAGATTAATGTGATCTCTGTATCACATTCCTTTTTTGATATATTTAAAGTCTATTTGATATCCTCCTCGACTTGGCATGCAAACATGGGCTAAACTATCATGAAGCAAATGCTTCATTCTGCAACTACTTGCATTCGCTGTCCCATTTCTTTATTATCTATGAATTAATGAGAGTTGCATGCATTTGATCCCTGAATTTCTGAGTGATGCATTAACTCTTGCACATTCAAGAACTCTATCAAATAATTAGCAATACGAGACCTCAATTCGTTTTTGTGATATATTCCAGTGCTAAAAGATTGTAGGCATTTCATTGTTTTGTTATTGAAGGGATATGATGATATTGAATGTGAGCATTAGCATAATGGTACCTTCTGTTCTGTCTTGATATAATCCATCCTCAACCCTTCCTTGATGTTGGAACTTTGGGAACAATATGATGTTCTCAATGCTTGGTTGATTAATTGGTTACGTTGCTTGTGTATATGCTTAGGGTTTAGTGTTTTGTGTTTCCATAGATGATAAAACCATCAATGAATTGTACTAATATTCTGTGTAAGTTGGAGATTCGGTGACATTGTTAACTTGATGCAATGTTGATCTTATTAGTCTTTGGTTGTAATAGTATTTGATTGTTACCAAAGGCCAATATGTTTGTCTTTTGCAGTCGCACATTTAATTCCTGAAGAACTTTTAGTAAATGCTTTTAAAAAAGCCTTGCTGGAAATGTACTCGTTGTACTTTCAACTGAATAATGTTTTGGAGGTTTTACTTTTTAGTTTAACCTCCCGACATCAACTACTTTTAAAAATTAATTATCTAGTAGTAGTATAATTTAATTATTCTGTTTTGATAAGTGGTGCTCCTATTTGTTGATATGAATAATACTAGTATGTTTTATGCTTTGTAACATGAAATTGAACATCAACACATGTCAACACAATTCACGGCGCTGGGCAATGGCAGTGGTTAAAAGCCGAATTCACTAATCTGGCACGATCAGCGACTTCTTGTTCAGTGTGCTGCCATCCACATGTAAAACATTAACACGGCCTCTTAATTACACCTGCGCATGTTTTCAATATTCTGAGGAATTATTATGTGCAAAAGGCATCGTCATCAAGCAATATCGAAGGAAGGGAATTACTGGAACCACAAGAAAGTTGCATTACAAACAAATTAAAGGGGGAGAAAATAACTGACTCACTGTAAGAAGAAAACTTATTGGAGGACTTGGACCCAGAACTAACGATTAAATTGAACGGATGACCAAGATTTGAAGACATGGAACCCTAAGTTACCGTGATGTATTCAAATGAAAAACAATCAGATCAAGGGTTGCGTTGGATTAGCAGCTTAATAGATTTTTATGGATTTTTAAAAATATTTGGATTTAAAAAGTTCATAAATTCTATGTAAATTTGTATAGACTCTATGTCATGTAGAGAAGAATACCTTAAAATTTTTAAAGATTTCTCAAAAATCATATTGAATATCTCAATTTTTTTTAAAAAAAAATTAAAATCTAAATTGGATATATACCTAAAATTTGAAAGTCCAAAGAAATCATATAGAACCTTTATTGAATATATCACACTAAAATGGATTGGATGGTCAAGATACGTGGATATGAAATCCAAAGTTACTATGATGAATTCAAACGGAAGACAATCAGAGAGAATAATCACAAATTAAAACCAAAGGTTCAATTTTACTTTTTTAATGTAAGTACCAGGTATTATAAATCTTATTGGACTTATGACTAATTGGATAGAGATTGAAGGGTAACTAACATTCACAAAGCATAGTTCATGTACAAGAATTTGAAATCGAAATATTTGCTTAAGCTGTCAGGGCAAAAATTCAAATTGATATCTCCAATAACTATAAAATTTATAAATATTTATAAAAAAAAGCTCTGAATATTTTAGGTAACCTTATAAATATCAATCTCTAATTTCTTCATGTCTGACATTTATTATATTTTTTAAAATCTAAATATCCAAATTCGAAGTTTACAATTTGAATTTTGGATACTTAAATAATAGAACCATAATTAGAAAATGAATATATATATATATATATATATAAGTATCATGAGTATTTGATTTATGAAGTACTAAATAAATAAAAATTATTATAATTAAATTTCTAAACTTTAGTATAGGCTGGTAAAAAAAATTACTTTATAAACTTTACTCGGAGAAATAAAAATAAAAACCCGGGCGTATTCAGTTTAATAGTCGTATTTGTTGACAATATTAGGCTTGCGGTTTACGCCTGCCCCTCCCCCTAGTTCGTTTTCCACTTTTCATCCGTGTCTTGCCAAAATCCCCAATCATCCGAAATTGCTAGGGTTTTAGATTCAATTCGCTCCGAGCTTCTTTGTTCAATTCCTCTTGCATCAATGAAGCCGATCAGGCTCCCAGAGCCTCCGGGGAGTCCTCAATCCATTGGCGGAGGAGTTCCTGACATTTTTCAAGGTGGTGTTTACAACGTAGTACGCCGTGCCGTTGTTATCGGCAACGGTTTTCCGTCCACGGAGAATCAGAGCATTGGATTGGTTCGGGCGCTCGGTTTATCTGAGAAGCAAACGCTATACGTAAGTGTTCAGCTTCTTCATTTAACTTAGTATTTAATTTAATGTTATGGGGATTAGTTAATAACTAGGAACAAGGCAAGGATGTTTTATCGGATGGAAGAAGTGACTGATTAAATAGGCATGCGTGTGATTGGCTTTGGCGAATATTCTTTAGCTGATTGTGACGCAAGATTGCTGAGTTGTGGCTTGGTTAAATTTTTCTGCTCTTGTAATGTTTTCTTTGATCACAATAAATAATGGACATCGAATAAAAGTTTGTTACTCAAACGTGCCTGTTTGACTGGTTAGAGTTTTTATATAGTTCTGTTCTGTACCAACTTTCTAGTGATCTTGGAAATTTTTGATTTTGAATATTCATATGTAATTTGATTGTTTGATTTGTGACAACACTGTGTTTCTTTTGTTTCGGATCAGCGTGTTACGAGACCGAGAGGAGGGATCAATGAGTGGTTACATTGGCTACCAGTTTCTGTACATAAGAAGCTATACTTTATAATTAGTGTCCTCTGTGGCTATTCTCCAATTTTTATTGGTAGAAGGGGAAATAAATTAGTTCCAACTCCTAAGGAAAATGGTTCTGGCATAGGTTTGTCGTCAGTGTTGGAAGCTGATGTGAAGAGTATTGTCAGGATGGCTAAAGAAACTTTTGAAAAGTAAGTTCATCCTATTTATCTTTCATGTATCATGAATAATCTACAAAATTGAAACATAAATTACTGAAAAATTCAAAAACTGAAGTCAGTTTTATGTTTCAAATTTTCATTTTCATTCACACTAGTTTAAAGTTTATATGTGTGTGTTCCTGTGTGCGTATGCGTGCGTGTGCTTGTCTTTTTTAAAAATTGTCTATTTGCTACTATTTTGATCTACTACGATGTGAAACTAATTGAATTATGGAAATATATCCTTTTTGTGCATTATTTGGAAAGACCAGATCCTCCTGCTAGATTTTAATGGCCCTCAATCTGTGTTAAATTTGGATATTCCAAGGTGATTAGGTTGTGTACATAATTACATATTTCTAATTTTGGATCAACATCAGATTTAGAATATTTTCTAGTATCATTAAACTTCTTGGCTGATATCTAGGTAGATGTTTGCTGATGTCTTAACCTAATATGTTAAAATTATGTAGGTATATCAAGAGAGATTTATTTACATTCTCATGCATTATGTTCATAAAGAAATTAATCTCATTTTTTGATTCACGAAAAATGACATGTGACCTCTTTTCCAGGGATGGTCCACTACTTGTGGTTGCGTCTGGGAGAGATACAATTTCAGTTGCAAGCTCCATTAAACGACTTGCGCCTGAAAATGTTTTCGTTGTCCAGGTTAGTACCCTGTCGACTGTCGTTCTATTTGTTGGCTGAGATTCAGAATATTTACTCTTAGCCTGTGTAGTTTTGCGATAATAAAATTCATACATATGTTGTTACTTAATTAGTATTAACAATATTTGCGGGTAGGATTTTGGCAGTTTTTGTGAGTTATCTTTCATGACTCTGGCATCATCAAGCATCTTCTTCTGAAATCTGAATATATGTTTATACTTTACAGCTGACAAGCTTGTGGTTGTGATAAATGATAATGCTGTGTCACCATGGACTGCAATACCCTATGCTTCTAACTGCTACGGGGTTCTGTCTGTCTATTCTGCCATAAAACTGGAAGTTTACACTGTGGATTGGAGAGTGTCATATCCTGATTTATTTAGTTTCCATGTATGCCTTTTGCTAATTCCTTTATTCATTTATAGTAACATACCCATCCAGCTTGTGATAACTGGTGTGGTAGCACACTAATCTTGGTTTCAAATTAGATGATTGTAGACAATTGCCAAGTCATGCTGCACTATGTTTATTGATGTATGCAGCTATAGCTGATTGTTTCCTTCCCTCATTTTTGTAGTATTTTAGACTGAACTAAAGAATAAGTAAATAATGATTATTAGTTACTGGATATTCTGTGGGTTTCCTTATGGTTGCAACTTGCAACTTGTGTTATTTAGCATGCTTTTCCTGTTCTGCCACCTGTGCAGTTTTAAAAGATGAATTAATGAACCATGCAATTCCTTTCAGATTCAGCATCCAAGATCCCATTTGGACAGGTTTGATATGGTGATAACCCCGCAGCATGATTATTTCCCATTGACCCCTCGTGGACAGGGACAGGTCCCTCGATTACTCCGGAAATGGATTACTCCATATGCTGCTCCAAGTGAGCGTGTTGTAAGTGTACTCACTGTTCATGTTCACATGCTGTCTAGCTTTCCTGCTGAGAGTTGAGTACTTTATATTTATTCTGGTGGATATTTTGAACATATCAGGTACTCACTGTAGGCTCTCTTCATCAAATAGATGCTGCTTCTCTTCGTAGTGCAGCTACTTTTTGGCACAATGAGTTTGCACCTCTGCCGAAGCCTTTGCTTGTTGTTAACATTGGAGGGCCTACAAGTAATTTCTCTTTCTTTATCCTGTTGATGTGGAGTTCATCTTTCCATATCACATGGTTTGAAATTTTGATTTCTAGTGATGATGTGCACATATATTTGATGATTAATGATATGTTAGATGGAATTTAGTGATGATTTATGATTTTACCTGTTTAATTAAGAATAGAATGTATCTGGTTTTCAATGCAATCTCATACAATAAATAATAGGCTCTTGCTCTATCATTGTATGACTTGACCCAAAGCTCAACTAACTTGAATTTCTATTCACATTTAAGTTACAGAAAAGATTAAAAACATGGTCTGATGGTCCTTCTGTCCCTTTATTACTACTAGCAATGTTTCTCTAAAATTTCGTCTCCCAACTTCCACTTTCTTGATATTTCCATGATTCATTGTTTACACCTTTTTTTTCTTTTTTTTTTCCCCCGTAGATGGATTCACTATCTATAAGGGTTTGTATCAACTATTTGGCTTGTTACATATTGTACTCAATATTCGCAAGCACGCATATTACCTTTGATGGCCTGTTTCCTGCATTCTTAAGTTATTTGCAGATTTTTAGTTTGCTTTTCTAGCAGCATTTTTAGATCTGTTTGTATGTTTCTTGTTTTGTATATTGTTAGGGTACTGCAAATATAGCACAGACCTTGCAAAACAGCTAACTGCTTCCCTCCACAATGTTCTTACAAGCTGTGGAAGCGTGAGGATATCTTTCTCAAGAAGAACACCTGAAAAGGTATGTAGATATCCAGTTTCAAGTTTTTCCAACTTTTTATTAATTGGTGCCCATAGCTCAGTGATATCCCTTCTCCCTCTGTCCTATTAATTATTCATGGTGGATCTTGGCTTATAGGTTTCAAATGTAATCATTAAAGAGCTTGGAACTCATCCCAAAGTATACATATGGAATGGTGAAGGTATATAATTTTCATTGATAGTGAGTACAAGTCATTCTGCGGCTTACTAAATCCATTTGTAAACATGGTCAGAACCAAACCCGCACATGGGGCATCTGGCGTGGGCTGATGCTTTTGTAGTCACTCCAGATTCAGTTACAATGCTGAGTGAAGCTTGCAGCACCGGGTACTGTGTAATATCATTTATTCATGATTTTGTAGGTATAAGATCAATATTGTCCTGACTGTTTGGTGATTTCAGGAAACCTGTTTATGTTGTTGGAGCTGAACGATGTACATGGAAGTTTGTGGAGTTCCATGAAAGATTAAGGGAGAAGGGCCTGGTTCGCCCATTCACTGGTCTTGAGGATGTAAGTAACAGCTATATAACTTTTTATAAAGGTTAATTTTAACTAGTCTTAGGGTTGATTGCTTTGGCATTTCCGAGTGGAATATTTTCCGAAGCTTTAAATGACACTGTCAATTAAATGCTAACACATACATACTAAAAATGGTGGCCTACATTTGATGTGTTTCAGAATCTTAATTTGTTTGGTTGATTGAGACTCATGGAGAGATGATTGTTGGCTGAGTAAAATGAGTTTCACAACTCCAATTCCTCTGGTTTTGTGCGAGGAGTATTTTTATTTTTCTCCATGACTTCATATGTTATTCTCTACAGTACATCACAGCACCACAATGAAAGTCCAAATCTGACCTGTAATATGTGGAGCATGTTCAAGTAAACACTATCTGTGGTTTATCTTTTTGTTGAGTTGAAATGTTATATCTAATAAAATATGCATTGGTTTCTATAGCCATGATGAGAGTTTTCAGTTCCATTTCCCAGCCTTTCGCTGATTCTTTCTGTTCTTTCATTTTTCTTGATTTCAGATGTCAGAAAGCTGGAGTTACCCTCCTTTGAATGACACTGCAGAGGCAGCACATCGGGTGCTCAAAGCACTTGCTGAGCGTGGATGGGGATTACGACCGTGAGTTCCACTTTAATTCATGCTATTGGTCATCATCCTCATCTTTCTGTAGCATGCGTTTTGTTTATTCTTCTGATTACAAAATATCACACCATCGATTTGTATCATGGAATTGATGTAGCGATAGAACTGCTGGTTTGCAATTCATTAATTTATCCCTTCCTCGGGTTTACATGCATGTAAAAATGACTCACCCTCCAGTTTGCACGGCCTGTAGATGTTGAGCATTGATATGCCTCGAGTTGGCTATAGAAATGAATAATGTATAAACTAAATTTTGTTTTCCTAAAGAATTGGCCATCATTCTTTTATTTTCACTTGTTATTTTCTTTTTCACGAGATCTTAGGTTGTATTTGGATTGGTGGATTTGGATTTTGGAGTGGACTTGGGGAATGGATTGGAAATTCCTCATTTTAACAAGGAGTTGAAATCTACCCTAAATTAGCTCAAAATTAGGGGAGGGGATTGAAATCTATTCATAAATTCCTCCATTATTCCAAACAAGGGAAGGGATTTATTCTTAAGGAAATCTATGATTTAGACTGGTTGATGTATACTTCTTCACGGGTTTCTGTAATTTATGCTTTATGGAGTTCTATTCTTGGGTGTTGTACTTTAGTTTGCACACTTTATATTAGGCACTTATGCTTCATAAATCCCTAAATTAGCTCTGCCATCGTGTTTTACTAATGCCTTTGTCCTGATATTTGGCTTCTCATGTCCTTATGAGTGGAGATTAACTTTTTGTTCACAATTAGTTGGAGGCTTGGAGCTTTGTTTGGAATAGTCCGGTGGAGCCGTGTATATTGGCAAAGTTCTTCCTCGTGGGTAGGGATGGCAAAAAAGCCCATACCCAATGGTGAAAACCGAAAACCGAATTTTCGGTACGGTTTTAGGGGAAGATTATCGGGGATGGGCCGGGAATTGAGGATTTTTTTGGGGATGGGGGAAGTAGTCCCCGCCCCAGCCCATCCCCGAATATTTAATAGATTATTTATTATAGATTTTATATATCATACTTAATATTTTATACATTATATTTTATGAACTTTACTCAGGCAATCCAAAATAATTACAAAAATGGGATGAGGACCTAGCCCAAGCGGTTAAGTCCCTTGACTTCCAACGGAAGGTTGGAGGTTCGATTCCCACCGGCCCCCTATCCCTCCCTTTATTTCCCCTTTGTAATTGTGTGGCATGGCCGCATGGGCTCCCACCACCCCTTTCTAGGCCTTCAATGGCTCCTCCAAAAAAAAAAAAAAATTACAAAATGAATGATAACTTAACATATACTCTCTGTAATTTATATAGCATGGACTCCACCACTAATTTATTTGGCCTTTTGGCTTCGCAACATAAAAAATAATTATTAAAACTCATTTATTTAATGGGTTGATTATATATTAGAGACAAATATAAAATTTTGATGTGGATTATGATTTATTGTTAAACAATACATTTGTGTGTTTTAATATTATAATTTATGAAATTAAAAATTGGCTTGAATAATATGGATTTGGTCCTACCGATTACTGAAAAAATTAAAAACTAGCTTGTAAGTAAATCCCCGATAAGATCCCCGATGGGGATTGGGAAAATTATGATACCCGATGGGAATTCCCAATAAGATTCCCGATGGGGAACGAGCCGGTTTTGGGGACTTAAAATGCTAATGGTTTTGGGGATGGGGATGCTACTCCCCGCCCCAAAACTGGTCCATTGCCATTCCTACTCGTGGGTTTTAAAATGAATGCAGATTCGAGGGCTTGAATCTGAAATTTTAGTTAAGTTAAAACAATGTGGCAGTTGATTAGTTTAGGTGTCCCTTAATTCTCTACAATAGTAAGTTAACTCTTTCATCAACTGTTATCTTAATTTTGTCGTGAATAATAAAAATAAAGTATGAAGAAAAGCAATATCATCAAAGCATTGTTGTAATTATTTATAGGGACGAGCAATCCGATGTATTTGGATTCGAAATTTTGTTAAAATTTATATTCAATTCAAAAAAAAATTGGATATTTGAAGTGTTGGATATCCGAAATTTTAATCAAGTCATAAAATAGTCAAAAATTTGAATTTCATCATTTTTTTTTTTTGAAAATTCACAAAAATCACTATAAAAAGATGAACACGAATGTTAGCAAGGGAGTTTGTGAATTCTGTTCCTACTCTTGAATTAGCTTGTATAAACAAGATGTAAATCATGTACTACATGATTGTTGAATTTTCTTTTGGACAAATTCATCTGAACCTTAGATGAACAATTGATTTTTCCTTTAAGAAGTTTGTGAATAAGATTGGGAACCTAGGGTGGCCAATGATTTCCCTTTAAGATTTAGTATACGATGGATGTCTTTTTCACATTCTAGAATCTAGAGTAATGATTTTGGGTATTGAATTGCCAATATTGATTCATTTGCAATACAAAGATATAACTTTGCACACTAATTTTTCAATATGGTGTCACGCAAATTACAAATAATCAAAGGGGATAGTGGACTGAATGAAAAATCGAGCTCCAATTGTCAAAGAACTTGACAATATTGATCAATTGTTAAGATACTTCAATAAAAATATTATACATTTCCTTCTTATATGAAACATAATTAATGTTATAAAATTTTGAATATAAATTTTAATTATAAGACTTATTTTACAATTACAATGTACAAAATTATCACAAAACTAGCTAATTGCGATTATTTTTTTAGAATCCCTAAATTATTATATTCAAAGCGATTAAGCCTAGATTGATTTTTTCCATGTGCTTTCACTTTTATTTTTAAAACATAAACATATAATTAACAGGGTTGGGGACTTACCCTAGTGATCAAGTCTCCGTCTCTCAACCTTTGTCGACACATGAGTGTTACTGTTTACCAAAAAAAAACAATCATTTTAAATCTATCAAAATAAGTAATTTTTTTGGATGAGCCATTAAAGGCCTGAGAAAGGGGTTGTGGAAGCCTATGCCACACAAATTACAAATGGAACAAAGGGGAGGGATAGATGGCCGAATGGGGAACCCTTAACCACTAGAGTAAATCCTCAACTATTTAAAATAAATAATTGATAACATTTTTGCATAAAGAACACTTTTAATTTAAATATAACAACTGTTTATAAAAGTAGTTTTATCTAAAGAAATGTTTGTTTGTTTGTTTGTTTTTTTGTGTTTTTACAAAACAGAAGTCAGAACCCTCCAAAGTATTTTTTATTATTAATTTTTTCGACAGCCAAAAAAGGCTAGGGAAAACCCTCCAAAGTATTGAAATTAGTTAATCAGTAATTAATAATCAGTAGATGAAATTGAGGACTTTGTGGCTATCCTTAAAAGTGCACATACATTATGATTATGTACATACAGACACAGTAACAAACATCAAATTTGTGGACACAGAAAACAGATAGGACAACCACAGGAAAAAACAAAAGGAAGATGGATGAAGTTTGTAATAGCAGTACAAGGTAATATCACAGGATTGGAACAAATCTTTGCTACGACAGAAAATTTCCCTTAGCCAAAAGACCCTCCAAAGGATCATATACCACCAACCACCATTATCACCTGACTTTCAACCATCACAGACACATATTGACACAGACGTTGCCTCAGCTCAAAAAAAAATGTGTCAGAAGAAATGCCACCATTTTTAACACTACTTATCATCGAATACAAAGTTACCGTGATAAGTATGTACAGAGATTGTCTTTATCTAGCCACAGATTAGTTGCAGAAGCGATCTACAGAGATGACACTGGCATGGGGTTAATATGAATGGTGCTGGTGCACTTTCAGCATTGCTTGGTAAACCATCTCGATGAATTGGGTATCCTGTTCAGACAGATTTAGATTTATATGTCAGATTGAAACAATGCTCGCGCTTGAAAGTAAGAGCAATGTGGAATATACTCATGTGTAGCAGTAACAATGAGGCTTTGTTTTAACCATGAGTGTAACAGACATGGTAGAGGACATGGTAGAGGAGAAGATTGACCCCGTCCAAATTCCTTAACAGACATGGTAGAGGACAAAGCTTAGGGGACAGGAGAATAGGAAATGATGCATGAGTTAGATATCAAACTATAATACTATACCATTACCAAGCAAAAGAACGACACTCATTATCCACTTGGAAATTATCAGACAACTACATAGAAACAGGAATTATTACAAGAGAGGCCAACAATGAAAGTGTACCTGAACAAGCATTTGAAGAGCTTCTCCGACTTTTTCTCTGCTTACAACAGGCACATGTGCAGGAGCAGAAGTTGGAGTAACTGACTTCAGTGTCGGTGGTGGAAATGGCTGAAGTATTGTTCCACCATAAGGTTCTTGGGGACTTCCTTGAAGATTCGTAGGTGGGGCAGTGGGTATAGATGATGTCGTAGGAGGAATAATCAATGGAGAAGAGGAAGTAGGAGTGAAAAATGTTGATGGTGTCACTAGATCAGTCGAACATTTCACAGCAGTATTTGACTCAGTCTTTTTGAGAAGTGACAGGATAGTGGCAGAATCAGATAAACTAACTGGCATAGGAGCTGATGGTAATGCCTGCGGAGTAACCATTTGAGGAAAAGCAGAAATAACAGTTGTAGAGGGATGGTGTGGCTGACCAGAGATTGCTGAATTTGGAGCACTTCCAATATTCATAGCAGCCTGTATTTAACTTTTCGTCAAGTCCATGAAAGCAATTACAAATGACAAAGGCATTTCTGCTGTGCTAAGAGAAAAGCATATTAGAAGTGAAGTGCATATGAAAGTAACTCCAGTATAAAAATGGAACTTTAGTACCTACCCACAATTCTTGGGGCTTCAATTCCTTACGTGTGATGCACATAATTAACATAATTCTAAATAGACCTACAAAGGCACGGACAGTATGCATTTTACCAGAGATCTAGGAGCTAAAATATTCTCTTTCCTATCACTGAAATGTAAACATCATTTAAAAAATGCACATTGTAATATCACGTCATTATAATTTCCAACCATCAATCCTTATAATGGTGATTAATAGGCTTTCAGAATTTGCAAGTGTATCCAGACAACTTTAAAGCAGAAAAACTCTTGCATCCAAACTGTTATATAAATGCAAGTGTATGCCACTATGATTTCCTACCATCAATTGCTTAATGAATGCAAAAGGCATATCAATCTGTTCACAGCATGTTCTGTAAGTAGAATTTTGTATAAAAACTATTGCATCATTCAAAATGTCAAATAAATAATGTATAAAGATGCCTGGCCAAGAGAATGATCCTGATTCACCAGTCTAAATTTCTCATTCGACGGGTCAACTAGCAACAAAATAGTTCTATAATCAGTTGAAATGTTGGTCAATATCACCAAACGAAACAAGGAAAAGGCATACGTTTAAGAAGTTCAAAAAAGACTGATCATTAGGTACGTCTGAAGCATTCGATGTAGCAGCAGATGACAGCTCTATAACATTATCGCCCATTACTGCCTGTGTACTTGGTACTGCTTCCAGATCTTCAAATCCACTGCAAAAGGATAAAAGAGATGATTAAATGTTCTTAAACAGAAGTTTCCTTGCCTATAAACAAAAACTACCAGAAAAGGACTATCAAAACCCTTGCTCCTAAAAGGGGGTACACGAGAATAACAGAGGCATACCAAGAATTTGACAAAGGATTAAATACATTGCAGCCGTCACAAGTTCCCATCACAGAAAGGGGAGGGGGTGAATGACTAACTACCAAGTTGAAGCAGCGGTAATCATTTGAACTGGATAAAAATATAGACCCATTCAATGCAAATCCTTTCTTCCTTATACTCTACGAGTGAAAAACAGGAACGCATAGCTTCTCAATTTATTGGGAAAAATATTTAACCCTCGATCAGTTATAAATACAAACTGTTTGTGTCAGTTCCACAATCATGAAGCTTTCAAGATGTAAACTCATACTATAATAACTCGATAGAAATGTTATCAACAAATGACCAACATCCATAAGTGAAATATCTTCTACATGAACGCAATTACTGCACAATCATAAACGCCTTGTTGATTACGAGGAGTGGCCACAATAAAGTGTTTACATACTTTGCTGATGCAACCACATGAGATTGACAAAAACTTACCTGCTTGTAGGAGATGCCGTCAGCTGCGCAGGAACCTTGGGATATGATTTAATTATCCTAGTAACAAATATGACCAGAGTTAATGAAAGGATATGAATTCTACATTTGGATAGTTTGAAGTCACAAAATACATACCAACTTAATGCCTTGCACGCAAAGACAATGAAACATATGCAAAATTTTGTATCTGAATGAAATACAATAAATTTATGCAACCATTCATCTTAATTTTTGGGTTTTGGGTCAATGTTAGAGAAATCCCTTACTAGATAGTATCTGTACTCAAAGATCCAAAAAGTTCAGAGGTTTATCACTATGGAAACCTCATCTAAATTTCTACTAAAATAAAAAGATCAATGGCTATATGGGAATAATTAACTATCATTTAAGAAACATTTGAATCATAAGCAATCTTAAATGTTGTCAGCCACCATAATTACTTCAAACATTTTTTTTTTCAATAACATTGCTTCAAATAGTTATGGATTATAACAAACTATGACCATAATACACCATGTGTAAGAAAAGCATATCACGATCTATAACCATAATACACACCAAGTGTAAAGAAAAGTATAATATACCAACCTGCCAAATAGATTTGCAATCTCTTCACATTCATGCGAACTGTAGAACCAAATTCCATTTACTTCTTGGGAAGCATTTCGATATAATAAATATGGAACCTGCAGTTCATACTCAAAATCTCCCAAGAGATGCTCCACCATGTTATCTGCTTGAAGCAACAAGCAGACCTTCAATATATGTGGACATTATTTGCATACTCATTACACAAAGTTGAAAAGGCTATTTATACCCATAAAAGACATACCACAAGCATGATTGGTTATTTCAAAAAAACATCGCAAGTGAGATGACATCTATGAACTTTATATAACTCCTTTTATAACTTAAACAGTGCTTATGTCTTTATCCTGCTTAGACACGGGGCTACGTGAACAAAATCAATTACAACATATTTTTCCATAAAGGATATCAACTACATTCTAACCATATTTAAATTTGATCGCGTTAGCATTACATACAAATGATTGCATATAATCAACTCAAATTTCCAGCACAAATCCACCCACTGCAAGTGGCTAGGCATGCTTCATCAATCTTTACTAGGCATAAATGCGGCTGGTTTGCTAACGGTATTTCGTTGGGTATCACATCATAGTGAAATGAAACATTTCTATCACTAAATGAAAGACAAATTTCTCCTTATCATGTTTAACCATATTGGTTCATACCAAAGAGCCTTATCAGTATCCACACGGCGATCCCTTTCTGAAACCACAAGTACCAATCACAGAAATTCCTAATCTCGCATTACCTCATAACATCAAAGAGACCAAATCACTCACCAGTGCTCAATCGATTCATTACTATGAACTGGAACCGCGGTAGGCTATTCCTGAAGGGGGAAAAAACATCATTCAAACTAATTGAGCAACTCCAAATCAACCCAAGAAACCACAGATCATCCTTACACCCGCACTTAGGGAAGAACGGAGGACAACTTCCAGAAGCACGAAAACAAAAATAAAGAAAGAAAGAAAACTCACCTTTTCACGACGAACAGAGAACCCTCCACATCCTTCCGGCTCTGCATCATCAACCAAATTAAACAGAAACCAACACCAAATCAAGACGGCAATCCAACCGAAAGCACACCAGAGCAAACCAAATAAAGAAACATTTTAACCAACGCAGGCATTGGCAAGAATATACCCATTCACAAGAATCGATGTCGAATTTGTACAAGGTGACATGAGTAGCTGTTTGGAGAATTTCCTCAACGGAGGGGTCGGTCCTCTGCAGCACCGTCAAATTGAGAGCCTTGGTGGAGTTCTCGTCGAGATTAGGCGTCAATTTGGCGGTCTTGGACATGATTGGGAGCAGTTTGTTCCCCGATCTCTTCGTCGTGAGGGTGAGAGTAACGCCTGAAATTGAAAGAATGAAAGAATATTGAACAAGAAGCTGCGTCTGCTGATGTCAACTCTTTTTCAACTGCTCTGCTTCTGCTTCTGCTTGCTTGCTTTTCTTTTTTAAAAAAAATTGGCCTTCATCGCCCCTTTTATGCTCCTTTCTTTTCTCCTGTTTTATTTGTTTTCTATTTTCGCCCTCAATTATTAAATTACTATTACTGTAATCTCTCAATTATCAAAGATTAACTTTTATTATTAGATTTGTTTCTTAGGACTTGTTTGTTATTTTGAAAAAAAAAATTGAACTCAGTAGAAAAAAGAGAATGAGAGAGAAGAATAATTCAAAAGTAAAAACTATTTAAATAATTGTTTGGATGAATATTATTAAAGTTGTTTTTCAACATAAACATGTTTGAATGAATTGTAGGTAGAAGGACTTTTAATATATTAAAATTACTAAAATGGATATAAATATTTTAAGGATATTTACAATATATTTTACTAGTATTTTTCTTTCTAAATAGGGATATTTTTATATTTTTATTCATAAAATGACTTTTTCTTTTTCTAAAAGTAATTCCCTAACTAGGGGTGGGTCGGTACGGTATACCGAAAAAATTTTGACGTACCGTATAACGTACCGAACTTTACGGTATGGAAATTTTCATACCGTTGCCGTACCGCAACTTTTGGTAGTATGAAATATTTCCATACCGTTGCCATACCGACATTTCGGTATGTTCGGTATATACCGGTATACCGAACCTTCGGTACATACCGGCATACCGGTATCACGGTATATACCGACATACCAAACATTCGCTACATACCGACATACCGGTATTGCGGTATATACCAACATACCGAACATTCTCTATATACCAGCATATCGGTATTGCGGTATATACTGGTATCGCGGTATACCGGTATATACCGACATACCGAAGAATCGGTACGTACCGACATACCGATACCGCGGTGTATACCGAAGTTCGGTACGGTAACGGTATACCGCGGTATCAAAAAATTTATACCGTTACCGTACCGAAATCTAATACCGTACCGAAAATTACGGTATACCGATAATTTCGGTATTCTCGGTATTTTTTCGGCACGATATGTGCGGTATGCGGTATATTCGGTATTTTTTCCCAGCCCTATCCCTAACTACTTTGAAGAAAAAAAATAATTTAATTTTTGCTTCTACTTTTCTTTTTAAATAAGACAAAACAAACAGAATCTTAATTTTATTAGATTCAATAGAAAAAGATAGATTATTAGTGTTAAATGCATTTACCCAACACGATTAACTTTTTTATTATATAAATGTATGTGTTTCATTATCAATCTTTTTTCATACATTTTAGAATAATTATACCATGTCAGGTAATAATAATAATAATAATAATAATAATAATAATAATAATAATAATAATAATAATAATAATAATAATAATAATAATAATAATAATAATGATCCGTTTGTCCCATTTTCTATTTTGGTCCATCACACTTTAATTGTCATATTTCCACCGTCAAACATCAAATCAACTATTTACTCCACTTTAACATAATAACTCATTATACCTAAAATACTGTGTCCAAAATAAATGTAACATTTCAAATGTGACTGAGGGAGTATTAAACTCTATATGCGTGGTTATGAAAATCCATAATTTATTATGTAACTTTCATTATTTTTGGAGGAGATGTAACTTTCATTATTGAATTAGGAATATCATGTACTTGGATTATATCATTAAATTGTACTTCCTCCGTTCCTTTTTAAATGGCACGTTTTGACTTTTGTTACTGTTCATTAAGTAGCTTTGACTCGACTTTTTAATACAATTATATAAGATAAAATATAGTCAACTGAGATCTTATTGGATTCGTCTAATCGCATAGATTTAGAATATCACATTTTCATAATTTTTACTTGTATGGAATTTGAGTTATTATGGATTAAAAACGTGTATTGCATTGCGTGAAATGTGGGTCCGTGGCATTTATTTAGGAACGGAGGAAGTATTTAATAATACATACTATTTTATTTTTTTTTTTGGATGAAACAGCCTAAGAAGGCGAGCAAATACAAATAAAAAATGAAGAAAAAAGAAAAAAGAAATGAAAAGTGAAATCAACTCAATCGCAGAGAGCCAAAACCACGAGCATCATGTTCAAGGGAGTCGCGAATCTCATCAGGAGGAAAGGCCGATGTAGTATAAAATTCTTCCATCTGAATAGCCTTACGAGCAAGCCCATCAGCTACTTGATTCCCCTCCCGACAAACATGGCGAAGAATACACCCCTCCATTGATCCAAGCAGACGACGAACTTCCCTAATAGTTGGCCAAAGAAGATGCCGGGGACCAGCTTCGCCCAAGATCAGTCTAATAATTTCCAAGAAGTCAGTATAGCACACCTTGAGGTTCACTCCAATTTGCCCAACCAGTAGAAGCCCGAACCTGAGCGCCAACAATTCCACTTCGACAATGCACCTCTTGCCGAGAATACCACTACACGCCGACACCCATTGCCCCTCGTTACTCCTAACCACAGCACCAAACCTTGATTTCCAAGGATCAGAGATGATCGAGCCATCAGTATGTAGTACATGCCCATGCACATCCGCATCACGCCATCGAATAATCCGCACAACCTTATCTCGTGGTCCAACAATACATCTGTCCATTTGATAGCGAAGATAGGCAGCTTTCCACAATATATTGTCCCTGGTGAGCACCTTGTCATGAAAAATTCGAGCATTGCGCTGGCACCAAATGGTTCACAAAAGCGAAAGAAAACTCGTGCCCCAAGTAATCCATGTCCATTGTAACCAATGCCTGTAACCATCCGCCTGAAGGCCGATCAACATAGGGGCAATGTTGAAACCTGCTTTGTCCCATACTTGTCTAGCCCAGCGACAACTGAACAATGCATGAGACCAAGTTTCCTCGTGTTCGCCACATATAGTGCAAAGGGGTGATCCGGCCAAACCCCTCTAAAATCGAAGAACATTACAAGGTAGGGAATTATGTCCGGCAAGCCAAAGTAGGATCCCAATCTTTTCCGGAATTTGAGGCTTCCACATCCAAGTCCATCCTTGCTCATTTAGATCACTCCGAGTCAGCCACGAATAACCAGAGGCAGCGGAATAGACTCCAGAAATGTCTCCCCTCCAATGAAGGACATCAGGCGTAACTTCATTGACGAATGGAGTCGGGGCATCCTGGATACTATTCTTAATCATCTCCGGCAACCAAGTGTAAAGAGAATCAAGTTGCCATTTGCCATTAACAACAACATCTTTGACACATAAGTTGAGATCATGTACATCCATGAATGGGACAAGAGGTGCCAGGCAACGCCCTTCCCACCATGGAGCGTACCATAAAGAACACGAGCCATTGCCTACCCTAATTTAGTCATCCAGACACCTTTAAAATCGATTTTATGAAAACGATGCATTTTTGGCTAAATATTACGGAGTACATTGATCAATAGTGACTAGTGAGTAGTGCATTTTTTTCCCTCCAAAATCAAGTCATAGAATAAGTAAAAAAAAAATCCAAAAGAAAAATAAATTGCAGGAAAAAAAATTTGGTGTTGTTTTTGTTAGTAATTATTATCACTAGGATTTTTTGCCCGCTACGCACGTGCGGTTCCTTCATAACTTTTAAGTAAACAAAATCAAGAATTTTTGTGGCATTGTTATAGTTAAATGTGTTTAGGTACACAAACACTTATAGTGGGTGGAGTTCACCGAATAATGGGGAATGATGGTAGGGATATTAAAATATAGACTATAATTCACAATACCCTCTTGTAAATTACTTCCTCCGTTCTCTTTTAAGTGATCCATTTGCATAGTATCAATTATTCATTAAGTCATTTTAATCAAAAGTTTAACATAGTTATGTAAGAGAAAATATAGTTAAGTGAGATGTTAGATTTGTCTAATCACGTAGGTTTATAATATTAATTTTTTTACAATTTTTACTTATATATAATTTGAGTTATTAATATTTAAAAATATGTCTTGGATTGTATGAAACGCAGAAGGAGTGCATTTAAAAGAGAACAGATGAAGTATAAGCCAATCAACAGGGGAAGAAGGTCAAAACTGAGATACTGAGACAAAATTTAGTTGATTTCTCAAAATGATCGAGATAAAAATTGAAAAAAGAAATAACAAAACTAAAAAAAAAAAACATAACTGAAATTGAGGTATTTTTTCGAAAACATTGAATATTGCCTAATTTCCTATACATAATCCACACATTAAGAAACCTAAATGTAGAAAGATATCAAATTCATTGTCATTATCATCGAAAATTCCAGAATCTAACAAATCAAAACAAATTTGGAACGAAAACCAAATTGCTTAAAGCTCATTCAAGAGAAATAGTGGCAACATAAATTCATTGTGGTTTTTCTGAAGTGAAAAAAAAAAGAAAAAAAAAGAAAAGTCATAAACTTAAAATTCAAGGTTTTGAAGACTATTAAGTATTAGTATTTAATAATTTAGTGGCAGAATTGACTATCTAACCCAATATTTTAAAATTTGAGAAAATATGTTTAGTATTACTATTCAAATTAAAGTCAGAGGAGAGTCGATTATCATTCATCATTGATGGAATAATTAATAGAATAATAACTGAAAAAAGAATAAAGATTCATTCTTATTTAACTGATCAATTGAACACTGTAAAAATAATTTGGTGAAACTGATGTAGATAATGTAAATATTACACTAACATTATGTAACTTAAAGAATACAAAATCACTATTATGTTCATAAGTATTTGTATTTGAGACATAAGAGAAATGAAGACAGTATATATATATATTATATATATGTTCATAATAGTACTACTATTATGTTCACATGAAAGATGGAAGAAATTATCTAGAACAATTGTTACCAAAATTTTAAAAGTCAAACTAAATTAAAAATTAGCCATATGTGAATGCAATTCACCCAATTTAACTGTCAATCCTTGAACATGGAGAATATCTTAATTGTTAATATCAAAATTATAAATTATAATTTAAAAAAATTCAATAATTATTTTTATTTATATTATGTAGTTTATTAAAACTATTTTATGTTAATAATTATATTTAAAAATTAAACCTGATACTAAAAGTTAAAATTAAAATATGATTACTTTTTTATAACGGATTTTAATTTCTTATTAACTATATATATAGTTTGATAAATTAACGGAATTATACTTATTATTAATTATTTTTTAATTTATTATATTGATGGAGGTTAATATTTAAGGCTTAAATTTTTATATAATTAATATAATATATTTGAATAGGAGCAAGACGGTGAACTAGTATTTTGGTGATGATTTTGTAAAGCACATTGCAAAGGCTTATGGGCCGGAATTGAGTGATCGAAGAAGGATGTTGTGTCTTGGGAATAAGGACGATTGAAGTTTGATTAATCTCGGCAATGTCTCTGGAACCATTGAAAACATCCAGGATAAAAGCATGGACTGAATCCTTCAAAATATCCCAATTATGCTGAAAGAAACAAGCATGATAACCATCTGGCCCCGGGGCTTTCAATGGTGCCATGCTCTTGATTGCATTCCAGGCGTCATCCATAGAAGGAGTAGATTGAATCAGGTCCACTTCATCAGAAGAAAGGGAAGGAAGATTGAAGGCAGTATGAGACATGTCAGGAGAAATAATCAAATCATCATAGTAGAGATGCCTGAAAAAACCCGTCACCATGTCATGCATGGATTGCTCATCAGTGAAAATGTGCCCCTGTGCATCCTTCATCATCGAAAATACTGGTTCACCGTCTTGCTCCTATCCTCCCCAGAATTATCGGGCCCGGTCAATCTAGCTTTGTCAAGGGAAGGCTTATTCAAGATAATATTATCCTATGTCAGGAAATTTGTCATTTCATGGAAAAATCCACGGCCAAACCTGGTTATATGATCCTTAAGTTGGATCTAGAAAAAGCCTATGACAAGCTTAGTTGGAGCTTTATCAGAGAGACCCTCACCTTGTTTGGTTGCTTAGTTGGAGCTTTATCAGAGAGACCCTCACCTTGTTTGGTTTTCCTTGTTCTATTATAAACCTTATTATGAATTGTGTTACTTCTTTTCTTTTACAGGTTTGGTGGAATGGCAAGCCTTATACCCATTTTAATCCTAGCCGTGGCTTTCGTCAAGGCGATCCACTCTCCCCTTATATCCTTATCTTGTGTATGGAACGGCTTAATGCTATGATTATGGAAGCTGTCTCTCATGGTTTATGGAAACATCATGTTTAGGATAGGGGCCGTATTAGCATCCCTCACATATTTTTTGCGGATGACATTCTTTTATTTTCTCAAGCTTCTATTGATCAAGCTTCTCTTATCGAGACCATCCTTTTTAACTTTAGTTCTTTGTCTGGTCTTGTTGTTAGTGCCTCCAAATCTAGAGTTCACTTTGGCAAGGTGGTTGATCGTGTGATCAAAATGCACATCCTTAACATTCTGGAGTTTCAATGTGTTCCTAGCCTTGGCACTTATTTGGGGATTCCTATCATCACCAGTAGAAGAACCTACCAAGACTTTAGTTTTGTGATTGACAAACTACATGCTAAGCTCCATGGATGGTCTCACCGTTTCCTTAGTATGGCGGGCAGAATCACGCTGATCAAGTCTGTCCTTTAATCAATTGGTGTATATGTCATGCAAGTTACTCGCCTTCCAAGCAGGACGATTAAGGAGATGGAGAAAATTTGTAGAGTTTTTCTTTGGGGATCTCATTTTGGGAATCGCAAGGTTCATTTGCTAGCTTGGGATTCTATTACTTGTCCGTTATCTCAAGGTGGACTCGGAATCCGTCGCGACTTGAATGCAGCTTTATTGATGAAAAGCTACTGGAGTTTATTGTCCAGAGACACTCTTTGGGGCTGCCTTATGAAGTTTAGATATGGATGGAAGAACCTAGCTTTTACAGCTAGTTCCCAGTCCCTGTCTAACTTTGCTAAGGATCTTCTCTCAATTCAACCCGACTTCTGCTCTATGAATGGTTGGAAAGTTGGTAATGGTAAGTCTATTCGATTTTGGCTTGACTCTTGGATTGACACTAGTTTGCTCTTGCAGTATTCATCCTTGCAACCTCTGTCCCAAGCTGAGCTATGTCGTACGGTTGATTTCTATTCACATAATGGAGTCTGGGATATCGATAAACTCAACAATTTTTTGCCTCCTGAGATTGTCTAGATGATACTCCAGCTACCAGCCCCATCTATTTCGGACAGGGAGGACCGTTTCTTTTGGCGTCCGGCTACTAAAGGTCTCTTTTCCGTTAGGAGCATCGTTGAGCGATTTGAAGAACTTCGATCTACTACTTCAACCGTCATGGACTGGAAGATTATCTGGAGATGGACTGCCCCACAACGTGCCCACATCTTCCTCTGGATAGCTGTTCATGACCGATTACTGAAGGGAGTGGAACGTCTCAAACGACATGTCTCGCAGGATGGTCAATGTTGGAGATGTGGCATCCTTGAAACATGAATCCATGCTTTACGGGACTGTCCTGATTCTGCTCTAGTTTGGTCTCACCTGGGACTTGATTCATCTCCTAATTTCTGGTTGCCGGACTGTAAGTCTTGGATTCTAGCTATGAGCCCCGCGAGTATTGGAGATTCTAAGGCTGCTCTCTTTGCCATTGGTGCTTGGAACATTTGGAAACTTCGCTGTCAAGAGGCCATCGGTGGTAGCAGTCTTCAATGGGATAAAGCGCATACTTGGATCCGCCGGGCAGTGAATGCATTTTTGGGAGCCAGACAGGAACTTTGTCTGCATAGTTTTAAAGCTTGGCATGACAGTCATACCCACTGGGAGAGACCCCCGGAGGGGTGGGTTAAAGCCAATTGTGATGGCCAAGTTAGTCGGGGTATGAGTTATTTTGGTGGTATCTTTCGTGATGGCTGTGGTATTTGGCTTGGAGGTGTTCGCAATAAAAGGACGGATATGGACATTGCTCATTCGGAAGCCTGTGGTATCCTTCTCACTTTACAACATGCATGGTTGATGAATATTCCCAAACTTGTTGTGGAATCCGATTGCAAAGAGATGATCAACATTATTAATGATGAGTCTCCCTACCTTGGCCCTGCCTTTCGTACCATTGATCAAATTAAAGAGATGAAGTCTTGGAGTTGGGAGCTGTGTTTTGAAGCCGTTCCCCGTGAGTCTAATATTGCCGCTGATGTTTTCCTCAAAGGCCTTCATTTTTTATCTAGTCCTTATCATTTTGTTAGACCCCCCGATTTTATGATTGATGTTCTTTCATCGGACCAAATTGGATTGTATCACTCTCGGAAAATTTTGCATTAATACATGGCTTCGCCCCCCCCCCCCCCCCCCCTTTACCCCTGAAAAAAATATAATATATTTGAAAATATAAAATATTCAATTAAATAATATATATCGAGCAAAAATTAAAGAATATATATATTGGTTTAACTAAATCTATCATAATATCAAATATATTACTATAATTTACTTCCAATTTATATCCTTTTCAAATATATGAAAAGATTTTTTCAAGATTGTCTTATATTAATAAATAGATTTATTACCTAAATATAAGATTTAAAAGATTGATTGACTTGGAAAGTATGATGATTCAGCGCTGACGTGTAATTAATTTGGATGATTGTACGTTTCTGGATGATTAATCAGCATTTACGTGGAAACCCAAGGCATAATTACAATATAACCCTTAAAAAATTAAAAAAGGATGGAATATATTTAATAAGGACAATACAGTCTGTACATGCCAAAAAATATTCAGGATTTATTATATAGATAGATTAATACTTACATTTTTTTTAATTATTATCATTAATACTTACATTTTTAATTAATATACATTAAAATCAAGACCACGAATATGGGCTTTTGAACTTGGGCTCGGCTTACATCTGTACCTGGAAAGAAATTGGGTTTAGATATGGCCCTATAATTAATACTACATGGGCTTAATAGCGCCTTTTGCAAGAGCCCAGAGGCGGAAGTTCGAAGAGGGTACAATTGTCATTTCATAATGTCGCTTTAGCACTATCAGCCTATCAATCCATTTTCCCCCAAAAGGAAAAACCCTAATTCAAAATCCATCGGTGATCGAAGTTCCATTGAAATGGCGGTCCTGAAGTCCAATAAAATATTGCAAGAGAAGAATACTAGTGATCCCAGCTCCGTTACCTCTCTTACTCTCACGCACAAAGCCCTTTCCGATGTAATGTGTTCCTATGCTAGGATTGGTGTTTACATTTCTTGATAAATTTGTGTTGGTGTGCATTACTTGAATGTTGGCGTTGTGTTGTTTAACAGGTTTCGTGCTTGAGTGAGTTCAAGAATTTGGAGAGGCTCGATTTGAGTTTCAATAATTTAACTTCACTTGAGGTAGTTATTTGTTGATGCATTTTACAAAATTATTGTGTTTCTATTGTGATGCATTGTCTTCATTGTTGTTGTCGTTGCTGCTGCTGTTTTTCTTTTTTCAATTCATTTGATTGATTGATTTATTTTTATTCTTTTAAGGGTTTGAAGTTGTGCGTGAACTTGAAGTGGTTATCAGTTGTGCAGAACAAGCTCCAGAGCTTGAAAGGAATCAAAGGACTAACTAAGCTCACGGTAAATGGAGTCGATGGGGCTGCCCGTCTTCAATACTTAAGCAGTTGAGGCTGAATTTATGCTTGCGCCTTTGACATTCCTCTATGGAACTATTCATTTGGTGATTAGTTATTGAGTCTGGATATTTCTCAGTGCTTGTTTTGTCTTTTGCTCTCTGCTCCTGATTTGAAATTTGTAAATTTAATTGTTTGTCTGATTTTATTATCAAAATCTGGGTTATAACTACAAATGTCAGCATACTTGTCTTGAAATGCGTTCATCTTTTTATCTTCCTGTTTCCAGTTAATTACTGTTGTTGAGATTGGGATGGAACTGATTCTGGTGCAGGTACTAAATGCTGGAAAAAACAAACTTAAATCGATGGATGAGGTGAAATCGCTTGTGAGCTTGCGTGCATTGATTTTGAATGGTACGTAAACTAGCTAGTAAGCGTCTGCCTTAGGCAGTAGCAATGCTACAGAGGAATAGGATGTTTTTTGTACTTAAAATAATCTCCATAACTCCATCTTTGACAGAAAATGAGATCATTTCTGTTTGCAAGCTTGATCAGATGACAGAGTTGAATACACTAGGTACACATCCCTGACTTTTGTCCAATTTATAAATTTTGTCTAGGTACTTTTTTAATTTTATTCTTTATATTATAATAAACCAGCACACTAGCACAGTGGCAGTCTTGACCATTATTTATAAAGAAATTTTGTACTTCATGCAAAAAAATAAAATAAAAAAATCAGTTGCCTACTCGTGTTTAGATATTTGGAAATTTTGATCATTTTTTTTTTATCCTTTATTCATTTTCTTAACTTAGATTACTCTATGTAATTGTCGTTAGCATTGAGTCACACTGTTGGTTGTGTGTTTTGGCCTTCCGGAAGGAATTCTTTCGTTTTCAACAAAATTGTATTAAAAAAATTAAATGAGCATAGCTTATTATGTTTTTTAGGTTTTCCTGGCTGTAGAATGTAGTCTGTATTGTTTGTTCACATTTTGATTTTGAGGGCATTTCAAGAACTAATTGTACATATATGCAGTTCTTTCCAGGAATCCAATCAGTTCCCTTGGCGATTCTTTGATCAACGTTAAATCAATCACCAAGGTACGCTCGCAATTTCATTATCTTTCTTCTGGATCACCTTTCGAGAATTGAATGATGTGAGGGATCTTATTGCCGTTCTCTGTTTTCAGTTATCTCTGTCTAACTGCCAACTCCAATCAATTGGTTCATCCCTGAAGTCCTGCCTAGAGTTAAAAGAACTTCGCCTAGCCCACAATGAGATTGATGTATGAATTTAATTGCTACTCATTCTGTAGGAAGCATCAGTTTATACAGCTGTGCCCTTAATTCTTGAACCACATTTCAGATGATCCCCAGTGAGTTGGAACATCTTGTGAAACTTCAGAATCTAGACATGGGAAATAACCTGATCACCCGCTGGTCGAGTCTGAAGGTGATGATTATATCAATGTGCAACGACATTTGGATCTCTTTATTTGTGAATATGCTTTTCACTTGTCCCATATTCTTATTTGCATGGTAGGTGCTTGCCTCAATGGTTAATTTGAGAAATTTGAATTTGAAGGGAAACCCTGTTGCTGAAAAGGACAGCATACTAAAGAAAGTAAGGTTTCTTATTACAATACTGTCTACATGTCTATAGAATATGTTACATTGAATTAACAATGTAACCTGTGGTTCACCAGGTCAAAAAGCTATTACCAAATCTGCAGATTTTTAATGCTAAACCTATTGACAAAATTAGTGCCAAAGGAGTGCCTGAAAAGTACAATGACTTCAACTCTGCTGAGGCCAATAAAGAATTGGCTGGAACCAGTGATACTGAAACATATAACTCATTCAGAAACAAGACATCAAAGAAAGATCACAGCCTGGATGAGAGTACACATCATTTTAACGATGATGCAGATCTCCACACTGAAAAGAAGAGGAAAAAATCATCGGATGACAGAAGTGTTGGTATTTCAGAGGATGCCAATGTCTCTGAGAAGAGAATGAATAAAAAGTTGAAGCTGCAACAGAACGTAGACAAATTAACAGCTGATCCAGAAAACCTGAATGAAAATCCCGCAGGCGAAAAGAAGTCAAAGCACAAGAAAAAAGACAAAAGTAACAATTTGGTCGGTGTGGGAACAGATAATGAGCTCGACAAGAAATCACAGAAGATCAGAGGAGACAAAGCAATTGACAGTGCAGAAATCCCTTTTAAGGATCTTTTTGTGGCTGCCGCGGAGACTGCTGACAAAGAATTACACCATAAAACCAATAAGAATCTCGATGCCATCAGTGGCTTGGTAACTCATCCGGAAAAGAAGAAGAATAAGAAGAACCGTGCTGCTGTTAATCCTGCTGCTCTTGAAACATCCTTAACTAATGAAATTGGATTGGGCGGGCCATCAGCATGGGGTGATTTATAATTGTTCCAGAGTTGAGAATATCCATATCCAGAACCAAACCATGTGTGTGCAATACCCTGTTTGCTCACTGGAAGATTATGTTAGGTGGCTATAGAGTACAAGCTGATCTCCAGAGGCATCAAGATTTTATACGGTGGTGACCAAACTGCCATTGCATTTGGGCATATGAAACGGTTTAAAGTGTTTGAACAGCATTATACTCAGTATATGGAATTTCAACCATCTGCATATTTGGCCTCTGTTTGCTTTTTGATGGATAAAAGGGCCTTTGAGGTTATTTGTAATTTGAGAAGATGGGTCATAAAAGCGCGGTGATTGTCTCCATAGTGCTGTTTTTGGAGCTGTACTAATTTTGGGTAATATTCATGCTTTATGCTTAATATTATTGTATTATTTTGTTTTAATTTTCTTGGCAGAACTCAAGAATATGTTCATTTAAATGATGGTTTATTTATAGAGAAATCGACCATGATTATGAGTTAGGCCTTGGCCCTTGTGGCATTCCCCAGGCATGGGTAAAGGGTGCCTTTGTCCGCGACTTAAGTGTAAAATACGGCCAATATTTTTAAGGAAATTTTTTTAATAAGTTTTATTTGTTTTACTAAAATAAAGAATAAGTTATACAATTCTTAATTTATAGGATTCTATACTTTTTCGACTCAATATCTAGGATAAATAAAGAATGGGTGTTTGTTTTGGATTTAGTTGTGCAAAATGCAAATGATGGGACTGCAAGTTAAAATAATTATTTAATAAATTAATGTATTTATTCCCATACAATGCAAGCACCTAACCAATGAAAAATAAACTCGATCGAGTCATTCCAAAATATTATAAACTCGATCGAGTCATTCCAAAATATTAACAATATCAGCAACCAAATTATCAAAACAAGGCCTGATAGTTTACACAAGGCTTCCTTCATAAACCACAATTATCTCCCTCTAAACAATCTTAGACAACGTAATTCGTTGTTGAAATCCTACTATTACATTTTGTAATCATTCTATAAATAAAATGCTCCAATTACACAGATGTACTTACAATTGAAAACGCAAAAGAAATGTGTACACATTACACAAGTAATCATTAAATGGGGTATGTATTTCCACTCTCATAAATTTCCATAGAGTCTAGATTAAGCACATTCATATTGTTTTTCACATTTTTTTAGTTTATACACGTTGGCATTTAGTCGTGCAAGTCCCACAAGCTCCTACCCCTCAACGGATCCACGCCGTGACTTCCCCGCGTGGGATATCCTACGGTTGAGATTGATCAGGATGTTTAGCCTCAGGACCCGCCTATTAATTTGTTGGGAGCAACTGTTTGACTTTCACAGTACACGTAGCGTTCGTACATGACTGATCATTATCTCTTTGGTTTTGCAGACCGCATGACTCCCATTGCTTTCCACCTTTCCGACAAGACTCACGCGTCACATTATCGCACGTGGAAATTTTCAAGTCTTCTTTTTGTTTGGGGGGGTCGTCGTAATGAGTAATGACAACAATTAAGGATACTCTGCTATGCTACTAGAGTTTGAATGTACTCTTAATTTATTCTTTTTTTCATTCTCTTCTTATATACTCCCTCACCGCATTCAAAAATTTTAACATTTTATGTTTTCACGCAATCTAATATACATTTTTAAAGAGTAATATCTCAAATTTTATAAAATAAAAAATTTTAAAACTTTAATATTATAAAACTACGTGATTAGACAAATCTAACAAGATCTCACTTGACTATATTTTATCTTATCTAACTGTGTGAAAAAATCGAATCAAAATTACTCAATTAATAGTGTTTACTATGCAAACGTTAAAATTATTCAAATACGGAGGAAGTACGAATTACGTAAAACTACTTAAAAGCTATTAAGAGGAAAAATTTAAAAAGGAAAAAAAAATACCACCTCCGTTTCTTTTTTAAATGCCAATGCACATTTTAAATTATTAATAACTCAAATTCGATACAAATAGAAATTCTAAATTTGATATTTAAAAACTATAAGATGAGACGAATCCAACAAGATCTCATTTGACTATATTTTTACTTGTATAACTATAATAAAAATAGAAGTCAAAATATTACAATGAAGAGTAAAAAAGTCAATACGTAACATTTATTTAAAAACGGAGGGAGTAGTTTAAAGCAGCATAGATAGGATTAAGGGAATATGATGACTAGATGAGTTGGTAATTCAAACTCCAACGTTAAAATAGCAGAGAATTTAAGGGCTAATCAAGTTAGTTAGTGCCAAATGCTTATCTGGATTATATTGAACAATGTTGTCCTGTATATATCGAAATATAAATTATTATAGACAATATATACCAACGGAATACATACAAAAAATTTTTTTTAAAAAAAAAAGAAAATTAGATGAATGTACATACTTTAATTAATAAATAAAAAGAAGACTCCAAAGAAAATACGATAACATATTTGCCAAATGGAAGTGATGAGGCAGGCAACTCACTAAATTGCTAATCCGCTTAATTAATCAATATTCATATATACATAATATTTACAACATATAAATTATTAATTATTCTTAAATTACTAAATTAAATTCCGAAATTTCACGTGTATTGAATTAACAACCATGTCCATTTGATCAGGGATTCACCACTGGCCTCATATCCCTCCTTTTTATTCCCCATTTATAATTTATGTGGCATGAATTATTGGGCTCCCATACCCTTTTTTCCTACCCTATATAGGTTGTTCAGGGGAAAAAAAAATAAAAGAACGATTTGGACCAACGAATCATGTTCCAAATCACTAAGTAAACATTGGGTGAAATAGACCAACATATTTCTTATAGCTAGCGCTCGTGGAGTTAATTAATGTATAATTAATGGAGTTTAAAGTAATTAACGCTAAACAGGCTTTCATAAATCAATTATTGCTCATCAATATCATTAATTAATATTCTTAGTTGAGGACAAGTTGTATTTATTTTAAGAAGCCATTGCTGAGCCTGATTAATTAAGAAAATTGAAATTGCATTTATTAAGTTATTTTATAAATAAATGTACTCTATAGTATGCATAATCAGAAAAGAAATAAGTACGATTTGGACATTTTAACCACCATAATTAAGTCACAAAATCTAGTTGTAATTTTTATTTGGTTAGACTTACTAATTACTTAATGTAAATAAATTGTGTTTTAAGTTGAATTGCGTGAAATTAATTCTTTAAATTACAGATGCATATTGAATTGAATATTGAAATTTTTTTATTCGAGTTATGAGTTCGAAAATCACCATATTCTTATATGCTTCTGAATTGAATAATAAGCTTTTACTAATATTATTATATAAGTACTATAATTTGTGGAATTCAAACACGATAAATTAAATTCGCATTATTGATAAACTTGACCAGTTGAGATTTGAGAGTCCAACAAACCCAAATTGATAAATCCACGCCATCCACATGGGTGCTGATTAATGAACGGTGCCGATTTACTGGGTGTAGAGGTCCCCGGACTATTCCAAACTTTCATGAGAAGTGGATAAGGAGGGCCAGTCATTAACTGAACATTGAAACTTTGAAGGACAAAATTGCCACATGTTCGAACCTTAAGCTTACTTTGCCTCAATTGACTCAGCACCTGCTGTAATGACCAAAAATAGTCATTTCCAGTTTTCAACATACCTGCATGAGAATTTTAGTATCTCTATCGTTTCTATGCCAAAATAAAAGAAAAAAATGAAATAAAAGGAGACTCATAGGCTGCTACACTCTAATACTACTAGTGATGAATCTCTACCTTTGAAATTTTTCAAGGCTTTCTTCATAAATTTTAAACATTTGCCTAACTGTTTTTGGGGAAAAAAAAAAATAAAGAAAAAGAACCTTCTGAGATGTAACTGCAATGCTTTATAGTAATTAGTGTATTATTTATCATTATATCTCTATGCATATTTTTAGTAATTAACTAATAAATTTTAAGTGTTTTATAATACTTGTGCTTAATATAGTAATTAAAGGAAAATAGGAAGCTTTTTCTTTTGTAGAATTATTTGTAAGTAGTGAATGTGGGGGTTAATTATGATAATTGTGTACTAAAAGGAAATCCGGTTACTTTTCTAGAAAAAGAGTTCCATGATAGAGCTTCCCTTAAAACGTGGGGTGATGTTGGGAACTAATCGCCCAAGCACCAGATCAGTCTATACCGTTGATATTGTGGGCCATTCTAATGGACGGTATAGATTAATCGGGCCCTACCAGCCAGGGAACTCCCACGAAACACCCAGGATTGACTCAGCGGGCAGTGGCTTAATCCTTCGCGTCCTTTGCCCTATATAAGTACCCTTTCGTCATCATTCAAAATTCATTCCCAAAATTCAAATATTCTCTCCATTTTGCTCAAATTCAACACCAGCATATTATCCTAAAAAAATTTCAACACCAGCAACTATGAATTCCACAACCACCGCCGTCGGCGACGAGGGAAGAGGAGGAGAGACTCCGATTACCGCTCTCCATCCAGATATAATCCAATCGCACATCCTGAACCGTCTTGACGGCCCTGCCCTGGCCTCCGCCGGCTGCGCCTCCAGACAACTGCTCTCGCTCTGCGCCGATGATAAATTGTGGATGGAAATTTGCAATTCCACGTGGCCTTCCACGGCTGATTCCGCCGTCCGCGGCGCCATCTCCGCCTTCCCGTCCGGTCACCGCGCTTTCTACTCCGATTCGTTCCCATCCGTCCGGTGCAACTATCGCGATTTCCTCAACCGTCGGTCGAGGAGGAAATCCGCCGCTCCTCCGATCGAAACAGCGGAATTGATCTCCGCCGTCGACGTCCGCTGCGGCGACAAGATGCTGTACTCGAAGGTGTTCGCAACGGAAACGCTCTCGTCCTGGTTCTCGAACGCGCCTCTCCGCCTCGACCTCCTGGAGTCAAACGAGACGGTCTCGACGCCGCTGCGATTCGACGGTGAGGACGGAGAGTGCATTGAACTCGCCAGAGAGCAATTGCGTGTGAGCTGGATTCTGATCAATCCGTCCACAAAACGCGCGATCAACGTCGCTAGCTCGGCGGCGGTGGACGCGCGGCGGCACTGGCTGACGGAGGGGATACAGCTGCGATTCGCCAGTGTGGTGGGCGGCGCGGCAGTCGGTGAGTCGGTGCAATTGGCGGTGGTGGTGACCTGCGGCGGCAAGGACGGCGGAGAACTGCAGGTGAGGGAGGTGAGCATGCAGGTGGAAGACATGGAAGGGAGGATATTGACGGGGAAGGATAGTTTGGCAGTTTTAGAGGGAGCAATGGAAGGGCAAAGATGTAAAAGCAACAGAGACATGGAGCAAGATATTTTTGAGGAGTTTGTGAGGAGGAAGGCGGAGTTGAGAGACAGAAGGGAGAGAAGAGAGAGGGTCCTGGACACGTGTTGCGTAGCCATTGGCTTGTCCATATTCCTCTTGGCAATATGGGTATTTTTTCTGCGGAGATGAAATTCTATAATACTCCTGGGAAGATAAGCATAAAGGCTTTAATTATTGATAGTATTTTGTTGTTGTTGTTGATGTTTTTTTATTTTTTATTTTCCTTTTGTAAGATTATAGAGAGTTTGAATATGAATGTACATATACAGAACTTCTAATGATATTTTACACAACAAGATTATGGATATATATATCCATAGTGATTTTTTTTTTTGGTAAACGGTAACACTCATGTGTCGGCAAAGGCGTGTAGGAGTCCAAACCACACAAATTACAAAGGGTGATAAAGGAGAGGGATAGGGGATCGGGTGGGGATTGAACCCCAACCTATGATTGGGAGATGGAGTACTTAACCACTAGAGTATGTCCCAACCCCATATATTTATAGTAATTTTAAAGCTCATTTTGAATGAAATCAAGGATGGATTTGAAGCAATACTACTATATAAATGGGGTAAGGCTAGTCACTAGTGAGATGTCAATTTTTCACCTTACTAAGATTCGTTTGGATAATTCTTGTTATGGACATGTCATGCATGATTACAAGGGTAGTGGGAGGATTTGTTGTATGCCCTTAATTAGAGTTTATATGTATGGGCTATGGCATAATATTCAATCATAATTTGATTCTTTACGACAACAAGAACAAATTAATTCATAGTATGATTGATTAATCCATTTGTCTAAAACTCTCTACCTAGGAGGGACATCATCGGTTTTGGCCATTTTCTATAGCGTCCCACAAGACAAGTAGTTCACAACCACTTGTGCAGCATGTGCAGTGAATTAAGGGCGGATCAGATGCTTCTTTCATTTTATTTTATTTGTTAATTCTTAGTATAGTACTGTTGTATTCAAATTTTAATGCATGAGGGATGTAGACTTAGCTCAAATGGTTAAGTCCCTTAACTACCAACGGAAGGTTGAAGTTTCGATTTCCACTGGCCCCCTATCCCTCCATTTTATTCTCCTTTGTAATTGTATGGCATGGGCTCCCACCATCCCTTTCCAGACCTTCAATGGCTACTAAAAAAATAAAATAAAATAATACATGACCAACTGTGGAATTGTAATCAGGGGACAGTTCAGAGTTCGTGAACATTTTTATTCGTTTATACTAATCCTAATTTCAACATTAAAGAAACATCAAGGATGAAGACTGAAAAAGAAGAAAAAAAAAAAAAAAAAAGATACACCACTTCCAACTTGGGAGAATCATCCCACATTCCCACCACATTGCATAGCTTTTTTTTTTTAAAAAAAAATTATGCATACTTAAGAATATAGGCTAATTGATGAAGTTTAATCTATTCATCAAATTATTAACTTCTAGTTTTGGGGTTAGGTTCAAGAATTACCAATGGCCCTGTAAATTTAAAAGGAAAGGAATTAAAAAAGTTTCCTATTTAATTACGATATTGAGTTGAACTTTACGTTTTATCTAAAAGAAATTCGCCTCAGAGGAGAAATTTGGACTAATCTGCTTTCGGATCCAATTCTAACATCATAGTGGTTTCATCGTCTCTTAATGAGTTAATAGTTATGGATATCAAACCTCTAATTTTTTCTACCATATCTAGGAATCCGGTTACGGTGCAACTTCTTAAATAGTATGTATGTGCATATATTACATATGATATTTCTCCATTACATAGAACATACCTCACATCACATATTTCATCCATCACCAAAAAAATCTCTCCAATCACACACTCAGAAAATATTCTCCCATCACATTAAACATCTCTCCCATCACATAAAATATATCCGTCACCACATAAATAAAGTATGCATGTGCATATATATGCACCAAAGCCACACTCCATATCTTGGGACAATATCACTTGCCTGACCAACTATTCTTTTCATGTGGGATGAGGACATAGCCCAAGCGGTTAAGTACCTTGACTTCCAACGGAAGGTTGGAGGTTCGATTCCCACCGGCCCCCTATCACTCCCTTTAATTCTCCTTTGTAATTGTGTGGCATGGACTCCCACCACCCATTTCCAGGCCTTCAATGGCTCCTTAAAAAAAAAAAAACTATTCTTTTCATTTACACTAATGTTTTCAAGGAATTATTTTGTTTGATACTATTTGTTTTCTAATTTTGACCCAATTATTATTTTTATTACAATTATATAATTAAAATAATAAAGTGAGATGTTGTGCTCATCTTATTATATAATATCAATTTTTTTATTATATTTATTTATATAAAAATTTAAAATATTAATTATTTAAAATATATATTAAATTGTGTAAAAAGTGAGATTGAGTACTTATTAAAACTGAGGTACTAATACTTAGAAAGAAAAAAAAAAAGGTATGTATCCTAAACTTTGTTATACGTGTAGTATTTATTGTTACTTTTATTTTTCATTTTAAAAAGAGAGTAAGTCTGAAGAACCAGTCCATGATTATTGTCTGCTCCATCTTTTTCACCATTGCTCAGTTTGACAACTTCTTCAATTTTCAACTCTCAAATTCTACCCAATTGCTTTCACAATTCCTTTTCTCATTCTTCAAACCAATTCAATCTATCAATCCATGTGATTTCTGCTTGCATCCAACAAAACCACCGTTTTCAGTAAGCCTTCGACCGAACAGGGCTTTTCTTTGTTCTGAATTCTTTGGGTTCTACCGTTCAGAAGATGCTGTTCCCCTCAAAGTTGAGCTCTGATCGGTAAGTTTAGATGCTGTTTTTATTTTGTTTTAATTTTTAAGTTTCCCCAATAATTTTGGAATTTAACTGTTACGGCGTTGAAGCAAAGTGTGGTGTTGATTATTATTATTTCTTTTTTTCTCTCTCTCTCTCTCTGCCACATAATTTATGTCTTCCATACTATGAGCTTGAAATATGTGCAGAGTTGGGGATTCAGTTCCTATTTTTTTTTTTTTTTTTTGTTTGATTTTGTGAACTTATTTTGATTGAAAGTTAGGTACTTGGGGGCGTTTTAAGTGTAGGAATTACGAATTGGATATTTATGTTGCTGGAGAATTACTATTCATTGATTTAGGGTTCTAATCAGTCAGAAAAATGCTTTGTAGTATTGGATGAGTGGAGTTTGTGTGGCTATTGATGTATTTGTAGATTCGATCACTACGTGATTTTGGATTTTGATAGCTGTGCTTGGTTTTAGTTTTCTATAGGTTTCTTGAGGGATATTGAAATCATGTCGAGACCAATGCTGCTTGTTTTCTTGCTGCTGGTATTGGTCATTACATCACAATTTGAATGGAGACAACCGTTAGTGAGTGATGTTGATTCTAGTGCACGGGAACCTCAGAAGCAACAGCAAATATCTGTAAGAGAAGAAGCTGTCAAGGAGAAGGTAATCGCTGGATTCCTCTCATCTGAATATTTTGCATACATTCGATTGGAATAGCTTTTTTTGTACTAGTAGTTGATAATGTCTTTTTTGCCATTACCATTTGAATTTCTTGTTTGTGTGATTGCATCAACGAGCAAGCTGAAATAGGATGGGGATTGAGATAAAGGCCAGATTTGTTGTGTGCAAATTTTTGTGTGTGACTTCATTTGTTTTCACCTCGTCTCGGATGCTGCATGGTTTGAATTAGTCACTATAATTGATTTCCTTTTCTCCCTTTTTGCTCCTTTTTGCATGTCTGTATAAGTTTGCAATATGGATTTTGTGTTGATGCATTACAAATTGTTGTGTCCATATTTGGTGATGCTGAATGTGGAATTTATATATCTCCTCCATCTTCCTTATACTGTTGTGCTTTGATTTGGTTGATTAATTAGTCAGTCTAATGATTTGTACTCATTTGATAGTGAACTGCATTTACTTGTAGTTGATATAATATGAAACCTAGTGTAAAAATGTTATTTTGAGTCATACATGTTCCCTTGAGGCATTCATCATCCATGGACCTTATGCTACTTCAAAAGAAATCATGATTTTCAAGTACTAGTTTGATCCCATGTTAGAACGGTAGCATTAAACTCGATATACCATAAAATGTGGTAGAGGGTGGCTGTTTTTTATGCTGTATCCCTACTGTGTGACTGATGAATTATCCTTACCAAAACTGCAATGCTGTCACCATGTTTTCCAGCATACGCAAATTTAAAGGATCTGGAATTTGCATTATCATCTTCATCAATATTGTCCATATTAGTACCCCCGTACTCCCCTAGGCAGACATCCAGCGGTTGATTTTGTTCAACTTCTTGTACAGATTATCTTATCGCAGGAGAAGAACATCCAGAGACTGAACGAGCTTGTCCGTAGCCTCAGGGAACAGCTGCAGCAATGCCATACAAGTATTGAAACACCCAACGGCACTCTCAGCTCGTCGGCAGAGAATGTTATTGAGCTGGAGCGAGAGCAAATCCTGGAGGACTGATGGGCCAACGGACATTCCGGTGGCATTAATAATTGGAGTATTTCTTAATCCTTTCCTTTTGTATAGTAGTAGTAGTTTTTGGTTCCTAATTTTTGTTATATATATATATATATATAGATATATATCCAGAGCAAAAATCTGCTTACAAAAATGTCTGGTATTGTGTTTGTTAGGCTTCAGAAAAGCAAGGTTGCATCTTATTTTTAATTTTCATGAATAGTTTTTCACTCATCTAAATCTATTTTTATAATTTTATTTCGTCCGCTCTTAACCTTTCCTCTAGTAAAATAGTTAGCGTCTTTTTTATCTACTACTGGAATATTCTCTTGGGGTGAAATTTTGAGCCTAAACATGATCGAATCGAAATTTATGGGTTTGTAAAAAACTTGGTTGAGAAAAAAAAAATCCAATGGATTCGGGAACAGATGACTAAAATTGCAAAAATAATTAGATTGTCCAGAATGGAGTCAATGTGAAATTTCGAGGGCCGAGAGTCAAACGTGGAATGACATTAAAACTTGTGGAACCAATTTCTAAAATAGAAAATGGGAGGAACAAACTCCAACCCACTATAGTCTATAGTTACACGACGAAAATAACAGGGATCGCCCCTTATTAAATTTAGTGTGAAAAAAGTGCTAATGCGGAACAATCCACATCGATTCGATTTTATAGTTCACACACCCATCTGTTCATCATAGGCATGGGGTGGGTGTGGGTTCATTGAGCCTCCCCGTGGATATCAAGTTCAAATCAAGAATGATTATGTTAGGTTGCTAGTATACATAAAATGTGTCAATTTGCAATACGAATCAACACAAGGAATACCGGACGGCATGACTTTTACACAGCAAAGAGCCTAAATACTCGCTATGTTACAATAAGAGGGCTAAGAGCAGTGCCATGATTCATAAATATACTACTCCAGGTTAACTTCACAAAATGAATTTTTTTTATTACACTTACATGATTCTTCCTACAAGAGACTGACTGTACAGGGGACACCGTGGAATTCCATTCTCAGGCACTTCCTAATTTCCAGAAACGTGAAGGCTTCAACATTGTTTCTGTAGTATTGAAATTCAAGTGTAAGATGGTGCTGTTTTGTCAGAAAAAAAACTGCATGGTAGTGGAGAGTTTTGAGACATCACATGATTGGGGGCTAACTCCCAGGGGAGCTGGTTACAGAAGGCCCCATGGTTGTAGTTGGTGGAGGGGTGTGGGCTTGTGGTGTAGTGGATGGCATTACAGTTGTACTTGCCGGAGGCGTTTGAGCCTGTGGAGAACCAATATCAGAGATAGAGAAGTCTTCAGCCATGGGTTCCAAGCTATTCCAGTCTATCGCAGCTGTAATATAGGAAGTTAAGGATATGCTCTCCAACCAAATTATGCTATATCTGAAAATACTATTTCTGCTGGTTACTAAAGATTGTCATCAGCCATCAGGTACCCCTCCCCAGGCCAATCTTGGCGAATGGAGGGAGGGAGGGAACAAAACATTGGGAAGTAAACAGAAAAAAAGAAAGTTCAATTAGGATACACTCTATCCTCCACATGTCGGTGATGCTTATATCCGCCTCTGTCAACAGCCAATAATCATCGTTCTGCAAAAAACCAAACATCAAAGCTTGAGATGTAGGAATTATTTATATAAACATATAAATAAATACTCCGTGGAGTGGTTGTGTGTCATGATGAAGTGTTTCTCATGTACGGCTCTCTAGAAAATAGAATGCTAATGGCTCTCGATCATCCTCTACACCATATAGTAAAATAGATTTTTTTTTTTAACTATTATTTTTGTTGTTAATCAATGACTCACTTCAACATCAGGTACAATCTTCATAATGCCGCTCATGAAATCCTGTGATGTGCTTGCATCCGAGCACATTCTTTGAGCTTCTTCAATTCCCTGCATACTGTTTTCATCTCCTACAATCTCCTGTGTTGTAGTTGGTTTGGAAGCATTCTCATCAGCACTTGTCGGTTCAGGGGCACTTGCTTGTGTTTCGGGAGCATTGATCTCCTCAAAATTTTCCTCAAATTGACTATCCCGAAGAAGGAAAAAAATAAATAAATAAATAAAACAACAATAACAACAACAAAAAAATTGCAGATAAGTAATATAGCCTCTTTACAATAGATATCATATCGAAATCTTATCCATTTAAAAGAAAGCAAGGAAATATACCTGACAAGGTAAACATCTATGGGTCCCATGGTGCTTCTAAGAACTATTCTGTACCTTCTTTGTGGATAATCGACAACCTGAAGGCAGTGAAATATCATGAATTATAACACTGAAACTATATTACATGATCCACATTTACATGAGTTGGGGTTATATAAGGAGAAGAAAGAAACGTACCTCATCAGGGTCTGGAACTTCTAAAGTAGTACCATGGGGAGCTTTAATTGCAATCAAAGTTTCATTCTGGAGGAACAAAAAAGGAATGTTCACTACTTATTAAATGGGATACAAAAGCAGTTGGATGTTTGCCCGTTTTTACCTGGAAGCAAGGCAAACTTTTGATGTCTTCTTCGGTAACAAAGAGCCACCTACAGAAGAACACAATGGTGAGTTTGCAAAAGAGGGAAATGAAGCGGCCAAAGGAATATTTGGTTGCTTAAAGCATATTACTTTTGATTGTTCTCATCTTCACTCAGGCACCGCAGCTTTTCCTGCATATCTCTGAAACAAGAAAATGAATTAGAAAAGGAGGGTTGATACTTGGTAAAGGGTTGTTGCCACAGAATTATAGATGAACTCAGATGATCATGACCTTATGCCATCGTCTAGTCTGCGCTCCTCGGTTTTCAGATTTTCTACTTCTTCCTGGAAAATAAGAAACAAGTTTGTGACCACTTACAGAACACATTCCCAAAACAATATTCATGTTAGGTTGCGTGTACATAATTTACAATAGGGCATACATTTAAGGTTCACAAATACTATATGGTTTTCTAGTTTGAAATCTTTCAATTTCCTCCTAATAAGTTACTAAATGTGCATGTCTTGTTCTGCAAAATAGTCAGGGTCAATTTGATAGGGGCGAGCTCAGCTTGTTAAGTTGATAAAAAGTAAACAAGTCAAAGGTCAAGCCATTAGTATACTAGAAAACAATACAAGCCGATTTTTTGGTTGGCTTGTTAGCTAACTTGAACTAGCTGCAGGAGCTCGTTGGGGCCTAAGGGGACTGCAATGTAATTTTGTAGATAGCCAACAACTAAACTAGCTCAATGTTTCAGTTATAAGTACATGATCCCTCAATTTCAAACCGAGATAAGATCAAATATGACATTGAAAATAAAAAAAGAAAAACAACTTCTGTGACTTATCAGGGCTACTCCAAATTGCAAATCCAGTAAATCAACAAATTCGTTTGAGTGCATTAAAGAGGTCCCATGTTCAAGTAATATGCATCACCAGAACTTCTTAACTTGAGCAAAAGCATTATTTGAATCCATAAATAATGGGATATTAGTTCATGCAGATGTTGACATATGATTTTGTACATCAAAAACCTAAGTACAAGTACCAATATACATTTTTCGCACTTTTATATTCATACCTGCAAACCTGGAACACTGTCATCTACACCACCTGGTCTCGAGACATCTACACCTCTGTACAAAAAGATTGCATGCTAGCGAATTATATTTCTACTTTGATTTTCAAGAGATTAAAAAGTTTATTTAAAAAAAATCAATCAAATTTCAAATAATTAAATATTTTCAAGCATGTCTTTCCATACTTCCACTGAATTCTGTTCTTGAGCTTCTTTTCTATCAGACCAATGCCTTCAAGAACGTTGGTTATATCATATATACGCCTCTTTTGGACCTATTTAAAAAATAAAAAATAAAAGAAAAAAATTAGCTACTAACACAGTCCAAAGTGAAGCAAAAATTACAGATATAATCACCTCTAATGTATCTGCAGCTTTATTCAAATCAATAATGCCGTCTTCTGCATGTTTAATCAGATTAATGAATTTCTTCGTTAAAAGACCTGCAAAATGAAAATGAAATTTTATGACTTAATTTGTAGATAAGCAGAGTAGCTTATAGATATAACATTTGGTAACGACTTGCAGCCATATTGAAATAAGAAATTTTAAGAATGAAAACCAAAAAATGATGGTTCATATGTGCATATTTATATACCTAAAGAACTGTCGTAACGGCAGGGACCGACAGGGAGAAGATTATTGCCATCAGGAGAACCTGCACACAGACATTCATTTGGGGAAAAAAAAAATTGAATTACTATTTCATTTTCACAAGTGGATAGCATGGGAAAAAGAAAAACAGGATACCAAATATAATAAGTTTTGCTTAGTATGTGCTGTTACAGGTCACTTTAGGTGGCAAGTTGCTGTAATATAAGTTTTAAGATTTCGGTGTCTTGTAATGAAAATATGAAATTAACTTGTATGTTTTTTTTCCAACAAAGAGCAAGAGTGAGTGTAACCAACTATTTTGGAATTGGTTACACGGCAGCAACGTGCTCGAACAATTCAGCTATTCTCCCCTAATTTAAATGTAGCATCTCCATTTTATAGTTCCGTACAAATTCTTAATATAACTCTCCCCCAGAAATATGACGAATATATTTTATATCCATCTCATATGGGAGTTAGTACACTCATACATTCCGCTCAACATATTCAATTTGACTACCGTCACTTTTATCATATCAATCTCCCAACAATTCATAGACAATCACCAGTTTCATAATTATAGTATTATACTTTTCTTTCAAAAATTGATTATATCAGTGCTTACCAATATTTGGCAGAGAATTTTGAGATCCAGCTTTGCTGGATTTTGTTGTCCTAGGAGCTCTTTGAGCTTTTCCTGATTTTCCAGATGGTGGTGTCTGAAGGGAAACTTTTACAGCAGTAGCATTTCCAGGACCTGCTGATTCTGCTTCACAGTCAGCCATTCCAGCTTTTGGCTTTGAGGGCTATCAGAGGGGAAATAAATAAGATAAAATCAGCAACCAACATCAATAACCGAAGACTGTTACCTATTCAATCTGAGAACACACGGCTTCTTCAAGAAACGCTAGCAATTTATATACCAGAACTTAATAAGCCACATTTGAGGCACTGGAGTGAAATTCAAAGTATAGTATCATTTTAAGACACAATGGACCATATGCAAATAACACTAAATAAAGTAATATATCAGCCTTTCATTGTGCAAAGATGTAGCAGAGTAAGCATAACCAACAAGTATCTAATAATGAACAACAAAAGGGATTTCTTATTGCCCCAGTGTTGAAGGAATTATAAAAATAAATAAATAACAATAAAATGATGTCTTCACTCCGCATAGTTGATGTGCTGAAATCCTGCCCGCACATGAGGGAGCTTGTTGGAGGAGCTAGTATATGAATAAATTAACAATAATGCATCTCATTATACTTATTAGTTTAAGCTAATATTTAAATACAGCATAATGCATCTTCTTACTAGTTTAAGCTTTTTGTAGAATTATCCTTCAATTAAATGAGACACTTTGACAATTACCTCAACAGCCAACGACAACTTGCAATTCTTTCACAAACTCATGAATCAATTAGCCTATGAAGACAGACACTAATTCACCAGAAAGACAGTCCTGATCCACAATTCTAAACATATCCTTCACAATACCCAAAATTCAAGAACAAATGCAACCAGATCTCATCTCTTTTTCCAGCAAACAATCAAACAAACACTAAATAGTACATTGAAACAAGCACAATTAGGTTTGAAAACAAAAACAAAAAAAATCCATAAAAAATCAGAAATCAAGGCTCACCGGAGGGGTTTTCACCGCGATGGACTCTTCAAACTCCTGACAAGAGGCTCCGCCGAAGTGGTGGTAGTCGCCCAGTTCACCGCCGGCTCCCCCAAACAGCGGCTTCCTAGAAGTAAAAGGCGATTGTTTTCTCGAAGCCTGCTGCTGCGACGGCGGCGGTGGAGGCGGCGGAGGTTGCATGATGAATTCTCACTTCGAAGCTCCGAAACCACCAAACAAGGTAAATTCCGGATTTCCTTCCGAATCAACAACAAAATTCAGACAATTAATCCAACACACACTTCCAAAAGGGGGGAAATCGAGGCGGATCGATAGAAAACCGAATTGGAATTGGGGATAGCAGCGGAATCGGGGAGTTTAGGAGATCTGATTTTGGGAGAGAAATGGAGAAGAAAACGAGGGAAAGGGCGTAGAGTTGAAGAATTTGGTTCGGATATGGATGTGGAGGGAACACTTTTACTTTTTCATTTTAATTAATTGATTTTGTTTATTTATTCAAGCCCATTGTATGATCAAACTAAACTTTATTAAGTATGAACTTATTTCGTTTCGGCATCGAATTATAATTTATATTCTACATATTACATTTATCTTTTTTTTTAGGAGCCGAAGTTTACATTTGTTTTAGTTACTTCTTATTGTTAATCTAAAAATAACATTAAACTCCACAGATTAATAATTCATTATACAAATACCAAAGTTCCAACCAATTATTATAAACTCTAGTTGTAAATTGTAATGTTAGTATGAGTTTATAATTGTAAAAATGAGTCAAATGATGAATGAATGATCATAATTAGAGAAATTGGGTTCAGGAAACGGGTTTGGGTTATAGGATCGGATACTCACCGTTGAGTATATCAACCATTTAGCGCCTAATTAACTTTTTAACTAATGGGCCGAATTGGAATTTATCATTGGGCTTATTTGGGCTTCCACCCACAAATTCATTGATGGCACTCCGCATTGACCTGTACTCTCTTTTTTCTCTATTTTCTAAATTTGTGTGTTTTTCCTTTTCTTTTTAATGGGTCAAAAATACCATGGATTGTTTTGGTTGGGGTGTCCATACACGATCCGAAAAAAATGAATCCGATCGGAACGAAAAATTTTAGGTTTGGGTTTAATCATTTTGGATTTTTCCCAAAATCAAGTCGACCCGAAACCAAACTTGAAATATTATACCATATGCTCAGGTTGACACGAACACGACCGAAACCCGAAATTGTGTCAATTTTGGGCATAACCCGAATAACATGAAAAAATTCAGATTTTGGGTTTAGTCATTTTGGGTTTTTCATAAATCAGGTCGATCCGAAACCCGACTTGAAATATTATACAACATGATCAACCCGACACGAAGACGACCGAAACCTGAAATTTACACTCCTGAGGTAATGGATCCCACAATTTGCATTCACACTTTGTGAAGGAGAGAGTGCTATAAGAGGGTGTTTGAAATGGCTTTTAGCAAGGTGCTTTTAACTTTTGCTTCTGCCAAAAGCACTTTTGGTGGAAAATAAACGTTTGGTTTGACTTTAAAAAAAAAAGAACAGAAGCACCTCGAAAAGCTGCAAAAGTGCTTCTGGGCTGCTTCTCTGAAAAGTAGAAGCCATAAGCACTTCGTAAAATGTGCAAAGACTTAGGCCCTGTTTGGCAAAACAACTAAACAGAATTAGCTTATTCTAGGCAATTTGAACTGAATTAGCTTATTTAAAAAAACAAAATGACTTAAAACAGTGTTCAATCAGCTCTTTTTAAAACCGCTGCAAATAGCAGCATTTTGGATTTTAGCTTATTCTAGACAAAAAGTTAGTCTCGTAATTGTCAAACAGCTAATTTTAACTAATTATTACTCACATAATCAGTTAACAGCTAATAGCTAATTCCCAAACAGGGTCTTAAATACCCTCATTACTTAATACTTCATAAATTACACTACAAATATATCTTATTATCATATTAAGTAGCATGTTCTTTTTGGTAATTTACAAGCACTTTTCACTTTTACACATCCAAACACACTTTAAAAAAAAAGCTCCTTTTCAAACATTCCATCCAAGCACAAAAGTTACCAGCTGCTTTTGGCTTTCACTTCTCCTTCTGCTTTTGGCTTCTGCTTTTCTCAAAAGTCAATCCAAACGGGCCCTAAGAGCCCGTTTGGATTGGCTTCTAGGGAGGTGCTTTTGACTTTTGCTTCTGTCAAAAGCACTTCTAGTAGAAATTAGGTGTTTGTTTTGGCTTTTAAGAAAAAGCAAAAGCACCTCGAAAAGCGAAAAAAGTGCTTATGGGAGAAGCAGCGCAGGGGGTGCTTCTCCCAAAAGCAGAAGCCAAAAGCACCTCGTAAAATGTGTAAGGACTTAAATATCCCCACTACTTAATATAAATTACACTATAAATATATCTTATTATCATATTAAGTAACATGTCCTTTTTGGTAATTACCACACTCTAAAGGCACTTTTCATTTTTATTCATCCAAACATATTTTTTAGAAAAAACCGTTTTTCAAACATTCAATCCAAACACAAAAATTACATGCTTTTGCTTTTGACTTGTGCTTCTGCTTCTACTTTTGGCTTCTGCTTTTTTCAAAAGTCAATCCAAACGGGCCCTAAGTAGGGGCTATTGGATCCCATAGTTTGCATTCACGCGTGATTTTTTCTGTAATTTTTTTTTTTTAAAAAGGGCCAATGTTAAGAAAAAAAAATAAAAGATATAAAATAAATGGAAAATAAAAGAGACAAAAAGGAAAACAAGAAGAAAAAAGTAAGAAGATTTAGACTAAGGGAACCATACGCCGGAAGCATTCGCTGCCAGGTTCCTTAGAACAAAGTTTGGGGGGAAAATGGTGGAGAAATCCTCAATAGAAGCACCGTACTAAGCCAACGCATCTGCCACCTGGTTACCCTTTCTAATTTTGTGTGATTTTGATATTATTTGGTTGATTAAATTTAATAATAGAAAGATTACTCTTTTCTTTTTTCTATTTGTTACGGAACTGCTGTTCAATTCACATTTTAAACCATTACTAACCCAAGTTTGTTGCAAGTAAAAATTTTAAAAGTCAAATATTTAAAAACTATGCGACGATGCGAATCTAACAAAATCCCACTTGGCTATATTTTAACTTATATAATATGATAAAATATTAAGTCAAAATACGTGTATGTGAATAGCATAAGTCTTCCAACTTGGCTATATTTTAACTTATATAACTATAATTTAAAATATTGATCAATAAAATAAAACTTAACTAGCTGGTCTTGGTAACATAGTACTTCCTCTGTTTTTTATTATTCGATACGGATCCACATTGCACGCAGTCTAATATATATTTTAAACTATTAATAACTCAAGTTTGGTACAAGTAAAAATTCAAAATGATCAATATTTAAAAACTACAAGAAGAGACGAATCTAACAAAATCTTAATTAACTATATTTTAATTTGTATAACTATGATAAAAATTACAATCAAAATAATCCAATGAATAGTGACCAAATTTGCAATGTTGCAATTAATTAGAAACGGAGGAATTATAAGAGGGTGTTTGGATAAGATGTAAGAATATGAATCATCTGCTTATTGCGTTTTCAAAATACAAATAATCAATTTAACTGCTAAAAAAAATGCTGCAAACCTGATTCTTTCGATTTTAAAAAAACAATAATCAAATAATCCAGTATTTTATATCCTAATCCAAACACCTTCTAACTCTTCCGACCAAGCTTGTATATTTCGAACAAGAAGTCCAGTTTGGAATAGTCCAGTTTTTATCAATGTTCTGGAAGCTTTGTGGAAATTTGGTTCGTCACAGAACCGTGACCAGAATCCACAACCAGCTCATGATCTCAATAAATTTGGAATACGTTGCCATAAAAAACAATTGTTGAATATTCTGCATTAATTTATTCTTTGGAATAGGTTTTGATGTCCCGTTTTGGGGCTGCCAAGTGTTGAATACTCCAATTTGCCACCATTTCAGCAGCCGCAGCCCTACCGTTTCCAAATCCCCCCTATTTCCATGGTGATTCTTCTTTCTTTTCAGTTATACCTTTGAATTGAGTGTATCAACCAATCGCAATCACGACGATGCCGTGGATCAGGAATTTAATCCAGGTGTCCGCCTCCTTCACCAAGCGATCGGCGGTCCCGAGCCACAACCGGCCGACGTTCGGTCAATTGCTGCGGCATTTCAGCACTGAGGCCGCGGGAATTAGGCACCCGGGATTGGGCCCGACCAAGGGGGACGAGAAACCCAGGGTGGTGGTTCTGGGGACGGGCTGGGCGGGGTGCAGGCTCATCAAGGAAATTGATACTAGCATTTACGATGTAGTGTGCGTATCCCCGAGGAATCACATGGTGTTCACTCCGCTCCTCGCTTCCACCTGCGTCGGCACGCTGGAGTTCCGGTCGGTGGCGGAGCCGATCGCCAGGATTCAGCCGGCGATTTCTCGCGAACCCGGCTCATATTTCTTCTTGGCGAACTGCCATGGGGTTGATTTCGATAATCACCAGGTATTCACCTCCTTTGTGATGATTTCTTCACGATCGTGCGTGTTTGCTCCCCCCTTTCAATTTAATGCGTATTTTTGCATAGATATTTGGTTCATTGTTTTTGTTAGAGACGGAAAATTTTGAAGTATAGGGTAGAAATGGAAATGGCGATATGCACCCGCACCGTAATATTATACATAGATGAAATAATTAATTAATGATTTACATGGATTGTGTTATCATTATCATCATCATCATCATCATCAAAACATTTAAATATAAGGTGGAAATGATGAAAACATAATTCCCAGCACTTGAACTTGCAATAGCTTCAGAGCTCGAAATGATGATGATGATGAAGATGGAATCATGGTTCTATGTGAATTTAGTGCGGGGACTTTTGGGGATTCTGTGGTCTTACTGGTTTGGATGATATACATCCAGGGAATAATGGACCTTCTTTGTTCTAATTTAGGGGTTGCAAATGAGCCGAGTTACTTAACTTCAATCTGTTCCACTTATACAAATGCTTCTTTGGGGCCTCAACAGTGGAATAATGATTTCAATTTGTTTCCCAATGAGAAGTCAAAATGATAATAGTAATTATCAATAATGTAGATCAATTCGAGTTGACTTGTCAAATAGTAATTTGAATGAAACAGAAGTATATATGTAGTTTGTAAGAATGCACATGTTTGGAGTTTGTTGAGATATTGCAACATTGATAAAACATGAACGAAACCAGAAGGCTCTGGAGGGGAAGAATCATTAGGCAACAGGTTGATTAATAAATATATTCCCTTCCCCCTTAAAAGGTTGTGATTATATCTGGCAACTAAAAAAGCATGCAACCACATGAAATTTTCAAATATGACTTTCTCATGGTCAGTGCATGGACTGGAACCCCATTATTTTATTTCGATTTTGATTTTTATGATAATCAATCAGTACGTGAACTTTCAACAGCTTCGAAACTTAAATGTGTTGGATGTCTAAATGGCAAACACGTGCATGCACAAAAACAACATTATTAGGTAAACTTTGTATTTTCTGGGCAAACATAATAAAAAAAAGTGATAATCTTAGCGTTCATCGCTGAATGAAATCAATGAATGGTGTCATAAGATGATGTGATTATAATTACATTATATAATGAAGGTAAAAATTAAATTTTAGTTGTATGAAATGCAACTTATGTTTTCTGACCAGCAAAGCAAAAAAATCATGCTAGGTGAATTGCCAAACTGTCACTGAAGGGGTTGATACTGTTGACCCGTGGAACTTTACTATTTCCTATGACAAGCTAGTAATTGCTTCTGGAGCACAAGCTTCTACGTTTGGTATTGAGGGTGCAAAAAGGCATGCCATCTTTCTTCGTGAAGTTTATCATGCACAGGAGATCAGGAGGAAACTGCTGCTAAATCTGATGTTGTCGGATGTGCCAGGTACGGAAAACATATGATATTAACAAAATTAATTGAATTATGAGTATGGAAAACACTGATAGTAGTTTTTCTGACAGGAGTTTCTGATGAAGAGAAGCGTAGGCTCCTGCACTGTGTAGTTGTTGGAGGAGGACCCACAGGAGTTGAGTTCAGTGGCGAGCTTAGTGACTTTATACAGAAGGATGTTCATCAACGATATGCTCATGTGAAAGATTATATTCACGTAACTTTAGTTGAGGTTAGGCTTTGCAAGAACCATTGCCTCTACATGCGTGGAGTCATTCCTTATAACCTACTTTTACATCTTGGTTTCTGTGATTCTCCCTTTGCAGGCTAATGAGATACTATCATCGTTTGATGACCGTCTCAGAAAATATGCAATTAAGCAATTGACCAAGGTGAGGAGTTCGGCCTTGGGATATGCAATTAGATTTTATCATGAGTTGTCTTGAACTTTGCAACAAAAACTGCACATGCATGCGCACTGAGAAATTTTTTATAACTATGGTCATAACCCATGCTTGAAAGAGTTAGTTATGTGTGCAGATCTGTAGGATACTCGTAGATGCTTGGTATGGTGTCTAGAATGTAAACTCCTTATTCATGTTAATGGGATATAATACAAAAGCTAAAAAGACTTGTAAGAAAGCCATGAATCTCCTTTTTCTTTTTGATTTACTCAACACTTCTATTTCAACTCAAAGAACAGGCTTCATCATGCTTGCTTGCCTGTATTCTTGCCCTAGAAAATTTGTGTGATATATATATATGTATATATAAATAATTTAGAGGCGTCAACATGATTCTGAATGCATTTGATATTGATACATCAGTTTCTCAGTCAGGAGTCCGTCTTGTCCGTGGAATTGTGAAAGATGTTGAGCCTGATAAGATCATTCTTAGCGACGAGACCAATATTCCCTATGGGGTTTTAGTGTGGTCTACAGGAGTTGGTCCCTCTCCATTTGCTCAGTCTCTGGAAGTTCCTAAAGCACCCGGTGGACGGTATGTATAGATTCGACACCCAGAGATTCGCTTCTCTTGCTTTCTGAACACTTGTTTTACCCAAAATTTAGTATTCTTGGATACCAAATGATGAAAATTCTTGTAAACTTTTAAACCTATGTCCTGCTTCTTCAAATTCATTTATCACTTGGATGATGAATCAATCCAATAAGTGATCTATTTTGGGTTTTTAGATTTCTCTACTGAAAGGTGACACGAGTTGGTGTGCCTGCAGGATTGGGATTGATGAATGGCTACGAGTCCCTTCTGTGGAGGATGTGTTTGCAATTGGTGATTGCAGTGGGTTTCTTGAAAGCACGGGAAGGCCTGTTCTTCCAGCCCTGGCCCAGGTATTGATGCTATATACAGTTTATGTCTCTTTAGGACATAAACCAGACATTTGTCCAGCTAAAGTTTCTGTTCTATATTCACTATTTCCTTTTTCTTTTTTTCCTTTTCTTTTTTATGTTTCGTAAATAAAATATATCAGGTAGCGGAACGACAGGGTAAATATTTGGCTCAACTGTTGAACCATGTAGGCAAGGGTGGTGCTGGGCGTGCCAATGCAGCAAAGGACATGAACTTAGGTAAACCATTCGTGTACAGGCATTTGGGGAGCATGGCTACCATCGGGAGGTACAAGGCTCTTGTTGATCTCAGGCAGAGCAAGGTATGAATGAAATCTCCTTATACAACCTGCCGAAATCATCTTGGTCGATAACATCTTTCCATCATCAGGAAGCAAAAGGCCTGTCGCTGGCAGGATTTGTGAGCTGGTTCATTTGGCGCTCAGCGTACCTCACGCGTGTCATCAGCTGGAGAAACAGGTTTTATGTGGCGATCAACTGGTTCACGACTTTAATCTTTGGTCGTGACATAAGCCGGATATAAACAAGAACAGAAGGTGATGCGTACTTGAGAACACCCAAAATCAACAGAGGGCTGAATGTGGGATTATTTTATGATTTTATCCATTATTCTATATTTGAATTATAATTTTATTAGGCACAGCAAGTACAGTATATAATATGAAATACATATAATTATTAATCAATTTCATCATAACTGCAGGGAAGTATTTGTGGGGGCAGTTTACACTTTGAGTCCAGAATGGTTGGCCAAACACAAGAACCCATGATGTAAGATCATTGAATTTTAATTTTCTTTACAATGCTGTATCTCTATTGAAATTTTTGTTTCTTCCAAGAGTTTGAAAAGATTAATGTAGTAAGGTTTCCACTTATTGAGTGTGTGTTGTAGATGTATACACTAGTGTTTGAGAGATCGTCAATAATAATAATAATAATAATAATACAGTTACACTTATGTTGTTTTATATAAATACCATGTATTGAGTGTAGTATACAAGGGGTATGGATGCAGTTGTACAAACTGTGGAATAATTCTGAAAATGAGTTATGGATGAAACAATAAAAATGTGAGTTGAATAATTTGTCGTTTACTCCTTTAGTTAGTTTGCATAACATTGTTATTTAAGTGGAGAATGCTTTTGTTTGAAAATAATTATCATTTGTTGAATAATTAGGGTGTCTGTGATATGAGATGAGAGTCCATCCACATTAATTAATAATTAGTGGCAATATGTTTCAAAATTCTTTGGACCCACTTTAAAGAATACTATTTGTTATCAAGAACTCCAATATTGCCAGGAATCTTAATGTTCTCCTACTCTTCTAGGTCTCGTGCACTATTATTATTATTATTATTATTATTATTATTTATAAATTTATAAATTATAGCTTCGCAATTCATTTGTGTTACTTCTTATCTATTTTTGCACATTTCAAATAAGATTTTATACACAGCGAACACAATAATGAATGTTTCTAATAGTAATTTAAAAGAGCAGTAATGTACTAATTTGAAAAGTGGTAAATCACCAAACTTAACATTACAGTTTATCTTATGTTACACGATGTTGTAATGAGCTTGTCCTTTCTATTATAAAGGGAATATCCATTCTCTAACTCTCTTTGAAATCGATGTTGTTTGATGCGTGATGAATGAAACTAAAACTACAAAACATAAAAGAAAATTAATACGGGTGAAAATTGCTGGTCACCAAACGCAACTACATTCGGTAACTTGCCAACAAAACATAAAAAAAAAATGGACAGTATCAATTTATGCAATAATGATAAGTTTTGCCTTAGGTATAAATTAATTGGACTATTGCAGTTACACACTTCTAGCTTATAGTCGTCTTCCATTCTCATTTATTGATTAGTTTTGTATAGTAGTATTTGTTTGTTTGTCCTCAAATTGAAAATGTTGCCCAATTCCAATTTCCAAATTATTTTTGGCCACGATTAGGTAAAGCGTAATGATCCTAGAGTTGTATCGTTCCACTCATCACCTCCCCCTCCCCCCAAAAAAAAAAATAAAAATAAAAATAAAAATAAAATTAAAAAAATTCCATACCATCTCTCCCCAATATGTAATTAAAAATAGAAAAGAAAAGTTGGATGTAGGTATATCCCATCAATAGGATAATGTCACATGTGAATTTCTTATGGTGACCTCGTCCGAAACAGAGATTGTGAATGATTATTGAAATTTGAAGGCGCGGAGTTGGGAGTAGATTGTGTGTAGGTATCTGTACATGCAGACGTCGTCATATATATGCGCTGTGAGAGTTGTGTGGTTTGATGGATGAAATAATATGTTTTGTGAGATGGGAGAGACGTATGATGAGAGAATATATGATGACAAAAATGTTTTCTATAATGTGCTTTTTGTGTTTTTGTCATTGTTTGTAGGCTGAATTGAATTATTGGAATTTGGAAGCAAAAGCGATGGTGTAGACCTAAAAAAACATAAATAAACCTTGGATCGTGAGATGCGCTGTAATGTACGTATGTTTTTTTTTTTTTTTTTTTTTTTTTTTTTTTTTTTTTTTTTTAGTTCCTTTGACTTCACACTAAAGAGAAAAAAGAAACTGAATAGTTATGGTAATAAATAGACCGATCGACCATCCTGCTATTACAGTGCCTTCTCTTTGAAGGTTGAATTCAATGATTAGAATGATACTACTAGACTAGTATTGAAAAGGGGAGTGATGGCTTTTCTTTTCTTTTTTCCTGAATTATTATGGAGGTTTTTACACAATTATAAATCAGTAAGGTCTTCCAATAAAATTACTAATTAGGTATAAATAGAGAATAGTTACAATAAATAAGAACACATGCATATCAAAAAAGTGGGGAAAAAAAAAAACAAAATTCCCCCCGAAAAAAAGTAGTAGAAAATAAATAAATAAACCAAGTAACCAAGCACGCAACCTACAGTAATACTTAGTTGATCGTCGAAATCTTTCTTATTATTGTGCGAAACAGGAGCATTAATTCCATTTGCTCATATATATTCTTCTATCACGTGTATCTTTATTATTAAATTAATTAAACAATAATCTTAATTCCCATAATTTCTTTTGATTCTCGAAAGTCGAAACTGAACAAAATCAACATTTCTAAAAAAATATAAATAAAATCCCCAAACTTATAATAAGTCTACGTAGTTCCATTACCGTACATTGTTGCTCCTAACGCAAGACCATACCGCGCTCTTTAAACGGCCGTTAAAACCGGTCACGTCGGCCCAACCTCGACATGGCACCCCATATAAGCCTCCAACGGATACTTAACGCCGCCGAAATTCACGTACGCCGGGCAGTTAACGTCCAGGCGGTATTTCGCGGTGACAACCGCCCCGACTCTCCACCGTATGACGCCGTTAATTCTGATGCTGACGAGCACCGCTCCAGCAATCTCTTCCTGATTGAGCTCGGTGGCGAGGTACGGCGCCAGGGGAATGTCGTCGCCGATGAGGTTCGGCGACCAGATGGCGGTCTCCTTGTGTCCCTGGTACATCGACGGGAGTTGCGTGTAGAGGGAAATGCGCTCGCCGTGGTACTCGGCGTGGGTCTGGACGCTGTCGTAGTAGATTCCGATGTCGGAGTTAGGGTTATGGGCGGAGAGGGTGAGGAGGAGGCGGGTGGTGAGGGAGTTGCTGGGCGGGGTGAGGTTGAAGGCGGCGATGGAGACGATTTGGGCGGTGAATTGGGGTTTGGCGGGGCGGAGGATGAGCCAAATGAGGAGGATGGCGAGGAGGACAGTGCCGATCACGGCGAGGATGATGATGAGGGAGCAGCGGAGGAGGGCTTTCCGGCTGTCGTCGTCGCAGTCATTTTCCGACGACATTGTTGTTAGTTGTTGTTGCGGTGGCGCGGAGATGGTAATTGGTATCGGTGGTGAGAGAAGGGGGTGTGCGTGTATGTATTAGGATTGTGTCATCAAATTTATAATGGTTAATGGATGGGGCATAATAGTTGCATATTACAAAATTTTTTATGCTAAAAATTAAGCATAATAAGTATAAATTATAAATGTTACAAATAATAGTAGTATTTTTAAAAGTTATCTGTTATCCGATATTCCATGCATCTCAGCGGGTAAACAATTTGGTTGAAATGAATGCGGGATAGTTTTGTGACAAACCAAGGTAATTATATTCTTTACAGTTTAGAAAATATATAGAAATAATTGCATGCAATCCAATAAATAATTTTAATTAATAATAACTTATATTGTGTATAAATAAAAATTATAAAATTTTATATTTTAAAACTACGTGATTAGATGAATCTGACAAGATGTCATTTGACTATGTTATTATATATATATATATATATATATTAAAAATTTAATCAAAATTACTCACTGAATAATTACTATTGTGCAAATGGATCAAATAAAAAAGAATGGAGGAAGTATATATTATTTGCAAGCACCCTCTAACACATGTACTAAAACTACTAAATTATGTAATTTGACTTTTTAAAACTAGTTATTCGTTAAATTAAGTTCAAAAGTTTATTCTAAAAATCAAAACTTTATATTGGAGGAATTATGCCATAAATTTGTCAGTGAATCACCTACGAAAGGAAAAATGATTTTAATTTTTATTTGGAAATGATTCCAATTGAGTTTAATTTTATAGGGTGGATTAGAGTTATAGTATAACACTGCTAAAAAGAAAGATATCAATTGCTCCTATATTTTACGATTCAAACTAAAATTTATAAATAAAATGATTTAAGATGATGATTGGCAGGCTATTAACATCAAATAAAGGTAGTACTATTATTTTGACCCTATGAATCTTTCCCCTCAATAAATTTAGTTAAACATTGAGAGAGGAATGAGATTTTATACCATGTCTTTTAATACTTCTATTGTGTCCCAGATCTGATATGTAGGTTGTGATAAATTTTCAATTAGTGATTCACATCAAGAATTATAAGTATTTATTTTGGGTATGATTTAATTATAAAAAAGAAATGTGCACACTAGAAATTCACAATCACATGAAAGAATATTTTAGAACAATAATAATAATAGAAAATTTAGGGTTTAGAATCATATCCATAAAAAAAACCTAGGATGGAAGATATGCGTGCTTGCATGCAAAGGCAACAAGATTCAAGAATGAAAAATTAAAGGTGGAATCATTCCATATGAATTTTAACTCTTGGGAAAATGACAATGTAGAATGCCACTCTCCCTCTTCTTGGAATCACTTGCATTCTTTGATTTACCTCCCATACATTGCTACAATATAATTGATTTTTCATTTTCCTCCTAGCTGTTTATTTCGAAAAAGGAAAAAAATAATAATAATAACAATAGAAAAATTGAGGGCTTTTAGAAAACATGATATCGATGCATACCCAAATTGTTATGATCATATGATGGATGTTTTTTTTTTTTTTTTTTGTTTTTTTTTTTTTAAATGTAATTCTATAAAACTAGGAAAAGAATAAAAAGACAAATGGGGGATAGTATAAATAAATAAACTAATTAAATAAATATTGTAGGTTTGCCCGCTTCTTCAGATGCATTCCTACAGTTATGCAACTGCCAACTGAATTCTTTTCTGTCTCACGTGACTCTTTCTCATTCCATTGCAGTCTTTCCACATGTTGATCAAATTTCCTTCAATCTGATATACTCAATTATCCATCTGTTGGATCTTTGTTGATTAAAAAGTGCTTTGATTTTCTGTTGGATCTTTTGTCATACCACACTGTGTTGGTTGTCCATGTATGCAACCATAGTATAAGCAGAAACATAATGGGGGCAAAATCATCTGATTTTGGGTGAGGTGGCAGTCTTTCTGATTGATTGATCGATTGATTTGATGTGTTTTCCTTGGGACAGAAATAGAATGCCAAAAATGTGGTTAGTTTCTCAAAAATCCATATTCTATTTGTTCTTGATGACTTCCACACTGCTGATTATATCAAGGCTTTTAGTGTTGAGATCAAATGGTTGGGTTTCTTCCCTTGATTTGAGATTATTACCAAACCACAAAATGGGAGCACTAAATCATGACAGTTTTGATGGTTCAGCCTATGGGGAACAAATCAACACCAGTTCAAGAACTTGTGAAACTAGTGATCAAATCCTCAAGGTTTACATGTATGATTTGCCCCCACAGTTTCACTTTGCCCTCTTGGGATGGAAGGATGGGACCAAGAAAACTTGGCCCAATATACGGTCTGGCGTCGTCCCTGAGTACCCGGGCGGATTGAATTTGCAGCACAGCGTCGAATATTGGCTTACACTGGATCTCCTGAACTCGGAATTCTGTACAAACTTAAGTGGTCGTGGAGCTGTGAGAGTGCGCGATTATCACAAAGCGGATGTTGTGTTTGTTCCATTCTTCGCTTCAATAAGCTACAATCGATTCTCAAAGGTGAAGTTAGGGAAGCAAAGTGTCGATGAATTGCTGCAAGAGAAGCTCGTTCGCTTCTTGACTGTTCAGGAGGAGTGGAAGCAGTCCGGTGGGAAGGATCATCTAATCGTCGCGCATCATCCGAATAGTCTTCTGTGGTCGCGGATGAAGTTATGGCCTGCAATGTTTGTTCTTGCAGATTTCGGGAGGTATCCTTCTGCTGTTGCCAATGTTGAGAAAGATGTGATCGCGCCCTACGTGCATCTAGCGCAGAAGTATTCAGATGATCGATCAGATTTCAACAGTCGTCCGACTCTGCTCTATTTCCAGGGGGCTATATACCGGAAAGCAGGTGGAACAATCCGGCAAGAGTTATACTACATGCTGCAAAATGAAAAGGACGTGCATTTCACATTTGGAAGCGTAAAAGGCGATGGCATCAACAACGCTTCCCTGGGTATGCAGATGTCGAAATTCTGCCTCAACATTGCCGGTGACACACCTTCATCCAACCGTCTCTTTGATGCCATCGCCAGCCACTGCGTGCCGGTGATAATCAGTGATGACATCGAGCTTCCATATGAAGATGTTCTCGACTATTCTGAGTTCTGTGTGTTTGTTCAAGCCAATGACGCGCTCAAAGAGAATTACCTCATAAATTTGATCAGGAACATCAGTAGAGACGAGTGGACTGTGATGTGGACGAGGCTGAAAGAAGTAGAGCATTTTTTTGAGTACCGGTATCCATCAAGGGAGAACGACGCTGTGCAAATGATATGGCAAGCGATTGCCCGGAAGGTCCCTAGTATTAGAAGGAACGTCAACAAAGGCACTCGATTTCCCTTGTTGGCTGGTACCGGAGAAACAGGGCGGAGGCCTGCAGGCCCCCTGCCAAGGAACTTTTGGTGATGGTGCAACTGGTGAGAAGTTTGTGAGGGCAACCTGTGATTCTGATGCCATGTTTTTTGGCAAACTGTTGTATCCATGAGGATTACAATTTACAGGAAACTGTACATTTTAAAGTTACAGAGAAATTGACATTTTGATGTTCCCTTTATGCTGCTAGGGGCCACAATAGAGAGGATGACTATTAGAACCTCTACAAGTCCATTTTCCTATGCCAATTCAAAGATACAAATTTTGATAAAGGTGATTTCTAAATAATTAAAAATGGATGGAAATATAGTTTAAATACCAAAAATGACTTAATTGGAGCCTTATGCATGCAAAGTGCTCCTTTCAAAAAGATACCCAGCAGCTAACAATGAGCTTTGTACTAGTCCAAAAACAACCACAAATCCCATTTCGACCAAGGATTGATTCGTGTCAATCCACCTGCCAACCTCCCTTCTTCACAAACTTGGGATCAAGTAGAGTGAAGTTTGATTGATTATATGCCCAAGATGCTTATACTTGTAATCCAACCCATCGACTCATTAGGGCTTTATAGAATAGGAATCACAATTGTTCTTATAGAGACATGATAATTATACACGTCAGTATAAACATTTAAAAAAAAAAAAAAAAAAAAAACTCACAAAACAAGAATTTTAACCTTCCTACGGTTTCCATCAAATTAATGTCCCTAAAAGTTAGCGCTACCGCATGCCATCTAGTAGTAGAACATGGACTAAAATTACATATGGAGGTCAAATATATGCAACTTGTCGAATAATGTGATCATAAACAAAGGTTGCCGTCTAGCACCAGACTGTAACACACACAGTAGTAGTCATGTAATTCATGTGTTGTTCTATTTAAAAGCGTTTACCAGATTTGGTGGGAACCATCCAATAGTCCAGTAAAAAGTAGAATAATATTGGGAAAAATGATAATTAGTAATGCAGGAGCAGGACATCTAAAACACTTTCATTTCTGAGAAGTTACCTCACTACAGCATTGAAAAGGATAACATTCTGCTAGAAAAACAATTCATATTTTACATTCCATCTTAATAATTTCCTGTAAAGCGGGCGAGGGAAAAAAAAAAAAAAGAATTGCTCTAATAAAATAAGCAAAATTTTCATAGCATGCTCATATAATCATATAATTGTGTATAAATTAATGAACATCAAGTTGATACTATTCTTGCCACAGCGTCAATTGTAACCAAAGAAAAGAAAATGGAAAGTTGATACAACACAATTGTCTTATTGGGAAAAATCAACGTCGTTTCTAGACACTGTTCTAGGTTAGTATTTCTAAGGGAAAGTAGTGAAATGAGAAAAATGCTAGTACTCATATTTTTGTGAATCAACTAACACAAAATACAGTGGAAGTTCCCAAAACAACAAGCAACAAAACACGAATAAGCTGAGTTCTATACCAAGTTCAATGTCTAGCATTATCTTCCTCGAGCATAAGGGAAAGGACAGTGACTTGTTAAAGGAAATACATTATGAAAGAGGACATGCACACTTTAAGATCCAAAAAGTAAAACATCGAAATTCTTCTGCCAAGGTTTCGATCCATGTTTTATTTTACAGCATGTCTAGGCGTATTTTGACTAGGACATAGAGGCTTCACTGCTTACAAGTTAGATTGAAAGATGGAACAAGAACTATTGGACAGATCAAACTAATTTTGAATGATTTGTGCTTCCCCATTAAAAAAAGGTAGTGGACCAGTTAACTTCCCTATGGATTTTCAAAATAAAAAGTTGTGAGAGTTAAAGCAATAATATCCCAGGAAAAGGGAATTTTTGTCGATACATATTGATCTTAGTTCTTAATTTCCTACTTCATCCGCAAGCTGGACGTTCCTTTATCACTCCCAAACAGCCACGTGCTTAAATTACTGAATGAAGCAAGGACCATTTCCAGGTACACAAACATCATTTCCAAGTGATCCATCCCTAGCATTACTTCTCTTAACGAATGGACACGTGGCCGTACATCAAGGGACATAGCGAGATCTTTACAAGTCAAATTCTTTCTAGATGCACTTTATGGTGTCTAATTCATTCATATTCATTTTCATCAGACATGCATTTCATGACCAACCGTTTATGCATACTACCATAGACAGAATAAACTAACAAAACTAAATTTACCGTTGAGGCAAAAACAACTTCACTTATCACAAATTAAGCAAAAACAATCACCAAAGCAAAAATCTTTGAGCAGCAATTTCAATCAACCAGCAATTAAACTATCGAGAACACAGAAAAAATCTTCCTGTACACTAAAAACCACATTGACTGTATACCAAAAAGTGCATCATTCATCCTTATCAAATTGGAGAAAACCAAAATCTGATAAAATCCTATAAAAATCCTGCCAAATAGGTATAAAAAATAAGTGATTAATTCACCTCAAATCCCCACACGGCACTGCTTTGGACCTCCTATCAACGTCCCCGACGTCCCATTTATCGGAATTCCAGCAATCAAATCTCCACAAAGGACCTTCACAAACCTCGTCCTAGCCCTCCATGCCCTTGTCTCAAAACTAACATATGCACCCATCCTCAAATTGAGGTTCACATTGCCCTTCTTTTCCCTCTCATCGTTTATCCCTCTGACCACGTGATTATCCACGAAGCTCCCGGCGGCGGCGAATCTCGCCGTCAAGGAAGTCTCATTCCTCGTGTCCTGGTAGAACGGAGCCACCGTAGTCCGCGCAAGCTCGCCATCCCGGTAAAAGAGCAGCGCGCTCATCTCGTCGAAATCAAGCGACATTTTCTTGTTAGGGTTTCGCGCAGTGAGGCCGATTTGGGAAGTAAACGAGACCAGCGAACCGTTCTCAATGGTGAAATTGGATAGGGTTAACGAGTCGACTCGGAACTCAGGGGCCTGTGGGCGGAGCACCAGCCAGACGATGAAAGTAACTGTTCCGAAGATGACGATAACCGCGATGGTGAAGGCGAAGATGCGGCGGAGGCAGGTTGCCCGGCGGATGGCGTCGGGATCCTGCTGGTAATACTGGGGATGGTAATTATTGCGATAGTAATTGTTGTAGTAGCCATTGGGCTGCGCCGGAGGGGGAGCGGCATAAGCGTAGGCACTACCGGTAGCGGTAGCGGGCGGCGGCGGATTCACGGGATAGCCGTTGGCGGGGGGGTTTGGAGCGGGGTAACCGGTGACGGGGCAATTGCGATCCTCCATTGGAATATCCGGCGGAAATCTAGGAGGGGTGTGGAGACGGGGAGGATTGGGGAATTGGGAAGAGGGATTGGATCCGATTGGATTGAAGAAATTGGGGGAAAATGGGGAGAATGGTGGTGAATAGAAGAGAATCTGGGCAGAAATGGAGGAGTGAGGAGTAACTGCGGTAGGAATATTGGCAGCGTTTTCTTGGTATGATTGTTTGAATCTTTCCTACTCGGTTTATTAGCTGTTAAGAAATCAAATCCCAATTCCCAATGGACATATGCTCCTCTCGTGTAATAGTAAGATGGGAGTTTGTACTTTGTAGGATGACACTATACTTTAAAACTTCATGATTTTGTCACTCAATTTTGGATAATTATTCTATATTAGGATATTCTACGAATTAATTAGTTTTTTTTTTTTAATTTTTTTTAATGAGAACTAACCTAAAATTTAATAGAAAATTGGAGGTTCGATCCCACCCACCGCCCCATATCCCTTTCTTTTATTTTCGAATTTATGTGGCTTGACTCACCTCACTCATTTTCCAACTTTCCATAGCTCCTCCAAAAAAATACTAATAATTAATTTTTCATATTTATCTACGCACGTGCGTCTCTTATTAAAAAAAATAATAGAACATTTCCAACCATTCACAGCAAAACCAGACATATTTTATAGATATTTGTTCTAAAATAAATTGGGTTCGGCCCTTCATTTTTTCCAAAAAAATAAAATATATTTTATAATAGTAAATATCAAATCAAATTATAATTAATCTCCAAAAAATTATATTTTTTTTAGGTGAATACCAGGATATCCTCAAGTATCATTGGACCCAAGACTAATCCATCGATGATCGAGTGGGCATTGAAGAATTGCCTCTCCTAAAACAGAATTCTGCATATACAAAGGCTCGCCAAAAAATTACATTTATAAACTCAAACACAAAAAATATTCTCTATATATATTTTTTATTGTACAACCTTTTATATCTTTTAAATTATATTTATAAATTATACATTATTCCCTATAAATTTGAATATATAATTTTATGTAAAATATGCATTATTTTTTTATTTTTAAGTAAATAATTGCACTTATTGATTCTCCATATTTTAATAATATAGGAAGATATGATTTATTTTACTATTAACTTAATTTATGATCTGCATCGTTACTTTGTTGTTTATACTTTATTGGAAAAAATGCCAAATACATCCGTTTTCTTTTTAAAAAAGTCAAATTGGTCATTTTTTAATTTTATTGCCGATTTAGTCCGCTACATATGCTAATTATATCCATTTTAGTCCAAAAATGACTAATCCTTCCTAGGTCGCTGACGTGATATTGATTTATTTTGGTCCTTTTCATTCTTAAAGGCGATTCAAGATTAAACACAAGGAGACAAAAGGCATGTGACTGTCCTTTTCATTCTTCGGCCCTCAATTTTGAGCCAAACGTTCCCATTATCGTTTCTTTGTTGCCGGAATTTGAATATGCGCCGCGGGATTAGGGTTCGAATTGGGGTGCTGCGATATGGGAGGTTATTGAAATGAAGGGCTTCGAATTGGGGTGATTGAAAAGAAGGGCTTCGAATTTGGGTGTTGCGATATGGGAGGTGATTGAAATTAGAGTCGGGTCGGTTTGCACACTTATTTGGCAAACACGTTGGAGTGACAACAATTCAAAACAGATCCAGGGTGTATGGTTTAGAATAAATCATTGCCACGTCAGCGTCCTAGGAAGGATTAGTGATTTTTGGACTAAAGTGGATATAATTAGCATAGGTAGCGGACTAAATCGGCAATAAAATTAAAAAAAGTACCGATTTGGCTTTTTTGAAAAGAAAACGGATGTATTTGGCATTTTTTCCATACTTTATTCATAATAGTATGTTTGTTCTTCTAGGATTTACTATGTGTCCAGAGAAAAAAGGAGGGAAAAAAGTTTATAAGTATATTTTAATACGAGAATATGTTTGTTTTTTTTTAAATAATTGCTAAGATTATACCACAAGTTTAAAGTGTTTACTTATGTTTATGTTTTCAAAAATATGTTATAAAATTAAAAAATAAGATTCTTAAAAAAAAAAACTAAACTTTTAATGTAATCACTAATCAGGTATAAAATGAATTTAATAACAAAACGGTATGAATTATAAAAATTATTAATGTAATAAAAAATTAAACAAATATTAATTATTAAAAAAAAAAAACTTATAGCCCAAGGCCCCAAGCCCAACAGTAATGATTTTTATTCCTCTTCCTGTTGTTTTCGTCTTTCTGCTGTCTTCCTGCATCCGTCTGTTGTATTCGTTCGGCATCTTCTCTGGTTCATCGTCCTTTTTGCTGCAACAACAATTCTTCAATTAACGTCGGAAGAGTAACAATAAAATCTCCACAGACCACGTGCTATATCATCCATCCCCTACCACGGTCTCAATAATACCAACAGACGTGCTCATTGCCTAATTGAGGCCGATTTGTGAAGTAAGCGAGACAAGCGAATCGTTGTCGTGACTCGTTAATGTTGAATTTGTATAGGGTTATCGAGTCAACTCGGAACTCGGACGCGGCACCGCCGTCGTACTACAGTTGATGGAATAGAAGCAACCGCGCTAAACCAGTGAAGAGGATGATGTGTCAGAAGATGAGGCGGCCGGTAATTATCTTTATTGCGATACTAATTTTTGTGGTAGCCTAAGCCAAATAGCCAATGCCATTTTTTTGGGAGCAAGGGACTAAATGTCCAAATCCATTCATTTCAACCTCTCACATAACCCCCTTTTTTTTTATAAAAAGAAATACACAATGACAATGCGATGAATATAAGATATAGCAATTAGCAACCAAACTAATTAAGTTATACAAAAACAAATCTAAGTACAAAAAAAAAAAAACCAAAATGTTCCTTTTCACAATAGATCATAGTATATATATGTGAAACATACTACACAACACTTCGTATACAAGCTCTCTCACATAACAATACTTCTGTTGCCAGACTCTTTGGGCTTCCCATCCCTACAATGGACAACAAGCATTTCATTATACATTCGAAACACATGGAGTATTGTGGATGTTTGGAGCAAGCGAATCCAACAGCAGATAGTGGATTCGAAGAGCAAATTGACTGACAGTTCTCTTTCTGAATTCGCTATCAACTAACGGATCCACTAACTCTCAAACATCCTATTATCTATCTATTACAAGGGAAAGCCAGTCTCGCCTTACATTACCTTAGATTTCTCAGCGCGCGTCAGCCGAAGTGAACGAATCTGCGAATCCTGATGGCTTAGCCGGAATGCTGCCTTTGCTGTCCTGACTGGCCGCCCCACTCACATTCCGGCTATCCGCTTCTTCCTGCCACCCCTTCAGCATTTGGGGCAGGGGCAACGTGAGGTCGATGCCACAGAATTCCTCCGTCTCCTCACACGGTTTCCATTTTTCGACCAGTTGGGCCAGCACGTTCACCGCATGTCCCATCTCAGGGCGGTGACTTGGGTCGCGAGCAGTGCAGTGGCCGGCCAGAGCAGCTATAGTCTGAATGGTTTCGTAATTGTCTTCTTTTGCATCGAGCGCAGGGTCGATGGCTGCAATCAGCAACTCATCGTTGGACTTAATCTGCCAGAACCACTCGGCCAGGTATCGGTTTTCCTCAGGTCGTTGCTCGTCGAGTGCCACTAATCCGGTTAGAAGCTCCATCAGCACAACTCCAAAGCTGAATACATCCACCTTAGTCGTAATTTTTCCTGTCACTGAAAAAATCATACAATATGTTACATTACATTTAAATGTGGTAATATTTTTTTTTATTTTTATTACTATTATTTTTTTTAATTGTGGATTGACTCTTATCTTTACCAGCATATTCGGGTGCAAGGTATCCGAATGTTCCAGCCAAACGAGTTGCGACGGATCTCTCGCGATCCGGAGCCAACTTCACCAATCCAAAATCGGAAACTTTGGCGCGAAAATCGTCGTCCAGAAGAATGTTGGCGGATTTCAAATCACGGTGGATAAAGCTATGCTGCGCCAAGGAATGAAGATACTCAACTCCTCTAGCAACATCAAGCGCGATATTTAGCCTCCTGGCCCACGACAGAGGTTCTAACCCATGGCTACTCCGGTGGAAAAGATGTCGACTCAGAGCGCCCTGAGGCATGTATTCGTAAACCAAAAGCCGCTCACTGCCTTCGGCTGCATACCCCAAAAGGGACACGAGGTTACGGTGGCGGACTTTGGAAAGGACGGCGATTTCGGATTGGAATTCGTCCAACGCCTTGTTGCTTATAGCGCCAACCACCATTCTCTTAACGGCTAGCTTCGTCCCGTCTTGGAGCTCGCCCTTGTATACGACCCCGAAACCTCCTCGTCCGAGCTCGTTTTCTTGGGCGAAGTTGTTGGTCACTTTCCGGAGGAGCTGAAGAGAAATTAGCAGGTTTCCGGATTCGAATACATGAACCGTCCCCGACCCCGACGGAATGCTGGTGGTGGTTTGACTCGCGGGATAGCTACCGTTCGTTGCTGCTGATATCTTTGTCATGTTGCAGTGATCAGATGAATTTTTAGGATGGACCACCACCATACTAGACGGAGGCAATTTTGTCCTCGCCCTCATCCGGACACAGTACAAAGCCAATAAAAGCGCCAGAAGCGTGAAAATGGCAGAACCACCGGCGGCAGCCGCTATAAATAAAGCTCTAGACTTTTTCGAATCAGGGGAATCGGGACGCTTGGTTGCAACATAGGGCGACTTATGGTAAATCGGCGTATCATCAGCTGAGGGCGGAAATTTAGTGCGGCCACCGGACGGAGGAACCCTAGATGGCGACCCAACAGGGCCACCGCCGCCCGGAGAACGCACCAGGGGAGGCGCAGCCACCGGCGATGGAGATTGTTTCGGACCTTCAATCTGAAACTTCTTATTCCCATCCGTGACTACCTTAACACCATCACGAAACCTCGGCAATGGCGGCTCCAAATCATTCCCACTTAAATTCAACAACCTCAACGATTTCAGCTGAGTTAGATTGGCAGGAACCGCACCGTGTAAATTGTTTCCCTCCAAATGAACCTCCACAAGCGAAGGCAAATCCACAAGCGACGCGCTGAGCGTTCCATTCAGCGCAATTCTCTGCAAATTCAAGACGGTAACTTCGCCCCGGCCGTTGCAGGTGATCCCCCACCACGGCCCTCCGCAGGGGTCATTCCCAGTCCAGTCGGAAGCAAGCCTCTCCGGATAATCCAATCCCCGAAGAAATTCTAAAAGTGCGGTCACTTGAGGCGCGCATTCCTCGCCGGCCTCGGATTGGCAAAAGGAGTTTGATTCATATGTAACATTTGCAGACTTAAACTCGGGAATTGGGCCCATCAACATGTTATTGTTCAAATCCAATAGCTTGAGATCCATATCAGCTAGGGCCGACGGAATTACACCGACCAGACGGTTTCCGTTGAGGTTGAGCTCCCTTAACGACGATAAACGCCCGATGCCGTCTGGGATCGGTCCCGTAAAGGCGTTCCCGTGAAGCCATAGCTGAGTTAACCCGACCATGTCCGCGACCGCATCGATCGGACCGGTCATCCCACCGCCGTCCTGATCGTTTAACCAAAGAGTCTGCAACATGGAGCCGCGAAACGACGCCGGGATCCCCCCGGTGAGCCGGTTGTACGCTAAATGCAGCAGGCCGAGCGATGGAAGCTTCCCGAAGAAATCGGGCAGCGCGCCGACGACATTGCAACCGGAGCAGGAGAAATTCACCAGCTGAGCACATTCAGACAAATCGCTAGGCAATTCCCATCCCGTTGTCGCGTTAAATGGGTTGGCGTCCAATGCCAGGACACGAATGTTGGTAAGTCCGACGAAGAAATCCGCCGGGATCGTGCGGAATTGGTTGAAATCGAGGTAGGCGAATTCGAGATTGGACAATCCCCTAAACGTCGGCAAATCCCCACTGAATTTGTTCTTCTGTAGCCCTAAATTCTCCAATTTCTCCAAACGATTCATGTCCGGAGGAAGTGGGCCCTTTAGGCCCAACCCCTGGACCTGAATCTGGGTCACCCTGCCGTCGCCGGAGCAGAAAACGTGGGGCCACGCCGGAGGGCCACAGGGGTCGCCGCCACCGGGGGGCCATTTCAGGAGCTCTGGATTGTCCAAACCCTCGGCGAAACTGATCAGGATTTTAGCATCATTCGGGTCGGTTTCGCCATTGACGACGACGCAGCAGAGCAACAAGAAGACGATGAAGAACTTCCCTGAATTTAAAGATCGGATTTTTTTTTCTTCTATTTGCAATCAAAACAAGAATTGAACAAAAACACAAAAAAACAGAGAGTAGCAAAAACTGCAGACTAACCTTGAGGGGGCATTTGGGGGAAAGAATTACCGAATTAGGGTTTGGCAATGGGATTGAATGATGAAGAGAAGTACAAGTACAGCGCCATTGATGGGAGCAGACAAGGTTTGGTTTCTTGGTTGCTCTCGCCTTCTCTCTCTCTCTCTCTGTGTGTAATTGTTGCAGTTGTAAGTGTTACAAGTGAAAGGTGTCGGTTTTGTTTGAATGCAAGAAGTATTTGATATCATGTCATATCGTTGTCCATTGATTGTGGGGAGAAATGGATTTTTGATTTTTCCACGAATGATTCGCCCAATTCATAACTTCATTTTTTTTTTTTCCGTTTTGTATTTTATTTATTGATATAAAAATTATGGCGTGGGGATAGTGTAATAGCGACACGCGTGGCGGATTCAGAAATGAATCATCATCATGTCTATGGAACTGTATTGCGTAATGCCACTCTTGTACAGTTCTACTACAGTTTTCGGTTTTTTGTCTTTTTCTTTTTCATAGAATTCCATGATATTTTCAAAGGATTAGTGTTAAATTTCTAAACGGTTCGACAATATCCAGCAAAATAATGATAAGAAAAAAGAAAGTTGCATGCTTGATAAGAAAAAAATTCATATTTCTTATTTTCTTGAAGAAGTAATAGTATGTATTTGTGTTAATTAAATGATTTAATTAAGATCATCAAAAAGAGTAGTGGCTTAAGCACGGAAGCAAAGCAATGAATTTTTATTCCCGTGTAGTATTAATTTGTCAATTGCACTTTATCTTTTATAATGCATGCTTAACTGATGATAAAGGTTCTTTTTTTTTTTTTCCTTTCAATACAATATGATTTTTATCAATTAAATAAAGATTAACCATAGAAAACAAATAGTTGGCTTAATATAAATCTGATTTAAATAAAATTTTTACATTTAAACCTCAAAACTATATAATCAACAACAACCAAAAAAAAAACACAAATCTATTTGCCTTCATATAAATAAAATTCACAAGGGTTCAGTGCATTATTACACATCTGTATAAACAACCCATAACATGTATCACCTTCCTAGTCCAAACTCTAAAGCACATTTTACTCTGAAATACTTACAATTCAGTGAAGCAAAAGTTACAGGGTGAAATACATGTTCTTTACTCTTTAAAACAAGTGTTTAAATATAAGAAAAAGTGGAATTTAAGGTCCAAATGTGGCATCCAACATATATAATTAAGACAGCATGCATGACTTGTAATAAGGGTAGGGGAGGGTCCTTCCATTTAGCTTCATTATTATACCCTTCCTATTTCACATTATTTCATCTACGAGTTTATTATACTATTAATTATATGCACACGCCATAAACACATCCAAGAGAGTTGCAATTCAAATTCTTGCTTATGGGGATTTTTAATGTAGGATATATATATATAGGTTACTTGCGAGCTGTAAACTTGTTAAAAAAATATTGTAAATTTATCATTTTAATATATATTAGTAATTAGTAATTCATTAAGCATGCCTAAAACTTGGGAGTATACTGTGAGGCATAGAAGATAATTAAGGCCTACAAGAAGCTTCTTTTTATGCAGCTAGAATTAATTGCTTCATAAAAAGAAATACATATTCAACAATTTGATTATAGAACTAAATACTCAATTACATAGTTTTTGCAATGTAAGTATCACTTAAATATAACAATGCATTTAAATACTTTTGTTTGAAAATGAATGAACGGCATTTAGTTGATTTTGGATCAATTTAAATCCAAAACTAATGTTTTTTTTTTTTTTTTTTTTTTTTTGTGATCAATATATCTTGCTAGGGTTTCGATTTTGTGGAATGAACTTTGTAAAACTGGGATTGAAAGGTGAAGCAAGAAGAGAAGAGAAGAGGTGATGTGGGGGCAGTGTCCCATTAATAACTTTCCAACTGTTTTTTGTAGCCATTATTATGCATGTAAACAAAACATGTGAATGTCTAGTGTTCAACATCCATGTTCATGCCTTGATCATAAGGTTAGACATGTGAAAGTCTTGAAATGTATATGCCTTGATTATGAGGTTAGTAAATAGTGAGAGGATAAAAAAGTTTATAAATAGCCTATGTAATGTATTGAGAAGTTAGAAAAATTTTATGCAAGCTTAATACTTGTTTCATTTCATAGCCATAATTATTACACTTTATCCATTTTATTATCCCACCTTTAAACTTCCTTTCTTTCACCATTTAATCCCAATTTCCATTACAATACTTCCACTATAAACACAAGCTAATAAGCCATATACCATTTTATTGTACACATACATAAATAAAGATAGTTATTTCTATAACACGTTATCAGCACGAGGAGACTCTGTTCAGATTATCATTTGAGGTATAATCTCTTATTTCTAAACTTTCAATAAGATTATGGCTAACCTTGCAAAGCAGGAATTTGCTCCTTTAACCGTTGAAGGAAGCAATTATATGTCCTGGGCCCGAGATGTAAAAATGCATCTTACTTCAATGGGTCTGGAAGATACTATTTCTGAAGGCAAAAATCCCAGCCATCAAAATCAGGCAAAAGCCATGATTTTCTTGTGCCATCATATCGAAGAGGCACTTAAAATGGAGTACGTGACTGTGGAATCCCCACTGGCATTGTGGGAAAAGCTGAAAGAAAGATATGATAATCTTAAAAAGACGGTGCTTCCAAAAGCCCTTGATGACTGGACAAACCTGAGACTTCAGGACTTCAAAACAGTCCGGGAATATAATTCCGCTGTGTTCAAAATTACGGCCCAATTGCAATTATGTGGGCAAAAGATATCTGAAGCAGAAATGCTTGAAAAAACGTATTCTACGTTTCATGCTAAAAACACAGTATTGAGTGAGACATACCGTCAAAAAGGTTTTCAGAGATATTCTGATCTTATCACCTGCTTATTATTGGCTGAACAAAACAGCCTATTGTTGTTGAGAAATCATGAATCTAGGCCCGCAGGTGCAAAACCGTTCCCTGAGGTGAACGCGGCTCAATCATCGAAATATGTGCGTGATCGTGGGCACTTTAAAAATCAAAATGATGATCGTGGCCAAAATCGGTATCACAATCGAGGCAGAGGTAAATCATCTCGTCAAAATAATTATCGAAATAAGCCTCGATTTGAGCAAAATCGCAGATATGATACCAGAAGGCCTTACAAACCACAACAAAGAAATTATGCAAGAAAGCATAAACAAAATGATGAAATTTGTGATCGTTGTGGAATTAAAGGCCATGTGGCTCAAACATGCCACACAGCTAAACACTTAGCTGAACTGTATCAGGCCTCGAAACGAAAAGAAAGATCAGGTGTTGAAGCACACCATAATGCCCACGATGATACTTATGATGATATATTAAATGATAATATCACGCACCTGGAAGCTGATGATTTTATTGAGCCAGATACTGTTACTAAATAATATATTATATAGCTATATATATATATATTTTACTTGTCTTTTATAATTCCTGTTTAATATAAATAATGATATCTTATACTTCCCTTTTATTATCCATGTATAATATAAATATGCTTTTGCATTAATAATATTTATATTGCTGATGTTTAATAACATTCTTATATTCTTGTAAAGAAATGGATGCTGGAAATTCAAAAGTCGGAGATGATATCTGCCTCATTGACAGTGCAACAACGCATAGCATTTTGAAAAGCAAAAGCTATTTCTCCAATTTAAAATTGGAAAAGACCGCAGTGAAAACTATAAGCGGTAATGCAAAATGCATTGAAGGCTCCGGTAGAGCTGTTATATTTCTCCCTGAAGGGACAAAAATGGCAATTGAAAATGCCTTGTTCTCACGCAAAGCTCGAAGAAATTTACTGAGCTTCAATGATATTCGAAAAAATGGATATCACATTGAAACTTCAAAAGAGGCAGATCACGAGTATCTTTTGATAACTCGAATTGAAAATGGCAAAAAATTTGTGAATGAAAAATTGCCATGTTACTCCTCTGGCTTATACTATACAAAAATATGTGCCGCAGAAATACATAACCTAGTAGGCTTGAAAGCTACTAGTGAATTTATTACCTGGCACGATAGACTTGGGCATCCTGGCAGTGTAATGCTGAGGCGAATTATTGAAAATTCAAATGGCCATACATTGAAAAGGCAAATGATATTGAACCCAAATGAGTTCAATTGTGCAGCCTGTTCACAAGGGAAATTGATAACCAGACCATCTCCAGTAAAAGTGGGAATTGAATCCCCTACATTCCTAGAAAGAATTCAAGGCGATATATGTGGACCTATTGATCCACCGTGTGGACCTTTCAAGTACCTTATGGTATTAATTGATGCGTCATCACGCTGGTCACACGTTTGTTTATTATCAACTCGCAATTTGGCATTCGCAAGATTACTTGCACAAATTATAAAATTGCGAGCACAGTTTCCAGATCATCCGATAAAGAAAATACGCCTTGATAATGCTGGAGAATATACATCACATGCATTTGATGATTTCTGCATGTCGATTGGAATTACTGTTGAACATCCTGTGCCTCATGTGCACACGCAAAATGGTCTGGCAGAATCATTTATTAAGCGATTGCAATTAATTGCAAGACCCTTGTTAATGAAATCAAAACTCCCTGTTTCTGCTTGGGGACATGCTATATTGCATGCAGCCGCACTTGTGAAAATAAGGCCAACAAGCTATCATAGCTACTCCCCTACACAAATTGTGTTTGGAAAGGAGCCCAATATATCCCATTTGCGAATTTTTGGGTGTGCGGTTTATGTACCGATTGCGCCACCACAACGCACAAAAATGGGACCTCAAAGAAGGTTGGGCATATATGTCGGGTATGAATCACCCTCGATTATTAAATATCTTGAGCCAAAAACGGGTGATTTATTTACTGCAAGATTTGCAGACTGTCATTTTGATGAAACTCAATTCCCGACATTAGGGGGAGGAAATGATCAACTGAAAAAGGAAATATCTTGGCAAAGTCCATTTGATTTCCTTGATCCTCGTACAAGGCAATGCGAACTTGAAGTTCAAAGAATTGTGCATTTGCAGGGAATTGCAAATCAATTACCCGATGCTTTTAATGATGCTGCTAAAGTCACAAAATCATATATAAATGATGCAGCAAATGCACCAGCCAATATAAATGTCCCAGAAGGGCAAATTCCAAGTGCAAATGAACCTACTGCACGCCTGAAGCGTGGTAGGCCTTTGGGTTCCAAGGATAAAAATCCACGAAAGAAGAAAATTATCCATATGGGTGATAAATCAATCACAGATGATACTCCCGAAGGAGAAATTGATTCAACCCCCGAAAAGGTTGAACCTGAAAATATTCACCCAGAAGAAAATGAAGTTATTGAAACTTCTTTCAATTATATCAATACTGGGAAATGTTGGAACCGAAAAGAAACAAACGTTGATAATGCCTTTGCATATAACGTTGCACTCGATGTAATGGAAAATAACGAGGATCCTGAACCAAGATCAGTTGAAGAATGTCGGAAAAGAAATGATTGGCCAAAATGGAAAGATGCGATTCAGTCTGAACTAGATTCACTGAATAAACGAAAAGTATTCGGCCCTATTGTCCAAACACCAAAAAATGTGAAGCCTGTTGGCTACAGATGGGTGTTTGTGAGAAAAAGAAATGAAAATAATGAAATTGCCAAATATAAGGCAAGGCTTGTAGCCCAAGGTTTTTCACAACGACCGGGAATTGATTTTGAGGAAACATATTCCCCAGTTATGGATGGAATAACATTCAGGTATCTAATGAGTCTAGCAGTACGAGAAAATCTCGAAATGAGGCTGATGGATGTTGTTACTGCATATTTATATGGCTCATTGGAAAATGATATTTATATGAAAATACCTGAAGGGTTTAAATTACCTGAGTCTTGCAACTCAAAACCCAGAGAAAATTATTCCATCAAATTGCAAAAATCGTTGTATGGGCTCAAGCAATCTGGCCGAATGTGGTACAACCGCCTCAGTGAAAGTTTGATAAAGGAATGCTATACAAATGACCCGATCAGCCCTTGTGTATTTATAAAGAAAAATGGGTCAGAATTTGTGATCGTCGCAGTCTATGTTGACGATTTAAATATAATTGGAACTCCTGAAGAGTTGAAAAAGGCGGTCGAATATCTGAAAAAGGAGTTTGAAATCAAAGATTTCGGGAAAACGAAATTTTGCCTTGGCCTACAAATTGAGCATTTGGAAATGGGCATATTTGTTCATCAATCAGCTTATACCCAAAAGGTATTAAAGCAATTTCGAATGGATTATGCTCATCCGCTAAATAATCCAATGGTCGTTCGGACACTTGATCCTGCAAAGGATCCATTTAGGCCAAAAGAAGATAATGAAGAGCAACTTGGCCCAGAAATCCCATATTTAAGCGCAATTGGTGCGTTAATGTATCTTGCAAACAGCACGCGACCTGATATCGCGTTTGCAGTCAATCTACTCGCAAGATTCAGCTCTTGCCCTACTCAACGACATTGGAAAGGCATAAAGCATGTTTTTCGCTATCTCCAAGGAACAATTGATCTTGGGTTATTTTACCCAAAAGACTCTCGACATGAGTTAATTGGCTATGCCGATGCCGGTTATTTATCAGATCCACACAAAGCCAAATCTCAAACAGGCTATATCTTCACGTGTGGTGGAACTGCTATCTCTTGGAGGTCAATGAAGCAGACTCTAACTGCTACTTCTTCTAATCATGCCGAAATATTAGCAATCCATGAAGCAAGTCGAGAATGTGTTTGGTTGAGGTCAATGACTCAACATATATTGAAGAGTTGTGGTTTAATCATTGAACCACAAATGCCCCCAACAATTTTATTTGAAGATAATTCGGCTTGTGTAGCCCAGTTGAAAGGGGGTTATATCAAAGGAGATAGAACGAAGCATATTTCACCAAAATTCTTCTACACTCATGATCTTCAAAAGAATGGTGAAGTCGATGTGCAACAAATTCGATCAGAAAATAATTTAGCGGATCTATTTACCAAGGCATTGCCGACTACAACATTCGAGAAGCTCGTGAAGAAAATTGGAATGCGGCGGCTTCGAGATTTAAAATGATGTCCAAATCAGGGGGAGCATCTGATACAAGAATACTGTACTCTTTTTCCTTCACTTGGATTTTTTCCCACTGGGTTTTTTCCAAGTAAGGTTTTAACGAGGCATATTCTTCGTATTGACGACATTCAAGGGGGAGTATTATGCATGTAAACAAAACATGTGAATGTCTAGTGTTCAACATCCATGTTCATGCCTTGATCATAAGGTTAGACATGTGAAAGTCTTGAAATGTATATGCCTTGATTATGAGGTTAGTAAATAGTGAGAGGATAAAAAAGTTTATAAATAGCCTATGTAATGTATTGAGAAGTTAGAAAAATTTTATGCAAGCTTAATACTTGTTTCATTTCATAGCCATAATTATTACACTTTATCCATTTTATTATCCCACCTTTAAACTTCCTTTCTTTCACCATTTAATCCCAATTTCCATTACAATACTTCCACTATAAACACAAGCTAATAAGCCATATACCATTTTATTGTACACATACATAAATAAAGATAGTTATTTCTATAACAGCCATATCATTATTGTGGGTACACTTTTTTCAGCTTCTTGTAATGTAATAATATTACAAGTCACTCACGGGACATTCATGTCATTCTCCCCCTTTTCCTTCCCTTCCTACTACTATTATTATTATTTTTTTCATTTTAATGATACATACATACTTGATATGCCCATATATTGGATGCATACTTTTGTTTTCACCCTTATTTCAACCCTTTCTTTTATGATTCCAACTAAGTTATTGTTGAAATTTAACTCTAGCACCAAACTTGCCGAATTATCTGTTTAAAAAAGGCCAAGACAAAAAGGCAAACTTGGATCAAGGAACACAGTGCACCACATTTGGATCAAATCTAGATGGAAACTCAATTTATTACCAATGTTAATTAATGTAAGAAAATCAAAGTCGACGCATTATAAATTCTAGCTAGCAAGCTAGTATTAAAATGAATTGAAACTCATGTACCATGTTCTGATATCACTAACAAAAACTCAGAATAGAGCATTTGTGCACTTGAGGACAATGCTTTCTTCAAAGGAGTATCCTATCAGACTTTGTCGACAAACTTTCTCTTCAATAATGACAACAAAATAAATTTAATTCAAGAAAGGCATGAATTAAGTCTTTTAAGTCAAAGTTTCAAGCTTGCCCATTCTACAAAATCAAGTATCACTCTATTTATCTTTTTATTTAATACTTGGTTTTTTTTGTTTTTTTTTTTAAATTTATATTTTTTCTACTTTGCCATTGTCAAATTCTTACTTGATGTATACTCTCTTTCGGAAAAAAAGGGACATGTGATGTATAAAAGTATATAAATATGACAATATTGATATGGATGTATGGATTTTGATGGGATAAATAAAATCATTGATTTGGACAAGTAGAGAATAGAATAATTAAATTGATGCTGTTATAGAAATAATGATATATATATATATAATGATATATATATGTGAGTATAAATTATATGTGTAATAATATGTTTGTTGTGTATATATATAAGCTTGAGCTTAGGAGTGGTAATGACTATAATTATCTTAAGAAAACAATAATGAACAAAAGAGCAAAGGTAGAGAAAATAGCAAGATGAGGAGATTGTATTATTTTCTATATCATCTCAATGAACAAACTCATCTATTTATAGGCAAATATAATCCACCTTGTATGACATTAAGAGCCACCTTGTATGACATTAAGAGCCACCTTATATGACATTAATAGCCACCATATTTTACTCTCTCATCATAGCAAGACATTCAATATGCATGTTTTTAATGCATGTATCTAGAACACTCCCCCTGAATGTCTTGAATACAAAGAATATGCCTCGTTAAAACCTTACTAGGAAAAAACCCTCTGGGAAAAAATCCAAGTTTGGAAAAAGAGTACATGATTCTTGTGTATTTACTTCTCCCCCTCATCAGTTGAGATTCCTCAGTTGGCGCATCCCGATACGTTTCACCAATTTTTCGAATGTTGCTGTTGGTAGTGCCTTGGTAAATAAATCTGCAAGATTATCAGCTGAACGGATTTGTTGGACATCAATTTCACCATTTTTCTGTAGATCATGAGTGAAGAAAAATTTTGGTGAAATATGTTTCGTTCTATCTCCTTTAATATACCCTCCCTTCAATTGTGCTATACAGGCTGCATTATCCTCATATAAAACTGTTGGGGGTATTTTCTCTTCAGTAGTTATGCTACAATTTTTCAGTATATGGTGCATCAGAGATCGCAACCATACACATTCTCGACTTGCTTCATGGATTGCTAAAATTTCAGCATGATTTGAGGAAGTAGCAGTCAAAGTCTGCTTCATTGATCTCCATGAAATTGCAGTACCACCGCATGTAAAAACATAGCCAGTTTGAGATTTGGCTTTATGCGGATCTGACAAATAACCAGCATCAGCAAAGCCGATTATTTCATGTCGAGAATTATTTGGGTAAAATAACCCAAGATCAATAGTTCCTTGGAGATAGCGAAATATATGTTTAATTCCATTCCAATGTCGTTTTGTAGGAGATGAACTGAATCTCGCTAATAAATTTACTGCAAATGATATATCTGGTCTAGTGCAGTTTGCGAGATACATTAAAGCACCTATGGCACTTAAATATGGGACCTCTGGTTCAAGAATTTGTTCACCTTCCTCTTGTGGTCTAAACGGATCCTTTTTTATATCAAGTGATCTTACGACCATTGGAGTACTCAATGGATGTGATTTATCCATATAAAATCGCTTTAATACTCTCTGAGTATAAGTTGTCTGATGAACAAAAGTTCCATCATTTAAATATTCAATTTGCAGACCAAGGCATGATTTGGTTTTACCAAAATCTTTAATTTCAAACTCCTTTTTCAGGTATTCAACAGCATTTTGAAGCTCCTCTGGAGTTCCAATCAAGTTGAGATCATCAACATAAACTGCAATAATTACAAACCCTTGTCCATTTTTCTTAATGAAAATACATGGACAAATTGGGTCATTTGTATAACCCTCTTGTATCAATGACTCACTGAGTCGGTTATACCACATTCGCCCGGACTGTTTCAGTCCATATAGGGATTTTTGTAATTTAATGGAATACATATGTCTAGGATTTGATTCATATGTCTCTGACATTTTTAATCCTTCTGGGACCTTCATATAGATATCTGTATCTAAATTTCCATATAGATACGCAGTAATAACATCCATTAATCTCATTTCAAGATTTTGATGGACCGCTAAACTGATAAGATATCTAAATGTTATTCCATCCATTACAGGGGAATATGTTTCCTCATAATCAAATCCGGGTCTCTGTGAGAACCCTTGGGCAACTAATCTCGCTTTGTATCTGACAATTTCATTATTGTCATTTCTTTTTCGGACAAAGACCCATCTGTATCCAACTGGCTTTATACTTTCTGGTGTTTTGGCAATCGGTCCAAACACATTTCGTCTAGCCAGGGAATCCAATTCAGATTGGATTGCATCTTTCCATTTTGGCCAATCTTTTCTTTTCCGACATTCATCAACCGAATTTGGTTCATGATCATCGTCATCATTTATGATGTCAAGTGCTATGTGGTACGAGAATACATTATCTATGATAATTGCATCTCGATTCCAAACATTTCTGCTTGTGACAAAATTGATTGATATTTCATTATTTTCAAGTTCATTCTCCTCTGGAGCTGCAAGTTCCTGCTCATCTGGAGCTATTTGCTCTTCAAGAGCGTCTTTTTCCTCTGGAATATTTTCTGTAATTTTGTCACTTTCAATGATTTGTGATCCTCTTTTCTTTCGAGGATTTTTATCTTTTGAACCTGGTGGTCTACCACGCTTTAAGCGTGCAGTAGATTCATCTTCGGCACTTGTAATTGGTCCCTCTGGGACATTAATTTTGATTGGAACATTTGCTGCCGGTATATGAGATTTAGTTACTCTTTTAGAGTCGCATAATGCATCCGGCAATTGATTTGAAATACTCTGCAAATGTACAATTCTTTGTACTTCTAGTTCACAATCATTTGTACGAGGATCGAAGAAATCTAATGGTGTTTTCCAGTTGATTTCTTTTTCTTTCTTTGGTTGATTTCTATCTCCCCCTAATGTCGGGAAATGAGATTCGTCAAAATGACAATCTTTGAATTTCGCAGTAAATAAATCACCAGTTAATGGTTCAAGATATCGAATAATCGATGGTGATTCATACCCGACATATATTCCCAATCTACGTTGGGGACCCATCTTTGTGCGCTGAGGTGGTGCAATCGGGACATACACAGCGCAACCAAATATTCTGAGATGGGATATATTGGGTTCATGCCCAAATGTTAATTGTATAGGGGAGTATTCATGATAATGTGTCGGCCTTAACCGCACCAATTTTGCTGCATGTAATATTGCATGCCCCCAAGCTGTCAATGGCAATCCAGATCTCATTAATAATGGTCTGGCAATTAATTGTAAACGCTTTATAAGCGATTCAGCAAGTCCATTCTGTGTATGGACATGAGCAACAGGATGCTCAACTGTTATGCCAATTGACATGCAGTATTCATCAAACCTCTGGGATGAATATTCACCAGCATTATCCAATCGGATATTTTTTATTGTATAATCAGGGAACTGTGCTCGTAATTTAATAATTTGAGCAAGTAATTTTGCAAACGCATGGTTACGAGATGATAATAATGATACATTGGACCATCGTGTTGATGCATCAATTAGCACCATAAAATATTTAAATGGTCCACATGGTGGATCTATAGGTCCACATATATCACCCTGAATTCTTTCAAGAAAACTGGGGCTTTCAGTTCCCACTTTCGTTGGTGAATGTTTGGAAATCAATTTTCCTTGGGAGCAAGCAACACATATATAATCATTATGTTGCAGCAACTTTTGTCCCTTTAATGAATGGCCATGACTATTTGTAATAATTCGCCTCATCATTGTAGAGCCAGGATGGCCTAGGCGATCATGCCATATCATATATTCATCATTAAGCCTATGGCTTCCAATAGACTTCTGGCCTATTTTGGGATGATATATATTAGTGGGACTCTGGCCATTAATAAACCTCTGGTTTATTTGGGGAATATTAGACCTGTGGTCTAAGTGATAATTTTCAATTGTATTTATCTTTGAAAAATACAATCCAGAAGTCAGAGCTGGTAATTTTTCCAATATATATTTCTTACCATGTGTGGTATTTGTAATTAATAAATATTCGACATTCTCTAAAGTCGATGTCTCGAGATGATACCCATTTTCTCGGATATCTTTAAAACTTAATAAATTTCTTCGAGACTTGGGAGATAGGAGTGCATTTTTCACAATTAATTTTGTTCCCTTTGGGAAAATAAGGTTGGCTGTGCCAATTCCTTGTATAATATTTGCACTACCACATATTGTGTTTATATTTGTATCTCCCATTTTTAAATTGGAAAAATACCTTATGTCTTTTAGTATTGTGTGCGTTGAAGCACTATCAATAAGACATATATTATCACTTTTAAAATCCCCCATTTTGCTGGAATTAAAACAAGATATAATTAATATTAAAACAAGATTTAACATAAGTGAAATATTACAATACAGAGACAATAAGATAGCACACATACAAAAGTAAAGACAGATACAGAAGTTCAAAGCGTAATAAAAATAATAATACAACATAACAATTAAACCAAATCATTATATAAATCTTCAACTTGAAATTCTGGGATACTGGGCATATTCTCCTCAGAATTTATTCTGTCAACATGGTTTGTTTCAACCACCCTTTTTCCTTTATCCCTCTGGGAATCTTGATAAAGTTTCACCCAATGATCTCTGGTACGACAATTTTTGTACCAGTGCCCTTTTAGGCCGCATCTATCGCATTTTGCTTCTTCATAGTTCTGTTCTTGGACATCACCTCTGGTGTTGCCCTGATTCTGATTACGTGTGTCTGTCGTGGGCCTAATGTAAACATTGTTGCGGAAATGATTTTTCCCACGGCCTCGGTTATACCCACGACCACGAGGTCTCTGACCCCGGCCACGACTACGGCCACGACCACGGCTGGAAGATTCAGTCACATGTGCCTCTGGCAATGGACTACTGCCAATTGGTCTCATTTCATGATTTTTTAATAATAAATCATTATTCTTTTCAGCCAATAACAAAAACGTAATCAGATCAGAATATTCAGTGAAACCCTGTGCTCGGTATGTTTGCTGTAACACCGTATTGGAGGGGTGGAATGTAGAGAATGTCTTCTCTAGCATTTGTTTATCAGTAATTGTCTCACCACACAGTCTTAATTGTGATACGATATTAAACAGAGCAGAATTGTAATCATTTACTGATTTAAAATCCTGGAATCGTAAGTGTGACCAGTCATACTGGGCTCGAGGGAGATTAATTGATCTTAAATGATCATATCTTTTTTCCAAATTCTCCCAGAGTTCAATTGGGTCTTTGACCGTTAAATACTGTGTTTTCAATCCCTCATCAAGATGATGGCGGATGAAAATCATAGCTTTCGCACGGTCTTGGTTTGAAGCCTGATTATCTTTTTCAATTATTTTTTCAAGACCCATTGATTCCAAATGGATTTCAACATCCATTTTCCAAGATAGATAATTATCTCCAGATACCATAAGTGGTCTGAAATCCTGCTTTGTCAAGTTAGCCATAATAGAATTATTGAAATACAAAATATTACCTCAAAGAAATTCCGGCAGAGCTCCGTTCGTAGCTCGTGCTGATAACGTGTTATAGAAATAATGATATATATATATATAATGATATATATATGTGAGTATAAATTATATGTGTAATAATATGTTTGTTGTGTATATATATAAGCTTGAGCTTAGGAGTGGTAATGACTATAATTATCTTAAGAAAACAATAATGAACAAAAGAGCAAAGGTAGAGAAAATAGCAAGATGAGGAGATTGTATTATTTTCTATATCATCTCAATGAACAAACTCATCTATTTATAGGCAAATATAATCCACATTGTATGACATTAAGAGCCACCTTGTATGACATTAAGAGCCACCTTATATGACATTAATAGCCACCATATTTTACTCTCTCATCATAGCAAGACATTCAATATGCATGTTTTTAATGCATGTATCTAGAACAGATGCCATTTTTTCCCTTCAATTTATTGAAACAGGTAAAAATTAAAAATTAAAGTAAAGAAAAGTGTCCCATGGTGTTCTTGCCGACATTTGCCCTTTTGGGACCAAATGAATGACTTATGATTCTTTGGGGATTCTATGGACCTTAAAGAAAGAAAGAAAAAAAAAAAGCCATGGTGTCCATCAACTATTTTAGAACCCTATAAATAATTTTTCCGGGTAATTAAAACAGTGGACAGCATCATTAACTCTTGAAAGGAAAATTCATGGTTGAATTTTACTATCTGCAAAAATATACCAACTTGTCATAAATTCTATTGAATAAAAACCGAATATTTAGAGACAAGAATTGTTAAAACCAACAACATGAATCCATATATTATATTGTTGGGATCAGATCAATGAACTCTTTGATCCAACAATTTTTTTCCCCATTTTTCATGAGGTCATCAAAGTGTTCATAGCATAAACAAGATAAGAAACAAAAAAATATGTTTAGTATATTATTGTCACTAATAAATAAAATTTTACTAGATCAAAAGCACCGCTCTTTATAATTTAGTACTATCATTTATATGTTGTGTAGAATTAGAACTACCATTTATATTGATAATTCACTCATTCAGTATATGTCAGTTAAGATGTTTCTTTTTAAAGTTTAAATAATTACAAACCTACAAATTTATGCTTAAAAATTAAAATAATACTCTTAAATGTGGTGCAACTAATCCTGTTGGCCTAGCTAGATTCAATCATAGTATATGCAATAAGTTGTCAAGTGTCAACGTTGTGAAAACAATGGGTATTCTTTTGTATTCTTTTGTATTCATATCTGATAAAGCATGCATGACATAGAGGCTTCACTACATAAATAAAATATGAATAATTTAATGTTTTAAGAAAAAAAAAGACAAATCAAGGGACGTTGATCAACATGTTTTTCCAACTTTAAAACTTGGGATCAGGGTGTCTCGACATGATGTGCTGCGGCACATCACAGTCATTCATTTATTTTGTAAATTAATGGTTGAGATCAACTTGGAAGGTAAAATAGTAAATTTGATATATTCCTCCCAAATATAGTAAGTACATTTCAGCGACAGTGTAGGTACATTTCAGCGATATGTTGATTAACAACGACAAACTATAATATATTTCAGCGACGTGATAGTATATTTCAGCGACGTGCTATAGTAATTTTCAGCGACTTGATCATGTGCATTTCAGCGACTTCGTAAAGTTGCAACCCCAATTCTTCGTTTAACATATTTCAGCGACGGCTTCTATGTAGTTCAGCGACGTAGTACAATATATTTCAGCGACGTGCTATTGTATTTTTCAGCGACTAAATGATATGCATTTCAGCGACTTTGTAAAAGTTGTAACTCCAATTCCGTGGTTTAATATATTTCAGCGATGAGTTGTGTGTATTTCAGCAATATACCTTATGCAACCTTCTATATATTTCAGCGACAAAACCATTATAAATATTTTTTGGACAACTTTACCCTCAATCATTTACAACCCTTGGATTTAAATGAACGGTTGAGATTCTCGTCTTGATGTGCTGCGGATTGCATCAGTCGCACCATAACCGAATCCTTAAAACATATACTCCTATTACACCAAACAAACATTTTCTTCTTTTTCATCATTAAAAAATATTTGTATTTTTGGTATTTTTTTTTCTAGTAATAGTATAACATAATTTCTCTTTTAAACTATACCAAATATAATGGAGTATTATTTGCATAATGCAAGGAATGTATAGTAATAATTATTTCCCATTAATGATTAATCTTTCCACTACCCAAAAAACAATGTATATAAATAAAATTCAACACATCATCATTTGGACATTTCGGGTGTGTCGATGTGCAGTGCAGGATCAATAAAGAATCTTACTGTAATAAAGCTTTTGAGGCTTTGATTGGTATGTTTTTCAGGCTTTGATTGTGCCTTTGATTATTGGCATTTTATTTTTCAAAAATTGCCATGGTTGAATTTGTAGTTATACCATATTGTGCTTTGCAAACAATATTCTATATTTCTTTCTACTACTGTACAATTTAGTAAACTTTGGAATGGTCTATTTTACCGCTAGAGCAATAAAAATGGTTCCAAACATATCAACCAGTGCCAAGCCCCACATGGTCACCTCTCATCAGCCAGACAAGCTATAGATGTCAGCACAAAATCTTACTACAAAGCATAAAGCATCAGATTCTGATGAAGTAATTGTCGAAAAAGAGGTTTGATACTGATACAAAATACAGAGTTGTTCTGATTGTAGCAAACCATAATAAGACCAGAAAGTTCCAGGACTTGCAATAGCAACTGATCCAGGTTAGGAATCACCAGCACCTAGCTGGCCATTCTAATTGTTACCCCCATATCATTACAGATTTGCAATTCCATCATTCGGAAAAGAGCCAAGTTGGGAATGCTCCAATCCCATTCCTCCCCCCCCCCCCATGATCAACATCCCGAAGGCGTGAACTCAAACCCGGGTGGAATTCTGGTTTCTGCAGATGAGTAAGCAAATGTTTATAATATCAAATCATATGCCCACAACTCTGTATCTTGCACATCAAATTTCCTCCAAAGTTTAGTCATAGACACTGCAGTCAATCAAGGCACATTGGAGATTTATTTTATAGACATAATGGTTCGATAGCTAACTGATTGATTCTTCTGATTTGACTTGAAGGGTGGAGCAGAAAATTTTGCTTCTTCTTCTCCTGAACCTGTTGCCCTGTTGGTAGGAAAAGGGACTTATTATCATATCATAATCATGGCAATATGGCATGTTGTTCCGCATCTGGGTCACACCCCACCATCAACATGACATAGCATTGATGCAAAGTTGAAGAAGTCACTACACCAAGATTAGAGTTCCAGAAAATCCAACCAAAGTAATGCATCCTCCAGAGTAAATACAAAAAATTGTTGACGTCTCTTCTAACAATAGAATCAAAAGCAAAACATCACAAACTTAAACGTATTGAAATTATAACCTTCAACTTAGCTTTAAGAAAACTTCTACCATTTCAAAGCGGTCATCCTCCTGCTCAACAATCCTTCTACAAAATATTTCATTATATGAAACACATGAGTGAACACTCACCCAGTGGGTAGATTCTTTTCTCCCATACTTTGAATATTATAAAAACTAATGATCATAAGATAAAGGAAATGTTTGTTTCAGTGAGAGACACAAGTAAACACAATTTGGGTATTAAAGATGCTCATCTCCTCGAACTAATTTACGGGTTATACTATTGACTAGTGTTTTCATCTTTATGTCCCTATTATCATCTCCTGTATAATATTGACTTCGTAACTATCTGTCCACTGCTGTAACTCATAGCAATGAATCAAGTTCAGAGGAACAATTTCATACTTACAACCACAGCAATGCAATGCAACAGAAAAATAACACAACTCGTCAAACTTTACAATGGATTTGTTCATACAAAATGACAACAGGTGAAATAAAAATGAGATCAACTTTGTTCCATTTATCTCAACCTATCTTCACATGATCAATAGAGAACAGCATTAAACAGACTGCACACACAAACAGAACATAGCAGAACCAATTCTAACTTTTTCATAACAACAAAGAGCTGAACACAAAGATTAATAACAGTATAACACACATGCTATGAAAAGCTTGATAGCCAAAGAGATTAATGGCAATTCTTCCAAACACCTTTATCAAGAACCAACCAATTTAAAGAAAAACAAACACCAAAAATAAATTTACCGGTTTGCCCAAAGCACAAGTTCCAAATAATTCAGCATCAATATTCAGAAAGTGATGGAAAATTTTACAGATGAAGAAAAGAAAACATGTCCTACGCTTTCTGTGGCAATTTCTCATTAACAAAAATTGCAAAAGAAAAAACCTAACAGTAACACCTAAAATTTCTACAAATTCGATGCAAAAACATACAACAATTCCAAACAATTACCCCAAAATCAACGCCTTTTGTAATTGGCGTCGTTCCTCCCCCTTTGAGTTTCAATTTCCTGCTTCTGCTTCTCCACGAGTTTATCAATCGCCGCCTGAACAGCATCTCGGCCTCCGATGAGCAACCGGGTTATCACTTCGGGGTCCTTTTCGAATCGGGCCTCATCAAATTCCTTCCGTGCATTTTCCCTCAGAACGTCTCGCCAAAGGCGGCCTCGAGAATCAGCCCACATGAAAAACCGCGTCGCCCGGATGATGTCCCGGTAGAGACTCAAAGCCTCACGCCGAGTGCTGGTCAGTCGCTGCCGAGTCAAAATCTCGTTTTCGTCGTCATCGAGGTCCTTATCGTTCTTGACTAGATGCCTATCAAGGAGCTCGTCAATCGTATCCGGGCCGTTGTGCAATAAGCGAGAGGGGTGACAAGGGAGAGAATTGGTTGCGCAGAGGCGGCGCACCGCCGCGACGATGGTGGTCCGCGAATTGTGGATTTTAAAGTTCATTTGGGGAGAATCTTTTTTCTCCGTTTCGTTGTCCCCCTAGCGTTGTTTAGCAATGGAATGGGGATACACGTTCTTCCGCCTGTTTACAATCCGCCAATCACAAATGTTAATCAGGGGCTAATATTAATTAAATTAAAGGATAAAATTCGCATAATATCCCATTGTTTCAAATCCAAAAATATTTGTATCTCACCCCCTTCCTAACCTATTTAGGATTTTCAGCAAAGAAAAATACAAAATTTTACTTCTATCAGTTAAATATTCTTATGTGCAAAAATATAAAGTATAATTAATTAAATTTAGGGGTGTATTCAATCCAGAGTCTCTAGGATTTTTTTGGACATTTAAAGTTGGAGTGTAATCAATTTAGATTTTACAAAGTTTTTAAAAACCTAGGTGTATTCAATACTGATTTTAAAAAGTATTTAAAAATCTAAGTATATTCAATACATATTTTAAAAAGTCTTTAAAAATTTTGAGATATTCAACAATACATGGATTTTAAATTTTAATGGATTCTCTTAAAAAAAATATAAATAAACAAATCTCTAGCCAAATTCTATATGGAGTCTACACAAAATCAATCAACTCTACATAAATTTGTGGACTCTATAAATCCACCAATTTTTTAAAATTCATAAAACTTTGGATTGAATACACCCCTTACATTTCACAATTGGAATCGAAATTTGCAAATTTTTAAGAATCCCAAACAAATACAACAATCCTTGTAAACATCTAAATGAATTTATAATCCAAATAAACAATCTAAAAGCTTGGTAAATAACTAATTAACAATCCTGTTTCGCAAATACCCCTAATTATCTCCACAATTTTTCTTACTTCATGGACATTAAGGAAGAATGTTGCATAAGGTTGAGGTACATGGAAATCGTTTGGGTGCTGGCGGCCTGTAGGTGCTGGCACATTCAAAAGTGATGGGTATTTGTATATGAAATGATGTGTGGATATAAAAAAATGATGGATCGAGGTTATGAACCAAAAACTAATAAAAAAACAAACTACCGTCTATACATCACTTTATAAGGCTTATACTTCACTTTACAAATGGCTACACATCATTTTTAACATTGCCTGCTCCTGCTGTCAATTGTTTTACCATTACAGAAACCGGATCGGAGGTACATGTAACATGGAAGAATGTAGAGGTTTGAGATCAAGTTGAAAAGATAGAAGAGAGAGTTATGTTTGAGTGGATGTCATGTCATGTGCCCACTAAAATTTGATGGGTGAAGAACTGAAGATATGGGCAGGGCACCCTTAATTCTATTGGGTTATCCATCTTTATCTTTAATGAAGATTCACAAATAGTAGTAGTAGTAGTAGTAGCTGTACAAGCTAACAGACCACAAATATTACACAGGACAAATTATAAACAATTCACAATTTGCAAGGGCAACAACACCGTACAATTACAATATACTAGTACAACAAATACAACAAAACCATACTACTACATAGCAGCTGAAAACTTCAGCCCAACATACACATATACTGTTGGATTTTCACATGGATCATTTCAGGATGTACCCATCAGTTGGAGGAGTTGTGGTAATATTATTACCAATGTTGCTGTTGTTGTTGTTGGGATCATTTGTGTTTTGCTCCAAGTGGCGGACTAATGCGAAAAAGATTTCCATTCTCGTTATCTCCTGATTCGCCTGTACAACTCACTCAGTCAACATACAACAGATAATGAAGTGAAAACGGTTCGAGAAAAAAGTCATACATACACATAGGATAGGAGTATTTGTATCCATTGGGTTGTGTTGTGTGTGTCCAATTATTACCTCCACGGTAAAACGGGCGCGAATCTTCTTGTCATTCTGAGTCTCCTCCATAAGCCCCTTTAAAATGGTTAGCCCCAATCCCCGAAGTATGTCCGCTGTCTCCAAAAACATGCCGCGTTCTTCACACACCATCTGCCCATAAAAAAACACACCACCTGAGGAGTCAGGAGGGCAAGAAGCAATACTGGCATGACTTTAAACAAGAAAAATGGCCACGTTATTATGCTCTATGGTTCCGCAAAAACAGTCCCAGCTCCCAAATACCTCCACGAGCATTTGTCGGAACTGATTTAGATCCTTCACTATAATAGGACACACCATGGATGATCGCGATCCCACTTCATACGCCCATGTTGCTCCGCCATCGAATCCCTCTTTTGAGTCTTCGCTGATAATCTGAAGAACGAACCATAACTTATAGGAACTTATTTATTGTAAAAGAATGTAACTCGGGGTAAATAAGAGTGTGTTAATTGCTCGCTCGCACCTTTGATTCAGAAATGTGTTTTAGCTTGTACGCGTGCTTCTCTACGCTTTGCAAGAAAAGCATATGTTTGATGGTGCGTTCGAGAAGAGCATCAATGCTGCACTGTTGACAAAACAAACACCAGTATAAGCAGCAGCATAAGTGGAAATTGCTAGATTTTCTCACTACAAAAAAAAATTGAACCGAAAAAAAGGCCAAGGCTTAAATGCTCACCTTTGCCCCATTTGGCACCAACTCCCTTAATTCCTTCAAACGGTCTTGGATCATTTGGCGATCCTTTGGCCTAGGCCGTGGACTCTCCCCTGGTTTTAGCCTCTTGCGATTCGCTTTGTTATCTTCATGTGGTTTCCTAGAATGACCTGTTGAGACACTATTGTTCTGTTCTGTTCTATGACTACTGCTTCCAACCCAAGAATCATACATGGAGCTACTCCTGGAATATGCTCCTGAATCTTCATTGGAAGGCGCGTTTCTCTTTCCACCAGAGCTGGTTGAGCCCGTATTCGCTAGATATTTTTGGACACTTAATAATTCTCCCCACTTTGCATGATCAGATGCCCCAAACTGCGCGCACGGAAGTGAAGCTGTGACAAGAGAGGAGCTGCCTGTATTCATGAAAGTTGTCTGGCAAGAAAAATTGTCGCCCAAGCCTTGGTCGACAGAAGGACGCGCATTCACAACGACAGCATCCAATAAATAGCCAGTGGTAGTTGAGGATACAATTCCACTGTCCGAGTTCCCTCGGCTACTAAGGTATTGATTGCACAAAGGACCATTCCAGGAGCGGCTGAATAATACATCAGCTCCTGGAATGTCGCATAAATCATCCCCTGTTTGAGATTGGATACAACCGCTGTCAAATTCAGCTTCGTTCATCAGATGAGTTGGAGCTTCCATTTTCCATTTTCCATGATCTTCAAGAAAGTGAGGAGCAAACGCTGCAGCAGCATTCAAATGCTCGCCATGTTGCGCCAGGGAAATATCTTGGTCACCGAATGCATTTCTTTCGAAGGGTTCATATGCCATGGTCATCTGGGATTCATGGTTAAGGAAACAGGTATTAAACAAAGAATTTTCTGCCAACTGCTCGATGGAATCAGAGAAACACGCCATAGAGGAGTTTGTTGGTGTGTTGGTGCACATCAATTGATTAGGCGAAGTGAATTCAGACTTCATTGGTTCAGAAATTCCAGCAGCCTTGTATTCCTGATGCGAAAAACGACATGGACTTGAGTTCAAGGTTTCAAAAGCAGCAACACAGGACAGCAGATCATTTTGGATTCCTCCAGGTAACGTGTATGGCAGTTGGCCAGTCGAAGAGCCCGCGTTTGTCATACTAGATTCTAGAACCGTAGAATGTCTAGGAAATACGGGCATCTCTACTTTGGGAACTAGTTCCTTTTCCACAAAATTCTGAGGCTTCATGAGCTGAGTTACAAATGATATAACCTCACCAACAAATTCCACATCCTCTGGAATCTGATAAGAAAAGAAGCATAGCATACATTTAAGTAAATTAGATCTGGGAAAGGCGAGCAAATATGTAAACACCTACAGAAATCATGAACAAGAAAACTTACTCTCTGATAGGAACCAAATTGAATTACTCCATGAGGAAGAACAGGGATTACTGCGACTGTCTGCGGAAGGGCAAAAAAAAGTTACAGACAGTTAAAACTTACAAGCCTAGAAAAATACAGGTAAACCGTCTCAGGGGAAGTAAAAGGTTGTTATACCTGAATCCCAGCAGTAAATATTTGTGAGACATCTTTCAGAACCTGAAATGCCAGCAAAAGAAACTATGGATTGAGGTTGTTAATAAAACTGTGATGAGTTTTAAAAGGATCGAAGCTCGACTAGATTATATAGCAGTATCAGAGAAATGGGTACCTGTGGCGGATAGACTCCTCTATGGTGATTCTCGGATAGGATCCACTGATAGTTTCCTGTAAATGCGACTTGTCCAACTAATCTGTGAAACAGAACCAAATGATGAAAGACTGGTTGTGGAAATATATTCAAATCTCAAGAAGGGAAAGTGATGATCAATTACCCTTGTCCAACAATGTTAACATGATTGTTAATCATCTTCTTCTCCAAAAGGCGACAGGCCTCATTCCCCATTGGAAAACCGAACTCAAAATCAGGAACTTGAGCAGAAACATGCGGAGGAGCATCGTTATCACTTCCCAAACACGATACTGGTCCGCAATAACATTCTTCAAAAATCAAAAGCCTGTCAAACCAAAACCTGAGGTCAGGCCAGGGGACAACCCTAATGGTGGAGCCTCAATTTGATCTCCTGGGGATCAAACTTTGGAGTTCAAGCCAAAACAGAACTTATGGAGCAGAAAAGGTTAACCAAAAACTACAAGGAAACAAAATCAAGAAAAGTCAGAGAAAGCAAGGTGAATACAGATGGAAACAAACAAATTAAACAAAGGACAACATCATCAGGTATGATGGAAAAAAAAAATCCCAACAGTTAGAAGATCAACTTTCCATCAGATCAGAAAAACAAATGTGTTGCATTCAAGATATCTCCAATTTCTACCCAGTGAGATTCTCCAAGACAAACTCAATAGACTAACCAGAATACTCCAAAAACCAGTGATGGAAGAAAAGGACAGAAGGTTTGACAAAACAAAAGCAAAAGCCAGAATATAGATATACTGACAACCATACATTGCATATCACTTCAACAGCATGCCAAAAAACAAAAAAATAAAATAAAATAAAATCTTGCTACATCCATAAATTTCAATAATGTAAATCTTGGGGAATTTGTTCTTACTCGGGGTTTTGGAGGCCAAACTTCCAGAAAACAGCATAGGACCAGTGGTGGCTGGTCTTGGCTCCACCTACACAGAGAGCCTTCAAAACCTCTTTTAATGAACACCCCATTAATAAGCAGCAGCTGCAGCAGCAGCAGCAGCAGCAGAAGAATTAAATATGATTGAATGTATGTATAGATTGAGATTGGGGTATAAATCCCCCAAGCACCATGTGATTGTTCCTCCAATTGTTCTTCCCAATTTATGAAGGAGCCCTAATAACACCTAACTGCCTCTGCAGGAAGCACGACCTGCCTGTTTTGTTCTTAACCCGCCACTCCGTTTTCTTTCCGGGTCTAAACTACCTGATTTCATCCCCTCCAAAGCCATTCTCATTTTCAGAGACTTGGAGAAGAAAGAAAGGATCTTTACAGGGAAAAAGGAAAGTATTAGGCCTTGGGGGAGGTCTACAGTATAGAGTGCACACTATGCCAGAAACTATTGAGCAAACAGCTAACAAAAAAGACAATCTTTTCCATTGTTGAATGCACAAAAGTGGGCGGTGGAGATGATAGGGATTGTGGGTTTCTGGGTTTTCCTTATTTTTGTTGGTGTGGCCCTGTGGGATTAAATGGGTGAAGAAGGCATGAGGATAAATAAATATGGTAAGTAATTGATGGAAGTCTGTGAGTGGGGGAACTTCAGGGAATTGCAGGGTGAAACCGGAGAGACTCTGGCCTGATGTGGGGTTTGTATAGTTTGTAAGAAGGATGTTTTTGTCTGTGTGTTTCGGGGATGCTGAGAGAATCTTGGAATTGGATTGGTTAAGGATCTTTTTGGATTTTTTTTTTCTTTTTCTTTTTCATGAAAGTGCCAAATGAAATACGAGGATGAGCAATGAAATAGTAGTAGCAAATAATGTTCTCTCATTCAAATAGATTCGTTTCCTCTTGTAGCAATGCTTCAAGTTGGACAAAAGTTTGTCTACTTCCCATGGAACATTCCATATGCAAAATTACTAAGCATCACAATAATGTCGTCATCAATGGCCTGCATGATTAAGGTTGTAATTACTCTTACAATCATAGAAAATTTAGAAACATTTTACACATCTAATATATTAACCATTTCCCACCAAAATAAACTTACAATTTTGTTACTTAAAACAAAACTACAGAGCATAAGCAAAATTAAACTAAAATTAACTATGACGACTAAGACATTAGTAGCCACAATATTGACATACTTTTAAGATGTTTTTAGCACGCTTCACTGTGTTGCTACAAGCAAACCAAATTATAGCATAAATAATGATTTTTTTTTAAAAAAAAAAAGAATTTACAAAATTATCTCACTTTCTAGTTTCTCCCACATATATAAATGATTTGAAATAAAGCAAGAAGCAAACACAATCTAGTTTCTACTATAACTATAAAGCATAACTCAACCTTATGTTCTACAAGTGTGAACGGAATAAACCTTGTCCTAGCAAGGCAATTCTATAATCAAATGAATGCTACCGGCCATTAGTGCAATATGATAATGACATTCTCAAGTCGTCTGAATGCAATAAAATTGCTTGTTTACATCAACACATGTAAGCATTTGAGAGAGTTCAAACCCTAAAATAAAAATATTTAATCGACTAGCTAGACTTTTATTTGGGTGAATTTTTTTAAATCTTCTTGCTTATTTTTACTTTGAAAGTATATATATACGTTCATTATAATTTTTTTTTTTTTGAAAATAACAGATAAATAAGGAAATACAAAAGGACAGTTTTGCCCATATACTTCAATGCTACAGTTTTGTATTAATTAATAGATTTAAAATTATTATGAAGAGTCTTACTCTTATTTTTAGCGGAAGGTAAAAAACATGTTTTAATGGAGGTCTAATTAGAATGGTAAAAATAAAAATCTATAAATTAATTAATGTAATTATTTATTATTAAAAGATAAATGGGAGATATAGGGGTTCGGGACTATATGTTGGAATACAGTAATTTTATCAATTGAGCAAGTCCACATGACCACATCCAATAAGGGGTTGAACTTGAATTGTAAGCTATGAATTTTTAATATAAAATAGAATTTTATTTAATGGTGCATTTAATTATAGAATAAAATTAAATTGGTTTTCAATTCTACTTTATTTATAAGATTTAAAAATGTTTAATTCTTTGTAAGATAACCAGCCTATTCCCACCATTACTTGGAATCCTATGTAAGGCAACATAATGACGGTAACCATGCACTTTGATTAAAAACAAAAAAAATGTAATAACTTAAATTTAAATTTAAACTAAAGTTTGACAAAACAGTTATACCTAATCATTAGACAAAATCACATTTAAACCTTTGCCTCCAATAAATTAACAATCTGGAACAAATAATTTTTTTTAAAAATCGATATTTGGAGCAAATATTAACCAAAAAAACCACTCCAACAACAGCAGTTGGCTTGAGTAGATGGGGCTCTAGTCGCTTAAACAAGGTCTCATGTTCGAACCTTGTGTATGCAAAAAAACTGATTTGGGAGAGACGCCCTTAATTGCCCTTGCAGATCCTCGAGGGATTAGTCTTGAATCTAATGTGGCCGGAGAATATCCTGGTATTCACCTAAAAGAACCAGTCCAATTATCAATATTGTAATTGACCTTGAACTTGGTAATGATCACTATGTTCAATATAGGGGATGAAACGGTTTTGGTGCCACATATTGCTTCAAATTAATCAATCAAATGAGGCGGACACTAATAGTTGATCCTCTATAGAATTACCAACTATTCTATTGAAATTAAAAATACAAGAAGTTGTAAAGACGACATTCATTTATATGTTAGTAATAAATTGTGAATTTTAAAAGAAATAGTTTGAGGTAAATCTTCTATATCAAAAATATTAAATTTATAGAAAATCAAATGTCAAAAAATAGAACGTTAATATTGAAAATGAGCAGGAGCTGAGATCGGGACATTAAAATTTTTATTAAACATGAAAAAGTTAATTTTATGTTGGATGACTTTCAAAGTAGCTCCAAAATCTAATCAACATTTTCAAGTCCACTATATAATCTAATCAAAGTTGCTCCCAACAAAAAATATATAGTACTTCCTCCGTTCTCAAATATTTGCTACGGACCCACTGCGCACATGTATTTTGAATCATTAATAACTCAAGTTCGGTATATGTAAAAATTCTAAAAGTTCGATATTTAAAAACTACACGACGAGACGAATCTAACAAGATCCATCTTGACTATATTTTAACTTGTATAACTATGATAAAACTTTAAATTAAAGTGTATGGGTGAATAGTGCCCCAAAACCAAATGGGGTAAATATTTGAGAACAGAGGAGGAAGTAGTTTGTATCTCTCACCTCTCACAATCATAATATTAATACATATATACATACATATAGATAGGTAGAAACTTTCATAAAATTCAACTAATTTAACCACAATAACTTTGGATCCTTCGGACCCTTTCATCACCATTAAGATTAATATTTCTATCTTTCAATTATTAGGTTATCAAGTGACCAATTTTTATCCATTTAAGTTATTATATGAAGCTGCTGTCTTATTTTAACCTCAGTTTTCAAATAGCAAGAAGCTAATTAAGGAAAACACACATTACTATAAAAATAAATGAAAATTATTATTCTTAATACAAAACGATTCTATGCAATTCCTGTCATTGAAGCCTAGGGTGACGAGTGACGACAATATACTACTATAGTGCAATATTGGCACTTAGTATTCATAATTCATAAATAGCTTAGATTGCATTGAGATGTCGCTATTATCATAATCATAACATCACTTTTAATAATTTAATCGTATCATAATAAAGTCTCCGAACAAATAAAATAACAATACTTGTACTGCTAAATTAGCATCCAACCAAATAATGTTTTTTTCAAAATATAGGTTACTCAGGATTGGGGCTCTAGTAGCTGAACTGCTGAAGTAATATCTCGAATTTGAGTCTTGTGTATGAAAAAATTGATTTGAGAGAGCCGTTCTTTATTGCTTATACAAAGCCTCAAGGGATTAGTCTCGAATCCAATTTATTTTGGGATACCAGATATTATAAATATATGCCAGATAAATATATGCTACTCATACAAGGATGATGCCTTCCTTTGTCACTCCATTTACTTTTATTTACATAAAATAATGCGTATACATAATTTGGTAGGTGATCTAAATTATAATTGAATACATTAAGAAAAAATGAATTAATAATGCGTTCTATATATATAGTTGATGAAATAATTGAATTTATACATCAGTGTTTGTCACTTAGATTCGATCGGTGTTTCAATCATGCACACAAGTCAATTTTCTTCATCTATCTAATTATTTAATTTAATTTTTTTTTTTATTTATGTGATGTATGGACACTTGTTCGAGTGTGACTAATTATTTTTCTAAATGATTTGGTACGGAATTGACTTAATTTGCTGTTTAATAATTTGGCATGGTTGAACTAATGCAAGCATGTGCACTGTTATATATATACATATCTAACTTCCAATAATTCAAGTTTAAGAAAAATAATTAACTAGTAATTCAATTATTAGGGTTTCTTAACAGGATTATTAATAGCTATTTACTGATACATGAATTATTGTGTCACGTACTCACAGTCCAATTCAAATGATTTTATTTCTATTTGTCGTAGTATTTTAGTTGCAATTATCTGGTAGCTGACATCAATAAATAAACAGACGACCTACGTTAATGATAAAATTAAAAGACAATGAACCCAATTATCTGATTTCATTATTTTTGAAAAATGATTTGAAAAAAAAAAAATAATCCGAAAAATTATTGGATTTGTCCCCCCATTAATGATGAAAGCTCAATGACGAGATTTTCATATGTCTAATAATGTCTTTAATACTCAATTTCGATATATATTTTAAACAGTGATAAATAAAATGTACTCATGTTTTACGGATATCATCAATATTGTCGTGTGATCATATAAAGTTAATTGAAAATGGTTTCATATAATATTATTTATATATCCAGCAGTGGTTTTTAATACTGATCGAAAAGTTGCACTTGTAATAAACTCATACTCCCTCCGTCCCACGAAGTTTGAACCCTATTCCTTTTTGGGGTGTCCCACGAAGTTTGAACCCTTTCCGTTTTTAGAAAAATTAAATTAATATAAGTTTGATTAGAATCTTAATTATTGTCAAATCCCATTAAAAATACTTACTTTTACTATTCTGCACAAATTTTGTATGCATTATTACTTTCCTACACAAAGTCCCTTATATTTCTTTAACTCTTAATATTACAAAAGTGATACAAATAAAAATTGTATAAAATATATATTCTAAAACTACACGATTAGACGATTCTAACAAGACCACATTTGAATATTTTTCTCAAATTACATCACTACGATAATATTAAGTCAAAGTTAAACAATAAACAATATCAAAATTTAAACACAAATACCCACACCACTTTAACTACTAAACTCCACTACCTAAATTACCGTGCCCAAAAGAAAGGCTTCAATCTTCGCGGGACGGAGGGAGTACTATATATACCTACTAGTAAAATAATATAGAGAGTAGTACTTAATTATATGATCAACTAGGAGACTAGGCTTAACAAAGACATTTCTTAAAACTAAATAAAGGACAATATATACCTCATAGGTAATAATGAAACTATGATGTTTACCTTCAATCTTACTCTATATATATATATATATATATATATATATTATGTCAAAAAATAGTAACTCTTAGTATAGATTTTAATATTAATATGATTCTTCGTATAAATTTTAATTTACATTAACTAAGGGTTCGATTTTCTCTTTCTAGATTATTTTCATCCATTAATTTAAAATTCACTATCCACTCACATCTCTTTTACAAATGAATTCTTATTTAATTATTTTTTTAATGTCATGCATACAATATACTTTGTGACCGGTTTAATAATTAGTCAAGCTGCATATGCATGTTGAAGGAATTTATGTTTTCTTCCAACTTAATTTTAGTATAAAAATATATTTGTATTGTAAAATATTTCAAATATTCCTGACAAGTAAGGGGTAAATAATGATGGATGCATGGAAAGATGGAGCCATTGTTGGAACCACATGAGGTTAGTGCAAGCTTTTTTGGTTTATTATTAATGTAATGTACTTCCTCGTTCTAAAAAAAGTGCAATATTCCTCCATTGCACGTAGTTCAATATACATTTTTAACAATTAATAACTCAAATTGTGTATAAATAAAAATTATAAAAAGTGGATATTCTAAAACTACAAGAAAAGACGAATCCAATAAGATCTCACTTAACTATATTTTTCCTTGTATAACTATGATAAAAATAGGAATTAAAGTCGAACAATGAATAGTAAAAAATAGTGCAATGTTGCACTTTCTTAAAAACGGAGGAAGTAATAATTTATTTATTTAATATACTATCCACAAATATGAATAATAATTAGTTTGAATATTTATGAAACTTTAATCAATTAAATAAATTAATGTTTCGGGCTCAAATTTTATAAATAAATAAATTGTCTTGGAAGAGATCTATCCATTTTTTTTGTTTAAAAAAAATCTAATTGGATGAAAAATCATATAGTTTGGTTAATTATTGTGTGCCATGAGAACATACATTAATTTGAAATGAATTAATATTGTAATACATAGATTCAAAACCAGGATTTTTTTTATTTTTATTTTTATTTTTTAAAAAAGGGACATATGGCTTGAGAATTTGGACTTTGAAACACAAATCCCTGTTGATATCTTGTAATGTATTTATAATTGATTTAGAAATACCAATTTACCAAACTTTACTTTGACATCCTACTTTTCATTTTGTCACAACTTTTATGTAAATGTTTACCTTTTTAATCAATAACTTGAACTTCAATTGTCACTTTTTTGAAACTTTTTTTGGTCCCCTTAATAAATGATTAACCAAAAGCAAATTTAGACAAATTTATGTCAATATAAAAGTGTGAAAAAAAAGGACATCAATATTTTGTATCTGTGGTCATGAAAATATGTAACACCAAAGATCTAAGGCATTGACATATTCCCCAATAGCTTTTTTCTTGTGTTGAAAAGCTACTCAATATATAGTACTAGTATTTTTTTTTCCTACTAGCTATAAATCTATAGCGGAGAGCTTTCCAAATGCTATACATATAAAAATACATAAAAAATTAACACAGGGTTTTCACTTGACATAATTATTTATTATAATATTCGGTTTCAAACATTTATCCAAAATACTAATGATTAGAGAAAGAATTAATTTTCCATTTCCAAACCCTCTAGTGTAAATTAAATGATGGGAAGAAAGTACATTTGGTGTATGTGTAACATTGGATGATTGATTCTCTTGAGAATTTGGGTATTAGGGAATTAAATTCATGATGAAATGTTAGAATAGTGGCCGGGCATCACAAAATTTGTAGGGCATGGATGAGACCAAATTATGTCCTATTGCTATTTGCAATACATATACCCCACCAATATTTATTTACTTTTATCTTTTGGAATTTAAAGTGAAGGGTTTGCCGATATAAGATTTACTATCGAAAGTTTTAAATTTATCAGTCCAAAAGATAAGTGTGAGTTGGAAGCTAAGATATACTTCCTTCGTTTCTTTTTAAGTGTAACATTTTTCTTTTTTTTTGGTGTTTCGTAATAAATGTTATATTACCATATATAGAATGCTTTTAAGGGTATAAAACTTTCACTAAAATACTTTTATTCCTTACATTAAATCCCGTATCATTTTCTTATGTGACACTTATTTTAAAATGGAGGGAGTAGAATTTTTTCTTGTTCCCACATTAAGACGACCGAATTTATTATATTAGAATCTAGAGCTTATTTTTATTTTATAATATTTTCCCATGAATGGAGAGAGTAATTGGTTATACTCCCTCCATCTCACCTCAAACGTCTTGTTACGGTTGACACGAGAATTAAGGTAGAGTTGATTTGTGATTGTGAGTATATGATGGGGTTCACATAATTGTTGGAGGGGAAAATTATTTCTATTTATAGAAAGAAGATATTTATAACCGGACATCCAAAAAATAGTAAGTAAGACATTTGTAATGAGATGGAAAGGAGTATTAAATTGTTATTAACTTTTGTATATGTATTAGCTGAAAAAAAAACTAAATAGCATTATTATTGAAGATGCTAAAATAATGTTTTTAATGTAAAATTGATTTTTATTTCGGGATTTCCTAATTGGGCCAAAAAAAAACAGTAAAAGAAAGGAGTGACATTGTTAATTACATAATGTAATTAACAATGTCACTCCAAATGGTTAATGAATGTAATTTACATTCATTAACCATTTATCGGATCAATAAGAAGGCGTATTGGGCCCAAGTGAATTGGCTCAGTGGCCCATATACATGAGAAGCCCAATTAAACAGGAGTTGTGGCAATGGGCCAAATTATTTTGAATATACACATATATACTGTAGTTTTTTCCACCACCATTATATTCCACTTTTAATCTTCCTCAAAATAATAATCCAATCAAAGTAATAAAGATGTAAAGATTATCCTTGTAATGATTCGTACCTGCATTAAAACTTTGTGTCATCATTTCAATTGTAGTTTACGGGAAAAAAAAAAAGAATTTACATGCAAAAAACTCCATATGGCTTTTGCACAACAATTTATGTAGTATTGTATAGTTATATTGTTTTCTAATGGCGGTGATATTTTGAAAATTAAACTAATAAACCCTATTTATACTAGTAAAATTTAAACTGTAGTATTTTTAACCCTGCTGAGAAATTGGCAATTAACATCCAGCACAAGTATAATGATTAAGGAACACGTTATCTCATATCTGTTAAGTGGCCCACACCAAAGCAAAAGTATTTCTTTTTTTTTTTTTTTTTTTATAATGGTGACGCACAAGCATCTTGTGCATCCGTAAAAGAGAACAAAGCGAAAAACAAAAAACACTAGAAACTCTACAGCAAAAAGGGGGAGGGGAGGAGGAAGCAGAATAAACAGCAAAAATATTTCATTGAAACCACTTTTTATTATTGATGATTGCAACGAAAACCCCACCTTTTTTCAAAAAAATAAAATAAAAAATCAATTCAATTGAATGCCACGTATCTTTCTCCTATTTGAGAGTTGAGAAGTACCCCCTAGCTCTTTCACTAATTGTTGTACCAGCTACTATATATATATACTGCATGTTTTCTAGAGTGGAGTGGAGTGGAGTAGAGTATTGTTTAACAAATGAGTCATCAGTATTTTGGAATAATAAATTACTAGGAATTAAAGTTGAGTGATTGGCTGGACTGGAGTCATCGTCGTCGTGACGCATGAATAATCATCAATAATTTACTACTTATGATTCATCGATCGAGATGCATCATGAACGAAGAACTAGAGTTGAATCATGCATTGCATTGCACCATCTCTCACTTCACTCATCACAACTTTATACAACCAGCCGATCGAGATTAGTTTTAATTCTTGATCTGTCACTCACTCCCCAATTATAATAATTTAATTTCCATCCATAATTATATCATGGCAATTGGCAATTGGCAATTGGCAATTGGCAATTTGGCATAATCCAATTAAAGGCAATTGGAGTATGTATATATAAACAATCACAACCTTTGGTTCGTTCTAATAAACAACCTAGCTAGCTAGCTAATATTCCTCGGAGTGATATCTTAATTAGTCCCCCTGTTGTGAAATTATTACAAGTATATGCCTATTAGCTATATGATAATATGGAATTCTAATGATGATATATTAGTAATGGATATATTTGAATGAAAGACAATGGAAGAAAGAAAAGAAATAGTATTAGTGTATTCAATAGTGCAACTATTGTAGTGTAATTAAGACCAAAAGTAAGGAAAATATATGCTCAAGTATAAGAGTTTTTTGAACAAATATTGGTGTGTATTTCTCACTTAAGAACCCATATTTATAGACATAATACAAGGCTAATGGCATCATAATTAATTGCCTTCACTAGAATAGGTATCATGACTAATGGAGCATTTCTTTGAAAAAGTGGTATACATCCAAATTTCATCAATAATTGTCATCAATAATTGTATAACACTCCCTCTTGGATGTACTATATATAAAAGAATATGCCTCGTTAAAACCTTACTAGATAAAAACCCTCTGGGAGAAAAATCTAGTGAAGGAAAAAGAGTACATAATTCTTATATATTAATTTCTCCCTCTGATCAAAGCATCAGTTGAGATTCTTTAGTTGGCGCATCCCAATGCTTTTCACCAACTTTTCGAATGTTGCTGTTGGTAGTGCCTTGGTAAATAAATCTGCAAGATTATCAGCTGAACGGATTTGTTGCACATCTATTTCACCATTTTTCTGTAAATTATGAGTGAAGAAAAATTTTGGTGAAATGTGTTTCGTTCTATCTCCTTTAATATACCCTCCCTTCAATTGTGCTATACAAGCTGCATTATCTTCATATAAAACTGTTGAGGATATTTTTTCTTCAGTAGCCATGCCACAATTTTTCAATATATGGTGCATCAAAGATCGCAACCATACACATTCTCGACTGGCTTCATGGATTGCTAAAATTTCAGCATGATTTGACGAAGTAGCTGTCAAAGTCTGCTTCATTGATCTCCATGAAATTGCAGTACCACCACATGTAAAAACATAGCCAGTTTGAGATTTAGCTTTATGTGGATCTGATAAATATCCGGCATCAGCAAAGCCTATTATTTCATGTCGAGAATCATTTGGGTAAAATAACCCAAGATCAATAGTTCCTTGGAGATAGCGAAATATGTGTTTAATTCCATTCCAATGTCGTCTAGTAGGAGATGAACTGAATCTCGCTAATAAATTTACTGCAAATGATATATCTGGTCTAGTGCAGTTTGCAAGATACATTAAAGCACCTATGGCACTTAAATATGGGACCTCTGGTCCAAGAATTTGTTCACATTCCTCTTGTGGTCTAAACGGATCCTTTTTTATATCAAGTGACCTTACAACCATTGGAGTACTCAATGGATGTGCTTTATCCATATAAAATCGCTTTAATACTCTCTGAGTATAAGCTGTTTGATGGACAAATGTTCCATTATTTAAATATTCAATTTGCAAACCAAGGCATGATTTGGTTTTACCAAAATCTTTGATTTCAAACTCATTTTTTAGGTATTCAACAGCCTTTTGGAGCTCCTCTGGAGTTCCAATCAAGTTGAGATCATCAACATAAACTGCAATGATTACAAACTCTTGTCCATTTTTCTTAATGAAAATACATGGACAGATCGGGTCATTTGTATAACCCTCTTGTAACAAAGACTCACTGAGTCGGTTATACCACATTCGCCCGGACTGTTTCAGTCCATATAGGGATTTTTGTAATTTGATGGAATACATATGTTTAGGATTTGATTCATATGTCTCTGACATCTTTAATCCATCTGGGATCTTCATATAGATATCTGTATCTAAATTTCCATATAGATACGCAGTAATAACATCCATCAATCTCATTTCAAGATTTTGATGGACTGCTAAACTGATAAGATATCTAAATGTTATTCCATCCATTACGGGGGAATATGTTTCATCATAATCAAATCCGGGTCTCTGTGAAAACCCTTGGGCGACTAATCTCGCTTTGTATCTGACAATTTCATTTTTGTCATTTCTTTTTCTTACAAAAACCCATCTGTATCCGACTGGCTTTATATTTTCTGGTGTTTTGACAATCGGTCCAAACACATTTCGTCTAGCCAGGGAATCCAATTCAGATTGGATTGCATCTTTCCATTTTGGCCAATCTTTTCTTTTCCGACATTCATCAACCGAATTTGGTTCATGATCCTCGTCATCATTTATGATGTCAAGTGCTATGTGGTACGAGAATACATTATCTATGATAATTGCATCTCGATTCCAAACATTTCTGCTTGTGACAAAATTGATTGATATTTCATTATTTTCAAGTTCATTCTCCTCTGGAGCTGCAAGTTCCTGCTCCTCTGGAGCTACTTGCTCTTCAAGAGCTTCTTTTTCCTCTGGAATATTTTCTGTAATTTTGTCACTTTCAATTATTTGTGATCCTCTTTTCTTTCGAGGATTTTTATCTTTTGAACCTGGTGGTCTACCACGCTTCAAGCGTGCAGTAGATTCATCTTTGGCACTTGTAATTGGTCCCTCTGGGACATTAATTTTGATTGGAACATTTGCTGCTGGTATAAGAGATTTTGTTACTCTTTTAGAGTCGCATAATGCGTCCGGCAATTGATTTGCAATATTCTGCAAATGTACAATTCTTTGTACTTCTAGTTCACAATCATTTGTACGAGGATCAAAGAAATCTAACGGTGTTTTCCAGTTGATTACTTTTTCTTTCTTTGGTTGACTTTTATCTCCCCCTAATGTCGGGAAATGAGATTCGTCAAAATGACAATCTTTGAATTTCGCAGTAAATAAATCACCAGTTAATGGTTCGAGATATCGAATAATCGATGGTGATTCATACCCGACATATATTCCCAATCTACGTTGGGGACCCATCTTTGTGCGCTGAGGTGGTGCAATCGGAACATATACTGCGCAACCAAATATTCTGAGATGGGATATATTGGGTTCATGCCCAAATGTTAATTGTATAGGGGAGTATTCATGATAATGTGTCGGTTTTATCCGCACCAATTTTGCTGCATGTAATATTGCATGCCCCCAAGCTGTCAATGGCAATCCAGATCTCATTAATAATGGTCTGGCAATTAATTGTAAACGCTTTATAAGCGATTCAGCAAGTCCATTCTGTGTATGGACATGAGCAACAGGATGCTAAACTGTTATGCCAATTGACATGCAGTATTCATCAAACCTCTGGGATGAATATTCACCAGCATTATCCAATCGGATATTTTTTATTGTATAATCAGGGAACTGTGCTCGTAATTTAATAATTTGAGCAAGTAATTTTGCAAACGCATGGTTGCGAGATGATAATAATGATACATTGGACCATCGTGTTGATGCATCAATTAGCACCATAAAATATTTAAATGGTCCACATGGTGGATCTATAGGTCCACATATATCACCCTGAATTCTTTCAAGAAAACTAGGGCTTTCAGTTCCCACTTTTGTTGGTGAATGTTTGGAAATTAATTTTCCTTGGGAGCAAGCAACACATATATATTCATTATGTTGCAGCAATTTTTGTCCCTTTAATGAATGGCCATGACTATTTGTAATAATTCGCCTCATCATTGTAGAGCCGGGATGGCCTAGACGATCATGACATATCATATATTCATCAGTAAGCCTATGGCTTTCAATAGACCTATGGTCTATTTTGGGATGATATATATTAGTGGGCCTCTGGCCATCAATAAACCTCTGGTTTATTTGGGGAATATTAGGCCTGTGGTCTAAGTGATAATTTTCAGTTGTATTTATCTTTGAAAAATACAATCCATAAGACAGAGCTGGTAATTTTTCCAATATATATTTCTTACCATGAGTGGTATTTGTAATTAATAAATATTCGACATTCTCTGAAGTCGATGTCTCGAGATGATACCCATTTTCTCGGATATCTTTAAAACTCAATAAATTTCTTCGAGATTTGGGAGATAGGAGTGCATTTTTCACAATTAATTTTGTTCCCTCTGGGAAAATAAGGTTGGCTGTGCCAATTCCTTTTATAATATTTGCACTACCACATATTGTGTTTATGTTTGTATCTCCCATTTTTAAATTGGAAAAATACCTTATGTCTTTTAGTATTGTGTGCGTTGAAGCACTATCAATAAGACATATATTATCACTTTTATAATTCCCCATTTTGCTGTAATTAAAACAAGATATAATTAATATTAAAACAAGACTTAACATAAGTAATATATTACAATACATAGACAATAAATATAGCACACATGCAAAAGTAAAGACAGATACAGAAGTTCAAAGCGTAATAAATTAATAATACAACATAACAATTAAACTAAATCACTATATAAATCTTCAACTTGAAATTCTGGGATATTGGGCATATTCTCCTCAGAATTCATTATGTTAACATGGTTTGTTTCAACCACCCTTTTTCCTTTATCCCTCTGGGAATCTTGATAAAGTTTCACCCAATGATCTCTGGTACGACAATTTTTGTACCAGTGACCGTTTAGGCCGCATCTATCACATTTTGCTTCTTCATAGTTCTGTTTTTGGACATCACCTCTGGTGTTGCCCTGATTCTGATTACGTGTGTCTGTCGTGGGCCTAATGTAAACATTGTTGCGGAAATGATTTTTCCCACGGCCTCGGTTATGCCCACGACCACGAGGTCTCTGACCCCGGCCACGACTACGGCCACGACCACGGCTGGAAGATTCAGTCACATGTGCCTCTGGCAATGGACTACTGCCAATTGGCCTCATTTCATGATTTTTTAATAATAAATCATTATTCTTTTCAGCCAATAACAAAAACGTAATCAGATCAGAATATTCAGTGAAACCCTGTGCTCGGTATGTTTGCTGTAACACCGTATTGGAGGGGTGGAATGTAGAGAATGTCTTCTCTAGCATTTGTTTATCAGTAATTGTCTCCCCACACAGTCTTAATTGTGATACGATATTAAACAGAGCAGAATTGTAATCATTTACTGATTTAAAATCCTGGAATCGTAAGTGTGACCAGTCATACTGGGCTCGAGGGAGATTTATTGATCTTAAATGATCATATCTTTTTTCTAAATTCTCCCAGAGTTCAATTGGGTCTTTGACCGTTAAATACTGTGTTTTCAATCCCTCATCAAGATGATGGCGGATGAAAATCATAGCTTTCGCACGGTCTTGGTTTGAAGCCTGATTATCTTTTTCAATTATTTTTTCAAGACCCATTGATTCCAAATGGATTTCAACATCCATTTTCCAAGATAGATAATTATCTCCAGATACCATCAATGGTCTGAAATCCTGCTTTGTCAAGTTAGCCATAATAGAATTATTGAAATACAAAATATTACCTCAAAGAAATTCCGGCAGAGCTCCGTTCGTAGCTCGTGCTGATAACGTGTTGTGAAATTATTACAAGTATATGCCTATTAGCTATATGATAATATGGAATTCTAATGATGATATATTAGTAATGGATATATTTGAATGAAAGACAATGGAAGAAAGAAAAGAAATAGTATTAGTGTATTCAATAGTGCAACTATTGTAGTGTAATTAAGACCAAAAGTAAGGAAAATATATGCTCAAGTATAAGAGTTTTTTGAACAAATATTGGTGTGTATTTCTCACTTAAGAACCCATATTTATAGACATAATACAAGGCTAATGGCATCATAATTAATTGCCTTCACTAGAATAGGTATCATGACTAATGGAGCATTTCTTTGAAAAAGTGGTATACATCCAAATTTCATCAATAATTGTCATCAATAATTGTATAACACCCCCAATTATATATAAAACCAACACCCTTAATTAGACTTCCTCTTTTCCCTTGCATGCAGTGCAGTTCCCCATCTTCATTCCTCAAACTAGCTAGTTAGCTAGACTAATAAGGCATCGATCACATCCCACATCGATAACTATATAGTATATATTCTATTGAGTTGATATTTTTCTATTCATCCATCCCATTCCCTTTACATGTAAAAGTTCAACAACCATGATTAAAATCAAAGATTCCCCCCCCCCCCCCCCCCCCCAATATCCTTGTCCGACGAAAACGATATGATATACACTTGTCCTATTCAAACAACATATACACTTGTCGATCCATGTTTTGTGATTTTGGTACCCATCGACACTAATGTTTCCTCCTTTGTATATATTATAATATACTAGTATTACTCCCTCCGTCCCATTAAAAGTGGCCACTATTCCTTTTTGGGGTGTCCCATTAAAAGTGGCCACTTTCCCTTTTAAGTAAATTATATTAACATAAACATGATTAAAAACCCCACAATAATGACAATTGTACTTTCTGCACAAAGTCCCTATATATGTTTAACCACTAATATCTCAAAATGGGTATAAATAAAAATTATATAAAATATATATTCTAAAACTATACGATTAGACGATTCCAACAAGATCACACTTGACTATTTTTGTCTTTCTACATCCTTAGGATAACATTAAGTCAAAGTTAAATAATAAATATGGTTAAAAGTCAAATGTAACCATTATAAATTAGATGGATGAATTAGTCAAATTTACTCACATCACTTTAACTACTAAATCCCACTACCTAAATTCCCGTGCCCAAAAGAAAGGGGCCACTTATATTGGGGCGGAGGGAGTACTTTCTTTCAGTTTCTTCAGCTGGCCTGTGGGTAAAGCTGTTTAGCAGAAATTACTAAGTTACTAATTAATTAAAGTGTCAGCATATGAAAGACACACATGCCCCATGATCCGATGGACACTTGTATTGGGCCGACGTGAGCAAGTCAAGATACAAGACCCACAGCCCTATGACAAATGGACCTATGATTGGACCAAGGTGAATAAGTCCAAATGAAAGACCCACCAGCCCATATGCTACATGGATCAATGGATATGCGAAGCAGACCAATCTATTGAAATCAGTTAATGTGAACAAACCCAGATGAAAGGACCACATGCTCAATGACCCGATAGAAACATGGATTGGACCAGCCCATCGGTTGGTCCATCATCCACAAACCCTAGGGTTTACCCTCTATAAATAGAGGTATCCTGTCACACATTAGGGGGAGGTCTCGATACATTGCTAACTCAAGACTCATATACTTGATATTCTACAGCAACAAAACGCTGCAGAAATATTAAAGAGGCAAAGAAGTATCAAATACACTTCTACAACCTCCAAAACAGTCATACTCTGAGACTCATACACTCAGACACCTAGAGAGACATCTTCACACGTCTGCTCATTCTCAAGACTCATACACTTGAGATCCTACAGCAACAAAACGCTGTAGAAATTCCGAGAAGCCGGAGAAGAAGCATAAAAGCATCTCGACGTCTTCAAAGTTGCAGGAATCAAAGGAGTACCAGAAGTCGAACCCATATAGTTTGATTTTCTACATGTTCTTTGATATTTAAATTTCTCTGTAATTGTAGACATTTCTTGTGAAATTAATAAAATTATTTTGCAGTTTCTGTCTACGCATTTTTTTGCACCTACAGATTTTGGCACGCCCAGTGGGACACTTCTGCCTTTCATCTCCTCCAGACGTCGTCAACAAAATCCAATGGCTTCAAGGATCACCTCCAAGAGCAACTCTTCAACATCCGGTGCCGCGATGCCCAACGTCACCACAAGGAACATGAAGAAAGCATTGGAGGCCGCCGACGCTGCGCGCGGAAAAGAAGTTGATGCGGATATGCCGCTGTTGGAAGAAGGAAACGACCATAGATCGGGATCTTCCACGCCGTTGTCAAGCCCGCGGGGAGATCAAGAAGAGACATCCGCCCTGCGTCATGCTGCTGCAATGACAACCCAAGCCAGCACTCTTGAAGAGCAAATGGCCAACCTGACAAAGATCGTGGAAATGCTTGCGAAGAGATCCGAGTCGCGAGATGCACGTATGGAGCAAATGATGAACAGACTGGATGGCTCTAACGGCGGCCAAGCGGTGAACAAGCCCGTGGAGATCCGTGACGATGGAGAGACTTCCCGACAGGATGCTTCGGCGAAAGGAAAAGCAACCGCTGACGTCCAAGTCACCCCTGACGGCTTCATCTCTGCTGATCAACTGAAAGAGTTCATCACGAGAACGCTAAAGGAAGAGGTCTCGGTAGGATCAAAATCCTCCTTGACGTATCTCAAGCCATACAACGCCCGCATCGACTCATTGAGGATGCCGGCAGGCTATCAACCGCCCAAGTTCCAACAGTTCGACGGCAAAGGGAATCCCAAGCAACATATCGCCCATTTCGTTGAGACATGCAACGAAGCGGGTACGTTTGGAGATCACCTCGTCAAGCAGTTCATTCGTTCACTAAAGGGAAATGCATTCGAATGGTATACTGACTTGGAACATGGTAGCATTGACAGCTGGGATCAACTCGAGCAAGAGTTCCTGAACCGTTTTTACAGCACACGGCGTACCGTCAGCATGATAGAATTGACGAACACGCAACAATCAAAAGGCGAGCCGGTGATTGACTACATCAACCGCTGGAGAAGCCTAAGTCTCAACTGCAAGGATCGCTTGTCTGAAACGTCGGCAATCGAGATGTGCATCCAAGGCATACAGTGGGGTTTACGATACATCTTGCAAGGCATTCGTCCCCGGACATTCGAGGAGCTTGCAACCCGTGCTCACGACATGGAGCTAAGTTTGGCGTCAAGTGGAGCCTATGGTCCGCCCGTTCAACAAACTCGTGCAAACAATCAAGTCGAATGGGAGAAGAGAGGTGAACCACCGTCAAAGCCGCCAACAAAGGATGCGATTGCAACAAACGCCAGTTTCGTGAAGGTACGTGGGAAGGAGCCGGTGACAAGCGACAAGCCAAAGTCACCACAAGCTCAACGTCAAAGGTCGTCGTTGGAAGATAGACGGGCTAAGACGTACCCATTCCTTGACTCCGACCTACCGGGCATCTTCGATGACTTGATGAAAGAAAACCTCATCGAGCTACCAAGGATGAAACGTCCCGAGCAAGCGGGGATGACCGACGACCCACTATACTGCAAGTACCACCGTCTAGTGAGCCACGCGATCCAAGACTGTTTCGTTTTCAAAGACAAAGTCATGGATCTCGTCAAACAAGGCAAAATCACCTCGGCAGACGAAGCAGAGATGGCCAACACTATTTCCATTCAAGTTGGATCGATCGAGATCAAAGTTCCCGACAAGTCCACGACGTGCAACACCGTCTTCGAGGCCGGGAGTACGTCAAAGCAAAACCACACCAAGCAAGTTGAGGATCACTCACATCTCAACGAATGCATGCTTTCCATCATGTTCAATGACGACGACATGCCGATGGAGCTGGAAAATTCGAAAGCTCACAACCGACCATTGTTCGTCGTCGGATACATAGACAACAAAAGAGTCAATCGGATTCTGATACATGGAGGTTCCGCCGTTAACATCATGCCACTTCACACCCTGAAGGAATTGGGCATCTCGGAAGAAGAACTATCCAATAGCAAAATGTTGATCCAAGGCTTCAACCAAGGGGGGCAAAAATTCCTTGGTGCAATCCGACTCCGGCTGCAAATTGATTACATGGCTGCAAGCACATACTTCCACGTCATTGACGCAAGAACATCATACAACATGCTTCTTGGCCGGACATGGATCCATGAAAATGGCGTTGTTCCTTCAACATGGCACCAGTGCTTCAAATACGTGCACAACGGCGTCGTCAAGAGAGTTATCGCCGATGAAAAACCATTTGCGGTGGCTGAGTCCCACTATGGAGACGCTAAATACTACCTTGATTCGCCCAAATCTATGGCACCTTTGCGCGAGGAAGAACATAAAGAGAGTCAACCAACTCGTGATGATAAAGGAAAATCCATCCTGGAAGAGGCATTCGAAGGACTTACACTCCCGCTAACGCCCATTGATCCCGGCACATCGCAGAAAGTGTTGAAGATTCAACTCAAAGGCAGTGAGGCACGTCGACTGAAGAATGACAAAGAATTCGGTCCGAAGGCATTCAAGTTGCTCACCAAGTCTGGCTTCAACCCAAATGAGCCATCGCCGTTGGGAAAGCTCCCAGACAACAATCGGAGAAAAGGTGACCGGAGTGGACTTGGGTATGTTGCGGAATTCGACATGACGCCCCAAGCGTCAAAGGCACCCATATTCGTCAAAGCTGAACAAACAGTGAAGGCACCGGTTCGCATCATCGTAAAACGAGCTACAACCAATTACATCACCGAAGAAGCAAATCAAGAGGATCATGCTCCAAAGGACCAACCTGCACGAAAGCCAGCATTTGATCGCATCGGTAGTCCGTCAAAAGGAGAGCCAAAACGGAGTGTCTACGATAGACTTGGGTCAACGGAGACGGCCGAACGCAAAAAATCCGTCTTCTGCCGGCTTGGAGCAAACGAATAAGTGAAGCCAAGTGTTTTCGATAGACTCGGGGCTGTTGCCAAAGAAGACTCTGCAAAATCCGTCTTCAAAAGGCTAGGTTCTACAAAATGCCAATCACAAAACAAAGCATCGGCAAGCGAAGAGCGGTCTCTAGTAAAGCAAGGAATATTGGACGACCCGAACTACGGCAACGATATGAGAAGCACGGTACCTTCCCGTATGAAACGTCAAGTTGAATGGTCCGTCTCATCCGACGGATGGTTGAGGCTCAAGAAACGAACTATCGTCTTCACAAAGCATGACGAAGATGATCAAACCGACACCGTTGAATCCGTCGATCATATTACCATTGATTGCAGTGAGCCAAATGAAGAAGACGCCAACGCAACACCGATGCAACTTGAAGAAGAAATCAAGGTCACTGTGGATGGAATGCGTGAAGTAAACTTAGGCGATGAGAAAGAACCACGCCCAACATTATCAGCACCCTACTGAAGCGGAGAAGTACGTGACGCTCCTTCAAGAGTTCAAAGCCGTCTTCATATGGCCCTATAAATGAATGCCCGGGCTGGACCCCAAGATAGTCGTCCATCGTCTCACTGTCTTTCAAATGTTCAAGTTTCCAAACTCTTAAAGAGGATCAAGCTCAAAAGCCCCTCATGAAGCCTTCAAAACGCTATTTAAAGCAACTGCAAGTGCCAAATCCCTCAAGAGGATCAAGCTCAAAGCCCCTCCTGAAGTCTTTCAAATCTTCAAAGTCTTCAAGCCTTCAAGATGATCAAGCTTAAAGCCCATCTTGAAATAGTCAAATATTCAAGTCTTCAAGTCCTTCAAGAGGATCAAGCTCAAAGCCCATCCTGAAGTCTTTCAAATCTTCAAAGTCTTCAAGCCTTCAAGATGATCAAGCGTAAAGCCCATCTTGAAATAGTCAAATATTCAAGTCTCCAAGCCTTCAAGAGGATCAAGCTCAAAAGCCCCTTCAAGTCCTTCAAGAGGATCAAGCTCAAAAGCCCCTCTCGAAGTTTTTCAAAATTTCATGCCTTCAACAGGATTAAGCACAAAAGCCCCTATTGAAGTAAGAAAACACATTCTCGGAGAGTCAAATCACCTTCAAGGATGTCAAAAGTTCCTCTCAAAGTTCTTCATGGTCCATGTCAAACATACCTTGCATGGATCATCATCCTGAGCCGTTGTATCCAAATGTGGCATCATGACCGTTTGACGCATGGGAGTGGACATCGCCGGACCGATGCCAAAGTATTTCGGGGGCATGTCTACATCCTTGCCGCAACCAACTACTTCTCCAAGTGGGCTGAAGCTGCATCCTTTAGAAAAGTCAAAGGGGACCATGTTGCTAGTTTCATCCGAATCAATATCATCTACCGTTATGGCGTCCCGCGTTACATCATGATAGACAACGGACGATCATTTGTCAACAGCGCCATCACCAAGTTGTGTGAGAAGTTTGGATTTACTCAGCGAAAGAGTTTTGCATATTACCCGCCGGCAAATGGACTGGCGGAGGCCTTCAGCAAAACCTTATGCGGTTTATTGAAGAAAGTTGTCTCCGAGTCAGAACGAGACTGGCATGAAAGAATCAATGAAGCTCTGTGGGCATATCGCACAACTTTTCGCACACCCACCAAGGCAACGCCATACTCGTTGGTCTATGGAGTGGAAGCGGTGTTGCCATTGGAAACATAAATTCCCTTGCTAAGAGTCGCCATCCATGAAGGGCTCACTGAAGAAGACAACGCCCGGTTGCGTTTGGAAGAATTGGAAGCCCTTAATGAAAGAAGGCTCGAAGCACAACAAAGATTGGAATGCTACCAATCCCGTATGTCCAAGTTCTACAACAAGGAAGTCAAGGCACGTTCGTTCCAAGTCGGAGATCTCGTCCTCGCCATACGGAGACCCATTGTCATCAACTACCGCAGTAGGAACAAGTTCACCTCCAAATGGGATGGACCATATGTCATCACGGAGGCTTTCACAAACGGAGCCTACATGATGATGGATAACGACAGAGTGAGCATCCGACCGATAAATGGACGATTCTTGAAGAAGTTCTACGCTCGAAGAATGCACAAGCCATGCTCCTTGACGCACGAGCCTAAACTGCACGTCACAAAAAAAATGCAAAAAAAAAATGTAATACTCCTGGCCCGCAAGAGTATAAACTGTGTACGGCTCAAAATAAACAAATTCAATTTGTTTTGAACTACGTAATGGCTTGATCCCTTCACAGGGTACGTAGGCAACTTGGATATCAAAATTCTAAGTTCAGTCATGGCATAAAAAAAAATTAAGTAATTGGGTTAATTAAATTTAATCCTTTACTTGAAAAAAATTTGAGTAATTGGTCAATAAAGTTGATCCATTACTTTAAAAATTTTGAGTAATTGGGTTAATTAAGTTGATCAATTACTTGACAAAAAATAAAGTAGTTGGATAAATTATATCGATCCATTACTTGACAAAAATTGAGTAAATGGGTTAATTAAATTTGGTCCATTACTTAAGCAAAGAATTCTTCAGAAGAACAAGTGTCAAAGTCCTCTGGATGTTCTTCAAGCTTTTATGAGGATCAAGTCCAAAGTCCTTCAAATCTTCAAGTCTCTCAAGCTTCAAGAGGATCAAGCTCAAAGCCTCTCTCGATGTTCCTCAAATTTTCATATCGTCAATCGGATCAAGCCCAAAATCTCCTGTTGAAGCAAGGAAATGTGTTTTTGGAGGACCAAAGCACCTTCAAGAATACCAATAAGCCATCTCGAAGTCTTCATAGTACGCGTCAAGTGCATATCACGTGGATCTTCATCAAATTGAGGCCCTTGATATAAAATTTCAAGGTCACACGCCGAAGACATAATTCTGGAGACCAAACGCATCTTCAACAGTCCAATTGTCCGAGGGGAGCTGATTGGGGGCAATGGCGTAAAGTTCATGCGACGAACCCATCAGTATAGAAGGTGGTTGACATGATCGCTGCAAAGTCTTGAAAAAAAATTCAAGGGGATCACTTGAACTACGATGTGGCTCGATTCCCAAAAGGGATACATAGGCAACTTGGCCAAATTCCAAGTACAGTGCAAATTCCATCGAAATTTAGTCCCCCAAAGTTTCCAAAGGTGGTTTTCTTCGTCAATATGTGTGCTATGCAAGACATTCAAGATTGAAGAAAGAAAATTAAGGCAGAGAGTGAAGGCGAAAATAAAACTAGTCTTCATTACATCAAAGTTTTGATTACACATATATTGTAGAATTGCAATACATCAATGGAGGAAATTAAAGCAAGGAAAAAAAAAAATTCAAGCATATCCGCTACAATCAAGACTTGTTGACATTGGCTTCTTCGTGATGCTTCCCATAGTCCACCAACATGGCAACAGCTTCAAGTTGATCATCCAAATAGTTCAAATTGATGCATATGATGCCACTGCAAAAAAAAAGAGGATTATTTTCTTGGGAAAAAAAAAGAAGAAAAAAAAATATACATTTACAAGATAAATGCAATGTAATTTTTGAATGACATGCTAAAAATAATTGCAAGATAAATGCAATGTAATTTTTGAATGGCATGCTAAAAAAAATTGCAAGATAAATGCAAAAAAAAAAATGCTCGTCAATTTTGGGGATTAGTTCTAAGTTCATTTTAAATTTTTGGACTTGAGGTTAGATCCCACAAATTCCAAATCCTCACATACAAAAAATTGGGGATAAAATTCAGACTTTTAAAGACTAAGGGTTCAAATTTAGTTTTCCAAAAGTTGGGGACTCAAATTCTAAGGTCTAGAACATGTGGGGGTTAAATTTTAGATTGTCTAAATATTGAGGGCAAAATCCTAGGGTTTAGAATTTTGGGGCTAAAATGGAATAAGAAGAAAATGGGTCCTGTTCTTCCCCAATTCACAAAGAACGCAGCCCCTCCTTTTTTTGCCTACCGAGTCTGCATCAACAATACAGCCCGCCATCTTCCTCCCCAACCGATCCAACTCCGGCGGCGTGCAAGCAACAACAGCAGCGATCCGGCGAGAGCAGCGGGCGAGTGGCGGCGCGACAACAGCTGGCTCGAGCGGCGAAGGGCTTCGGGCAGCAGCGGCACCAACCAGCATCCTCGAACAGCCTCCGGCACAGAGCACGGGCAAGCGGCCGCTTCCCCTCTCCGGCCTCCCTTCTCCTCGCGGGCTGGGCTAGGCGACGAACTCCGGGATGTGGGCGAACGGCGGCTGTTAAACGCGACAGGCAGAGGTCTCTTCCATCTGGATGAACGGGGACAGCGCGCAGTAAGCGACAGCGAGAAGCAAGCGGCGGCGGAGCTTTCCTCCCTACGGCAGCTCGAACAGCAGCAGCGTCGGACAGCAGCAGCATCGAGCGGCGTCCTCCGTTGGCGCGAAGCAGCGACGGGCTCTGGGCTCCTTGCGGCGGCATGGTGGCTGAAGAATGCGAGCAGCACTCCCCTCCGGCGGCGCCCTCTCTCTCCAGCGGCGACGGCAGTGGCTGTCCCCATCCTGGGGCACAAGCAACGGTGTCCCTCCTTGCGCGATCTGTGGAGACCTCAGCGGCATCCTCTGCCTCCAACGGCAACGACGCAGCAGGCAGGAGTGGCGTAAGAAGCAGTGGTGTGAACCAGACTCGAACAGCAGCGGCAAATAGCAGCAGCACTCCGACAGAGCAGTGGCACCAGCGGCGGCTTCCCTTGCACGACGATGCAGCTTCAGCGCGACGAAACCAACGGCGGCCTCCACACGGGGGCTGAACGGCAGCGTCGGCCTCCTCTCCCTTCAGCAACAGCGCAGGAGCACGACATCAACAGTGTGACAACTGCCTCTCTTGCGCGAACGTCACTCCGCCAGAGCAGCAGCGACTCGGCAGACGGGCATGGGCTGGCAGCGGAGCAGTGACGGCACGACCGGACAGACATCGGCAGATCTGTGCTTCTATAAATTTTCCTTGACGAATTCTTCATCTCAGTCTCGTTCAAGTTGCCGCTCTTCTGAATTGTTGGCCACGCATATTGGTTTGAGATTTATAAAGAGCAGAAGATTTGATATGGTAAAGATATTTGAATTTCGAGATAGTTTGCTACGATTTGGTTTGAAAAGAAGATTCACAAACTCAAAGATTCGGTGGCACACATTTAATTTGGAAATCAAAGATTTGGCAAATGCCAAAGAATTCGGATATGCATGCTATTGAGAAACAAATATGGGCACTGATTTCGTCAATTAATTTCAAAGGTTTGTTTTTATATGGGAAGTTCATATTCATAGAATCTGTTGGACAGTCAAGCAACAAATATATGGCCATTAATTTTGCCTATTAATTTTAAAGTGGATTTGAATCAAATTTAAAGTGGGCATCGGATGGATAATTTTGTTGCAACCACAATTCCGATTCCAAAAGATCATCGCGGCAGGTACACGCCAAGAAGGGAAGATGCTGGGGTACTCAAATGATGCCCAAAGAAAAAAATCATTGGCAAAAGAAATGCCAAAGAAATTCATGGAAAATCGTTTTCTTTTAAAAAAAAATACATATATATATTTCGAGACTCGCTTACGTCTCAAATATTTTGCTTCCGTAAACAAGTCTCGAGGGGGCATCTGTAAACACGTAAATTTTGTTCGCGAATGAAAATGCGACACGTGTAATTTAAATATTAATTTAATTATTTTAGGCATTTAAAGTCAATTAATGCTTAAAGTAATTATTAATATTTATCGGGCTAGTTGGACCCGTCAAGTCCAATAGATTTATATTGGGCCAATGTGGACAAGTCCAAATGCAAGACCCACATGCCCCATGGCCCAATGGATGCTCGAAGCAGGCCAGCTCATGAAAATTAATCGATGTGGATAAGTCCAAATGAAAGACACACATGCCCCATGATCCGATGGACACTTGTATTGGGCCGACGTGAGCAAGTCAAGATACAAGACCCACAGCCCTATGACAAATGGACCTATGATTGGGCCAAGGTGAATAAGTCCAAATGAAAGACCCACCAGCCCATATGCTACATGGATCAATGGATATGCGAAGCAGACCAATCTATTGAAATCAGTTAATGTGAACAAACCCAGATGAAAGGACCACATGCTCAATGACCCGATAGAAACATGGATTGGACCAGCCCATCGGTTGGTTCATCATCCACAAACCCTAGGGTTTACCCTCTATAAATAGAGGTATCCTGTCACACATTAGGGGGAGTTCTCGATACATTGCTAACTCAAGACTCATATACTTGATATTCTACAGCAACAAAACGCTGCAGAAATATTAAAGAGGCAAAGAAGTATCAAATACACTTCTACAACCTCCAAAACAGTCATACTCTGAGACTCATACACTCAGACACCTAGAGAGACATCTTCACACGTCTGCTCATTCTCAAGACTCATACACTTGAGATCCTACAGCAACAAAACGCTGTAGAAATTCCGAGAAGCCGGAGAAGAAGCATAAAAGCATCTCGACGTCTTCAAAGTTGGAGGAATCAAAGGAGTACCAGAAGTCGAACCCATATAGTTTGATTTTCTATATGTTCTTTGATATTTAAATTTCTCTGTAATTGTAGACATTTCTTGTGAAATTAATAAAATTATTTTGCAGTTTCTGTCTACGCATTTTTTTGCACCTACAATATATATAAACAATCACATTTTTGGTTCGTTCTAATAAACAACCTAGCTAGCTAGCTAATATTCCTCGGAGTGATATCTTAATTAGTCCCCCAATTATAAAACCAACACCTTTAATTAGACTTCCTCTTTTCCCTTGCATGCAGTTGCCCATCTTCATTCCTCAAACTAGCTAGTTAGCTAGACTAATAAGGCATCGATCACATCCCACATGGAAAAAATGATAAATAGGTCCTTTTTCTTTTCAAAAAATTCAAATCAGTCCTTTTTCTATTTTATTACCAAAACAGTCCTCTACAAATGCTAATTATGTTCAAATCAGTCCTTTTTTTCACTAATTATATTCTAATTGCTGACGTGGCAAGGGTTTTAATTTAAACCTGACACGTGTGCATAATATTAGTCCTTTTTCTTTTATCTTTTGCCAATTCAGTCCTAAACTTTTATTTTGTTCTATTTAGTCCTCTACCCCAATCACTCATTTTTATATTAATTGGCCTCAAACCTTTCAAATTATTTCATTTTAGGCCCAGAACCTTAATTTTTTATTATTACTAATACATTTATCAAATAAATGCCCAACATACTTTCGTAAATAAAATTAAATACCAAACCTCATACATTGGGTTTGACCGCCTTGTTACCGGGTCTTCGAAGTTCCAAATTTTACGGACCCTCTCTAACCACCCGACCGTAACGATGGTTCATTGGTTCTGGTTTCCTTCAGCAACAATCAGCACAATCATACTTTGTGGACAATAAAATTCAGGCTATTTTTTTAATATTTTTAATAATATTAATATTTTTCAATAAAACCAAGGCTTCCTGTATCCATAACCTTCCAAAAATTCAAGTTAAATCATTTACTCAAATATTGCTACATCCTAAGGTAGGACGCAAAGTAAGATTCTGTTGATTGTTACTGAAGGAAACCAAAACCAATGAACAATCGGTTGAGGTCGAGTGGTTATTAGAGAGAGTCCGTAAAATTCCGGTACTTGAAAGACCCGATAACAAAGCAGTCGAACCCAATATATGAGGTTTGGTGTTTAATTTTATTTATGGAAGTATGTTGTGCATTTATTTGATAAATGGATTAGTAATAATAAAAAATTTAAAGTTCTGGGCCTAAAATGAAATAATTTGAAAGGTTTGAGGCCAATTAATATTTTATGAGTGATTGGGGTAGATGACTAAATAGAACAAAATAAAAGTTTAGGACTGAATTGGCAAAAGATAAAAGAAAAAGGACTAATATTATGCACACGTGTCAGGTTTAAATTAAAACTCTTGCCACGTCAGCAATTAGAATATAATTAGTGAAAAAAGGACTGATTTGAACATAATTAGCATTTGTAGAGGACTGTTTTGGTAATAAAATAGAAAAAGGACTGATTTGAATTTTTTGAGAAGAAAAAGGACCTATTTATCCTTTTTTCCCATCCCACATCGATAACTATATAGTATATATTCTCTTGAGTTAATATTTTTCTATTCATCCATCCCATTCCCTTTACATGTAAAAGTTCAACAACCATGATTAAAATCAAAGATTCCCCCCCCCCCCCCCCTAAATATCCTTGTCCGACGAAAACGATATGATATATCTAATATTTATATATGCCATATCAGGTTTGAACAGTACTCTTAAAATGAACAGTTGTTTTTGATGAATAGTAAATTTCAACCCTTATTTCCTAATATGCCCTCCCTCATTTGAGTTTTAGGCATCGTTAATTCCGCAGGTCAAGCCTTCTAAAAATTCCTTTCCGACCCTCTTTGCTGGACACCCGTCTCCTCCAGTTCCCTCCGACTACCTCGTTGCCGCCCGTTCCCCAGCCCGCCCATGCGCTGTCGTGGCCGTAGTACGAACCCACCCGTCGTGCGGGTTCCGTTGCCGGAGCAGCAACATCGTTGGCCACCTCGCAGTCGCTCGGCGCTATCCCGCTCGCCGCCACCCCGCTCGCGCCACCGTGTCAGCCGTCCTGCGCCGTCACCTTCATTTGGGAGTGTGGGCTGTGGTATGCGGGGGGAGGCAACACAACAAGAATTTGGGGATGGGATTGGGCGCCTTTGGAACCCTAAATCGTAAGTCTCCACTTCAGCGCTGCTCGTCGGGTGCCCGCCTTCTCGCCTGTCTCGTCGCCCACTGCCTCGCCTATCAGCGCTCTCTTCCATTGCCCCTCGCCTGTGCATTGGTATGGGTTTTTATTTTTTTGATTTTTCGGTCAGCACATTCTTTTGAGAAAATGGCACCAGGCGTTGTTTTTCCTCTTGTCGCACGTTTTTTATTGGTGCTTTTGTTAGAGAAAGATCAGCTTGTTGTATTTGTTTCTTGGTTTTAGGTAAATTGGTGCTTCTTCTGTGTATTGAATCTGAAACTAACGTACACCTAGAATCTAAAGTGAATCATGTACTGTGTTGTGATTCAGAAATCTTGCAGATTTTGTTTGTTATTGGGTATTTTTGGCTTTTAGGAATTCTAATCGTGTGTTTGTCTGATCAAATTTCGTACCAGTTAGGGCATGTTTTGCAGTTAGTATATGTTCCACAATCTGCAGTTGAAATTTGTGTTTGATTTTGTTAGGTTTGATCGAAATCTTCCATGCTTGCTTATAATTTCGCTGTGCACTGATTTTGAGCTCAAGTCCGAGGGAAGCAAATTAGCTGATGGTTCTGGAATTCTGAAGGATGCATTCTTGAGGACCATTGATGTTGTTTGAGGAACTCATGTCATCGAATAAAACTCCTCAGCCATTGCTTCCTCCTCACTGCTCCAAGGGATTCATGTAGTTGTTGCTTCCCCATCATAAGAGGTACTATATTCTAAATGGAAAACTTTTTAACTCCGTTTCAATTCTTGTAGTTGTGATGCTGCTGAATTCAGTTTCTAACATTTTTGTCTGTGTTGCAGTTGCAGGTTTCACTCTGGCCATGTCTCCTTTAACGAATTGATTTTGTATTTCAATAGAATTCGAAGAATTGTTTTAAACTGACATTGTCGCGTTGCCTGTGTATAAACATTTTGTGTGTTTGATTCAACTTTTATAAGATGAGCACACTTTGTGTGTTTGAATTGTTTTTTGGCTGTCTCCATTTTTTGGTATAGCTTCCAGTCTCCTAAAGAAAGCCGTAACTTGTAAGACCGTATAATATGAGGGAGACTGGAATCTGACAAGTTATAAGATGAGCACACTTCGTCATATGCGATGACAAAGTGTGCAACTGCCAGTTCCAGCCAAAAGGGAGACTGGAATCTTACAAGTTATGGCTATATACGCTGGTTCGACATAATAAGGTAATAATGACTGAGCACAAATTCAAACATGGTCAGAGTAATGGAGTCTCAGTCATTGCCAGAATGCTTAAAACAGTGAGGGTAATGCTTCCTGGTCTTCTTTTTCCTGTTATACAATGCTGGTTTGCGGGTTCGCGGTTAGTGTTTTTGTCTGCTATTTCTGATATTTTTGCCCATTATCTGTCTGAATTAAAATGGGGTTTGGAGATATTAGGTTTGACATCTCCACTGATTAATGCAAAGATTTCCATGTCAGGCATGACAATTTGTTCTCTGTTGAGCTTCTATATAAAAACCTGCTCAGAAGATGAATTTATGTTGCATAGTATACTTGGCTAGAAATTACAAGTAAAGTGAAACCTGTTAACAAATTTCAAGCCATGCGAAAACTGGTGATGGCTTGATTGTTTGTTGTATTAATGCTTTGGTGCGTTGTTTATATTCCTTGTAATTTTATGATTATTTATTTAGATCTAAATATAAAGTGTTTCCATGATAGTTGTCTGTCAACAGGAACATTAATTTCGAATTTTTTTTTGGTCAATCTGTGTCAAATTTTTGTTCAATAATGAATTATGCTTGCATCTGATATTTTTAACTTAGAAAAATAGGGACGCGGTTAAATGGATATTGTTCTTTTTTTGGTTGCAGGGGTTATGTAGGGATCCACAATCTATCGCGCTGTACCAACAGGCACAAATGATTCACACATCCGAGGAAATTGATTAGGTATTGTTTATTTGGATACTCTGAATGTAGTCGTCGTTTTTCATACGAAATCTGTTTTATCCCTAATTTGTGCAACCCTAACTTTTCTTTAATTCTTGTGTTTGCATTACCAGGGTTTAGGGCATATGAATCTACTTTGTTTTCAATTTTTGGGTTTTCTGGCTGTCTCTAGAAATTGGAAGAAACAAATCAGAATCACAAACGCATTTGGCATAAATTATGGTTCTGATCAGTTTAGGGCTTAGGCTGGCCTGATTTCCGTCGGCTGCAGTTCGACAGGCCACCTCCGTCCACCTCCCACTGACACCTTGAATCTGGGCAAGGAATTCTCCTTTCAGGTAATTTCAGGCTGTTTCGAGGGTGAGACCTTTCACTTTAATTTCTTTGTCTTGCTTGGATTCGTAATCGAGGGTCTCTTAATTTTGCCCTTAAAATCTGATTTAAAAAATTATATGATGTTCCAAACTGCCTTGATTAAAAAAAAAAAAAGTTTGATGTTTTTCCTTTCCTTGAAACCCTGCTTTTGATTACTGTTCATCCTTACAAGTCTATGCTCCACCTTGATTCACCTGCATGCTACAGCAATGTAATTAGTATACATTGTATATTACCCCAGACATATGATCTGGTGGTCTGCACATCTAAAAATGTGAGTGATAAGATTTTTATTATATAAGACAACTTGTAGTTTTGTTGCTCATGTTGAGGGCTTTTGCTGTGCAGATATTTCGCAAAGAGCCTTTCTACTCTGGCATGATAATTATGATCAACTAGTGAAGATTGCAAAGGTACATACTGGAACATATCCTGTTATTGGAGGCGTAGTGCAAGTTGATATGCACTTCACGAACACTTTCAAAACATATTGGTTCTCTTTGTCAGATTGTATATTTTAATTTTTGCTTATGTGAATATTCTAAAAAAAATTCTGAGTTAATATACTATGTTGATTATGCATTCATAAATGTATCACACAATCCTAGGATGGGTAATTCTCAAAATTTCTAAGTTAAAATACTTATTTTGTCTATTCAGCATTCCTAGGAGTATCACAGAATTCAATATGTATCTGACCAGGCCCCCTTTACATGATTATAATGCTGTGGAATGTATTGATGAATGGCAGGTATTGGGAACAGAGGAGTTGAATGCTTACTTGAGCAAGTATCACATAGAATTGGACTGTCATCTTGCGGCCCTTGTTGGAAGGTTTACTTAATGCAACATGTCAATTCTGCTTTCCCTGAAATATTTATCTAATTTCTGATGAAAATCTTCTCTTTTGCTTCCTGTGGGTCAATTTAATTTAGGCATAATAGGAAATCATGGACCAAGTTCGTAAATGCGATAATCATCATTTGGTTGTTCCTGAGGTAACCAATCGGGGTATGGTGGACCAGAAAGATATGCCATGAAAATTCATGCTGAAGATTTAAAACTGAGAGCATGTTGTTTCAATTTCTGTTGAAGGCAATTAATTCTGTTGCTAAATTGTTGCGGTATGATCATCAAGAGAGGTTAACTGCAAAGGAAGCAATGGTAATATCTCCACCCTTATCTTGATAATAAATAATCCTGTAGTGTAGAAAACCTTGCGAGGCTTCTAAAGATTATATGGGAATCCATGTTACAATTTTAATGTTCGAACTGTACTTGCATCTTTAACTCTAATCTATGAAGCTACTAATTATGAATGGATTTATCAAATCTCAAATTAGTTATGAGAAGAATATGAACTTATCATGACTAATATTGCTGAGGAAATAATGGAAATAATCACAAAGAATGTGATTATTAGAATGGATAAAAATGGCATATTTATTTTAAGACAAATGTATCCGATCAATGACTACTATGGTTTATTTTGATTTTTGTTGTGTGCAGTGCTATAGGGGACAATCTCTTCGTTTGCTTTTTAAGGTGGTATGAGATTGGTCTTTATGCCATATTAGCAGGAAGTTAATACTTATGTAGTATTCATCTTTTTAAAAGTACTTAATAAGCTTGGATATGTCTAGCTACAAATTCTTTGCTAGAATTTCCTTATTTCAGTGGCAGTTTTAGCCTGCAATGTGCCAACAGTTCTTTTCTTGATACACTATGTGAAATTTTAGGTTTATAAAATTTTCATTTTTGTATCTTCCTGCAATATGCCTAAACTATTTGCTAAAATGCTCCTCATAGACATTAAAATTAACTAAAATGAGGAATCCTAATTGTCCATTTTTGTCATATAAACCCATAGGAGTGGTTGGACTAGGTCATCTCTAATTACCTTTTTAACATTTTATGGTTCTTTTTCACATTTTTTCCTTGAAGCTAAATTTATTTGTTGAGCTGTGTAAAGCTATCTTCATTAGCCATTTATTGAGTTTGATACCAGGATATTCTTTATTTAGATATATTTATTCATTTATCATTGAATTGAATTTATTCATTTATCATTGAATTTAGTACATATTCTTTATTTCCTGGTTTAAAAAGAGGTGGTGTTGTTCTTTGCTCGCCTCTTCAGCTGTGTTACCAAAAAAAAAAGAGGTGGTGTTGTTTTCTTGCTATTGCTTAGCTTCATTGAATATGTGTGATTAAATATTATTTGTTGCTTGAATATGTGTGCTTTTGTTTTATCTGAATGGAGGTAAGTAATTTGTGTGTGTTTGTGTTTTACTATGTTGGACTAAATTTCTTTTTAGTTGACTCAGTTTTCCATGAAACTGAGGTTTAATTTGCTCAAGTGAAGCGATTGCACCAATCCAAGTTATGATGCCGCGTTACACCCTGCTACTATTTTTTTTTTTTTTTCCTTGCTATTTTTATGCGTGGAGTTTTTGCTTAGCTGGTGGAATATTGAAGCTGGGATACGAAGCGGGGCTTTATGTTAAAATCGGCATTGGTCCATTTTCGGTCAGACTAGATTCTGTAGGGAGCAGATGAAATAACACCGACACTTTTGGCGCTGTAGTTGAACATTGAGTATTTAACTTTTAGGGGCTTTCCAATTTGGTAAAAGTATGTTCTAGCCATTAGTTTGACTGTCGGGATAGATAATGGCCCTTAAAGTTTAAAGTTTAGCAATTTAGTGTTTTAGCTTTGCTTATATTATCAATTTATTACATCTCATTCATTTTTATAAATTCCGTGGTTGTATTACAATTTGTGTGTAATTGGAATGAGTAAGAGAGTATGTGGACATGAATATTATTGGATTAGATACCAATAACAATGAGCTCGGGTTGAAAAAAAAATTGACATGCTCGTTCTGAAATATGACAAATACAAAATACTACCTCCGTTTGACATGCCAATTGCTTCATTACCTGCAAGTGTTAAAACATTCTATTCCCATTTAATTCTCTTTGATATACTGCTAGCCTAAATAATTCTCTTTAGTACAAAATACTGTCAAATGTCAAATGTTAATAGTGTTATACTTCATTCTTATGGGCTCTGCATTTGTCATTTACAGGTGCAAGTTTCTCTCAGTGACTATGACAATGTCATAAGTGCTTTCCCCTATTTGAAAGTGAACACGGTCAACTGAAGGTTATGGCATTAGCCCAACAAAGTGAATTGTCCATCAATTTCATAGGTGCTTCATTTTAATCTTGAGATATCTTGGTTACAAGTTGAATCTTATAATCAAATTTCATATTTAAATTTATCTCAATTTTGCTTTCATTTCAATTTTGAGTGTCTTATTACAATTTTCTATAATGTTTTTTCTTCACCGGGTGCGCGCAGCGTGGCGCGCGCCACCATGAAGAATTCTAGTATATATATATATATTGACTACAATCATTGCAAATGTCCTATTCAAACAACATATACACTTGTCGATCCATGTTTTGTGATTTTGGTACCCATCGACACTAATGTTTCCTCCTTTGTATATATTATATACTAGATTACTAGTATTACTTTCTTTCAGTTTCTTCAGCTGGCCTGTGGGTAAAGCTGTTTAGCAGAAATTACTAAGTTACTAATTAATTAAAGTGTCAGCATATGATCAGATAGATTTAATAGGAACGTGATCATGATTAATTAGAGTTTATTTTAGTATTAACTTAATTGATGATAAGATAAGGATCTTGACAAATAAATAATGTTAAAGTAACAAATTAAATATTCTCGGGAATCCATATTCGTGAGTAGTATTACTAATCATCATCATGCATGCATGGTCTAATGATACTTTATACTACATGCTTAAATTTTTCGATAAACCAAAGAAACTTTTTAGGGATTTTTAGACCTAAGAGTAAACTCAAAATACAGGTGAATTTAGTGAATGAAAAATTTCGATCTTAAAGCAATTCTGTGAATGCATATGCTTAATTAGCCTTAAATGATGATAAGTGATAGTTTATAAATTAATTTTGTACTTTATTTTATTCAAAAGATTTAATTAATTGGTTATTTATGATAAAAACGACTTTAATTTCATTAATTAATAATTGAACTATATATATATATATATATTGAATTAATTAATCTTGCAAAGTGGCGATTAATTATTGTAATTAGTTGGGTGGTCATTTCTACATGGAAAATAATGAAGGTTATTGTGAAACTAAAAGATAAGGTACTAATTGAGATCAATTATATAGGACACGATAAGTCAAGATATTGTCAATCAAATTAATTAATTAAAATAATTAAACAGGCATATGAATTTTGATGAAAACCCTTTTCAAATACATTTATGAGTCCTCAGCCAAAATCTTAAAACAAGCATGTCACTACAAGAAAAAACGGATTTCCCGACCGAAAAATACGGTCGGTAACACCAAAATACGGGTCGTTTCGGGGGTTACCGACCGCATTTTCGGTCGATAATGTCGGTCGGAAATTCCTTGGTCCGAAATTTGCCGCCGACCAAAAAAAACTGCCGTCGGGGACCTGCCGACCGCGTTACCGACCGCACATTGGTCGGCAAATTTCCCGACCGAATTACCGACCGAACATGCGGTCGGAAATATTTGGTCCCAAAAGGTCCCGTGGAAATTTACCGACCGAATTACCGACCGCAATTGCGGTCGGTGTCGGTAATTCTTTTTTATGGAAAAAATGTGACCAGGAGGGCTCGAACCAAGCCCCTTAACATCACCCAGCCACAACCTTGACCAGTTTGGCTAGCTCTCTAGTCCATCAATCATATTCCATCATGTGTCATATATGGTATACCTTCGCGCGTGTACCACTTGTGCACTGCATGTTTCATGTCATCATATGAAGTGTTTTATATATAACCTATATAAGTACATATATACATATAAATGTGTAATTAGAAACTAAATTAAAATATAAAAATAAAAACTAAAATTATATATAAAAGCTAAAATTATATTAATTAAATAATAAAGAGAATTCAATAATTAAATAAAATAGAAGTATAAAATAAAATTAATTAAATAAAAAAAATAAAATCAATAAATTAAATAAAATAATAAGATCATTTTAAAATTAAGATAAATATAAATTAATATATAAATAACTGAATAATTGAATTATAAAATAAATAAATAATTAAATGATAAAATAAATATATAAAGGAATACTTAAATTCTAAAAAAATCAAAGAAACAATTAATAAAAATATTAAATAAATAAAAAAAATTGGAAAAAATTTTAGCGACCGCAATTTCGGTCGGTAATCTGGTCGGTAAATTATATTATTGTTTTAAAAAATAATAAAAATTAAAAAAATGGTAAAAAAAATTACCGACCGCAATTTCGGTCGGTAATGCGGTCGGTAACGCCGACCGATTTTTTTGTGGTCGGTGTTTTGGTCGCCAAAAAACTCCCTACGCAATAATGGAAATATTTTTCCCGACCACCATTTCGGTCGGGAATGCGGTCGGTAATAACGACCCGTCACTACAAGAAATTGCGGGAATACCGACCGGTATTCCCGACCGTCAAGATGCGGTCGGCGATTCCGACCGCTTTACCGACCCCAGAGCGACGGTCGGGAAAAAGTGACCGTTGGGGCTGGCAGGGGGTAAAGGCGACCATATTGCCGACCGCGAGATAATCGGTCGGCATCGCCGACCGGCTTGCCGACCGCATTTGCGGTCGGCAACCTAGGGCAATAAATCTGTTTGGTAACAGCGAATTACAGCAAAAAACAAACCCAAATCCCCAATTTTCACTCTCGCGATTCACCACCCCCACCGGCCAAACTCCGACCCCCGCCCCGACCGACATCCTCCGCCGACCACCGCCGCCGACCACATTCCCTCCGACGAGCCCTACACTCGACAACTCATTCGAGTGAACTAAGGAGGTGGGTGCACGATTGCATTTGGAAGGGAAGCAGTAGCAACGCCGCCTCCGTCCGCCGCCCCCGCGTCGAGGCCACCGTCCGCCGCCCTGCCTCTCGCCCGCCCGCCCACGCCCACGACGACCCTCGCCCGCCCCTGCCCCCTGCCAAACCTCCGCCGCCCCTGCCTCCTGCCTACCGTGGGCCGTCGCTGCCAGTCGCCGCCGCGCCGTCTGCCGCCCTTGCCGATAAGCATTTCGAGCCACCCACGAAAGCCATTCCTTGAGCCACCTCAGTCGAACAAGGTATTCGATTGACCAATTACCTCTTCGATTGTTGCCATTTTTATTGCATTGTATTCGATTGATTTTTGGTATTGAACTCATTTTATTGGAATAACGGATTGATGCTCAACCTGTGCATTTATTTTTTTGGTTTGTAGTTGTTGATTGTATGTAATTATCCTCTAGTTGGCAAAATCATCTTTCCTATTGTTGTTGACAATTTTTTGCTTGAGAAAAGCTGGAACAGCTTTGATTTGGTGCATAATTGGTACAATTTTTTGTATACTTTATTTTATGGGCATATAATTGGATTACTCTCGCCGGGTAGATAAATTTTCGTATATCATGTGCTCTTCTTTGAATTGAATTCGTATGCGAATGTGAAGTCACTTTGTAGTTTAAATGAATTGTTGAGTTGGAAAGGTTATTTCATGGAATTTTCCTATATTGTGTTTATATGTACAATCATGAATTGTATTAGTTTTTTTTAAGCCATTCTGATATGTTGGTCGTATATGTGCTGTTGGAGTTAGATTTTTATAATTTAGGATGTTATTTTCGATGTTCTTATATGTTTTTTAAAACTGTTAAAAGCATATGGTTAGATGTTTATATTGTGTTTATAGGTCACATATACGAATATATATGTGACCTATATGGTTAGAGGTTCTATCCGACTAATTTCGAATATTGCAATAACAGATACACTTGGTCCCGAATTTAGGAAAGCAAAACCCCACTCAATAGGCGATCTGCATTGGTCTCTTGCATAGCAAGGTAATATATAATTCGATACATGTGAATTAAATGTGTTATATGAATTTTAAGATGTAGCTAATTTAATGGTTTGTTTGCATGAAATTGTTTTTCGTTTTAATGTTGCTTGATATATTATTGAATTGTCTTTTATTTGGTTATTTGTAGTTCCGCAACAGTTGGTGGTTAAGAATTGATTAGAACTTCTGTTAGATAGGATATTTAACGAAAATATAAGTAAGTAGGTGTTATATGTACTATTTTAGTAGAATTGAGCATTAGGACCTCTGTAAGATAGTATACACCAAAGAAAACATAACTTATAGCTCAATTGGATAATCCTAGGATCGGTCGATAATTAATTGTGTAACATGTAATAAGTCATCCATTCGATAATATAGCCATATTTGTAGGTGATGGATAGGAGTTGGATGTACCGCTCTTGCCGTGAACTCGGAGAACTCACTACTGAATTTAAGAATGGAGTTGAATTATTTATACGGATGTCCCATCAAAACCCAGATGCGGATATAGCCCAAGGAAGATTAAGGTGTCCGTGTAAGAAATGTAGGAACAAATGTTATCAAGTAGATGATGACATTAGATATCATTTAAAGCGTTATGGATTTGTCTCCAATTACGAGAGGTGGACGTGTCACGGTGAGCCACATCAATTTAGTCGGTACTACGAGGATGATGTGGGCACTGCGGGGGCGTCGGGACATGAAAGTGACTACATACAAATGTTAATAGATGGAACGGGATTTGGTATCCCCGACACAGTATCACATGAGGAGGAAGATGTACCGAGGTGGTGGTTCTGCTGTTCATTGACTTGTCGTTGATTATGTCATTTTACTTAGCTTGTCAACTTTGGATACTTGTCGTCCTTTGATCATTTTGTACTTATGTTTGTGGACCTTGTTTAATTGAACTTGTTGGTATCGGACTTGAAGTAACGTATTATAGTGATCGTTGACTAGCAATCATATGTACTTGTCGTCTTTTCGAACCTTTATTGTTGTTTGGAAGTTTGGCATGAATTTAGATTAAGAATTCTGGCTTGTTGAGATTGTTGGTTGTTGTTTGCTTTGATATGCAGGGTGGCATGAAAAAAACCAGCCAAAACAGGCTGCTGTTTCAGGATTACCGACCGCATATGCGGTCGGTAATCGGTCACTAAAGAGAGGGACCAGAAGGTCCTGCAGGCTGAATTACCAACCAAAAGTTGGTCGGGAAGTCGGTCGATGAATATTGCCGACCGACATGCGGTCGGCAAAACGGTCGCCAAACTCACCGACCCCTCAGCTTTTGGTCGCCCCACGGATGCATACCAGGAATATACCGACCGTCGTTTTCGGTCGGTAAGCCGGTCGGCAACTCCGGAGACGACCCGTCCAACGGTGTTGCCGACCACATTTGACGGTCGGTATTCCCGCTTTTTCTTGTAGTGCGTCTTTGTTCGGTCGGTAATTGCGGTCGGAAATCAGCAGATTTCTTGTAGTGTGTGATTTCAATGAGGTGCGGTGGGCGTTACGGTGTCGGAAATTAAACGCCTACCACACACACATATGGGGGAGTACTATATTTTTTAGATATATATATATATATATTTTGCATTTCTTAACATAGATTAACTTCTATAATGTTTTTAAACTAGGTACGTATGTAGCATATAGTAATTATTAAATGGACAGATCAGAAACTTCCTCGCGCGCCTCTAGACTCTATAGTAAATATCGTTAAACTCATATTCGCCTAGAAGAATTACGACAATTAATTAATTAAACTTAATTGGTGATAATTGAAAAAGCCTCCTCCCGCGCAGCCAGGCTACAAACAATATTACTCCTCCAATATTTGTCGTCTCCAGTGCCTGCCTGCCTGCAGGCTACGTACTACGTGATGATAATCGTCGGTCGTGACCTCATCAGCTTATCTATAATTAATAATACTTATGACCTCCTGAGATTCTTATAAGTATATTGTAAAATATAAAAAAAAAAAAATACTTTGATGATTCAATTAATCCTTAATTGCGGTTCCCATTGGATCCATTATTATTGATGATGATGTAGCTAGTAATTAGTGCATCGTACGTATATAATTAAAAACAAATACTACTAGTAGTATATACTATATACAAAGTTAAGCCCCCCAGATCAATTCATAAGATTAAGATAGAAGTCATGATATAAATACTTTAATTTCTTGAGTAGCGCGTATTGTGGATGAGAAGATCAGAATGAAACCAATTATAACGACGAAGACAAAAGAAACACCATAGGTAGCCTCCTCAAAGGTAGGTAGCGCGACTAGTACTAGCGGAACCCTTTTGTTTTTTGCAAGAATTGTTGCTTCCCTTTCCGCTTATTTCCCATAATAATTAAATGCATATATCATATACGTACTTTATACCTTCATTTCAACTTTAATGATGTCATGCATCTCCCAGTTTCAGGGTTACTACATATATATAGAGTTCCGACGATAATAGAGTATATAGTATATGAAATGGTAAATATGACGACATGTGCAGAAATTAATTTATATATACTGTAGATTGTAGCTCCTAATGATGCATTATGATCCGTGCATCTAATTAAGAGGCTTAATTATAAGTTTCTTGGATATAAATTGCTTTTTATTGATTTTAATTTTGTGGTCCGATCCTAATAAAACTGGGATCAAGCATTATCTTAATATTAATTAACTTCCTCCACCTATAATATAAATACGATGAGTTAGGTCCTTTGACTTTTAACGGAAGGTTGGAGGTTCGATTCCCCACTAGTCCCCTATCCCTCTCTTTTATTCTTTTTGTAATTTGTGTATTATGAGCTCCCACTAACTATTTCTCAGGCCTTCAATAGCGCCCAAAAAAAAAGCCATGAGTTATTGAATGAGATTGACGTACGTAGGTCTATACTGTATAACATTTAAAAATTATTGTGCACAGAAGAAAGTACTGCTTCATTTTATATATCATCCTCTGCCCTCCATCTTGCTATTATTATTATCTTATTTTCATTTTATATATCAACTTTAATACTATAATTTTATCACATCAAAAAAGAAATAATATATACTATACTAATATTTAGTATAAAAAAACCATTCCAAATATACTCCATATCCCATTTAACTTATCTTGATTGATTTCTAAACACAATTCAATACATTTTTTAAACTGTTAATATCTCAAAATATGTAGAACAAAAAAATAGTATAAAAATATATATTCAAACACTACATGATTATAAAATTCTAACAAAATCCAAATGATTATTTTTTCTTCCAAATATATATATTTATAATAAAAGTCAATCAATGAACTATACTAAAAAAAAAAAAAATCAAGTAAAGCAGACCAGAACTTAAAGGGTTGAAGAGCTTGGTAACAAAGGGGGCAACGCAATGGGATAAATAACCCGCCACCCCCGGCCCTCAATAATTGACATGCCCTTCTTCACAAATTAAAGAAGGAAAAATATGAATGTCGTAATCTCAACTTCCTTCCACAGCCCTTCTTTCCCAACTCCTTGGATCTCCACCACCACACAGCCCATAGCGAAATTCTACTGCTGTGGTAGTACTAACTTGTAGGGGTGAAAGCGGTACGATAAATATCCGACCGATCCGATGCCGTATCCGATTATATTCGAATCCGAATCCGTTTTCGACTATCCGGCCGGATAATTCAATATTCGTATCCGAATCCGAATCCGTATTTTAATATCCGCATTCGTATTCGTATCCTAAAATAACTAACCGTATCCGAGAATATCCGACCGTATCCGAAAATTGATAGGATATTATCCGAATTTTAAATATGGATATCCGAATATATTAATATATTATTATTTAATAATTAAAAATGATTAATAATTATAAAAAAATATCAAATTTTCAAAAAAGGTTATAAAAAATTATCCGACTATCTGTATCCGATTGAATCCGTATCCGTCATATATCCGTCCTGTATCCGTAATCCGAAATATCCGAAACCGTATTCGTATCCGGCCCATCCGTATTCGATACCGAATTCGACAAAAAAAATATGGATAATATCCGTATCCGATACTATTCGACCGTATCCGTACCGTTTGCATCCCTACTAACTTGGAGAGTGGACTTGGGATCTCAGCTCCTGTTCTTCCCTGACATAATTCCTACTGTATATGAATATGACATGACTAGCTATATTTACACTGATGTCCCACTCCCTTCCCTCTCTAAAGTCTAAAGTCCAGTCCTTTCCCCTTTCATTTTACTACTTCTTCTTTCCCTTATTTCCAATCTCCATTGAAATACTGAAACCTGAGACCCTTTCAAGCTTAGATCAGTTGGAAAAACTTTCCCAGTTCGACACACAAACAGTACTGCCGCTTTTGTTAATGTCTCCTGCTCTTCATTTGATGCTGATTTGAGTTTGTTTACTTCAGTCTTCAGCCAGGTATCACAATTATTACCATATATGTTTTGTTTCATGGGAATTTAGTGGCAAAAATTACTCAATTCGGGGGAAAGCTAAGAAGGTTTCATGTTCATTTCTTACCTGCTGCTTAATTTCTTGTCAGGGACTGCTATTCTTGGGATGAACTGATTAATTGCTAAAATTTGGATTTTTTTTTTATTATTTTTATTTTTATTTTATTTTATTTTATTTTATTTTATTTTTTGTGGAGGATATATATTTATTGAATGGCGATGCAGTACCAATTGAGCTCCGAAATCCAAGGGGAAGGCCTCCGGACAATCTATCTCATGAACCCTAATTTTCTAGGGTATAATTCTGACACCAATAATCCGTATCCCCAATCGAATTTGATGAATCCCTCCGAAGCTGGCGGCCACGCTCTCACCTCCTTTGTGACAGCACCGTACACGCCGCCAGAGGAAATCGCGGCCGGATACCAAAATCATAATTGGGTCGATCATTGTTCATCGAACATGTCGGTGGTCCTACATCAACAAGGCCCGTCTCTAAAACTTCCTTGCGGTAATAATAATAATAATGATAATCAAATTCACCAATTCCATCCAGGCGAGTCGTCGTCGTCCAAGAATCCAATGGAGAAGAATGTGATGATAAAGGGGTCGAAATATGTGGAGGCTGCTCAAGAGCTTCTGGAAGAAATGGTGAGTGTAGTTGGGAGAGGGACTGAGAGTAGAGATCAAATTGAGGGGACGACGACGAGGGGTAAGGCGATGGTGGTCACTGCAAAAAACGAGGATGCGGTGGCGGAGATTGGGGGTGGAGATGAGCTCACGGCGGCTCAAAGACAAGAGGTTTTGATGAAGAAAGACAAACTTAGTACCATGTTGGAAGAGGTAATTAGTTAGTAAATTTGTTTCAATTTTATTTTGTGTTTTTCAACAATAAATATAAATTGTTTCTCAACGTTATAACCAAAATTTGAATTTCTAGACTAATTGTAGTGTTGCAAAACGTATGTATTAGTACATCTCTTACTGCAACGCATAATTGGATAGCCATAAAACAATACAAGATTTATTTTATTTCTCTATTTGAAGCGTTGTTATTTTCATAAATTAAAGAATAGTATTATCGTTATCATTCTATGATTTACTTGAATTCTGTATTTCTAATCCTACTTTTTATGCGATGGTAATTCCCTTATATTTGCAAGTATATATTTTATACTTCCTCCGTTTTTATTAATTGCCCCAATTGGGGTTTTGGCAACTATTCACATTTACACTTTGACTTAAAATTTTATTATAGTTATACAAGTCAAAATATAGTCAAGTGCGGTTTTGTTAGTTTCGTTTCGTCGTGTAATTTTTAAATATCGAACTTTTATAATTTTTACTTGTATCGAATTACTTGAGTTATTAACAATTCAAAATGTGCATTGGACTGCGTACTTGGTGGGTCTGTAGCAAATATACAAAAACTGAGGAAGTACGTTTCTAGGGTGTTAATTGCTCCTCATTATTGTCGGTGTATTTCATTATTATGATTAAATGAAACTAGTTTTAACATCGATCTAGGGCTTCTTATTAGACGTACGATGGAAATTGAAAACGGGACAACCTTTGTACTCCTCATAAAAATACTACTGTGTGTGTATATATATAAATATAGGCCCTGTTTGGCAAAACAGCTAAATTCAATCAGTTAATTTATCTTACATTGTGAGATAAAATAGCTTATTTAAAAAGACAAAATAACTTAAAACAGATGATATTTACCGTTGGATTGATTTTGGAAGCGTCGATCAATTATTGAACTAGAAAATCCAAGAAACAGTACATGCAACTATTAATTGTAGAACATGCAGTAATAATAATCCAAAAATACATGGTACACTTAGAACGTAACATCATCATATCATCATATATCCTCCTAACTCTATTCACTTCATCCCAAGTCCTAACATGTAGTATATGGCCCATTCTAAAGTACTTATGTGTCAACATTTCTTGTGTTTAGGCCCCTGCAGTCGCATCCCATCAATTCAATTTCTCTCAACATGTAGTACTGTCTCTCTTTGTATTTTAATATGCTACATGTTTTTTTAATATTTTTCTTTTACAAAATAAGGGTCAGATTTGCTTTTTAAATAATATAATTAAATGCTGCATTTAAACGATTGATTTACTAGAAATTTAAGTTATAGTACAAAATAAGTCGGAAAAAAAGAAAGTACTGTATATGTTAGCCATGCTTATAAATTAAACAGAATAAAAGAACAAAGAATTTAAATTTTTGGATAAAAAGTTTCAGGTCTTATTATATCATCATGGCATGGGTAAAGATATATGTAGTTCCCATAACTGAAAACGAAAACGCAACGGCGTGTAGAAAACCATGGATGGGCCGGGAGGCTAAAATGATTGATGATATGTGGAGTTGCTCCCAACTATATATAAGGTAATAGGAGGTTTACATCAAGAGTGCGATGTGTTCCCTGCAGGTGGATGAGAGGCGCAGACAATACCATCAGAGGATGAAAGTCATGGTGTGGCCCTTGGAGGATGTTGCTGGGATTGGATCTGCGAGGGCATACACTGAGGTGGCACTGCGGACAATCTCGAGGCAATTCCGGTGCCTGAGAAGGACCATACTGGAGCAGATTAAGCAGTTTCAAAAGAGGCTGCAGGGAGAGGAGGAAGAGCTGAAGATGGGATCATCGAGGCTGAGGCTGATGAGGATGGTGGTGGAGGAGGAGGACCACCGTCAAATAAAGCAGCATCAAAGTGCGCTTCAACAGGCTGGGATGATGATGATGGTGATGCCGGCCGCCAGCTCCTGCAGCGTGGCATGGAGAACACCACAACGAGGCCTGCCGGAACGCGCTGTTGCCGTCCTCCGTGCTTGGCTCTTTGATCACTTCCTTCACCCGTATGATATTTGCTTATTATGGACATGTGTAGTATTGTGCTGCTTTATTTTCATATATTTTTTTTTGAACAATTAACCCCATGTTACATTTTGGTCAAATTTAGGCATGAACCGCATTTGATATAATACTAATTAGTATTATTAATATTGTTTATTGAAATTCAGGTACCCTAAGAATTCAGATAAGCAAATGCTGGCTAAGAAAACAGGGCTCACCAGGAGTCAGGTATGTAATCATACTACATACGTTGAATTAGGGGTGTGAATAGGCCAGGCCTTGTACGGCCTAGACCTATCTAAGTTTTGTAAAGCCTAGGCCTGACCTATTACCTGTAATAGGCTTAGTTTATAGGCCTAAGCCTGGCTTTTTTAACTAAATAGGTCAGGCTTTAAGCCTTTAGACCATCTCCAACCGAGAACACCAAACTCAAACTCAAAATGCAGTAAATATCACATCAAACAGTATTTCATCTCCAACCAAAAACACTAAATTCAAACTCAAAAGAATATTTTATAGAATATTCTCTTTTTAAGTCTTCAAAATAAAAAAAGTAGTGTTGGAATAGTGTTGGTGTAGTGAATAGTGCAAACTCAAATTTGAGTTTGAGTTACTGCAAAATGAGGGAAAACGCATTTTGCGTTTGCGTTTGGAGTACCATTGGAGCAAAATCTACCCATTTTTTAGGTTTTTGCGTTCGGTTGGAGATGCTCATAGAGACTATTTAATAAATTTTAAAATTTTATAAAAAAATATATATATTTAAATATTAAATAAATAATAAATAATATTTTTAATAAATAATTATATTAAAAAATTAAACAGGCCGACCTACTAAGCTAAATAGGCTTTTCGTAAGGCCCAGGCCTAGGCCTATTAAGTTAAACAAGTCTATAAATTTATCTCGGCCTGCCCTATTTGGTAAAAAGGCCAGGCTGTAGGCCTATGTCGGATAACCTGACCTATTCCCACCCCTACGTCGAATTGGTTCATATTACTACAACAAAGTTTCCAACAATATATATATATTTTATATATGGAGTAATAATGTATACTAATAAGCATGATGAAAATTAAATTGCAGGTGTCGAATTGGTTCATAAATGCGCGAGTTCGACTGTGGAAGCCCATGGTGGAAGCTATGTACATGGAAGAAACCAACAACAACAACAAAATGTGCTGCAGCAGCACGACATCATTTGGTGGTAGGATTCATAATAACAGTAATAATAATAATAATAATAATAATGTGCTGCAGGGTAATTCACAAATCATGAATAATGGTTATGAGATACTAGTTGATTCCCACCACAACATCAGGAGAAACAACAGCTCCACCTTCCAACCTCAGCCTCAGCCTGATGATCAGCTGACGCTACCACCTGATATTTGTGGCCTCACTGGCTCATCACAGGTTTGAGCCTCACAGGTTATTAATTACTATTAAACACATATCTATCTATCTATCTATCTATGTATGTATATATAGTGGGTGGGTGGGTTTATAATTTAATTCTACTTAGTAATTGAATATATATATGTGCATGTGTATATATTGGAATAGAGCTTGAGTAAATGATTTATTGGATAGTTGATGACTTTGTATATAGTAGTATAATATAAGGGGATCGAATACTCTATTCTATCATGTTTCAACATATCCTATTTTAATGTGATGAGGATACAATTAAAACATGAAAGAATAGTTAATAGGGCAAATGATCTCTATTAATTGTGGAGTATACAAGACCTATCTTATTTGTAGTATGTAATGTACTACAATACATGTGTGTTTGTTTGTAGTAATGGAGGTTTTTTTATTATATACTATGTAAAGATCTAGTGATAATAATGAGTGACCGATCGAGAATGATTTCATGTGAATAGCAGGGTTACATGTGAAACTGATCAACCATTTGTAGGAAACAGCACTTTGTGTTGTAATAATTATAATGTTTTATCGATAAATAATAATGTTCTCATTCTTATTATTAACTTAATTACATTTGATAATAATGTTTTACTTTCTTCATGCTCTACAATGTTAATTAGTTATGTATGAAATATATTGTACTAATATATATGTATGTGGTGGGATCTTTTGTTACCAACATAAGTAAGTATTTTGTAGTTCTTTTGATCATGATGGACCTGAGATCAATCTGAGAAGGCAGAGCGATGAATCTTAATTGTGAGTTGCATTATACTATCACTCAATTTGAACCGACGAATCCCTTAATTAATACTATGATGCAGCATGCATGGATCTTGTCCCATTTTTTTATTTTATATATATATATATATATGATAAATACGAATCGAAGTTTAAAAGAGAGGAGGAACTAAAGAAGCCCCTGACCTACAATAATAGAGGGGAGTTTATTCAATCACATAGTTAGATTCCCCAATCTTTTAGTTTAATTTTAATTTCTATGACGGTTACTTCTTTAATTTTGTAACAAATTTATTTGATTTTGGTTCCTTTAAATTTGTGCTAACAAACGAACATGGGGCTCCTATTGTTCATCACAGCCATCATTTTTCGTTCCTAAATCACCCATTACCTTTTTTGGGTACATCATACATGAATAAGTACAAAACATGCATATGCATATTCTTTACATTTGATGAATCATTTCAACCAATTCCAGAAATAAAAATGTTGAGCTTTTTCAAATTAAAAGGAAAACCATTCTGGGAAATGAAATACGCTATATATAATCAGATGTGAATATGATACGTAAGTGAAAAGGACGTGACACAATATATATCTAATATATATATATACCAAGCAAGGGATGAATAGTACTGTTCAATGAATAGTACTACTCATTAAACAGTAAATGCGAAACGACGACGTTTTGTTCCTGCTCTTTCTTTCCACTCCCACGGCTGTTTTGTTCCTTCTCTTTCTTCCCACTCCCACGGCTACCAGCCCTCGTTCTTTTGCGCCGCCAGATTCACTTCGTCTATGTCCTCGCCGTCGGTGCCCAATTCCCCAATTTCTTCAGCCTCTACCTTCATTCAATTTGTCTTCCTCCTTCCGTCCGCTTCGCCTGAGCGCCCTTGCAACCCTAACTGAATGGAATCCTAGACCCACCGCCGCCACACATATCGCCACCCTCTCCGCCGCTGAGGGCTCCCCGAGTTTTCATCGTCTTCTGCTGCAATCGGGTGCCGCTCTATCTCCGCCTTAGTCAACGGTCATCGCCATTGCTGCTCCCTGTTTCGATTGTCCTTCTGTTAATGGCGGTGGTGAGGTCCAATCTTAGCCTCAACCGCCTAATTCTCAGGTTCAGAAGCGCCACAGCCACGAGCAATCTGAATTTCTGCACCAAATCTTTTCCTTTTGACAAGGGCGACAGAAATGTCCAGTGGGTTTCCCTCGGCTGCCCCGGCCTCGGCAAGGGCACCTACATCGATCCTTCTTGTGGGACTGTGTTCCTGTAATCCGATCCTTTATTTCCTTATGTTTTTACTTCTGATTTCTGCTCCAAAAATACGAAAACAAAAGCCAAGGTTGATGAAGTTCTTCTGTTTAATATTTCAGGTTGATGCTCACATTGGTAGTGTCAATCGAAGTCTTGTATTTTCATCCGAACAAGACTTGTATTCTCATCGGTAGTTATACTTGCTACATTTCAAGTTATTTCTGAAGCTTTCCTTAAAGCAGTTTACATTTGAGGATCATGAGGCTTCTGATTGTTCTCGATGCCTGCATCACCAAGGAAAACAATGTATCACCACTTTCCTTAGGAACTTTTGTCTTTCCATCAGATTCATATACTTCAATGTGCGAATGTAGTCTGCCCTTTTGTAACCAAAACATTGGTTTTATTTCATATTCTCTAAAGCAGCCATTTTGTTTTAGATGCTAAAATGAAGTTTGCCCTTGGACGGAACTGCTTTTGTTATTTTGGCATAGAGTTGCTTCAGTTTTTTTTAGAACATGTGTTTGTGCAAGGGACTGGATGTTATCAAGCTTTAGGGATTCGGATTGATGTTTTAAAGCTGTTGGCAGGTTGCGGACGCTCTGTATTATAATGCATCGTTGACACTCAGAATACTGCAAAAACTTAATGTTGCTACTGAAGTTTTCACCATGTGGTTCCAAATGTTAGAGCAAGTTAGAAAAAGTGGTGCACTTGCTAATTTTAAAAGGTAATTGCTAATTTTAAAGAGTGGCGATTTCAATGCTATTTGATTGGATATTTTCAAGGGAATATAACAATTTCTCTTTCCAGGGAGCTTCGGAAAAAGGTCTGGTCTTCGACATCGCGATTCAGCGCTCTTAGTATGGTTTTGGTTTATATACAATGTTTATTCGGTTCGAAATTAGCTGTTGCCTCTAATTATCAATATGTCTTGATCGAAATGCAGTTTGGTTTATTTATAGAATGTTTCATTTGTTCGACTTATCTCTTGCAAAACATTTTCTCGAAAACGTTGCATAGGTTCGCTGCCTCCGATTGGATTTGGAACCTTAGCTTACATCAATGGAACCTGGTTTTGAACCTTCCCTTGCTACCATCACAGATATAGGGTTTATTGGCCATCTAGGTACTGAATTCTCTTGGTCAGGAAATGTTACAATTCCCCCCCCCCCCGTGTCGATCTTCTCGAAAGCCCTTTTGTGTAAAATTCGCTTTCCCAAGTAATCCCTAGCAGCTCTAAATCACATGTGCGCTATAATTCAACAAGAAAACAAAATTTCCACGTGTCCTTGGTTTTGAGAGTAACGGGTAGCATCTACATCCAGTAATTCTATTCTATCACTTCTCTACTCATAGATGTGCAATCAGCTTGATAATATTGCTAGGTTCATAATATTTCCAATTTATGGTGTGCCAATTTAAATATATCAATTTTCCTTTAATTAGAATTAGAATGATTTTCTTTGTATAATTTTTTTTTCCCAATTTCTTATTCGTGTCATCCTCAAATATAGTTATGCATGATTTTCCACTTCTTTTTGTGTTCATCAGGATCTACTGAACTAGCTGCCGTTGGTGTATCTGGTGCTGTTTTCAACTTGGTTTCTAAATTAGTTATTATAACTTTGCTCGATATCACTGCATCGTGTGTTGCTGAAGAGCAAGCATATGTTCTAAAGGCAATTGATGACCATGGTCAGACTGCTGGAGGTATTCTTTTACCTTATCATAGTTGATAATATTATACCTTATTTTCTTATCCTCTATTTGAGCAGTCATTTTCTTGGATCAATTATCCTTGTTATATGCTTTGTTTACACAAATTTGTTTAACGGTTTATTTCCCTTTATAAATCTGTCTGTCCTGTAAATGTTTGAGATTGCATAGGATCTATTTTGATTACCTGCATATGTTTGAGATTGCATATGATCTATTTTGATTAGGATATTTGTTTAGGTTATATCCTTGATCAATTATGGAGTTGAGTATCCTCATGGGATTGTTTAATCTATGAATTTAAATAAAAAATGGACTGCATGTCTTTTGAAAAATGATAGGCATTTAAGGACAATTGTATATGTGATTTACTTCGCCGTCTGCCTGGTCACATCCTCATTTTAACTGGGATATTTTTATTCATTGTTTGATCAGACTATCTTCACTTTTCATATAAGTGTCCATCTTACTTTGCATGCACACTTTTCATGTAAGTGTCCATCTCACCGGAGCACAGCTCAGTGCGCTGCCGCTCGCTCACCCGTCCTCAGCCGCTGCGACAAGCGCTGCCACCTTTATTTTTCCCTTGTTTGTTTGAGTTTGTTGTTTTGTGCCCAGGTATTACATAAATAATTTAGTGTCTGTTGAGGGCCTATGTTTTTCACTTTCATTTGGTCGGTTTTATTTTGTGTGGTAATGATTTTGACTTTACAGGTTAACTTTAAAGTGTTTCTTGCAAATGGATGTGCTTGCGCTGCCCTCATCTAATTTTAGTCTTCCTCATAACTTTTAATCTCTATTGTTGGTCACTTGATTTTTGCCAACTTAACAACAAACAATCTACAACTCAATATCCAGAATAGCATTTTTGCGTATGCTCTCACCAGGAGCCAAGTCCATACCTTCCCATGTAAGTAGAATCTGTTCTTCAAATTCAAATTTATCATTATTTGCACTGTTCTTAAACAATATTCTTTCCGTATGGTGTATGTTCGTTTCTGAAATGCTGACTGCTATATGCTATCTTCATGCCAGGAGTACAAAATTGCAATTTGTATGAATTTTTCTTTTTCGTTGCATTTGCCATGTATAATCTATATTAGAACTATTCATATTTCCTAAGTTCAAGATCCAGATGTTATGGTAAACTAATGCAGCTATCTGATTTCTTGGCATTATCCGGCAATACCTCTTTTGTCTTGATTAGCATTGAGATACTCATGTCTTGGTTCCTTTCACGCAAAAGTACGGTAATTCTGAAGTATGCTTCAAGTAAGGGGCTTGCTTCACTATCTTGGTTTGTTATTATATGTGAATTTTATCTGCTTCGATATTCAGTTTGGCCGCAAAATTGGTTTCGTTATTGAATTTTCTCAGTAATGCCTGCTTTATTGTTTCCAAATTTCAAGAAATTCTAGGATATGTGTTTAAGTGAAATTGGTATGTGGAATTTTGAATCTGGTTGGTAGAATTATTTTTGGTGAATCATTGCCACTCTTTTAGAAAGGGTAAAATATTGGAGGAAGATACGAGGATTGATTATTGCTCTTTAACAAAATCCACATACCAATTATATATTTACGTGGATCAAGAACATCAAAATTTCATGCGGTCCTGTAGGTTTTTCAGCACATGTAATTTTTCCTTGTTAGGCTGTAGCTAGGATACATGTAATTTTTCCTTGTTTCCTTTTTTCTTGTTCACACTATGGCACAGGATCCAGAGATTTAATGGGGCAGATTGTTTGGTTGTTTTATTGCATTTGGTTTAGTTCATGTTTAGTTAGCAATTGATGATTGTGGAAGTAGGAATCATTGATGTCAGATTGGTAGATTGGTGGATCTATATTCGGTTATTGTAGTTTAGTGAATGAAATAATGGATTTTGTACCCAATTTAGTGGCTGATTTTAATTCACCAATTTTACCATAATTCCCCTCACCTATATCATAGCTCACTCATTTCCACTTCCCCACATCCTTAGTTAAATTCTTATGATTGTAAGTATAACAGCTTCAATTCACAAAATGGTATATTATGAATACAACATATACATCCATTTTCTACTACTATAAGCAATACAATGCCAAAATATACATCACAATTTCTTTTTTCTTACCGGCGCGCAGCGTAGCGCGCGCCAAGGCAGAGTTCTAGTATATATATATGGGATGTAGGAGTATTTGGCAGAAATTCCTGCCCGATCGAACCAGTAGTAGTCCCCACCTTCCTCCATATTACTATACAAAACTATAATTAATTAAGCAGCCATCATATTCATATACATTAAGCGACAAAAAACAAAATGAAATTCACTACACATGCATCCAAATATAATGGCTGCTTATATTTTTCAATATATAAAATATAATTGGAAAATAATTACTCCCTCCGTTCCACCTCAAGCGTCATGTTACTGTTGGGCACGGGAATTAAAGTAGAGCTGATTTGTGAGTATAATATGATGGGATCCATATAATTGTTGGAGGGGAAAATTATTTCTATTTATAGAAAGAAACACAATTGTAATGGGACAATAAAAAATAATAGTAAGTAGGACATTTGTAACGGGACAGATGGAGTACTTAATACTCCAATGATGTCTGTTTGGATTCGTCCGATGATCCCAAAGGATGGTTCAAATTCAAAGTACATACATGATTGCTCGCTCGCTCTAGCTAGTTTCTTGGTGGTGCTATTAATTATTAGAGACTACTCATATACTATCATCTTCAATTCACGTTGGATTATTGCTTGGCTTAATTATTAAATCTATTCACCTTAATTAATTACACTACTATCAATTGCGCGATGATAAAAAAAAAAAAAGAAACTGATCTGATGAAAGGTCATCATCATTTGATGACTACTACTTGATTACTAGTATATTAAAGGAAAACCATTCTGGCCTTGTCGTATTATTGGCTTAATTAGTTGTTGATTTCGTTGCACTGGGTTGAGATTATTGTAATGTACTATTGAGTAGTATACAAACAATAATCAACTAGGCAAAAGGTTTGTTAATTAGTGGCGGCTGAATAATCTCATAATTCTCATATATATATAGAGATTATAGCGCGAGGGTCTTAATTGGGTCATTTTAGAATTCCTTTGTCTGTTTCCCTTTAGTATTTTCTAAGGCTGGTGCATCGTGCGTACCCACAATTTGGCCGGGCTTTCGCCTTCCTTCAGGTTGAGAATTTCAAATAGGGAGTATATTACAAGTACCCCCCAAACTCAAATGCCTCTTCAGACAGACAAAATATATATATATATATATATATATATATATATAGTACTAGTACATGCTGGTAATAAACGTCTCTTTCATGAACTGGATGAATCATTTAAAATTTACTTCCTCCGTTTTCATATGTTCTTGACGTTTATTAATGTGTTACTATTCACCCACAGACTTTTACTTAAAGTTTTATCATAGTTATACAGGTTAAAATATAGTCAAGTGGGATCTTGTTAGATTCGTCTCGTCGAGTAGTTTTTAAATATTGAACTTTTAGAATTTTTACTTGTACCGAACTTGAGTTATTAATGGTCGTTTAAAATATGCATTAGACTGCGTGAAAAGTGGGTATGTAAAAAAGATTTGAAAACGGAGGAAGTGTACTTGTAGTACATTGTAACGTCGTATACACAGCAGTCGTAAATAATACTCCTATTTTATTCTCAGTGCTTTTTGACTTTGACTACAATGTTGTCGCAAGTTACTTCTTTTCTTTTATTTCTTTAATCCGTTAAGCTGGGGCATATCGATATAGTACTACTACTATTTAATATCTTCATTTTATTTTATTATTTTATTTCTTTTTTTTTGTCAATTTTACGTATTCATAAATAATACTACTACTCATGTAGAAAGAAAGAAAAAAAAAAGATACTAAAATCAAAGTAGTTGTAAAAGAAAAGAAGGAAGAGCTTGACAATTAGGCAGTGTGGTGGCCGGGGTTGTATCATCATATCATATGTATGCGTATTATTAGTATATCGCTGCTGGGAATTAACTGTGGAGTTGAAGTTGGACATGGTCACGTTCAGGGGCGGATGTAGTAAGGACTCTACGGTGGCACGGGATACCACTCAAATTGATAAAATTGTTATTTTAAGCTTAAAGAAATTTTAGTTTCAGCTTGATTTGGTTTTGTGCAACCACTGAATTTTTGTGGTGATACCACTATAATCAATTATAACCTAATCTTTTATAATAGTTTTAGTATTTTGACTACTATCCTTAATTTTAATATAATTTTCATTACTTTTGTGATACCACTGAAAAAACTTTCTGGATCCGCCGCTGGTCACGTTGGCCAACCGAAAATCAGTACAAAAAATTATTACTACTAGTATTATTATTTCATTCATTTAATTAATATGTGGATGAAATTCAATCTCCTTAAGTCAATATGAATATTATGACTGCGCACAATAATAATATAATGTGCACTCTTGAGACTAACTTTGTGGTTCGGTTCACATTGAAAATAAGTTTCTTCACTCACCATCCAATTCCAACCAATTAACGTTCACATAATTCATGTTATTAATTCACCGCGCTTGCTAGCTTCTTGTAATAATGGTTGAGATTGAAATTCAATAATAAATGGAAAAAAAAATTAATTGATTAAATTACTATAATATCCATATATAATTTTCTCCCCAAAATGTATATTCTTCAACTAAAATAATCTATGTAATGCATTATTATAGAACAAATATATACTGTATATGATTTGTTCTTTAAAGGAATTGTAAATTTAATTTTGAATAATACAGATTTCTTGTCCAAAGACATACCATACCCTACAGAGTATTCAGCACTATATACATATTACTAATTGTCTGGGGTGAGTAGTGGTGGTGAGGTGGTGAAAACTGAAAAGGGTCAAAATCAGAATTGGTATATACTTAACACATTATTAGGTTGAATTGTGCTTCTTCAGCTGTCGTCAGAATATTCTAGCTTCTTGTCTTCTTGCAATACTTCTCCTCTAGTTATTATTGTTGTTATGATTTCCTCTTATTTTGTCTACATACAATGAATTAACCATCACAAAATCATGTACTTACTACTATTATCTTATTTTTTGACCAAAAAAAGGGGGGGCAAATCTCCAAAGAACTGTCTACACATTCCGTAAGATCAGATATTAGATGAGTAGAACTAAATTGACATTCATAGTAATATATTAAAGTTTTTTATGCTATAAATTAGGTACATCTGTTTCTGCTCAATTTCTCCCACGAAATTAAGTTCGAGCATTTCCATGCGTTTTTTTTTTAAGGAATTTTGTTTTATAAATTTAAAAAATCTTCCTAATATGGACAAAAATGAAAGGGAAACTAACATCATTTAGCATTTTTTTTTTTTTTGAAGTCAAATTTACTTTTATGCTATCAGATCATAATAACAGTATATCCACTACATGAAACCTCACTTATAATGTAATTATTTTCGGATGATGACTTAGAAATGAATTTTACCTTTTAATTGAAATATTATTTTCAACTTTTTGTTTTTGTATGGGCTTTAACCAAAAATAAATAAATAAAAGTAATTCTTAAAGAAAACTTAGGAAAAAAACATTATTGAAAAGAATATTGTGATGAATAATAACAAGATGTAATAAAACTGTAGAGTCGAGTTGGAATTAATTGAAATTCAACTCTCATTTGGTTCTATACAAATAAAACTTTACGAGCTCACATTGAAACTAAAAATGAGATGAATTTATATATGAACAATTGGATTCCTATATAGCACTAGCTATTTAATTGCAGAAATTTATTTTAAACTTTAATTTGTGATTTTATATGTTATTACAAAAAACTAATTAAAAAAAATGTGAAATAAAACAGATCCATTGAACGTATATATTAATTCAGCCATGCCCTGACCCATTCCCTAGCAAGTTATCATTTTGAATTATAATAAAGCTCTAGCGCTAGCCTATAGATGAAGAAGCTTTCCATTCTTCATTTTGTCCATCGCCATTAAATTGGTCAAAATTAATTAGGTACTCACACAAAGGTTGTCCCAGGAAGTATCACTGAATAAGAAATATAATAACAATAATAATAATAATAATAATAATAATAATAATAATAATAATAATAATAATAATAATAAATAAATAAATAAGAAAGAAAAAGGATTCCCTTCTTAAAAAGCCACATTACCACATCAAATGTCGTCATTATATTTCTGATCTTATCACATGATTGACAAGCTACCATTTGAAAAACTACTAATACTCCCTCTGTCACATTTAACTTGTTTCGTTTGACTTCTGCACACAATACAATACACTTTTTTTAACCGTTAATATCTCAAAATATGTATAACAAAAAATTATATAAAATATATATTACTCCCTTCGTCCCATTTCAAATGTTTCATTTTCTATTTTGATTCGTCTCACTTCAATTGTCACATTTCCTTATTTAGAAAATTTTTACTCCTTCAAATAAAAACATCACTTCAACTATTTACTCCACTTTAACACAATAACTTATTCTACCTAAAATACAATGCCCAAAAGAAATGTGACATGTCAAATGGGACGGAGGAAGTTAAAACTACATGATCATATGATTATAACAAGACCCAACTCGATTATTTTTTTCAAATATATACTTATGATAAAATTGAGTCTAAGTTAAATAATTAATAATGTAAAAAAGTCAAACATGACAAGATGATTGGGACGGAGGGAGTACTAAATAAAATTATTCGATAGATTAACATTCTATCACTTGAAACAATTTGAACCAGAAGTTAAATAATAATAAAAAAAAGGGGAAATTATAGATAAATACCTCTCATCCTAAGTTTATTACTTGTTCAGTACCTAGCACTATTTTTCTTCCTTTTTACTACCTAATTTTGTCTCTATATGTAAAGATTGTCAAATATGCCCCTGGTCAAGTTTAGTACTTTTGTCTTATAAGTATTGTACATATTATCAAGCAGTTTAGTATATGTGGAATTAAAAGACTTGTATATCTCTTTAGTAATTGTTGTACAATTTTCAAACATTACTTTATAGATTTTATTTATGATCTTAAACAGAGGACGTAATTAATCAAAATATATGCCATGATCATTCACAGTATTTATCATTCAAAGTAAAATTTCTGGGTCTACCTCGCTTCCGTAGTATAAGCTTTGTGGTTGAAACTTTCTGATCGAGTCCTTCAACGAGTAACCTTCTTTCCTCGTCTGCTATCCTTCTTTCAGGCCTCCTGCCTTACTCTGGTATGCACGACCTTTCGGAAATCACTGTATCGATGACACGACTCTCAACATATGTTTAACTCACTCACATATATTTAGAATTTTGGTAGACTTTTAGAAAAATATACTCGAAGATATTACTGGAATGATCAGGCTATTGTACTTAGCCGATCATCTTTTTATTGAAAGCTTTAAAATCACTCATAGTTTTACATCAAAAGAGAAAACTAAAGATTACAAAGAAATGCAAGAGAAAGAATACTATGATAGGTATCTTCGCTTCTGCATCCTTCGTGAATCATTCCTCCTTTTATAGATGGAGTCTTGGGGATCATGTGGTTCAGAATTGATTTACGTGGCCTTATCTCCGTCCTTCCTTTTTCTTCCATTATTGAGATTCCATAGCTGTCATTTTTAATCCTTCATTATTAGCCGTCCTCTTTGTCTTGTTGTCTAATTACGTCATTGCATGCGTCTTTCTGCATTATTTTGTTCTTGTCTTCTTGTTCAATTGCGTCATTGCATACGTCTTGCCGCATTATTCTTTTCTTGGTGCTACATTGGTCCTCTCTGTCGTCACTGCTTACTTCATTTCGTTGTCTCTTTCCGAAGAAATGTTCTTGTTTTCAGGCTTGTGGTGGATTTCTCTACTGCTTTCTTCCAGATACTCTTGACTTCTTCTGAGCATTCAAAATTGTATGTGTCAAATTTCTGAATTAGTCCTGCTAAATTTCCTGATCTGAATCCTGGAGTGTTCAATTGCTCAATCATTACAATTTCTTCATTTCCGAAAAAGATTCCTGCGCCTTGGTTGTATAGTCTTTTCATCTGTTCATGGACAGCACGTATTCCCATTGCTCTTTTGAAGTGGATGTATTTGTCATTAAAGATTTCTGTTTTGGGGGTTCCATAGTCTTGAGGATAACTTTCTGGTTTAGTGATTTCTTCTGCAATAGCAAGATGGTAGGAAGAGTGTTTGACTTCTGGACTAATAGAAAATATTTTTAGTTTCTGGGTTTTTGGTCTTATGTTTAGGCCTTCAAGTAGTACAGGTAATTTGGATATTTCGGTTCGTAAAGGGGACAGGAAAATAGTTCTGATAAAACCGAATTTGAAACAGTTCGAAACAAAGTTCGGGTCGCAGCCTGGTAAAATAGTTACTTGTGGATGTAGGGATTTGGTGAATTCTGTGTAAAATGATGATTCTTGTCTGGGTAAGGAGTATATGTAGCTGCTCAGGGTATGGTATTCTGCTAAAAAGTTTCTTGTTTCAGGGCTAATGGGTGTTGGTTGAGGAATATTGTCGCAAAAATACTTCTTAGTTTCTGCAATGTTTTTCGACGAGGTCGAAGGTCTTGCATCCCCAGATTGTTTTGCTTGTTTGTCCTCTTTTGGAACAGGATTAGCTTTCCCTTCCTGGTTTGAAACACCAGTATTTAGTTCTTCAGGGGTATAAAAGTATTCTTCCATAGTAGTTAGTAATCCCTGCAAACATTTGTTACATTCATATATATCGTCATTGATAGTCTTATGTTCGTCCATAAAGCTTCCAACAATCAACTGTTGTAGCTTTAGTTGTCTGTCCATAGTCGACTGGAGTAGTTTTTGTAGTCGATCTATTTCATTGTAAATGTGGTCAGTCAGACCAGCATCATCCCATTGTTCATTGTTCTCCATATTCAGGGTTCCTGCTCAAAAAATCAGCTAGATAATTTTCAGTCCCTTTAATATATTCAACAGTAAAGTCGTACATTGACAAGAAAGTCTGATATCTTATTATTCTTCTATATTGGGGTTTATTTGGAACTTTATTGTAAATTAAAGGTTTTACTTGTGTATTGTCAGTTAATACTTTAAACTTTCTACTTAATAACCAAAATGAAAATTTATCTATTGATTTAATCACTGCAAGTAATTCTTTTTCATTTGTACTATAGTTTATGGCTGCTCCTTGTAATGTTCCGGATGCATATCTACAAATTTCACCAGTATCGGTTTTTAATAATCCTGCCCAATGGTAGTCTGAGCTATCGGTTTGTACTATTAAATTATCTTTTTCGTCAGGTAATCTTAACGGTGGTAATTTGGAGCATTCTTCTTTTAATTGTTTGACAATTTCAGTATGTTGATCATTCCATCCTATCTTATTATTTTTTCTTATCAATTTTCTTAGATCATTTGTCTTTTTTGCTAAATTTGATATAAATCCTTCTGCATAATTTAGAATTCCAAGAAATCTTTGTATGTTTAATTTATTCCTAAGTTCATCAGGCATTTTAACAAGTTTTGTACTTATATGTGGTTGCATTTTAATTCCAAGTTTGTTCAATATTAGACCCAAAAATTCTATTTCATCTTTGAATATTTCTGCTTTCTTTTCTGATAAAATTAATCCATGATCTTTACAAAGTTTTGCAAATATATCTAAATGTTTTTTATGTTCTTCTATAGTGTTTGAGGCTATTAGTATATCATCTACGTATACAAATATAAAGTTACTAAATTTTTTAAATGTTTTATCCATTTTTCTTTGAAATATTTGTGGTCCATTTTTTATTCCAAACGGCATAACCTTCCATTCATAGTGTCCTTGTGGTGTACTAAAGGCTGTGTATTTTATACTTTCTGGATGCATTTTAATTTGCCAAAATCCATTTTTACAATCAAATTTTGAATAAATAGTTCTACCTCTAGCTAATCCTATTAGATTTTCTTTGTTAGGTAGAAAGTATCCATCAAATATCATGTTTTTGTTTAGTTCCTTATAGTTTATTACTAACCTTGGTTTCTTTCTTATTTGTTCGCTACGATTTCTAACCAAGAAAGCTTGACTATTATGTTCTGCTATAGATTCTTGAATAAGGTCTAATTCTAACAATTCATTTATTTGTTTTCGAAGTTCTTCAATATCTTCTTGATTATGCATCATCGGTTGGGTTCTTATTATTATATCGTCGTTTTTCATTTTTAATTCTGCATATATTTTATTAAGATTCCATTTTTCAATTGGATTTTCTCCATAGTTTTCAGAGATGTATTTTATTGTCTCATGAAGTTCATATTTATCAAAATCTTCTGGCTTTTGAATTAGTACTTGTTTTTTAATTTTGTGAATTTTAAATTTTATGTAATACGTAATTGGTTGTTTTATAATTTCTCCTTTTTCACCACGTTTCTGAAGCACTCTGTATGGTTTCCTTATCCTCGGAATAGTAATATAGTGGTTACATGCTGATCTAAGTTGAATATTATATCTATCTACTCTAAAGCTTTGAAATAAACTTGTAAAATCTGTCCCTAATAATACATCAATTGTTTTTACTGGGCTAACAAATACTTCTTGTATTGTAAATATTTTATTACCTAAAATTATTTGAACATCTTTAGCTATTTTATTAATAATTAAACTATGTCCAGTAGCTCCATGTACTTCTATTGGTCTTTTATTTACTTCCCATTCTTTTATTAAATGTTCTTGTATTAATGTGATTTCTGCTCCTGTATCTAATATAGCACATGTTGTTATATTTGTTTGTAGTATAGTTAACTCTAGGTATACTGTTGTTGGAAATCTAATTTCTTTCATATATATGCTTTTCCTATTACAAAAGCTTTTCCATTTTTTGTTTTTCCACTAAAAATTTCTCCTGTTATCGTATATTTGTTTAATGAGTCTAAAAACTCGTTGCCTAACAAGACATGATAGGTACTACTTGATGTTCCTTCTTCTTCTGCTACATAACATTTTACTTCTTCTATTAAGTCTGTGCCTAGTTTTATTGGTACTATTACTAATTCATTTACTCTTCTTACTTCTCCTTCAAAAGTAGCATATCTATACTCTGTTCCTATATGCTTTACTAATCCATTTATACATGTTTTTCATATATGATTCTTACCAGCTCCAGTATCTACTAATATATTTGGTCCTTTTATCCAGTTTGTGCCATTATAGTATTCTATATTAATTCTCCATGTTTGGGCCTTTTGTTTACTTTTTTCGTATGGTATATCAATACTATGTCTTGGTTGATCAAGTATTAGATTTGTTCTTGGGCTATAGTCTATACTTTTTCTGCTACTCATTGTTCTTCCTATATAGGATAATTGTGGTCTCCTATTTTCTAATGGTTTTCCAATCTCTATTGTATTTTTCTTGTCCGCAAGATCAATTATCCAATCATCTTGTAACGTTGGATTATTCAATTCTGGTAATATTAGATCTGCTATTGTATCTCTACATGCTTCGTGTATTTCTATTGTCTTTTTATCATCATAAGGTTTTAGTCTATTGCTATTTAGGTAGCTATAAAAAGCACTATAATGTACTGTAAATATTTTACTTTCATTTTTCATTACATCATTCCTATGTACTTTTATGTATAGGGTTAATGTTTCGTCTATATTTTGATCTTGTAAAGATACACAATAGTTTGGGTAACATGTAAATAATAGTTTTTGGTAAATTAAGTTTCCATTAATAGTTCCTAAGTGTGAGTCTTGTGGATTTAATAATCTTGAATCATGTAGGCTTATTGTTACTGGTAAGTCTATTCCACTTCTAAATAAAGATTTTATTAGAATCTTTACTCCTGCTAAATGTACGTATTGTATTTTCTCTGTTTTCTTTCTACTTAATTTTTCTAGTCCTTTATTTATTATATCTTTTGTTAAAAGGTGCAGTTTTAGAGTAGTATTAGTGTTACATACATCTACCGTTTTTTCTAGTTCATGATATTCATGAATTACTATATTATTTCTTGAGAATGTTCTTGATAGTATATTAAAATTTGTATGCTTGAATCCATGTTTTAGATCTAATCCTTGTATTTTATTAATTTGTTCTGGACTTAAGATAGCTTTTATTGCATATCCTCTTTGTCCTTCATATTGTTCTACATATTCTATTTCTTTTGTTTCCTCTTGTTCTTCTGTGATTATTTCTTTATCTTTATTCATTTTCTACTTCAGAGAATTTTACTTCATATATCTCTTCTCCTGATTCTGGTTCACTTATACTTTCTAGATCTGATTCTATTTCTTTGAATATTTGTTCATCTATAATATCATATTCCATAAATCTTACTTGTTTTTTCTTTGGTTTTGTACAATCACTTGCAAAGTGTCCTATTTCTCCACAGTTGTAACATTTACATGTGGTTGGATTCTTTTTATTTTGTCTTTTATCATTTCTTCTTTTATAATATTTTCTTCCAAATTTTGGCTTAAAGAATTTTTTCTTATTAAAGATTTTAAATCTTTTTCCTTTCTTAAATTTTCTTTTTATTGGTTTAAATTTTTTAAATCTCTTATTTTTTCTGTATGATTTATTTTTTCCCCATTCAAAATTTTCTGCATTTTCTTGGCAGCATAAATCAGCAGCTTTATTATATATTTTAGTGTGGTCTAATATTTTTCTTTGGTAACATAACTCAGTTATTACCTGTCTTATTAATCTTATTCGGCTTCCTAAATTATTTGGATAGTCATTTTTATTTTGAATCCATGTTTTCCACATATATTCATCCCATGGTGATGGTAGTTTTGAAAATATAGAGTTCATGGTGTGTTCATTATTTTGTGAGCTTGTATAAGCTGTATAATAGTAGCTTTTAAACTGTTCAGAGAATTGATCAAAAAAGCATAAATCTCTTAGTCTTATTTTATTTAATCTTAGTAACGCTTGATCTCGTTCTTCTATTATAGCATTGTTATCTAAGCTCTGTACTCCTAGGAATTCTTCTTGTATGATATTGATAAATTCCTCTATTCCTGTGGTAACATCTTGTCCAAATCCTTGAGTAATTGTATTCATATAAGTTTGTTTTGTATTTGAAGAAATTCCTGCAAGGAATTGTGCCACATTTCCTTGGACTAAATTCCATATTTTTAATGTTTTTGCTCTTGACGTACTTTCTTCTGACATTAAATGTATTCTTATTATCTGTTTCCATTTTTCTAATTCTAGACTTGGCTGTTTAAGACAATCCAGGTTTAGGAATATTGCATCTCCTGGTCTCACATTTCCTATTCTTGTTTCCTTTAGCTCAAAATCTTCATTGTATTTCCAAATTTCTTTTTTAGAGGTTGTTTTTCTTATTGGAAAATTTCTTGAGGGTAAATTTTGTAATCTACTTTGATAATTGTCTACATTTTGTCTATTTGTAGTTTGATCTACTTCCATTGGTATAGTTCCTGTTACTCCTTCTCTTGGCAAGGTAGTGCTAGTTTCTCCAACTACTTCTGATGATGGTAAATATAATCTATGATTATTCATAAAGACTTTATGTTGATCTTCCAAATCGCTTTCATCAGTTTCTAATTCTGTTTCTGAAAATGTTCCTGTATATATTGGTTCTAAATTTAGTCGTTCTAAATCACTACTTAATTCATTTATTAAGTCTTCTATACTTGTATTCATTCTGTTTCTTCTTTATCTTCTCTACTTTCTAATTTATCTTCCTTTAGTTCTTCATTTATCTTTTTTAATTTTTCTACTTTGTCTATAAGAATTCTAATTTTGTTTTGTTTGTTTAGTTTTTCTATTTCTTTCATCATTACTCTATGATCGAGACTTCCTGGTTCTGGTGTCTTTTCCCATTTCGGTAGTGGGAGTGACTTTTCTAATTCTACTTGCTTTTGTGGAGTTTTAATTATTGTTTTGTCTATGTATCTTTCTATATTGTAGAGTCTTGTATCTAGACTTATCATTAGTTCTTTTATTAGTTCAATTCCATCTTTTATTGTTTCTAAATCTTCTAGATAACTCATCTTCTAATATTTCTTATGTTTCTAATGAAGTCGTTTACTTCATCTATTTCAGTTTCCCTTTCTAATTCTTCTATTTCTATTATTTCTAATTCGTTTAAATACCATTCTTTTATTAATTCCGATTTTTCTTTTTCTGGATCTATATGTTTTTGTATAATTACATATGCTTCTCTTTCATCTATCATTTTAGAAATCTTGAATTTTATTCTTAATAATTTTTGTTTCATTATTATGGTACTTATATCTTGTGGTTGTCTTTCTATTTCATGAATTTTATTAGTCAGTCTTTCTAATGTTTCATTTTCTAACTTTATTCCTGGCATTTTATTAGTCTTCACTATAATTTGATTCTTGATCTGAAAATTCGGGTGAAGGTGCTCTAGTAAACATGGTGTTATGTATTATATATCCTGGAAACATTCTGTAAGTTGTAATTTCATTGTTGATTATTGTTAATTTGACTTGTGATAATAACTCTTGTTCTTCATCTCTTTTTGATATAATTTGTATTAAATTACCATTATATTCTTCCGTTTCGATTATATAGTTTCCTATCCAAAGTAATCTTTTTCCTCTATTTCCTAGTCTTATTCCAAATTCTTCATCGTTTTGCAATCTATTTAATCTTCTTCTTCTTCTGTCTATGTATGTTTTTCTTTCTTCTATTTGTTGATCCATATTTTCTATTTCTCTTTGGCTTATTTCATGATCAGGATTAAATGTGGGTGTTAAAAATCTTCTATTATCGTTGGTTCTTATTTCTGTAAGTGGTCTTATTTGTGGTTCTAATCCTCTTATTCTGTTTAGAAATGCTCTTTCAATTCTTGCTTGTATCATCAAGCTATCGGTGTTATTTTGTGCATATTCATCATTCCTATTTATTATATAGTTTTCAGTATCGATTGGATTAATCATACTTAGTGGATAATCTATTTCTTGATTTTCATCTAAAGGATATCTTGCTGTTGGAATATATTCTGGGTATAGTTGTTCTGAAGTATTTAATCTTAATCTTGACATATGATAGTTTAATATATAATCATTATTATTATGGTTATTCATGTTCAGATTTAATCGTTCTGGGCTCTGATACCAATTTGTGTTACTGGTTGTATTTAATCAGAAAAATAGTATTCACCATAATTACTTAAATTATCTGGTAATTCTTCATCGTAATTTTCACTATCTGATCCTATTCTTAGTAAAATTATTCTGTCCCAAAAACTTTTTTCTTCCGAATAGGGATATATCTTTTGATTATATTCAGTTAAAAATATAAGCATAGTATAAACAATGTCATTCCAATTTTCGATTCTTTCTTCCATAGTTTGTAAATATAGTCCATATTCATATATTAACGAATTTATTTCTTCTTGATTCATTTAGTATCTTTTGTAAGTTTATTTAAAGATTTTTATTAGTTATGTATGATTTACTAGAGGTTTATTATTAAAGATTAAGGGTAGTATAATGATTTTTAAGCATTTTTTGTGTTTTAAGGGTAAAATGGGTATTTTTTCAAAGTTTTATCTTTCTAGGGGGTTTAAAGGAATAATTTTTTTGATTAGGTATTAAAGTGGGTATAAGTTTGGGTAGGTGGGTATTTATTTGGTATTTGCCCATAAATATTGAATAGCCACCTATGTATATTTTTAACGCATAAAATATAAATTCATCACACACATTCAGCAATGCATGCACTAAATATCAATAAAATCTACAAATAAATAAATACTACTACTAATACTGTAGACACGGCTAATGATACGGCAACCTCGTTGAATTTCCTTAAACATATATGCATGCATTTGCTAAATTCAACCTAGCTAGGCTTTAATTATTTTTTCCTTTTTTGGGAGGATCGGACTCATTCGGTATTTATATTTAATTTAATTTTATTTTGTTTTGTCCTTCAAACACTTCATTAAGAACATCGGACAGCCACTAAATTGCCTGACCGCCACGTGGATACGTTGTTGCACTATTAACTAACCATTCACTGCCTGCCACCTGTCCATTCTGGAAAGTCAATGCACAATCCGGCCCGGTGGCTTTGACCATCTTTTTGCTGTAGTGTATAGTACTAGTATTTTTAATTATATAATATAATGCGTGGTCTAATTCAAACTCTATTATACCATAGTTTCAAAAATATCCCCAAATGCACCAAAAGTAACCACAAGTTTTAGAGAAAACTCTAGGAAGTTTTTTCGGTGTGTTACATTTGGGCATATAACCATTAAATTATGGTGAAGTAATGCATGGCCGTGAATGGTTGGGGAAGATTACACTTTTTTAGGTGAATATCAGAGTATGTCCAGGCCACAATGGACCTAAGATTAATCTCTCGAGGATCTGCAAGGGCAATTAAGGGCGCCTCTCCCAAAGCAGTTTTTTGCATACACAAGGCTCGAACCCGAGACCTTGCTTAAGCGACTAGAGCCCTCATCCACTCAAGCTAACTGCTGTTGGTGGGGAGATTACACTTTAATTTACACCATTCTGGGAATATAATACATGTAATAATAAATAGAGATCATATGGGATTCTATTTCGATTAGACTACACTTTATTAGACTATTTTTAGAGTTTCTCCAACTCATTCCCAAAACACAAGATGGGGGTGAATTTTGACCCAATTGGACACCAAACACAAATGCAAAATAGATTTTTGATATGTTTGTAGTCACTCAAACACAAATATCCATTTCACTATTCATACACGTATATACTTTTTTTTAAGGTTTGATTTATACTATAGAATATTTTTTTTTGATTTTGAGTTTAGTAATTTTGGTTGAAAATGAATTATTGTTGGAATGTAATATTTATACTATTTTGAGTTTGAATTTTGTGTAATTAGTTGAAGGTGGTCTTAGACCAAATTTTTTAGCAGCAATTCATTCGCATTAATGTAAGAGCAGTACATAAAAATCAAAACCAATTAAAAAGAAAAAAAAAAGAAAAAATATAACGCAATTACACTCATGTCTAAGTTATTAAAACCGTCTGGTCATGTTTATTTTATAAGTATGTTTTTTTTTTGGTGAACTGTGACGCACAAGCGTCGGGAAACAATAAGAAAAATATGCTAAAAACTACAGCAAGAGGGAAGGGAAGTATCAAAAGAAAATAAAAGAAGAAAACAAAACCTAGCTAAATCTCGGATACCAAACACCTAGCATATCAGATGCTAAGTGGCTCTTGACATCATCAGGTGGATAGGCCCAAGTTGTAAAGAAATCCATAGAACGAGCTCCTCTTCTGGCCAAGGCATCAGCAACTGAGTTTCCTTCCCGAAGAATATGATCCCAGCTATAACCCGGGTGCTCAGCCCACAAGTCGCCAATATGCTTGAGGATAGGATAGAGAAAGTGATCCCTCCTACCCTTCTGTCGAATTAGCCGTAGGGCTTCTATAGAGTCGGAAAAGCAACAAGCCCGGACAACACCAAGAGCATGAAGTCGTTTCATTCCATTCCAAATGGCATGTAATTCAGCAGTTAAATTGGAGGCATAACCCACAAATCCAGAGCAGCCCTCTCTCCATTGTCCATCCCCCGAGCGAATTACACAACCAAATCCCGCCGGGCCCGGGTTACCCAAGGAACTCCCATCCACATGAAGTATAACACCAATATAAGTTGATGGATTCCAATGGACCAAACAAATCTGAGAGAGCTTGGGACGACTTTTACATGTTTTAGCAAAAACTCCACCCAACATCCTCGCTTGGCGTGCAACCTCTGAGGCATTAGGACGCTCCCCCCTCATACACATGGCATTACGCCCTCTCCACAAGCACCAGAAAAGGCTCCAATGCTCACTAGTCCACTGGCAGCATACATTGAAAATAGCAGCGGCAAGTCCGGTGGAAGGGACATTGCCAGGCATCACAGGAAGACCTCCTAATTTATTCCACGCCTCCACTGCCCAAGGACACATAAAAAAAAGATGCCAAATAGTTTCATTTGCCGTACCACAAATAATACAAGTTGGAGAAGTCGCCATTCCACGCCGGAATCGAGTATCATTAGTTGGAAGAGAATTATTTACTGCAAGCCACACGAGGACTCGTACCTTCTCCGGTGCTGGTATAGACCACACCCAGGCTCTATCTTTATCCCTCCGAATACCACGCTGCTCCAATATCCAGTTATAACCTGACGCCACCGTATATGCTCCAGTGGAAGATCTAACCCAGCACCAGGAGTTGTCAACATCCTCATGAAGGGGAAGGGGGCCATGTTCAGCCACCTCCTTGCGGATAGATTCCGGCACAGGGGTATACAAATTATTCCAAGACCACTGCCCATTGATATAGATGTTTCTAACCTGGAGTTCAGAATCTGATATATGGACGTAGGGAATCCGAGGTGCGATGGCTCCTCCACTCAACCATTGAGCATACCACAGACTACACTTACCATTACCAATCCTCATCCTGCATCCTGCTGCAAACACAGGAGCCACACGGCTGATAGCGCGGTAAGTCGGAGATGCTCCAGGTTTATGTGGGAACATCCCCCGTTATAAGTATGTTGAAATTGATTAATTATTTAACTTCAATGGAATATAATTGATGTAAGGATAAACGGGTATATTGGAATTATTAATTTACTATGAATCAGCTTATATAATACGGTCTCTAGTTATTCAAAATAAAAACGACTAATACATATAATTAATTGAAACCAAACCCCAGAAAAACACGCGCTTAATGTGCTAACTCAATAATTGCTGCCTTTTCCGATTTCTAAAAAATATGCAATACTCATTTGTTTGATACAGTATCACTTATTGAAGGTGTTATTAGTCTTACATATACTAGTATTACTCTATTATTAATCTTTGGACTGGAATTATATAAAATAAAGAACGCCAACATATTTGTCATTGGACATTATTATGTATGCTAGAAAGTCGCAAGTCTTAATACCTAATACTAATTATATATAACTGTACATTCTAATTACTTACTAGTATACTCCCTCCGTCCCATTAAAAGTGACCAATATTCCTTTTTGGGGTGTCCCATTAAAAGTGGTCACTTTCCCTTTTAAGTAAATTAGATTAACATAAACATGATTAAAAACCCCACAATAATGACAATTGTACTTTCTGCACAAAGTCCCTATATATGTTTAACCATTAATATCTCAAAATTGGTATAAATAAAAATTATATAAAATATATATTCTAAAACTATACGATTAGACGATTCCAACAAGATCACACTTGACTATTTTTGTCTTTCTACATCATTACGATAACATTAAGTCAAAGTTAAATAATAAATATGGTTAAAAGTCAAATGTAACCATTATAAATTAGATGGATGAATTAGTCAAATTTACTCACACCACTTTAAATACTAAATCCCACTATCTAAATTCTCGTGCCCAAAAGAAAGGGGTCACTTATATTGGGACGGAGGGAGTATTAAGTGTTATGAATTGTACTATTTCTGAGACAATTTGGATCAAGATCCAATGGCTGCTGTGTAATCCTGCACTTGTGGAAAAAGCTTGCCTTTTAGTTCATAGTAGTATTACCAGACAATCTACCAAGAACAAACAGAGGAAATCTACCCAGAATTAAAATATGCTTATAAGAATCAAATCAAATTTAAAAATGAAAAAAGTTTATATAGTATTGTACTGATTGGGTAAAAATTAATTAATGCGAATAGGGTGGAATATTCTCGGTCAATCCTTTGATTGTCATAATTCATTACTACTACTCTATTCTCTATTCAAAATCCGCCGTTATCTCTTACCAATATTCAATATTTCCTCACGTCAATCAACACACAACTCACAGTCCACCCTTTCTTTTCCCCTCCCCACTTGTCCCCCCCTATAAATTCCTCCCCAATTTTTCCCCATTCAGAAAAAAATACAATTATTATTATTAAATTATTTTTGTTATTCTCCCATGACAGAAATCGACATTCCCAATTACTTTCTCTGCCCGATCTCCCTTCAGATCATGAAGGACCCCGTCACCGCCGTCACCGGCATCACTTACGACCGCGAAAGTATCGAGAAGTGGTTTATCACCGCCGGCGCCTCCCCAATTTGCCCCGTCACCAAGCAGCCGCTGTTGACTCCCGACCTAACTCCCAACCACATGCTTCGGAGGCTGATCCAGGCCTGGTGCATCGCCAATGCCGTCGATCGGATCCCCACCCCCAAATATCCCCCGGACAAAACCCTAGTCAGGAAATTGATCCGCGATGTCAGCAGCTACGGCAACAATTCCTCCGCTTCGCTGAAGAAACTGGCGGAGATCGCCAACGAGAGCGAGCGGAGCCGCCAGGTCGTGGCGGAGGCCGGCGCCGGAGACGCTGTGGCTTCGCTTGTAATTAAGAGCGTGAAGAACGGAGCGGGCTCGGGCTTGGAAGACGGGCTGAAGCTCCTGCATCTGACTTGGAATTCGTCTAATTCCACGTCAGCGGATGCCAGCCTGGACCTGATTCAATCTCTACAGTGGATATTGAAAACCACCCCCGCGGTGAAGACGACGAACGTGCTTTTAGCATTGAAAACGGTTATGGAAAACGCGGCTTCGAATTTAATAGAGAAGCTGGAGCGCGATTTCTTCGATCGGACCACGGCGCTCCTCCGCGACCGGAGCTTACCGCCACCGGCGAAGAAATCGCTTCTGCACATCCTGATCCAATCGTGCTCCGCTTCCCGCAACCGCTCAATCATCGTGGAATCCGGCGCGGTGGCGGATTTAATCGAGATGGAATTGGGGAATCCGGAGAAGCGGACGAGCGAGCTGATATTCGGTCTTCTCGCACATCTGTGTTCGTCGGCGGACGGGCGCCAGCAGCTGCTAAGGCACGCCGGGGGGATAGCGGTGGTGGCGAAGAGGCTGCTGCGGGTGTCGGCGGCGGCGGACGAGTGTGCGGTGAGCGTGATGGAGGCGATCGCGCGGTTCGCGGGGACGCGGGAGGTGATAATGGAGATGCTGAGGGTGGGGGCGGTGTCGAAGCTGTGTATGGTGCTGCAGGCGGACTGCGCGGGGCATCTGAAGAAGAAGGCGAGGGAGGTGCTGCGGCTGCACTCGGGAGCGTGGAGTAACTCGCCGTGCATACAAATTTACTTGCTGACAAGGAACCCTAGATGAGAGTATATATATATATATATATATATATATATATATATATATATATGTACAGATAAGTGAATACTGAATATATAGTACTACTGATCATCATCATCATGTCCATGTTTTGATTTTTCCAATTTTCTTGGGAAATTTTGGACTAGCCCAAGGCTTATAAACCCACACTTAACTTGTTAGTAGTATATCTCATTATATATATGCTCTCACTATTAATAATTCACAATTTTAATTCCTTGAATGGAATCTTTTCGCCCTAATTTCACATCTTGATTATTACTAACTATTGAACCATTCATATCCCAAATCCATGATTTATTGTTGTATTTTTCGTTGATTAAGAATAATGCAACAGTTTCACTATTAAGTACAAGAGCATATATACATATGATCATGTGCCGGATTGGAGGTGGTTGCCGGTTGGCAATGGCAATCTTGGCTTCTGGACAAATTAAATATAATGTGGGGATAAAGTAAAGTATCCTATTCCACCCAATTTTCATTCAATTGTACGTGTTGCCAAAGCACGTAAAAAATATGTAAAAAGTGTATTCTGAAGCTAAATAATTAGACGAATCTAACAAGACAGAACTTGATTATATTTTTCTTATATAATTGCGATTATATCAATCAAAGTTGACCAATGAACAGTATCAAAAGTCAAAATGAGATAATTTTAATGAGACGGAAGGAGATATAATAGAAGCTTCTGGCCGGCCGGCAGCTTATAGATATTAACTTTTCCTCCATAATACTGTATAATATAATATAATTAACCGCTTGTTACTATACTATGGGCTTGTTTGGAAGCTGGCATATTTAGGAGCATATAGCGGATTCAATCAGCATATTCTCTCACAATTCTCTCTCCAAATCTGCTATCTGCTAGCGGATCTACTGACTCCCAAACATTCACTATACTATATTATAGTATAGTAGTATTACCATCTTATAGAGTATAATTACTTGCATATATATAATCATGAATTTTAATTTATGGGTTCCATACTAATTACTATACCATACCATTTAAGATAAACCATACGTGTGTGCACCTTCAATTCGCATGCACTCTCGGTGAAATTAAATCAAACTAAATGTTTGCTCCCATAGATGAATAATTATTATGAATATATATATATATATATATATATATATAAATTATGCCGCAAATTAAACACCATTGGTTACTACGGCAGTACTACGCGATGGATCGGACATCGGAGTCGACGTTATTTGTTTGTTTAATACAAGTGCAGCTGTGCAAGTACATGATGATTCATGAAGAAATTAATCCCTCTTGCCTGCCTGCCTATATTTACATTTATTTGACTATATCAATAGATCGAATGAATATGATGGGCGAGACCGGACTTGGTATTCTACTATATTCTGTGATAGACTGATCATCTTCACTATCTTCCCTCTGATTATTTCTCATCAATATTATACTATATTTTAAGTGTAAATTTACATGCACTTAACTTGTTAATTACTTGTTCCAATTTCAATACTTATTACTACAATATATGATTATTAATTACTATATTATTGACCATGTTTGTTGCTCAACATTTGGCCCCATATAATATATCGATCTCATTCTAGTTTCTTGTGTTCATTTGTTATACATCACGAAACATTTACATGCAATTACGCCCAAATTCTTGTTTTTCCTTTTTGTAAATTTTGCTTGAAAATCACTGCTGACGAGACGGCACAAAATAAATAAATTTAAACACAAATATTATTGCGTGGTTCATGTTTTTTTTTTACTAAAGGTCTTCTAAATTCTAAAATTAGAATAGATATAGAAAAAAGTTGGATTGCATACAATTCATCAATCTTTTACCATCACAATATGTTCAATTTATTCTCTTTTTTTTGTTTCACGAATTTATGATTTGGTCAAATTTAAAGCTAGGATGAAGTGGCTCCACGTTTTCAAATTTCATAATTTTAGAATACAATTTTCTAGTTATGGATCGTTGTTTTTTTTTAAGGAGCCATAGGGGGCCAGTGGGGATCGAACCTCCAACCTTCCGTTGGAAGCCCAGGGACTTAACCATTTGGACTAAGTCCACATCCCCTAGTTATGGATCGTTTAATTGCATTCAGTACTTTTTTGGCCAAAATTGTGAGTTTCTGGAAGACATGGACTTCTACTGGCAAAAATTATTTAATTATTTACCACTTCCACTCAAAAAAGAAAATATTACTACTACTTTTTATTGATCCTTTAATAATTTCTTTAAACTTTTATTTTTATACAACTAGTATATACATGTAAATCATATATGCATATTGGATATTCTTATACGGGAAAGGATGTAATAATTCATAGTACTACATTAATTTGAAGTGTGTATATATATACATATGCATTCAGTTTGTGTCAATGGACGACACTGCAGAGTAAATCATACAGTAGGTATTATACCGTATACCATAGCTACTTGCCCAGTGTTAAAGAGTCAAAAGAAATCAGCTGGCAACCAAGCATGTATAATAATGTCACATATTATATGGCTGCTATGGTATTGCAATTTGCATGCTTTAATTTCGGACAATTATGTTCTTGGTCTTTAAGAACCTTCTCCTTTTCGCTAGCGTTCTCTTGAACCAATCAATGCATTAATGTCATTTTCGAACTTCAAACCATCAATTTTGATTACAATGTGTAGTACTCCTTCAGTTCTTTTTTAAGTTGTGTTTCTAGCAAATACTATTACACAAACCAATAAATACAATTATTACCACACAATCTTCCATTTTTATCCCTCTCACTTACCAAGAAATGTATTTGGGGTGGAGAGAGAATGAACATCATTGGTGAAATAAAGGAGTAATACTGGAAAACTTTCATATAAATACCTAAAATGACAACTATCGTGGGACACTTTTTCATCTCTAAAAAGACTACTATTTTGGAACGGATGGAGTAGTATTTACTATTTTTATTTTGCTAGCTTAATTAATGGAGTTTCAAGGTTTATAGTGCAAGTTTTGTACTCTCGTGTTAATTTTTTTTTTTTGGTAAACATTGACACTCATGTGTCGGCAAAGGTGTGTGGGAGCCCAAGCCACACAAATACAAAGTGGGACAAATGAGAGGGATAGGGGGCCGGGTAGGGATCGAACCCCCAACCTATTGGTTGGGAGCAGGGGACTTGACCACTAGGGTAAGTCCCCAACCCTGTACTCTCGTGTTATTGTTTGTGAGTTTCAATTCCTTTAATTATTTTTTTATTTTATTATATGTTTTATTGGTATGGAAATTAAAGGGTGTGTTTCAATATTAAAGAAAGCCATTCCACGGCAACCATGCGTTAGCATTAATTTTACAAGTTCTTCAACAAAATGAAGTTCGAAGATCTCTATTGTCAAATAAATGGTACAAAGCACATGTAGAATGGTGATGGTGCAAGTCCAAAAATGGCCGAATCAAGGATGTACTAAACTACTTATAATAATTGGTATAGAGTTGACAAAACTGAACTCAAGGAGAAAATGAAAATTGGTCACAAGTCAAATATGGAAGAACTTAGAAACTCTTCTTTATGAGAGAGAGAGAGAGAGATTACTAAAACAACCCAAAAATAAAGAAAATACTCCATTATCCGATCAAAATACAAACCCAGAAAAACGATAATAAAGAGCCCAAGAAAGGCCCAAACAATAATACCCAAAATGGGCCGAAACGGCCGAAACAATAAAGACCCAAACATTTCTTACTTTTGTTCTTAATTAGAAACGCTACATTGGGTTCAGGCACGTTTGCCAACGCACTATTTCCACGATCAATAACTTAAATTGTGTAAATATAAAAATTATAAAAAATTGATATTTCAAAACTACAAGATTAGACGAATCTAACAAGATCTCACTTGACTATATTTTTTCTTACATAACTATGGTAAAAAAATTTGAATTAAAGTTAAACAATGAATAGTAACAAAAAGCCCAACGTAGCATTTTGAACGAGACGGAGGAAGAATATGATAAATGTGAAATAATAATAGTACTATCATTTATTTGATTCAATGAAAAAATAATTTAAGCATTATTCACCAAAAAAAAAAAAAAACCAATAGTACTAATAATTTAAGCAGGTGGGATGAGTGTTAGAATCCATGAAAGGGTGTGTACCATTTCACTCTAAGCATGCGGGAGGACGTTTAGAAGATTTGAAGGAAACCAAATGAACCATAAAGGCATAAACCATGACCTACACTAAATAAATAAATAAATAATAAAACAACAACAACTAAAGATAAAAGGAAAAAACCATACACTCATACACAAGATAATAGTAGGATAGAGATTCCCTTTATTGGATATGCAACTTTTCCCCCCACAATGATTTGCAACCCATTTATATAAGAATGTAGTAACTGCTAGCTCAAGGAATACAAAGCCCGAATAAAAGTATCCCACTTTATAATCATACGAAGTATCTTGACATCATCTAATGCATACGTCCATGTATTTTATTTTATGTATTTATATGTATCAAGGTTGTTAAAATCGCAATCATGATCGTAGGATCGCACGATCCTACGATCCTAGCCATAAAAAACGATCCGGATCGCCTTAGGATCGAAAATTCGTTAGGATCGTGTTAGGATCGTTAGGATCGGGTTAGGATCGTAGGATCGCTATGCGATCCTAAGATCCTAACCTTTAAGGGTTTTTTTTTTTCGAGAGCAAAATTACTTATTGTTTCTACCTCTTTATGATTTTGGTTATGCTATTTTATTGTCAATTTTGTTTAATATATCTTTGCAATGTTGAACCCATAATGGTTGAGATATGTGTTCGTGCTTAACTTCCATTGTATGATGAATAAGCATGCTATTAACTATCAAATTCTTATTCAAAATGGATCTAAAATAGATATTTCTAATTATAACTGTCACCATTTTAGTGAGATAATTAACAAGTATTAATTTTGATATAAATAATAATTTCATAGGATTTTAGGATCCCGATTCGATCCTACGATCCCGATCTTGCAAAGACAAAAACGATCCTATATAGGATCCCGATCTTAACAACCTTGATATGTATACTTCATATGCTATGGGATGTTTGGGAGTCAGCAGATCTGCTAGCAGATTCGGTGAGAGAACTGTGAGATAATGAGGATGTTTGGATGCCAATAGATTGGGCAGCGGAAAGCGGATTAGAACATCATATTCTCTCACAATTCTCTCTCTGAATCTGCTATCCGCTAGTGGATCCGCTGACTCCCAAACATCCCCGATATGCTCTTCCAATATGCTATATGCTACCAAATATGCTTGCTCTCAAATATACTCTATATGTGTTTGTGCGCGCGTGTGATAATTTTTTTTTTTTAATGAGGAATTAAATTCTATCCCATATTTATGAAAAGAAAGTCCTCACACTTGGCTAAAGCGAAATAATGTAAAAATCATACACTATTGATTTAAGATAAATATGAGAGAAAATGTTAAATTAAAGTTAATAGTATAATAATACAACAAAAAGAAATTAGATTTTTCAAATCTCAATTCAAAATCAACAAGTAAGCTAATAATATAACCAAATATGTTTGGGATTGATTTAGTATTGGTGGTTCCATTGACTTGGAGATAGAGTATTAAAGCAAATGTGATGAATAATGAAAGAAGGAAACAATAAATAATAGTACTAATAGTAATTGAAATGAAATGGAGGAGGAGGAGCAAGTATAATTAGGATGCCCACCCTACCAAACCAAACCAGCCACCAATTAGTCACTGTCTGTCTCTCCAATGATCCACCCCACGCCACCTCTGACCTCCTCCTCTCAAATCAATTTCTGGTAATATTTTGGTTCTGTGGCAAGTAGCCTACCCCAACCATATTTCTATTTCCAAAACACAAGCAGAATCAGAATCTTACACCCAAAAACATGCTAAGGGAGGAAGACAGCCAGCCCCCTTCACTACTTTGAAAGCAACCCTTTTGAATTTTCTGTCCGAGTCCTCCATTGACATCTCTTTGCGTATAACTAAACACTCCACAAAAATTATTATTAGCACCACCACCACCACCAGTCCCTTTCCATGTCCATCCTCTTTGTTCACTTTGTTAACCAAATCCCATCAATTTCCCTATATATTATCCCCATTCCCCTTTCCCTTATCCCATGCTAATTAATAATCTCTTCTTGCAAATTGCTGCAACGTCCAGGTATCAATCAATCTATTTATCCATCTATCTGTGTGTGTGTATGTTTCAATCCAACATTCTAGCTATACATGAAAGGATTTATTCATTTTTTTTTTTTTGTGTAATGCTTTGTGATGATGCAGATTATTTAATTTGAAGGAAGGATATTTGATCAAATGGAAAATGGCAAGGGGAGTGACAACGGCAATGTCTTTGAGCTGAGTGTGAAACAAGGGGAGCCAACGTTGGTTCCTCCTGCAGAGGAGACCGAAAAGGGGCTTTACTTCTTGTCCAACTTGGACCAGAACATTGCGGTCATTGTCCGCACGATTTACTGCTTCAAGTCGGAGGAGAGGGGGAACGACGATGCGGTTGAAGTGATCAAGGATGCCCTGTCCAAGGTTCTTGTCTACTACTATCCCCTGGCGGGGCGCCTCACTCTCAGCCCTGAGATGAAACTTATAGTCGACTGCACGGCCCAAGGCGCGGTCTTTGTCGAGGCTGACGCCGATTGTGACCTGCAGGAACTTGGGGACATCACCAAGCCAGACCCCGTCACTCTCGGCAAGCTGGTTTACGAAATCCCCGGCGCCCAAAATATCCTCCAAATTCCCCCTCTAGTCGCTCAAGTAAGACCTATCATTTCAATGCCCGTAACTCGATCAACTGTCTTATTCACTACAACTAAGTGTAATAAATTGTTTTCTTATGTTTAAATTTAATTTAATACTCCCTCCATCCCAGTAGAAGTGTCCTATTCGATTTTTTGACTCCGTCCCAATAGAAGTGTCCTATTCGACTTTTTAACATTGTTAATTGTTCAACTTTGACTCAATAATATTATACGTATATATTTGAAAAAAAACAGTCGAGTTCGGTCTTGTTAGATTCGTCTAATTGTATAGTTTTAGAATATATATTTTGCACAATTGTTAGTTCTATAAATTTTAAGATATTAAATATCAAGAAAGTGCATTGGATTGTGTGCAGAAATGAAACAACATTTTAAGTGGGACGGAGGTAGTATAATATCATACTACTACTCCATAAGAGAATGTCACATTAGGGATGTTTGGAAGCGACCGAATCCGCTAGTAGATACAGATTCCAGTTAGTTTTCTTATGGTTCTCTTCACGAATCCTCTATTAGTTAACTCCCCAACATCTTATACAATAGTTACCAGAATTATACAAAAACCTATGCGATAATAGATGCTTTCATACTAGTTTGTGAAAATTTTAGTGGAATTATTATTTATGACAGGTGACGAAGTTCAAATGTGGAGGTTTCGTTCTCGGTTTATGTATGAACCACTGTATGTTCGATGGAATCGGCGCGATGGAATTCGTCAACGCTTGGGGTGAAATCGCCCGTGGCCTTCCCCTAAAATCCCCTCCGTTCGTCGACAGAAGCATCCTCAAATCAAGGACTCCACCGACGCCCGAATTCCTCCACCACGAATTCGACGAGATCGAAGACGTCTCCAACACGGCCCAACTCTACGGAACACAGGAAATGCTCTACAAGTCCTTCTGCTTCGACCCGGACAAGCTCGACCGCCTCCGGAAAATCGCCCTGGAGGACGGCGCCCTGCCGAAATGCACCACCTTCGAGGCGCTCTCCGCGTTCGTGTGGCGGGCGCGGACCCTAGCGCTGAACCTGAACCCGGACCAACAGACGAAGCTCCTCTTCGCCGTCGATGGCCGGCAGAGATTCGTGCCGCCGATCCCCGACGGTTACTTCGGCAACGCCATCGTGCTCACGAACTCGCTGTGCAGCGCCGGCGAGATCACCGGGAATCCGCTGTCGTCGACGGCGCGGCTGGTGCAGGAGGCGGTTGGAATGGTGACGGATGGATACATGAGGTCGGCGATCGATTACTTTGAGGCGACACGCGCGAGGCCATCCCTGGCGGCGACGTTGCTGATCACGACGTGGTCGAGGCTGTCGTTCCACACGACGGATTTCGGGTGGGGCGAGCCGGTGCTGTCGGGGCCTGTGGCGTTGCCGGAGAAGGAAGTGATACTGTTTCTGTCGCATGGGAAGGAGAGGAGAAGCATAAATGTGCTGCTGGGGTTGCCTGCACCTGCCATGAACAAATTTGAGGAGCTTATGGAGATATAATTAATAGGGGAGAGATCATAATTCATATATATGTATGAAAGATGATGCTTCCTTTGATCGATGTGGTGATGTCCATGTTTTCAATTATATATGTACGAGAGATCATAATTCATATTGCTGTGATTTGATTTGATTTGTGGGTCGTCTATGATTAATGGTTTTGTTGTTGAATCTACAATTACTACTATTTGTTTCAATTATTACACTATTATTTCCGTTGTGGGACTTTTGGGGTTCATCAATACATTTATTAATGTTGGCAATAAAATTTTTGGGTGTTTGTTACTCCCTCCGTATTATTTTTCTTGCCCCATTTTCTATTATATGTATAGTCAAAAAACAAGCCCCATTTCCTTTTTGGGTAAAGTTTTAAACATTTTAATTATGATTATTGATAGTATCTGTGTAATTAAAATTAATTAACATAGAAGAAATAATAAAGTATGTTACATATTCCAATGCAAATGATACCGAAGACTTCTCCAGATTACTTTCCCTATTCTCTCTCCTCTTTCATCTTCTACCTCCTGAATCTTCTACCTTCTTTCCAAATCTTCTTCAAATCAATCTTGACACAAATTAAATCTTCATATCTAGTATGTCATCTCCATCTTCAACTGGATGTACAACAAGCACCCATTCATGAAAAGCTAACACTACCGAATCGTTTACACCTGTTCTAGAAATTGAGCTACAGGACGATGCAAATTCTATGAAAAATTTGAAGGATAAAGAAATCCGTCTGGCATCGATTGCTTTCGAACATTGAAGTTCGAGACTGAGTGCTACCCAAGAAAAAAGTGGGACATCGAGTGTTTTACAAGAAGAAAGTATGAAATCGATTGCTGGGCAAGATGAATTTGTGCTGCCTAAATCCGTTCAAGAATCTGCTTATGAAATTCTTCAAATATGGATACCATCATACAAGCCCAAACCCTGATTTGCTGGAGGTAATTAAATAAACTTGTGTTCATTTACAATAAATTAGCACAACTGAATTCATATTAGAAATTATAAGTTGCCCAAAATACAAAAGATGTTTCAAATCCCTTTTGCCCAAATACAGAGTACAACAAAAGATGCCCAAAATACAGTTTGGCTAATCTTTTTCAAGTTGCCCAAACGAAGATGCCCAAACTTGACTTCAAACATTGTCATTTTTACATGCTTTGGTCTATTGGATTTGGGTGCAGTTCATAATGCTCCACATTTGTCAGGTGTTTGATTGCTTCATTTAAGATTTCTTCATCCACTGAAAAGCTTGTTGGAAGCAAACCTTTTGCTTCTAACTTTTCTTTCCCTTTATGCGGGTTCTTATATGTATTGTGCCCATATACCTTTATAATTTCTGTCATCACCATTTGTAGATGTAACCATGTAAAGTTTAACACTCTTGGCTCAAACATCACAAATGCTAGATTCACTGAATTTACCAAATCCTCCACTGTTTTTGGAAAACATTTGTGCTGAATAGATTGGATTGCTCTAAAGAATCCCAAATCTAACACATTCAAATCAGGGGAATTTGGAGGCTGGCACACTAGCTGGATATGAAAGCCATCTAAGTTTGCTGCATTATGAAAATCAGCATCTGATTCACAAAGATGAGGTTTTGCATTGTCCTGTTGGATCCATATTGTTTTACACGAGTCACTAGGCCACTTGTTTCTTACTGCCGGTAGTAGCTCATAGATGAATTTTTGTTTTATGATCTCTCTTGTAACTGATTGCAATGGTTTCATCTCTATAGTTCCAGCATCCCTGTTCTTACTTTTTCTTTTTGCTGCCACATGCTCTACAAATGGGAAGATTCCAATCTTTCCATCCCAATCCACCTCTCCATTTTCCCTTATTCTAGGCCTTGCCACTGCACAAAGAAACATCACTTTCTCGATAAATCTTTTAGACTTACAATGTCTATATGGCTCTTCCTCACCTTGGATAAGGTAAAATCTTTGTGATTGTTGGGTCATAAAGAACCATTTCTCGTCTATATGAACCATATTGTACATATCAGCAAACTTTGGTAGTTCATGCATTGTTTTCGGAATTGTAAAAGACAAACACCATTGAAGTCGCTCTCTCTTGTTTGAATCAATGATACTTGGCTTGATTGCATTTGTGTGACTCCTTAAAGCACCACTTTTCAATGTTCTTTGAATGGTTGATATACTAACACCTATTGATTCTGCACATGATCGAATAGTGGTTCTTTGGTGTTGTGGGACTGAACTTAATCTTGCAACATTGTCAACTCTTTTTCTGCCACTTCTCCCTTTCTTTCCACTTTCCACATTTATGGTAATGCCTTCATCTATTTGTTTTTTCACTCTTTTCCACATTCTTTGAATAGTCCACCTGCTTACATTAAATTTTTTTGATGTTGCATTGATTTCCCCATGTGGAAGCTGCATACCTACACTTTTGGACAATAAATACTGAACAATAGCATGTCTCTCACAACTAGTTAGATCAAATCTCTTTTCTTTTTGGGAATTTGACTGTTGTGTTTCATGCTCAATAAAATCCTCAACTGATATTGAATGTACCTCTATTTCAGGCTCATAGAAATCTTCAACATCACTTGGATATGGTTCCCAAGTAGCTTCAAGTTGGATAAGCTCTGCTTCTTCTATTTCCCCATCATCAAAGTGTTGATCTTCAAAGTGTTGATTCTCAACTATATGTGGATTCTCCATGTTTCTAATTTTGTTGTACCATGCTCCTATTCTACTGTGTTGTTTATGTGTAAGAACTGAAGTAATGCGATATTTATAATGGTGTAGAGTTTGGAGCCAAGTGAATTATGTATTAGAGGGAAATTGATGTGCAAATTTTAAGTAGGAGGGAAATTATATTTTGTCTTTTAGTGTTGTGAATTAGAGATTTGAAATAGTACGGAGTAATACTGAAACTGTCTAAATTCTAGTAAATGGGGTTGGAAAGAGAAAGTGGAAAGAAATTGCTTAATTGTAGGACTATTAGTACTTAATAAAGGTTGCCTAAAATCCCGTGCCACACAGTAAAATGGGGCAATAAAAACAATACGGAGGGAGTATTACGCTTTAATACTATATGGGTAGCCTCATCTTGCTGTGGATCCAACAGTTGTTGGAATTTAAATGGTGTCCAATAATTTAAGTGTTACATATATAATTGAGCAAGTATAATTGTCATGCGTATAATATATGCCTAATGGAAAAACGGTCTACAAACAAATTAACATTTTCATAATTTAAAAATTAAAGTTGGAAGCTTTGCAATCAAAAATTCAAAAGTCGTTCAAGATTCGAATCATTATTTGGGAGGACCATGAGAATCTAAACAACGAATTCTCAACAAACACTTAATTTTTTTAGGTAAATACCAGGGTATCCCAGACCACATTGGGCTCAAGACTAATCTCTCGAGGATCTGCAAGGACAATTAAGGGCGCCTCTCCCAAAGCAGTTTTTTGCATACACAAGGCTCGAACCCGAGACCTTGCTTAAGCGACTAGAGCCCCCATTCACTCAAGCCAACTGCTGTTGGTTCAACAAACACTTAATTTAATTTGCAGTAGTAATTTCTTTTCTATTTTAATTACTAATTTGGTGCATTTCTTCTTTTGACACGTGTATGTGCGTTGGAAAGAATCAAAGTCTAATAAGAGAAATGTCACCAAAAATTAAAGTTAAGAAATAGACATAAAGGTATATACTACTAGTATTTAACTTGATTCATATAGTCATAAAGTACTCTAGTCTATCATGTACTCGTAAGTATTGAATGTGCATGTGTTTTGGACAATATGTACTCAATAATGACATGATTACATAATCACGAGGGTGTATGACCAAGTAAACATATATACTATCAAGTGGACTGTAATTAGTTGCAACATCACATGCATGCCCTACCCCGGCCAACCCCTACACATTTGTTGAATTTATCAAACATTGATGCAACCCACCCTAGATGGAGATAGGCTCCGTGCAGGTCCTGCATACCTTTATGTGATATGTTATGTGTGTTATATTGCGTGATGTATAAAATTATGTGTTTTTGGATAGATATTTTGTGTAATGCCAGAATATATATGTGATGAGTGAAATATTTTTTTTAATGTCTACACATGCATATACATATAGGGGTAGCATGTACGGTAACCGGATTAACCCACCCTTGATCGAATCAACTTCAGTTGCCTTCTTCTACTTTTCCACAGTATAGGAACGTTTATGATGAAATCAAGGCAACAACATATTTTATATGTTGTCGTGAACTAATAGTGTAATTTTTTTTTTTTTTTTTTTTAATATATATAGAACTTTGAATTCAATGAACTTCAATGTCTTTGTTGTAATTAAGCCCTTTCCATTTTTCGTTCCACTGGGTTGTTCCTTCCACGGAATTGATTTTTCGCTTGGTGGTCAATTTGAAAATAATTTACGTTATTTAAAAACAATAGTACAAAACAATTTTCATCAATTACTAGTACATTTTTTGTGTAATTTGATAAGCATTACTCCATTTGAGAAGGTTTACATTTTTCGAATTGAATTAGTCATGGTAAGCCTTTGCAGCTTTGCCTGCATATGGTTGCATTAAGTATTCCAAAAATCATACTAACCGATTCGACAAATTAAATGTCATGTTTTATATATTAAAATAAAAAAAGATATATAATGTAATATATACACATCATAAGTTTGACATGTATATATAATTGTATTTATACTTTAATGTTGGGTGGAAAGAGTTGTAATTAATGTGTGATTGGTGTCATACAACCTCCATTTTCCATGCTTGTTTCATCATTGATCATGCTAATGAGTTCACTAGCTTAATACTTCATCCGTTCCTAAATTATTGATACGTTGAGGGTTTTGTCACTGTTCATCGATTAATTTTGGTTCGAATTTTTAGTACATTTATATAAGACAAAATATAGTCAAGTGGGATCTTGTTGGATTCGTCTTATCGCATAGATTTAGAATATCAAATTTTCATAATTTTTACTTTTAAGCAATTTGAGTTATTACGGATTAAAAATGTGTATTGGATTGCGTAAAATGTGGGTCCGTAACAAATATTAAGCAACGGAGGTAGCACATTACTTGAACTTGAATAAACTTTTGGCTTTACATTTTTTAAATTTGTCAGAACTGCATCATGTTAATTGTTAATCACATTGCCTACCCATGCCACCTGATTGTGATTTTTGTTGTTGTTTTTTTTTTAAATTTTTTTTTTCAATAATCCCTATTACATTTATTGCAATAAATTTGCTAAATTAAAAAACGCCAAAAATTTTCATAACGCTCACTTCAAAGAATTTTTAAATTATTCTTGTTCATATACAATATATTGCTGGAAAACTTTATACAATCAAAATTATCTATCTCACATCCAAGTACTCTCGTGTTGACCACATTCTACCTTAAATTTAAATTGATATAAGGGTATAAATGTTAATAGAAAAGAAAATTGCGCGTTATTAACATGAAAGGTGTTCCACTTCTTTCAAATTAATATTCAAAATCATTCTAATTTATTACTACAGTACAATTTTATTCACGCAATATGGAAAATCAACAAAAACCAATTGGAACAAGCTAATTAAGTAGACGAACTGCAGGAACAAATTAGAAGGAGCAAATGGTTAATGCATTACTTTTTCCTTTTAAGAGCCAACGTATCTGCTAATATATTAATTGCACAGTACTGTATGCTCATCAATCAGCTTCTAGCTCTCCAACATCATCCATCGTTTTGTCATCTTTTATGTCTTCATCGATTGAAGTAGTCTGCAATAATGATTTATCCGTCCCCTGTGTGTGAATTTATATATATAAATTATGGTCACAATATATATAAAGTATTCCCTTCCTTTTTAGTTGTCTTTTTAGAGAGTAAAAAGTGTTCCAAAATAGTTGTCATTTTTAGGTAGTTATAGGTAGTTATGTTGTGTTTTTACTATATTGCCCTTCACTTTACATAAATGCTATTTGTTGACATTTATTAAGAATGAGTTTAGTTGAAGGGTAAAAATGTAAATTTATGAGTTAATTAATGCAAATATTGGTTATTGAAATTAAGCTGAAAGAGACAACTAAAAAGGAACGGAGGGAGTAAATAATAAACTTTTTTTAAATCGAACCAGTAAACCATTATTGGTAATTAAAGGTTAACCGTGCCATTAAATTTAATTTGCTTTCATTTATTAATAATATATAAACTGAAACTCAACTTACCCTACAGTATGTATATAAATGCTGTCCGGCCACAACCGGAGGCCATAGCCCATAGGGAGAGGTGACACGAGCCGCCCAAGGATTATCACTCAAATACTACTACTTTGTATTCCTAATTCCTACCTAGTAGTGCATGCGTGTAATTAACTCACCCTAAATAATGTATTAGCAACCAATCAATTACTTCGTACTATACGTATGTCAAATTAAAGGTCAAATTCCTGCAGCTTGAATTATTATTTCTTAAAAATGAACTATAAAAGAAAAAATCTATTAGTATATGCTAAAAATACAAGTACTATCTGTTTTTGAAGAAGTTACGTTGTTCAAACTTCAAACATATGAGAATATGAGATGATAGATTTCCCATGGACCATGGTGAAAGTTCTGAATGCATGTCAGGGAACAAAGAACTACCTCCAACTAATTCCATTGATGCGTAACTACTAACTAGAATGATTTTATAATGGCTCATCAAAAAAAATAATACACGTTGATGTTCGCTGTAAATAATTAAATCATTGAATACACATTAATTGATGGATGAATGTTATTTTGTTAAAAGAAACAATTAAAATTTTAAACATAAACTAAGTTTATATAAAACGTAAAACAACAAATCAATATTGAAATCAATTTTTCAAAGAAGCATTATTTAAGTAATTGAAACTTTGTTCCAATTCTCGAGTGGTATAGAAGTAAAGGGAAGAAAAAGGTTGCGTTGCATGAAAGATGTTAATTTCTCACATACATAACAAATTGGCTTCCCAAAATAATACAATTACATTATGGAGAACAAATAAAATGGGAGTATGGGAGGGCTAAAATCCCCATTTCCTTTTTGTTATTTAAGCTTCCCCAAAATTCAAAACCCTAATTAACACAAATCTCCCTAATCCGAAGGATACGCCGATACCAAATGCGGCGGTAGGCACGGCGGCGCTGCCCCCTTCCAGACCCTAGAATGCATTCGCAGGATCTCCTTCGCTCTCTCTTTCTTCTTCCCGCCTCCCTCAAGTTGCACCAATAGGCACAGCTTCGTCACCACTCCGACTTCCGTCATTTCCTGAACCACCCTGCAATTCAACGAGTACTTTGCAATTGATGCCAAAATCCGCACCGCCCGATCGCTGGCGGCGTGTGAGATCCGCAGTATCTTTTTCGATACGACGGCGAGCCCCGCGCCGTGGCCGATCAGCTCCGCCCGGCCCTCCGCGCAGCCGCAGAGCTGATCCAGCGCTGTTAGTGCGAGCTCAGAGGTGCGTCGGTCGGGAGTCTCGAGAAGTGATTCTATTAGCGCCACAACGGCGTCCGCTTGTACCGCTTTTATCCGATTTCTGCCCCACGGGGAAAGCTCAATGAGGAGTTTCAGTGCGGATTTTGTGACCGTTTGTGATATTTTGTTGAAGAGGATTTGGACGATTCGGACGAATATTTCGGGTTTGGATCCGATTAAATGGCTCGGATCGGCGACGTCATAGATGGATTTGAGGAGATGTAACCCTAGGGCACGAATACGAGGATTTTCCGTCTGCAGAATCTGGATCAACGAATCCAAAATCGAATCGTCTTCTGATAATACTTCCTTCAAATCGGTATCAGAAATCTCGAATTCCTGCAGAATCTCAAGCGCTTCGTTTGTAACACCGGAGCTTTCATTCCTCCGAACAATCGTCAGAAGAAATTCGCCGACTCCGGCTGCCTGCATTTGGCGCCTGCTGCTGTCACTCCTTCCGGCGGCCGATCGAATCCGCTGGAGGCAACCGATCATCTCTGAACCGGACGAGTTCCTCGCCTCATCAAGGAGATTCACGATCTCAGATCTGGCCGACGGCGGCTGCTTCGGCGTCGGAAATCTCTCAATGGAGTTGAGAGTGCACCATGCCTGAATCAGGCGCCGGAGATTGTGATTCGGCGTGAGCTCATCCATTAGAGAGAGCGGTTGATTCGTGACCGGACACGTGGTGTGCTTGCTGGAAGACAGCCATTTCTCGATTCCTCGCCGGTCGTATGTTATCCCGGTGGAAACGGTGACCGGATCTTCCATCAACTGCATCGAAATTGGGCACAAAAAATAACAAGGTACTTCCTCACCCTTGAGGATTTCTTCCTCCATCAACATATACAGTATGAAAAAACAATCTGACACCAAACAGTAGAAATTAGGGATTTTGAGAAAAATCTGATCCCAGGAGATGAACAATACTCAATATATACTCATGAACACTATACATAGAGTAAGTAGGCTTTTAAGTGCATGCACGAGTAGATTATGCAAGTTGCACACGATATTATGAAGAGAACCCGGGCCTTAAACACCGGGTTGATCTGAGCCGCTCTTTACATGGATTGATCTTCAGATGGACGATCCACAATTTTTTAGTAGATTCTGATGATGAATTGGTAATTTTGTTTTTCTAAACACCTTTTAAATCTGTTAATCAGCTTATTTGAATGAGCTTAAATGTACATTACTTTTGCTATAAATATTCTTTAAATCAATAAAATAATTTTCTTCTTTTTTTCTCAGCATGTTCTGTTTAAAAAAAGTAATTAAAAACTAATTAAGTAATACTACTACTAATTGTTAAGAGGCTCGCACAGATCGATCGGAGCATTGTAGAATAAGGTTGTGGCCTTGGAGTCCAGGGAGTTTGGAAGGTATAACCTGAAGAGTGGGAAGCCGGAAGTCAGACACGGAAATTCCGAGGTGATAAAATAGACTTTATTTGGGTCTATAGTTTACTTTTATTTAAGCAAAAATTTCTAATTTATACAAAATTCATGATTTAATTAATGCACATGGGAGGAGGGATGGGGGCGACAAACCAACCACGTCGGTGTTAGATTTTGATTTTTGAGTTGTCTTAATCAGACAGGTTCCTTTGACTTTCTATATCTAATCTACAAAATAAATGAACAATTATGGAGCCGTGATTGAGCACCATGGATAGCCCATTCTACAGTCTACAGACTAGGTTGCACCAATATTTTTTATGGTTTTAATTATTAAAAGATACTACTACTAATTCGTAGTAATTAATTTAAACTTAAACAATGAAACTCTAATCAAATGTTTTGATGAGGACTTAGTCCAAATGGTTAAGTCCCTAAGCTTCCAACGGAATGTTGAAGGTTCGATCCCACCGGCTCTCTATCTCTCCCTTTTATTTCTTTTGTAATTTGTGTGGCATGGGCTCCCATCACCCCTTTCCAGACCTTCAATGGCTCCTCCAAAAAAATACTCCCTCCGTCCCAGGCAAGATGTCTGGTTTGACTTTTTGGCACTGTTCATTGTTTAACTTTGACTCAATATTATTCTAAGTATATTTTTGAGAAAAAATAATTGAGTTGGATATTGTTAGAATCGTATAATCATGTAGTTTTATAATATATATTTTACATAATTTTTTGTTGTATATATTTTGAGATATTAACGATTGAAAAAGTGCATTGGATTGTGTGCAGAAATGAAATTAGACATAAATGGGACAGAAGGAGTATATATTTTTAAAGAAAAATAATAATAAAAATAAATTTTCCACCCATAATAATAATAATAATAATAATAATAATAATAATAATAATAATAATAATAATAAATCTGATAAGATGAAGTGTCACAGGCTAGATCCAAGGACACCGTAGGGCCTACAAAGCAGTGGCCGTAATTAATACAAGGTTAATAGGGAGTGGGTTTGATTTTAAAATTACATTTTGTCGTTCAGAATTGACCGAAGAGTGGATTACTATAATTTGGGTTTTCGGGCTTCACACTGGCCGGGGAAGACGGCACGTGGCGGAGTCCCGGCAGGAGCGACAGCGTCTCGTGGTTGCTGTCGCCGCCGGGTTTCACGGACGCTCCGGACAAAGAGTTCTCTGGATATTATTCTATTATGCAGTTATGAGTTTTGATGGAGTAATTTCTTTTTTTTGGGCAAGATTTTGATGGAATAATTGGACACATGATGAATCATTGAATCGGAAGCATTGCCGCATTGGACCAGATCTGATAGTGTAATTGTGGAAGGTACATAAACAGAAAGTACCAATACTCAAATATAGGTAGTATTTTCAAATGCGGATAACGTTTTAAAGTGTTTCTACTTTAGATTAATTAGTTTCTTCATTTCAAAGAAAATGTGTTATTTATGAAAATAGTGTGTATGAATTAAAACTTTAATAAGCGTTGGTACGAAAATATAAAGCAAACACTATGATATGAAGTACTTACGTATGTTGCTAGTTCAGCTTTGACATACTGCATGTATTTCTCTAAAATTGAAACAAACGAATATTACTTATTACTAGATTTTTTCGCCCGCTGCGCACAGGCGTCGAACTTATATGAAGATTACAAACTTAGAAGATAATTTTTTTGAGTTATTACATAAGGTTCAAAGTCTTTTGCTTAAATAGTGATGGAAATGTATGGAACAAAAATTTGAGGGAAATAAAAGAGATAATAGGAGCATGGAAAGAAATTCAAACCCCAAATATGTGGATACATTATAAAATATTTTTTTTATCATTGAAAAACTAAATATATAGTTTCGCTTTTATATCTAAAATAGTAAGAATAATTGGAAAAAAGATAACCTTTAACAATTCAAAATTCGAATAACTTCAAAACTATGTATGATTACCACAAATCTTTACGTATAATTTACACTAAAATACTTCTTATATCCTTTTAGAGTACAAATTGTTTATAAAAAATTTGTATAACAATTTACTCTTACTTTCATCTACATTTTTATTTTATATTGAAATAATTACAATGAAGGATATTATAGTATTTAATAATTAAACTATGATGTGTTATTTTTTTCATTTTCTTTCTTTTTCTTAAAAAAATGATGTAGAATTTGTTTAGAATTATATGAATTTTTTTAGGTGATAAATCAATTTATATTAATCAATATTTTTAGAATCAATGAACTGATTAAACCTTAAATAAAGTTTTTCAAATTTCTTTAGAAATAATGAATTGACGTTAAAAAAGATAACATAGCCCGAACAAACTAAAAAATATTTAGGATTTATATATTTAGTTATATATAGATAATTAAATATTTAAAATACTAATAACATTATATGTTTTTTAATAATACTTATTTTGTTTATCAAACTTATATTTATGAGATCAAGTTTCAAAATTAGACCCGATATAAAAAACTCATGACAAAAATTTGATTAATTTTTGTTATAATTGATTAAAATTTATAAATTTAATTATTTCATATATATTTTAATGAAATATTTATATTATAATATTTTGTCATTAGTTAATAATATTTGAAATTTATGATGTTAATTGTTAAATTATTTATATTTATATAAGATTATATTTTAATTAGTTACAAAGTTTAAAACTATTTAGATTTATTTAATAATATTATAATATTTAAATATTTATTAAATATAACTATATATAAAATCAAATAATTTATATTATCTAGTTTCCCTTTGTATTTACAATAATTTACAATAATTAAAAAAACACATACTTACATTTTCCTTTATATTTTTTAGTTATCAAAATTGTATTTGTAAGATTAAATTTTGAAAATTAAGCCTTGTACAGACATGAGAATTGAAATTTCATTAAATTTTTGTAGTTCACTAATTTTTTTTTTTAATTTTATTAATCAATATATATTTTTAATGAAGTATTTTTTATTTAAAATACGGTTATTATATTCCTTATGTTGATATAGGATTATACTTGTAGACATAAATTTAACCTAAATTAAATTTATTTAATAATATTATAATAATTATTAAAATATATATACAAACAAATAATTATATTATATAGTTTTAATCAATTTTATATATTTTAAGTGTCATAAATTTTTTTATATCTTTTTAAAATATATATGGAGATTTTCTCAAGATTTTATTATATTAATAGTTAGATTTATTTTCTAAATATAGATATTGATGACGTGGAAGGTGGGTTGGAATTAGTCAGCGATTAATCAGCGATGATGTGGATTAATTGTAGCCACTGATTAGAAAATGGTGGTATAATTACTGATAAAACCTTAAAGATTAAAAAGAATATGTTATATTTAATAAAGACAATACAGTCTACACAGACAAAAAAGTATTCAGGATTTATTATATAGATAAATTTTGATAGAATAACTAAAGTATAGTTATTATTAATTAATTTTTTAATTTATTATATTTTTTTGTGAATATTTTGGATTCAAACTTTAATATGACTAATAAAATATATATTGGACATATATATAAAATAAAAGAATTTATAATATATACATTTAACATAATATTTTCTAAAATTCCGCCAAAAAATTAAATATTTACTAAACATTAAATATATTACAATTTGTTGAGCATTTATATCTTTTGAAAATATATAGAAAGATTTTTTGAAGATTTATTTATAATATATAGATTTATGGATTTATGATCTAAATATAGTATTAAAAGTTGATGACATGGCACAAATAGAATTAATCAGCGCTGATGTGTATCTTCATGATTAATCAGCGCTGACGTTGATTAATTTGGTTCGTTGATCGAAAAATAAGCATATAATGACTGATTAACCCCTTAAAATTAAGAAGGATTAATTCAAATTAATAAGGGCAATAGAGTCTGCACAGAAAAGAAAGTATTCAGAATTTATTATATATATTTACAATAATTTACAATAATTAAAAAAACACATACTTACATTTTCCTTTATATTTTTTAGTTATCAAAATTGTATTTGTGAGATTAAATTTTGAAAATTAAGCCTTGTACAGACATGAGAATTGAAATTTCATTAAATTTTTGTAGTTCACTAAATTTTTTTAATTTTATTAATCAATATATATTTTAAATGAAGTATTTTTTATTTAAAATACGGTTATTATATTCCTTATGTTGATATAGGATTATACTTGGAGACATAAATTTAACCTAAATTAAATTTATTTAATAATATTATAATAATTATTAAAATATATATACAAACAAATAATTATATTATATAGTTTTAATCAATTTTATATATTTTAAGTGTTATAAATTTTTTATGTCTTTTTAAAATATATATGGAGATTTTCTCAAGATTTTATTATATTAATAGTTAGATTTATTTTCTAAATATAGATATTGATGACGTGGAAAGTGGGTTGGAATTAGTCAGCGATTAATCAGCGATGATGTGGATTAATTGTAGCCACTGATTAGAAAATGGTGGTATAATTACTGATAAAACCCTAAAGATAAAAAAGAATCAGTTATATTTAATAAAGACAATACAGTCTACACAGACAAAAAAGTATTCAGGATTTATTATATAGATAAATTTTGATAGAATAACTAAAGTATAGTTATTATTAATTAATTTTTTAATTTATTATATTTTTTTGGTGAATATTTTGGATTCAAACTTTAATATGACTAATAAAATATATATTGGACATAATATATAAAATAAAAGAATTTATAATATATACATTTAACATAATATTTTCTAAAATTCCGCAAAAAAACTAAATATTTACTAAACATTAAATATATTACAATTTGTTGAGCATTTATATCTTTTGAAAATATATAGAAAGATTTTTTGAAGATTTATTTATAATATATAGATTTATAGATTTATGATCTAAATATAGTATTAAAAGTTGATGACATGGCACAAATAGAATTAATCAGCGCTGAGGTGTATCTTCATGATTAATCAGCGCTGACGTTGATTAATTTGGTTCGTTGATCGAAAAATAAGCATATAATGACTGATTAACCCCTTAAAATTAAGAAGGATTAATTCAAATTAATAAGGGCAATAGAGTCTGCACAGACAAAAAAATATTCAGAATTTATTATATAGATTTATTGAGTAATTTTAATTCAATATTTTAAACCAGTTATATAAGATAAAATATAGTCGAGTGAGATCTTGTTGGATTCGTATAATCGCGTAGTTTTAGAATATCAAATTTTTATAATTTTTATTTCTATATAATTTGAATTATTAAGTGTTAAAAATATGTATCATGGCGTGATATACCAATCCTGCATTATAGAGAGTATCACTTTCATGTCCATAAACCAAACCTGCATTATAGAGACATTTGGTCCTGACTAGAGACCCAACTCCAAAATATCTTGTTCCTAAAATTTTATACAATTAATGCTGGATTTTTTATTTATTCTTCTAACTATTGCTTTTCAAAAAAATGAAAAAGTAACATTTCTTTTATTTCTAAGTAATTGTATTGTGGCTTACCAAAAAAAAGTAATTGTATTGTTGCTTCATAAAGAAAAGGTAAATTTTAAATAAAATCAATTTACAAATTTTATGCGTTTCCGTATTGCTGCAATGATTAGAGTTACCTCTTCAAATATTATTCGAGTTTGTTGCCACCAAAAATTTCTTAGGGTTATAAACCCTTTTATGTTTGACCACAATTAGCTCGATAATTAATCAATGAATTTAATATTGATATATCCTTAAATAATTAACCTACTAATCAATAAACCACTTTCCATTGAAATCCAACAACTGTTCAATGAGATTACGGCAAGAGTCAGGCAATACTACACCTCTAGTAACAGAATACTACACCTCAAGTAACTGAGTGCTACACCTCAAGTAACAGTAACAGGATAATGACCTTTAGTTTATAAGGTGTGCCATACCTGAAATATACCATTTGATCCTCATAGACAGTGCCATTAAAACCGCGTCAGAGTACCGAATCTCTAGCAATAGAGTACCACACCTTTAGTGATATGTACCACACTATTTGTTAAGTTCTGCCTAGGGGTGTTAACGACCCGAACTGAGACCGAACACTGGTGAGCTCGGCTTGAGCTCGTAAGAATTCGAGCCGAGCTTTGACCGAGCCGAGCATTGACCGAGCTACTTCGAGCCGAGCGTTGACCGAGCTTTGACGAAATCGAGCCGAGCTCGAACAGTCTCATTTTTCATTTTCACATAATTTATAAAAAAAATTATATTTAATATATATTGCATATAAATTATGTATATTTTATTTAATCAATATATTTAAATAATTTTAAAAATATATTTATAATTTAAAAATTATTCATCTATCCCAATAAATTATGTCATATTTGATCCAGACACACTTTAACTTTTAATGTTTTATATAACCTCTATATTTGCTAATAAATATATATATATATGTATAAAAATAAATATATTTACTAATAAATAAATACTTCTTTCATTTCACACTCCTTTAAAAGGAGATGCATTAATTGCTTAGGGTAGACATGTCGGAAAAATAGTCATAGACTCTAAATTTATTTTATTTATTTTAAAGTCTAAACAAATATAGTATTAGTACAATAGATTTCAAAAGACATGTATTGTATGAGATTTGTATTATAAGTTAATAGAACACGAGCCTGTTCGCGAGCTTTTCGAGCCGAACTCAAAGGTGTTCGGCTTGGTTTGTAAATTATTCGAGTCGAACTCGAACTCGAGTCGAGCCTATTCGAGTCGAATTTTGACCGAACTTTGACCGAACCGAGCTCGAACTGTTCGCGAACTATCCTGGCTCATTAACTTCTGCCACACATTTAGTGATGTGTATCCCACCTTTACTATTAGGTGTACCTCACCATTAGTGATAGGTGTATCATATTTTTAGTTGGTGTTACCGGAGCAGTTAGCAGAACACTCGCCACCACTGTCGGAGCAATCGTCATTGCAATGGAGCCTCCACTACTGCCACCGTGGAGTTCTATGGGGAAGGGGATTGAGTGATTTAGTAGATTAATTAAGTGTTTTAAGACCTAAAAATAAAAAAGCCTTAAAAGGGGCAAACTATGGCCCTGTTTGGCAAAACAGCTCAACATAATTAGCTTATTCTAGGCAATTTGAACTTAAATATCTTATTTAAAAAGACAAAATAACTTAAAACAGTGTTCAATCAGCTCTTTTTGAAACCGCCGCAAATAGCATAATTTTGGATTTTAGCTTATTCTAGGCAAAAAGTTAGTCTCGAAATTGTCAAACAACTAATTTTAACTAATTATTACTCACATAATCAGTTAACAGGTAACAGCTAATTCCCAAACTGAGTCTATAACATTTTTGGGGAGTGTTGACTCAATATTATCTTCTCGAAAAAATAAATATTCAATTTAGGACAGAATAAAAGTTCATCCCCATTAAGGCCTATTTTGGAAAATAAATTTTACATGTTAAATTTTTTATTGATTTACTTCTGTCTAGAAAATTATTGTTTTAAAAAGTCCCTAATTAATGAAATTTTCTAATTAATTTATAATTATATTAAAAAAAATAGAGTTCAAGATCTAGGATTTTGGATTTTCGGATTTAGGATTTATAATTTAAAGTTCAGTTTTAAGGTTTAGGGTTAATAGTTCATAATTTAGGATTTAAGATTTAAGGTGGGGTTCAAAGTTTATATATTTATTTTTATTGATGAATTTTTGGTTAATTTCTTTGAAAGGATTTTGGGTTCGGGTGGGGTTTATTAGGGTTTTAAATTAAAAAATTTTGTTAAAGGGAGTTGATTTTTTTTTCTAAACAGCCTATATAGATTAAGGAAGATGTGGTGTGAGCCTATGCCACACAAACAAAAAGGCAGTTGATTATATATATATATATATATACTTTCTCTATTTTTTAAAGATTGATACGGACCCACCCAACACGCAGTCCAGTGCACATTTTAAACCATTAATAACTATTCGGTACAAGTAAAAATTTTAAAAGTTCGATATTTAAAAACTACATGACGAGATGAATCTAACAAGATCTCACTTGGCTATATTTTAATTTATATAACCATGATAAAACTTTAAGTCAAAGTATATGAGTGAATAGTAGCAAAATATCAAATGTGGCTAATTAAAAAAAGCGGAGAAAGTATTTTACAAATATGGATATTTTTTAAAGGCTCCTTGAAATGTATCCATAAAAGCCCATCTTACAAGTCCAATAGAAATTCAACCTGGGCCCAAAATGAAGCCGATTTACTTTGCTTCTCAGTTCTCAGTTCTCAATTCTCATATTGAGCAGTTTCTTAAAAAATCAAACCCCTTCTGCAAGACTGCAGTACACTTTTTCTTGACTTTCACTTTCTTATTCGTCGTTAGCTGATTAGAGGCCTACCTTTTTCCCTCACGCTTATTGCCTGCTGCAGCAATGGCGGTTCCGTCGGAGAGCAAGTCTACATTGCCATCGCGCGGCATCAATGGTATCGCTTCCTTCTACTCCAAGTATATTCCCAACACCCTCCGCGCCGTGTTGCCTGTTTCCTTCATTTCGAGCGACGGTTTTCTGTCGAGGATCGCGAGCTTCTATCGAACCTCGAGGCGACGCAGCAGAAAGACCTGCCTCCCCCTGCCGCTGCCATCTGCTTCTGCCGCTGCTTCGCTCGATCGATCTTCTGCGTATGAATTCAGTATTTGGATAATTTTTAAGTTTTCGCGGTTTATCTTTGGCTGAAATTAGGTCTTGATAAGCTTAGTTTTCTATTTTGCTGGAATGTGTTTTGGCTCTGTCTAAGATTATTGTTGTTTAGATATTTTACGTAGAAATTTCGCGAGGTATGGAGGGGTTGCTGTTCGATTATTTGAAAGGTAGTTGTTCATTTTGCAATAATTTTATTCAAATGTCTTGGGGCTTGAGTATTTTGTCATGGAATTGTCGTTGTTATTCTTCTGTTCGTGTGAACGAATCTAAAAAAGTTCAACTGATTAGGATCCTGGGGTTAATTCAGTTTAGACGGCCATGGACTAGAATTTTCTGTTCATTATGTAATTGATCGAATAGCAGTTGCAGTGAGTCAAGGCTTATTACTGGAAATTGTTATACGCCACATGTAGGTTTACGCCAGAGGCATGTAGAATTTTTGATGTTATGGAGGATATTATGGAGAACACACTTCGAAATTTGCACAGAATCCAGAAGAATTTAGAGTTTTGGCAATCCAAAGCTGAGGTTAGCATACCTAATAAGTATTTATGCTCCTGTTTTGGGAAGTAATAGTCTCTTTGTGAGAATTTCTCAGTGACATTGTGTAATTTTCATTTTTTAGGGTTCAAATGCTCGGCAAGCATACTTCTTGCTATGTGAACGAGGGCCTTCTGCATTTGTTAATGGTAGTGCTCAACTGATACGGGACTCTCTTGAGGATGGTTCTGGCATTCAGAAACTTTATTCTTCTGCATCCTCCCATATATCTGAGAGGATTAGTGTATTGACTGGCTTGAGATACATTTTGGCTACATTTTTGGCCAAGGTTAGATATTGTGATTTTGTTATTTATTATCTCATTAAGCATTCTCTCAATTAACTTCGATGTGTTTATTTTGTTGAAACACATTTTAGTTACTTTTTAATCATACAAGCTTTTAGGATAAATGAACCATTTGTGTGATTTGGTTTTAGAAATAATGTTACTGATTCGCAGTTAGAATCATTTGCAAGTTGATTAGATTCAAATTCTTTGAATAATTTCTATGTTGGCTCTCATGATTAAATTTCCATTTCCTTGCTAACAAAAATAGGTTTATATGGATGTTGATAAAACTGGGGAGGATCTGGTTAAGGATCCACAGAATGCGCTGCCTTCACTATTGATTGCGATCAATGAATCATTTCTGAAATTGGAAGCTTCCATGAGTTATCTTCATTCGGATGGCCCTGTAAGTATTCGATTATATTACTATTTGCTTGGAGAGCTTGAATACTGCCTTACATTTCTTTCTTTGTTACTATGCACTTGGCCTCAGTTGATTTGTAAACTTGAATTTTCCACTTACTGTCTAAATGCTAACTGATTAATTTTTGTTCAATGGGTGTACAGAGTGACTCATCAGTTCATGGAAGCCAATTGCAGCCTCTGATGTTCGAAAAAATTTATGAAGAAAGTTTTTATCAGTGGACTGATCTCGAGATTAGAGATGCCATCAACTTGGTTTATCAAAATCTGGGCAGATTGGACTCTTACTTGTCTGTGCTTGTAAGAGTTTCTATACTATGGTTACATCATTGTTTGTTGTATTATCCTTATGGTTTACCGCATTCTAATGCAACGCCATTTCATGATTGCATGAAATGCTTCTTACATTTCTAATTTTGTATTATTGGCTAACTTCCGATATTATTTGGCGGAACGTGTTCAGGTTTCCAGGCACCGAAAGCCGAGAAAATTAACTTTGTACTGGATACACTATAGCTGTGGATTTTTGGGTGTTTCTCTTTGTTCATTGTGGCTTCTTCGTCATAGCAGATTGATGGGGAGCTCTGACATAGACAATTGGATCCGTGAGGCGACGGATTCAGCCAAAAGCTTTTGGAATGATCATGTAGAGGAGCCAGTAAGTCTTTAAGGCTGAGTCAAGTCATTGAACTATTCTCTCTTGCTGTGACTATTTAATTCTATATACATTAGGTTCTCGCTATTAGGGATGAGCTTTTTGAGACATTTAGAAAAAGACATAAAGGTGCAATGGAACGAGAAGAAGTACAGTTGACAGCTGACTCTCTACATAGGTTAGTAAGTAGCTGGTCAATTCTTGATAGCTAATGAGAGGATGTCTGTTATTTGTGTTTTTTCTTTTTTTTGGTTTTTGCAATCCTGTGCTGGTGCTTCTTGTTCTCAGCACATTTTGTTGTTTTTAAGACGGTGATGCATCTTAAGCAAGGAAAAACTAAATGGCCTTTGTTACAAATAAAAATAAATTATACTCCCCTCCATTAGCTTAATTTTTCAGTTGAGGTTGCGATATTAATTTTTAATTACTTGTATATGTAGTTTGTTTCATGAATATGAACATGCATATAATATTATGCCTTTTCTTTTATCCTTTTTTAATTGTGATTTCCCTTTTGCTTTTTTCTTGACCTTGAGGAGCTTAATTAGTTAATTAGTTGATTTCCTTTCTTTCTTTTTGGCTCTATATAGTTTACTTCAGAGATTTATACATATGTTTGTTTCCTCTTGACAGAACACTCTTAGCATTTAGTGAGCAGACAACAGGTCGAAAATTTGCGGAGACCACTTCTGATCAGGAAATGCTTGAACTTGTTATGGCTAGATACGAAAAAGAGCTGATGCATCCACTTCAGGGTCTTATGGGTGGAGAGCTTGCTCGGGCTCTTCTGATTCAGGTTCAGAAGCTAAAACTAGATATTGAAGAAGCAATGCTCGAGCTAGATCAGATCCTGAGGGCCAACGAAATCAACTTTGCTATTTTGGCTGCTCTACCCGCTTTCTTTTTGTCACTCATCTTAGCAATGTTTGTACGAGCATGGTTTAAACAGGATACCCGTGCTGAAGGTAGAGGGCGGGTTGCTCGTATCCAAAGAAGGCTACTGTTGGTGGAAATTGAGAGAGCTATAAAGCAGATGCAGAATTTCAATGATCAAGGCTTGGTATATACCCCACCCGCCCGTTTAATATCTCATTTTTTTTCCAAAGTGCATTCCTCCTCCATGATTTGGTTTGTTGAAAAAAATTGCAGGAAAACGATGCCCAGTGCATGTATGGTCTGATGTTGTGTTTTCTGGATTCTCTTCACTGTGCGGTGGAGGGGCATGCAAAGGCAACAGGCGAATGGATATGGTCGGTTTCATTCTTTCCTCCTCGACCCCACTTATGTCTTGTATAAAGTTGAAATTCCTCCCTCTACACCTCAATTAACTACTGGATTGTTGTTATTGTTGTGAATCAGTTTGAGACAGGATATGATTGATTTGGCGAAGCCAGGGGTGAAACCCGAAGAAAAGCTGCTTATTGCATCACGCATGGAGAGGCTGTATGAATGCTTGCTTCCCTCATTGAAACGCAGCTAAGCTAAGCTTACCTTTTTTTCCTTAATTGGAAGTCGTTGACCACCATTCCAAGCAGGTTTTTGGTTTTTGTTACTTGAACGTGCTTCTGTGTCTGGGAATTGAATATATCCTCATCCGTCCATACTCCATATAAAGCCTATGCTCGACACAACCCTCACTTCCGAGTTGTGCAATTCGGCATTTTGCTATTTGAGCTCCCCCACTTTTGCCTTTATCATGGATTTTTTTTTCTTCCTCCGTATACGGTAGTAGTATAATATCACAATTCACAACTGATGTTTGCATCTAGTTCGGCTGTGGGCATTTTTGTTTTCTTTTCTTTTTCTCTTTAATTATATATACTTATATTAAGCTAGACTAAATATACTGACAGGTCCTTTTAAACGGCAAAGTTACGTATACATATGGGGTAATTATATCCTGAATATTTTTTAGTATGTGCACGTAATCTGCTCACTAATTACACGTCATCAGACACATCATCAATATTTATATTTAGAAAATAAATCTATCTATTAATATAACAAAATCTTAAAAAAATCTTCATATATATTTTAAAAAGATATAATTGATTACAAATATATATATATATAAATTATTGATTGTATACATAATATTTTAAAAAATATTAATATTATAATATTATTAAACATCAATAAAAAAAAATATATGAATTCAAATAGAGTGATCATGTTGTATGTCCAAACAGGGTATAAAACATATGAATTCAATCAAAAATTATTTACTATTTTATTTTTCACAAAGAATAGTCTAAAGTAAACAGTTAAAAATAAAATATAACTATAAACTTATCAAGTTTGGCCATTTATACTTTTAAATTTTTTTTTTACAAAAACTACACCTAAATTTTTTTAGTTTAAAATTTCTACCCTTCTACCTTTCAAAATAGCAAATTAGATTTAGACCTCACCAATTCAAAAAGAAATACCTTATTTTGATCCTAAGAATTTGGAAAAAAATCTCATTCTCCACATTCACTTTTGAAAAGTTTCATATTAGCGCAAGAATTTTAAAACAATATACAGTATTTAGTATTTAATTTCAACTTTCAACTTCAATACAAAAAATATAGTTAACTAATTAAAATAGATTATACTATTTAATATAATAAAATAATATACAATGAATGATAAATTAAATTATATGTATTGTAATATCTTTAATTTTAAAAAGTAATTTCATATAAATTATATTTAGATTATTATTTTATTTTATTTAAAAAAATTATTTCATTTTCATTTTTTTCAGATAAAGCGGACTACTTAGTTGATGCGATGTTTTAGTTGATGTTTATGGAGTAAGTTTTTTCTAAAAAAGGAAATGTGACAATTATAGTGAAACGGACCAAAAAGCAAAGTGAGACGGAATTAATGGGACAAATGGAGTAATTTCTTCTAATTTTTAATACTTGAGGGTATTTATTTTCCACTTGCTCTCATCATTTTAAATATGAAAGAAAACTATAAATATTTAATTTTTTAACACTAAATAATTTATTTTTAGTGAAAAAATCTAGTTTTTATAGTAGCTAGGAATCCAAGCACAAACGTATTCTTATGCGGGAAAAAAAAAAAAAAAAAAAAACAATAATAATAATAATAACAACAATACTTATACTCGAACTCAAGACTGAAGTTATACTAGTTTTTTCTCTCTCTTTTGAATGGCGAAATTTCCTTCTGCTAACTTCCCTCCGGGTCGGCCACTGGGCTCCTTCGGTGAGCAAGGCGACGGCTCAACCCCTTCTTACCGTGATGCTTTCATGGGCGGTTCTGGTGCTTCTTCGGCCGACGCCGAGGACTCAAATGATCTCTTAAAATCCAACTTGACTTCTATTGACATATCCGGGATTAATAGACGTTGTCCCAAAATCAAATTTGATCCATCAGTGCTATCAGAATTTTACTCCTCCTGGATGGACACCTTGGTGATTAAGGGTTTAGGGCTGTCTGTTGGTTTTTTGGCTATGAGGAATGCTCTTGTACGGGTTTGGAAGACCACCGGTAAATTTGATCTTCTTGACGTTGGTTATGGGTGCTTCTTGGCCAAGTTTGAATTACCGGAAGATCGTGAGAAAGTACTCACCGGGTGGCCATGGTTGATATATGATCATTGTCTGGCTGTAATGAAATAGTCCCCGGAATTCGATCCTGAATATACCAAACTGAACACCATATATACATGGGTTCAATTTCATGGTCTCAAGCCTGCATTTTACAAGGAAAGCAGCCTACGGGTCGTTGCATCGGCTATAGATACTCCCTTCAAATTTGATCGGAGCACCTTAGCCATTTCTCGGGGAAGGTACGCTCGGGTGTGTGTTGAGCTCAATCTTGATGAACCACTCCTTGGCCAGGTTGAGGTGGAAGGGCAGATCATCAAAGTTGCTTATGAAAGCTTGCATGTCGTCTGCATGCGCTGTGGTAGGTATGGGCATTAGCAGGATCGCTGCCACTTCGGAGGTAGGCAACAGGAGACGGAGTTCGGTCCGGCTGCCGCTAGGCCATCACCTGCACAGGATGCTGGCAAACAGGTGGTGGAATTCACTTCTTCCACGTCTGCAAGTGGGACACGTGTCGAGCCATTACACAACCAGGCCGACATGCACAAAGCTGAAGACAAATATAATAAGGGGTCTGCTGATGAGGGGAACCAGGAAGAGTCGGATAACGGAGTTGGCGAGTGGATGATTGTCCAACGCCGTAAGCCCAGGAAGAAAGAGCCCATTACTTGCACCACTGAAGGAGACTCTGGGTATTATGGGCCACGCAAGGCCCAAGGGTGAATTTTTAAATTTGTTTCACAGCAGGAGCCAAAGCAAGGCCCAACCTCGGGCATGGGCCATCTAAGCAAAACTTATGATCCCAAGCCCAATTTGAGGGACAGAGGGAAGGCTGTAGCTAGAGCCAAATATGTGAGTGGACCGAAAAGAGTGAGGATGGAGGATTCGGATGATACGGAAACTGATGAGGAGCAGCAATCGTTGAAACAGGCTCTACAGTCAGCTTCTCGAGAGGTTTCCACTGAATTTGCCACTGCTCCTGAGAGTTCTCACGAACATGATAACGCAGAAGCATCTGCTTCGATAGCCAAGGAAGGCTATACAAGATGGATGTGGAGGCCTCGCGGCCTTCATCAGTTGTTATCTTTGGGACAAGCCAGGCCAGGAGGCTAGGGTTTTCTGATTTTCTATCATCTGTTATATATATATATATATATATATATCAAAGTTCATAGGATTCTCTATCCTGGCATGGAATGTTAGGGGGTTTATGAACCCCACGGCTAAACGTTGTATGTCTGAATCAGTAAGATATTACAAACCATCATTGGTTTTTATATTTGAGCCGCAAGGGTTGTTCGACAGGGCGAGAAATTATTTCTATAGTCTTGGCTATACTCCATTATGTTTACAGGAGTCAATGGGACGTGCAGGCGGTCTGTGGGTCGTCGGCCAATCAAATTTGTCCATTGCTTGCGGTGTCGTGGATATAAACGATCGCTTCGTAACACTCTCACTACAGGATGGGGATGACATATGGTATTGCACCGCTGCTTATTTTCATTCAACTATCAGCGGAGGAAAGCTAATTGGGACTATCTCTTACAGTTGGCACAAGGTGTGAATGGGCCATGGCTCCTTATGGGCGATTGGAATGAAGTACTTGGCCCTTCGGAAGTCATGGGTGGAGTGTATAATCATAGAAGAGCTGATGAGTTTCGAGATTGCATAACGACGTGTGGCCTCTTCAACGTCCGTACTGAAGGATCATTGTTCACTTGGTCTCGTCGGGTTAACCAAGTTCAAAGTATTAAAAAAAGGCTTGATCGAGGCATTGCCAATCTTGAGTGGATTAGTTTATTTCCCGATGGTCATATTGTCACGTTACCTCGGACGTCTTCGGACCATGCACCATTACTAATGTCCTGTGGGGAGCCTATTTCTTCGGCCCCTATGAGACCATTCCGTTGGGAGGCCATTTGGGCGTCAAATCCGTGTTATAATGATCTGGTAGATGATGCATGGGCGCGGTCGGGCCCCGTGGCAGAGAAACTCCAGTACTTACAATCTCTCTCAACCCAACACCGTCAGCACGAGATTAGAATGATTAGAAATAAAAAGAAGAAGATCCTGCGGCGCTTGACGGGGCTGGATGCGTTTTTGTCATGCATCGATTCGGTGTGGCATTTGTCCTTGGAGAAGAAACTTCAAAAGGACTATCAAGAGATCCTTCTTCAGGAGGAGCTGTATTGGTTTCAAAGGGCGCGAGAGAATTGGATTAAACTGGGGGATCGTAACTCCAAATTCTTTCATGCGCAGGCGAAAATGCATCACCATCGTAAGAAGGTGCATGGGTTATATTTGGAAGACGGATCGTGGTGTTCGGATTTGGCTGCCTTAAAAGTCTCAGCCAGGGAGTTTTTTTATAAGAAATTCTTGGACATCAATGTTAGCCCGCTGGCAGACACTTTACTGCCATTGCCTACACTGGCACAACGCAGCATTGCCATGCAGCATATTGAGGTCCTTCCGGGGGAAGTTGAGCTTGCCCGGAAACAATTTCGGCTGCTGGCGGCCCCAGGTCCAGATGGCTTCCCTGCGGCGTTTTATGACAGATTTTGGTCTACTGTCGGTAAGGATATTATTGATATGGTCCGCTCTTCCTTTCACACAGGTGAATTCAATCTCCAGTTGGCAAAGGCATATATTTGCTTAATTCCAAAGGTGCATGTTCCATCCAATTTTAGTCACTTCCGGTCGATCACCCTCTGTAATGTGGCCTATAAGTTCATCTCCAAAGTCATCGTCAACCGCCTGCGACCAGTGATGGAAAGATTTATTTCCCCATTTCAATCGGCTTTCATTCCCGGGCGTGGAACCGTGGATAATGCAATACTTTTACAGGAATTAGTGTATGATTTGGCTAAAGCGAGTACCAACAGGAAAGCCATTGTGATTAAGATCGATTTGGAAAAGGCGTACGACAATGTTCGATGGAGCTTTTTGGACGAAAGCTTGAAACAAATGGGGCTGCCAGGAAGTCTATGTAAGATCATTATGACGTGTGTTACTTCGCCAACTTTTTCACTACTATGGAATGGGGAAGCATTAGAGGAGTTTCGGCCTGAACGTGGATTACGACAGGAGGACCCGTTGTCCCCCTATTTATTCAATATTGTCATGGAACGACTATCTATGATCATATGCAGTGAGGTGGCCGCTCATAGATGGATTCAGTTCGAATTAGTTCATACACAGATGTGATTTCTCACCTGATTTTTGCAGATGACTTAATCCTTTCTATGATGTTGAATGAACACAGCTTGAATTCTGTTGCCATGACGCTTCATAAATTTACTGCACATTCGGGTCCGATGGTGAATATGGAGAAGTCTAGATGCTTTGCTTCCAAGGGGGTTACCTCGGATGAGAAGGCAGCCGTTGCTAATATATTGGCAATACCTTTCACAGATAGTTTGGGAAGATATTTAGGATTCCCCGTGCATCATGGCAGAGTGAAGGCTGGTGCGTATGATCATATTTTTGGAACGTATGGACAACAGGATGTCATGTTGGGCCATGAGGCTCCTCAACAAAGCCGGTAGACTAACCCTGGCCAGAAATGTTCTTGCAGCATTACCCTCATATTGTATGCAAATAGGTTGGTTGCCCGAATCTGTTTGCAAGGGTATTGACAGCCGCATTAGGACGTTGGTTTGGAAAGATCGCAAAGGCAAGGGTTTGAACCTTGTCAAATGGGATATAGTAGCTACACCAAGGAGAGATGGTGGGTTGGGGCTGCGCAAAGCCAGGTTAATGAACATAGCATTGCTTGGGAAGCTTGCACATGATTTGGTTATAGGCCGAGATAAGAGGTGGGTTTGGGAATTTAGAAGAAAATATTGTCAGACCAGGGAGGGTTTAGCGTCTCTGCCTGCGGTGGGATCTTTCACTTGGAGAAGCATTAGGAGAGCTTTATTTCGGCTATCAGGGGGATATGAATTTCATGTGGCCAGTGGAGACAGCTCCCTTTGGTTCTCGAAATGGCTTCACGGTCGAGCTATAGGTCCACAGATGACATTTATTGAAACATGCGATACCGACTTGAAGATCAAGGACATTGTGAACAACCAGAGCTGGGATCTATCTTCTGTCTACTCTTCTATTCCTGAGTTTATTAAAAGTCAAATATTAAAGCATCCTCCACCTCGGTTACATGCAGGACTATATGATGGATGGAGATGGAAAGGTAACCTTCATGGTGAATATTCATCAGCATCAGGGTATCAATTTCTCCTGGGAGAACGTCCGATGTCCACTGGATGGAAGTGGATTTGGAGTGCTGCATTCCTAGAGAAGATCTGTCTTTTCTTGTTGTTAGTAAGCCGTGCAGCGTTGCCATGCAACCAATTAAGACATCATCGCCATCTTGCAGCCACCCCGTTATGTACTATTTGCGGGATTGAACCAGAGAATTGGACGCATTGCTTGTTTTATTGCACTTGGGTACAGCAAGTCTGGAGTGCGCTCAATGTCATAATTCCTTTGGATCTCAACACTATGGACACCAACATCATAAGATCCTGGTTATTCGCTATGTTCAAGGTCTTCAGAGATACTTTTATTCTTGCGATTTGGTTGATCTGGCGGGGGCGATGTCGTAGGGTTTTTCAAGGAAAAAATACACAGACACATGCTATGTTAAGACAAATATCATACTAGGTCACGGAGCTACAAGGGAGCAACAGGAAGGCGGGCCGAGGGGATCCTTTTCCTAGAATGATCTCCTGGAATATGGGCGGATGGAATGGGGTGTTCTTACATACTGATGGCTCTAGAATTCTGAGCGTGCCAGTGCAGGATTCAGAGCAGTCCTGAGGGATCAATCTGGGCGTTGGTTGGGAGGCGTCACAGGGTTTCTTGGGGATGCGTCAGTCATGCATGCAAAGGTCGCAGGTGTTCTCAGTGGTCTCCAACTCGCTGCAAACTTAGGTATTTCGAATATCCTTTGTTTGTGTGATTCGATGGAGACAATTCGTTTGATCAGGTCACAAAGGTCTACAACTCATGCTCTAGCAGCTCACCTTATGCAAATTGATGACCTTCGTCTTTCTTTCCAAAGTTGCTGTTCTGAGCACATTTGGCGAGAAGGAAATTCCGTAGCCGATGGCTTAGCCCTGTTGGGAGTGGACAGGGAGCAATTTTATACCACCTGGGCTTTTCCCCGGATTCGGTAAAAGACTTTACTAACAGCGGATGCCGCAGGAACTTGGTTTCCCCGATACTAGATGTTGATAATTTTGCTGGTTGGGTCATTGGTTTTGGACATGGTTTACCTTTTTCTTGTTTCATCTTCACTAGCCTTTCATGGCTGTTTGCGCAAAAAAAAAAAAAAAAAAAAAAAAAAAAAAAAAAAAAAAAAAAACAAACAAACAAACAAACAAACAAAACAAAACAAAACAAAAAAACAATACTCCATATGTCCGTGTTATTTTGTCCTGTAAAAATAGTTGAAGTGGGTTTTATTAAAAGTAATGAGTAATGATGGGGGACCAATTTTCTATTTTCAGCTGTGCTTTGGGGAGTGGGGTGTCATTTTACCAACAAATAGAAGTAATAGTGAAGGTTAAAACACAGGAAATTGATGGAGAGCCCAGAGAGATGGCCACCACCTACAATTTCACACCCGTAACCAGAGGCCAACAAGGAAACACATTCATCTTCTTCTCAATACCACATACCAAACCACATGAATTTTTGTAAAAGGCTTGAATGAGATATGAAATGTCGCAAACACAAAAATACATGTTTCTAGATGTTGTCCAGAGAAACACTCGAAAATGCTTTATAAAACACAAAGTCGGATTTCAATGCACCATGACTCTCACTGTTGCGCACACTGTACCCTTTGGGCTCCACCACCACCATGCATATCCTCATCCTCCTCCTCATAAGCTTCCTGGTTCTGTTGCGCCTGCTTCCTCCGCATCTCCTCCTCAATGTTCACATCATGCAGTGTTGTCTCCTCGCATTCATCCAGCTCCATGTCCGTCAGCTCCGACTGAGGCTTCGCTGGGAGGATCTTCACCAGGGCTTCCACCTGATCAGGCTTGAGAGAATCGGGGAACTCCACATTGAAATGTATGTACAGCTTCCCCTTCATGAATGGCCTCTGGTACACTGGCATTCCTTCATCGTTTATTGCCTTGAATGAATCTGCAAACAATCATATGGAAATACAGTAATGCATACATAACGTACATTATCATACAGTAATGCATTAATTCTGAGAAGTTGGGAAATTGAGCGAACCCGGCTTCACAACTTCTCCAGGCTGCGATTTGATGAGAAGCTGCCTGCCATCTAAGTGAGTAAGAATAAACTGGAAGCCACACAAGGCCTCGGTGAGTGACAGCCGGTGTTCATAAAATAGGTCTTCGGACTTCCTCTTGAATTTAGGATGCTCCTTCTGCTGAAGCACAAAGACAATATCACCGGTGACAGTATCGGGCTGCCATGAAACAAGTAACAAATAAGTCATCATTACAAATAAGTATAAAAATTACTAGTAAGATAGTACGGAGTATTAGAGATACTACCTCCGTTCCTTTTTAATTGGCACATTTTGACTTTTGTCACTGTTCATTAAGTAGCTTTGACTCGACTTTTTAATACAATTATATAAGATAAAATATAGTCAAGTGGGATCTTGTTGAATTCGTCTAATCGCATAGATTTAGAATATCAAATTTTCATAATTTTTACTTGTATGGAATTTGAGTTATTACGAATTAAAAACGTGTATTGGATTGCGTGAAATGTGGGTCCGTAGCACTTATTTAGGAACGGAGGAAGTATAAGATATCATACTGCTTCATCAGCTTCACCAGGGAATGTAATTTTCTGCCCGTTCTGCATACCCTTCTCAACGTGGACTTCCAACACCTTTTTCTCCTGAACAACCTTCTCACCTTTGCACTGAGAGCATCGGTCTTTCTCGTTGATAGTTTCCCCTGTTCCTTTGCATTCATTGCAAGGGTGCTGCATTTGCTGAATCATACCAGGGCCAAGCTGCCTTATTGTGACTTTCATACCGCTTCCTTGACAGCCTGAGCATTTCATTGATGCTCCAGATTTCGATCCCTTACTGTTGGGAACAAAAGCAGGAAAGCCAGATAAGCCGATCAGGAGAAAACACAGATATCAACCAAAGAATATCCACAAGAAAAATTTTTGTTAAATACCCACCCGTTGCACTTTGAGCAAATCACATTACGCGACAGAGAGAGCTTCTTTGTGGTCCCAAGATACAAGTCCTCGAGGGATACTTTGAGTGGATGAACAACATCCTCCCCTCTTCTCTGCCTTCGACCCCTACTGCTGCCACCACCTGATCTTATAAACATTTACAGGTTAGAGCGCATTAAAGTGAACTTGTACACAATGCTGACAGTAAAGAAATTCGTGTTTTATCTTACCAAATGAGCTCCCACCGAAAAAAGATGAGAAGATATCAAATGGATCATGCATGCCACCGCCAGCTCCCATTCCTTCCTTGAGGGCATCCTCCCCATACTGGTCATAGATTTCGCGCTTTTCAGGATCACTCAAAACCTCATAAGCATGAGCAAGCTCCTTGAACTGCAACAAAGAGTTTACAGATCAAGAGACTTAATTGTTCAAGCTTAAATATTTCAACCACAGAAAGATTAGTATTCTCACACTTTATTGGCATTGAGCACCTTATACAATGAAATTCATATTTCATCGACAGCCCCAGTTCGTTCAATATCTCTTTTTTACATAATTATACAAACCACTTGTTCAAGCTTACTTCATTAAATCTTTTCCTTCCATAAGACAACTTATTTAATTTCAAAGTTCAAGGTTGCGCTCTATGGTGTACTTTTAAGTTTTAACCACAATGCATACAGAATGCCCGCCATAAGTCATTGCATACACTCACGCATATGCAACACAACATATGCATTCGAAATATCTAAAGCAGAACAGAATGCATCCTATGTTGGAATATACTAGTACTTCTATGAATTATATCGAAATGTTAAGAGAATTTTAAGATCATCAATGCTTGTTTTTTTGTATGTTCATATTCATAATTCAATTCTACATTGTCTCATGAGATTATATTTAAGAAATTCTATAGAGGTCCCTTGAAGAGCAGCAAAACATTGTTGCTTTGTGCAATACTGAGTGCTACAAAATTGGGTTCCTGCCTTTGATTTCTAGCACATGATCCATTCCACTAATCTATCCTAAAATTTTCTAATTTTATTCATGTATTCCCAATTAACATTATAGACGAAGCCTGCTTTTGAAGTAAATATTCACAATATAAACCAATGTCGGTTTTCAGGGGGCAATTTGAGGGGAATAATTCAGTAATTGATTTCACAAATTACTGATTCAAACAGAAAAGGCAACCCAAAATGCGTAGCCACTACAAAAACACTCCCCATATAAAAAGGAACGTATATCCAATCAAACACAAATTGAGCAATACCTTTTCGGGATCGCCGCCCTTGTCAGGATGGTTCTTGATAGCCGCCTTCTTGTACGCCTTCTTTAAATCATCCGGAGACGCCGTTTTCGGCACCCCGAGGATCTCATAGTACCTAGTATTATCGCTTTTCTTCGGCGCTCGCCCAAACATCTCGGAAAGCTTTTCGCAAAACTCTGAATATCAGTTAAAACCGCTACGACTGAGAGGGGAATTTATCGATGGCCGACGTATGTAGGCGTATGAGATTGGGAAGGAAGAAAGCAGGATGAATCAATTCACAATTCTACGGGAATGTAGAAGAATCGAGAATGGCACCGAGAGTGGAGTGGGAAGGAAACTGAAACGGGAGTGCAAATATAAATGGAAGTTGGACGGTTGAGATGGAGCAAGGTTTTAGATTGACGGCCGGGATGCGGCGCTCTAGAGGCTTCTAAGGAAAGTGGTGGGCCAATAAACGTTATTTTTATCCATGACCACCCAACCATCCAATCATCTCATTATTTTATTAATTTTTCTCTCTCCACATCATCAATATTCATCCCAACCCAATCATTTTAATTTTATTTACTTTATCAATAACCACTCAACCATCCAACCAATATAATTATTTTAATATTTACAATTATAAATTTTGTTGAAATATTAAAAAATTAATGTATCAAAAATATAAAATATTGTATCTTATTTATAAAGAATAAAAAATCTAAAATTTTTATATATTATCTATTTATTTTATTTTATATAAATTATAAAATGAGGTAAATATATCAAAATTGATATATTATATATTTCATAAAATATAGCAAAAGTTATCTCTATTTATAGAAAATGAAAATTATAAAATTTGATATATTTAAAATTATATTTATTTATTTATATAAAAGATATAATTATTTTATTATATAAATTTTTTTAAAAAATCACTTAACCAATGGGATGGTGACACTTGTCACCATCCCATAAGCCCAATGTAAGGAGACCACTTGGTCTCAAATACGAAATGGTCGACCCATTGTGAGCAACCACCCACCATTTTTTCTTTTTCTTTTTAAAATTAATGATGATGTGGCGGTTGGGTTGGGGTGGGTAGGTCATGGATAATCTTAGTCTAACAAATACTTCCTCCGTTTTTATATAGTTGTAACATTTGCATAGTTGTTACTATTCACTGAGTAACTTTGATTCAAATTTTTAACACAGTTATACAAGATAAAACATAGTCAAGTGGGATCTTGTTAGATTCGTCTAATCGTGTAGTTTTAGAATATCAAATTTTTATAATTTTTACTTTTACACAATTTGAGATATTAAACGTTAAAAATGTATATTGGATAACGTGAAACTTAGGAATGTTACAATTTTTAAAAAATGGAGGGAGTAGTACGCTTTTTCCTAGTTCGTGGCTCTGTGCGACGGTAACGATTTCATGTACTTGTAACTAGGGTCGTAAAGAAATTAAATATTTTTTATTCGGTTCGTGATTGAATTCGAAATTATTCGAAATTTTGATATTAAATTAATATTTGATTCCATTCGATATTCGATTTTATATTAACTTATATATAAATATATAAATTAATTTTACTAAATAATTTAAAATTTTAATTTTAATTACTGTATTTATAAATTAATATTAATATATGATAAATGAGTATTAAAATATAAAATTTAATCTATAAATTGAACTAAATATTTAAGTTCAATAATTAAAATTAATTTTATTAAGTATTAAATTACCTTAGAGAATAATTCGATTCGATAATATTCGATAAGCTTATCAAATCAAAGCGAATACTGTAGTATTCGATTCGATTCAGTTCGTTTATAACCCTACTTGTAACTAGGGGTGATATCGAGTCGAGTCGAGCTCGAGTATCATGGTACTTGAGCTTGAGCTTGACAACATATATTCAAGTTCGAGCTCGAGTATCATCAAGTCGAGTTCGAGCTCGAGTATCATCGAGTTCGAGTTTAAGTTCGAATAGTTGGCGTGTTTTTTTTTGCTAAGCTCGAGCTTGAATTTGTAGCTTAAGTATGAATTTATTTTATTTTTCTTAATATTTGATTTTGAATTTTTAACCATAACATAAAAGACACAATTTAATTTGATATTTGAATACTGTGTTGATTATCGTACAACTAAAGATAGAACTAAAATTCTTTTAATTTTATTTTTATTTTTTAGAATGACTATTTTTCCTTGTTTAGATATTTTAAATAAGTGATATATTTTTTTTTAATAGAAAATAGAGTAAAGTGTGAGGGAAAGTATGAAACGAAGATTAATTAAAATGTGTGTTAATGATGTTATCGAGTCGAGTCGAGCTCAAATACTCGAGTTCGAGTCGAGCTTGACTTGATGCGAGCTCGAGCTCGAGTTCGAGCAGGAGTCGAGTAGCGATAATCGAGTACGAGTCGAATTTTTTTCGAGCCGAGTCCCCAGTCGAGTACGAGTAGCACTACTCGTTAATCACCCCTACTTGTAACACACTTCCATCATTGAGGCAGGAAGTATATACAATTTTTTTTTAACAACTTATACTTCCGCCACTTATACTTCCGCCATTTTTTTAAAGGTTACTTCTCATTGCACGTATGATAATGTATATTTCAACGATTAATAACTTAAATTCGGTACAAGTAAAAATTCTTAAATTTTGATATTTAAAAACTAGAAGATGAGACGAATCCAATAAGATCTCACTTGGCTATCTATTGTCTTCTTTAACTATAACAAAAATTGAAGTCAAAGTACTACAATGAACAGTAAAAAAAATCAACACTTAACATTTAAAAAGAAACGGAGGGAGTACATGTTAGTAGTAGTAAATAGTAACAATAGGGGATGGGACTTCGCCTAAATGGTTAAGTTCATTGATTTCCAATGGAAAGTTGGAGGTTCGATTTCATATCGGCCCCTCTATCCCTCCCTTTTATTCCCCTTTGTAATTGTATGGCAACTGACATGGGCTCCCACCACTCCTTTATCAGGCCTTCAATTACTCTTTAAAAAAAAATAAAAAATTGACATGCTTTAGTTTCAACCCGAATGAAATCCAGTATGTAATATACTAGTACTTACTCTGCCTCATTGTTTTTGTTACAGAGGCATCCAACACGCATGTCGAGATACATTTTTAACGTTAATAACTTAAATTGTGTATAAAGAAAAATCATAAAAATTTGATTGTCTAAAACTACAAAATTAGACGAATCTAACATGATCTCACTTGACTATATTTTTTTTAGATAGCTATGATAAAAAAAATAAATAAATAAATAAAAATTCTCCTTTATTACTACTCTCTTCGTTCCAATTCTCATTCGACACAAAGGTTAGTATATAATCCCACTTGATTTTTTTTTTTATATATTTGTAATAACATTAAATAAAAATTAAATAATACTTCCTCCGTTCCTAAATAAATAATACGGACCCACATTTCATGCAATTCAATACACGTTTTTAATTCGTAAATTACATACAAGTAAAAATTATGAAAATTTGATATTCTAAATCTATGCGATTAGACGAATCCAACAATATATCACTTACTAAATTTTATCTTATATAATTGTATTAAAAAATCGAGTCAAAGCTACTTAATAAATAGTAATAAAAATCAAAACGTATAATTTAAAAAGGAACGAATGTAGTAAATAGTAGCATGGAATTAAATGAGCCACTAATAATACGATTGAGGGACTCAAGAGACTATAATTTAGATGATAGATTGATATATACACTGGATGATATGATTGTTCCACACAGATCTTATGTCCCAATTATTCTCACAATCTAAGAAGCATGAAAACATTAAAATATATATTTTTTTTGTCATGCTGGTTATATTATTTGATAGTACGATTGCAATTATTAATACTCCCTCCGTTCTTTTAGTTGTCTTTTTAGCAACAAAAGTGTTCCAAAATAATTATCGCTTTTTATATTTATATTATATTTTTTCAATATTATATTCTTACTTTCATAAAAATTACTCATTCTCTCTTCATTTTAACTATACCTTTTCTTGATTTGTGTAAACCGAGGTGGAGCAAAAACGGAAAATGAGACAATAATCATTTGATTTCTTTGTAACTGTCATTTGCTATAAAACGTCATCTAAATTGGTCCGGAGGGAGTAAAACCAAGTAATTAGCTTTTTTTTTTAATACTCTCACCGTTTGTTAAAAGTTGTAACATTTGCATAGTTGTTACTATTCACCGAGTAACTTTGATTCAAATTTTTAACATAGTTATACAAGATAAAACATAGTCAAGTGGGATCTTGTTAGATTTGTCTAATCGCATAGTTTTAGAATATCAAATTTTTATAATTTTTACTTTTACACAATTTGAGATATTAAGCGTTAAAAATGTGTATTGGATAATGTAAAATGCATGAATGTTACAATTTCTGAAAAATGGAGAGAGTATAAAGCAAGAATAGAATAACAATCTTTACAAGAGGGGAGGGATATAGCTTATAGTACCACATTTAAATAAATTTAGTTACAAATGAAAATCATAATTAAATATTTTTATTTTCACTATATATTAGAGAAACAACGAAATATTCCAATATAAAATAGTGTATGAAAATAAACTAAAAGAACGTAATCATAGCAAAAGAACACAACAACAATAATAATAATGATAATAATAATAATAATAATTTTAAACTGTGAACTAGATGAAAACTTAAACTTCAATTATAAAATTAAAAATCAAATAAATGGGATGGATAGGTCATAGGGATTGAAGTGGGAATCAAAACCCCTAACCCTTGATTGTAAGGTAGGACTTAACTGCTTGGCAAATCATCGTCCCTTTTATTAATAATATAATTGAACATTAATAAAAATTCATTAAACGTTAATTAGGATAGAATTATTACCTAGTCATGAAAGAGTAAAAGCTAAAGATTTGACTTTTATTGTCCATAATGTGATGTGGGCAGTGGTGATTAGTCTATTGTCTAAAGTCCAAAGTCGAACACCAATAGATAACGGCAGACTAACGCCGTCGCCTCTCCGTCACATCCCATCCTCCCTATTTCCTCTGAACCTGAACCACTCTCTTTCCCTTTACTCTTTCACTCTATATTTCCCACTTCCTCAGTTCCTTCTCCACTCTGCCCCCTCAAAAAAAAAAAAAAAAAAAAAAAATCTTCAATTCCACCAAATCCCCAAACCCTAATTCTTCCATAGCCATGTCCTCCTCCTCCTCTTCCTCTTCATCCGCCGTGATCTCAACCCTTATCCTCCTCCTCCTCTCCTGCCCCGTCCTCCTATTCTTCCTCCTCGCCCCGCGCTTCCTCCCTCCCCGCCACATCGCCATCTCCCTCCCCGACGAGCTCGACGACCTCTCTCTCTTCCAGAAAGCAATAGCCATGGACGCCGCCAATTTCTCTCGCCGCGGGGCCCGACCATCCGCCAGGTTCCGCCTCTCCTCCGCCATTCGCCGCCCCAAGATAGCCTTCATGTTCCTCACCAACTCACCTCTTCATTTCGCGCCACTCTGGGAGCGCTTCTTCGCCAATGTCACCCCTAGTCACTACAATGTGTACATCCACGCCGATCCTTCTGTGAAAATCCCCTCTGTTGAAGGCGTTTTTAAAGGCAGGGTTATTCCATCGAAGAGGACACAGAGATCTTCCCCGACGCTGATCTCCGCTGCGCGGAGGCTCCTCGCGACGGCGATGCTCGACGATCCGGCGAACGCTTACTTTGCCCTGATTTCGCAGCACTGCGTCCCGCTACACTCGTTTGAATATTTTTACAATTTCTTGTTCGATTTAGGTAAATTGGCAAGGGGATTGGAATTGCCCAGCTACATTGAGATTCTCGACAACGAGCCGACGCTGTGGGACAGGTACAACGCCCGAGGGGAGAGCGTGATGGTACCCGAGGTGCAGTTCAATGAATTCCGTGTGGGGTCTCAGTTCTTCGTGCTAACACGAAAGCACTCATTAATTGTTATTAAGGATACGAAGCTGTGGAAGAAATTTAAGCTGCCGTGCTTGAATGTGGATTCTTGTTATCCGGAGGAGCACTATTTCCCCACATTGCTGTCGATGCAAGATCCGAAGCGTTGCAGTCGGTACACATTGACGAGGGTGAATTGGACGGATGCTGTGGATGGGCATCCGCACACTTACCACCCACCCGAAGTCTCCCCTGAGCTGATTTACAAACTCAGGGAATCGAATTCGGACTATTCCTTTATGTTTGCGAGGAAATTCTCGCCTGATTGCTTGGAGCCTTTGATGGAAATGGCTGATTCGGTGATTTTCAAGGGGTGATTTTGTTCGACTGGTAAGTTAAAAAATTTGTGCCCCTTTTTGACGAATGAGTGGTTCATGTTTTGGTAAGATGTTGAAATTTTTGGGTAGTGTGAGGTCTGCTAATTATGCTTTTAGTGGGGTGGTGGTGTATTGGGAGATCCTTGGTGCCGAACTCCAGATTGGGACTCTGGACCATTCATAAGCTTCTTGGGGTTGGGATTCCATGGAGCTCCCAAGAACAATAGATCTGACTACAGTGGTGCCTGGGATTTGGAAGATCTAGGGAGGGCGAGGTGAAAATGGTCATAGATTATTTTGTTGGCTTCTTTTGGTAGATAAAAATTTGTAGTTATTTTAATTCAAATGGAATACGTGGCGAGGATCCTTGGTTCCACGATGATCACACACTTTTTGGATTGTTCTACTATAATTGTGAATCAGTGAATGGGTCTAAGAGGGTGTTTGGATTGGCTTCTACACAGGTGCTTTTGGCTTTTGCTTCTGCCAAAAGCACTTTTGGGGAAAAAGAAACGTTTGGTTTGGCTTTTTTAAAGAAGCAGAAGCACCTCGAAAAGCTGCAAAAGTGCTTCTGGGAGAAGCAGCCCAGGGGTGCTTCTCCGAAAAGCAGAAGCCAAAAGCACTTCGTAAATTGTGCAAAGACTTAAATACCCTCATTACTTAATATAAATTACACTATAAATATATCTTATTATCATATTAAGTAGCATGTCCTTTTTGGTAATTTATACATTTAAAAAGCGCTTTTCACTTTTACACATCCAAACACACTTTTGAAAAAAAGCTGCTTTTCAAACATTCCATCCAAACACAAAAGTTACATGCTTCTGCTTTTGGCTTTCACTTCTGGTTCTGCTTTTGGCTTCTGCTTTTTTCAAAAGCCAATCCAAACGGGCCCTAATTCACTGTTTTACAATTAGAAGAGGGGCGGGGGGGGGGGGGGTGGTGTTGGGAATAATTTATTATGATTTCATAGTTTTGTTGAGAATCTAATGGTGACTGGTGGGATTATTTTAACCTGTAATGTGTAGTGTGAAGTGTGAACTGCTGCTTTTTTCAAGTATTTCTTGCTAGTAATCGGAGTTACCAAATTACCCTTTTCTCTTGTACTGCTACTTGTGCATAGTGGAGAATCATCTTCTTATAGGGAATCATAAGTACTT